>CM060734.1:47143281-47743281 GCA_030704615.1 Takakia lepidozioides | reverse complement strand
GAATTGGATCACATTTCCCAGAGTCTTTGCAGTAAACTCTAATGGCGCAAGAAGCCCATTTTTTAGAGTAGGTAATTAAGAAGTCAGAGTTAGCATTGAGATTTCCAAAAAGAGGCTGCCTCATGGCTTCTTCCCTTGTCTTAGGGGTGGACTAGAAAAGATTGGGCCTCATTTTAATCCAGGTAGCCCAAGATTGACTGCCACGCCTTTGAACGCACGGGAGGAACGATTACCCTAGGTTATCCATCTCAAAGACTCTGGCCAGTAAGCCACTTGAGGCCCCGAGTCCAGAATATGACATCTTACAACAAGGCTCCACAGAGATGAAAGATGAGTTAAAACCCTAGGCACCCATTTAGCCAATAAAGCAAGGATTTGAGATTGAGGGTCCAGAACCCCCAAGCCCCCGTTTTTTTTTTCTTTGAGAGATCTAGGCCAAGCTCACTAAGCTTCTTCTATTTGGCATAGCCGGGGTAGCCCCCCATATGAAGTTGCGAGTCATGGATTTAATCTGCGAGATAATCTTTGAGCCAGGGGACCAGACAGTCGAGGAAAACCATGAGGAGGATTGGATTACCTGGTTAGCCACCAAAGCCCGCCCAGCTATAGACAAATGAATGGAGCACCAATGGCCCATTTTCTTCTTGATTTTGGCCCAAACCGCCTCGCATCTCTGCAGATCTGTGAGATCGTGACCCACTAGGTGCCCCAAGAGATTATGGGCTTCTCCATTTTGAAGCCAACGAAGACCCAGATCCTCCCCCCAAGGCGCGATATGCGATGCCCCCGCTTGGATAGAAAGCTTGGAGAGAATAGCTACTGTCTTGGACCAATTTATCCGTAACCCTGATGCAAGGCAGAATGTCTTTAGAGCCAGAAGGATGGCTGAGATGTTCGCTTGCGTAGAGTTGTCAATAAATAGGATAGTGTCATCAGCGTATAAGGAATTCTTGACAGAGGCAGGAGAGGGTAAAGATCGTGGGATTTTTAACCCTTGCAAGGAGGGATTGGCAGCAAGCAAGTGACCAAGGGCATCCGCTGCGATGAGAAAGAGGAAGGGGGATAGAGGGCACCCCTGCCTTACTGACCTGTGTAATTGAAAGGATTTGGATAGAACTCCATTGACTTGAACTTTACTAGAGGCCGAGAAGAGAAGGATTTTTATCCAGGCCACGAAATTCCCTTCGAATCCTAGCTTATAAATGACCCCTAGGAGAAGAGCCCAATCAATATTGTCGAAGGCCTTTTCAAAATCCAACATTAGCACCGCTAGAGGCTGGTCCGAAAGATGGGCCAAATGAAGAGCTTCAATCGCCAGAAGAACATTGTCTAGGATCATTCTATTTTGCATAAACCCAGTCTGCTCTGGACGCACCAGCCTGGGCAAAAAGGGCTGAAGCCTCATGGCGAGAGCCTTGGCTATGATCTTGTAAGAAGAATTAAGCAACGTAATGGGCCTGTAGTTGGTAATCAAATCACGATCCCTTTTTTTGAAAATCAAAGCTATTACCCCTTGAGATAGCTGGGAAGGCATAATGCCCTTGGCCAGCACGTCATTGGCCATAAGAAGGAAATCTTCCGAGACTATAGACCAGAGGTGTTTGAAGAATTCAACCGGAAGGCTGTCAAATCCTGGGGATTTGAGAGAAGCCAGATTTTCTAAGGCCAGCATGAGCTCCATTTCTGAGAAGGGACCATTAAGCTTGGCATTGTCCTGGTGAGTGAGGATAGAGGGGACAGAGGCCAGAACTGCACTTGTGCTGAAGAGGGAGTTCTCAGAGGCTGGAGGACGAGCAAAGAGATTTGAGAAATACTGTGCTGCCACCCCAGCCATTGCCTTTGGATTAACATGAAGCTCGTTGGATTGGACTTGTAATGAGGAAATAGATGTAGAAGCTTGACGCTGCCTAGATTTTTGGAAAAAATAGGCCGACATTTTTTCACCTTTAAGAGACCAGTTTATACCAGCTTTCCTACGGATATTGTCTTCTTTGATTGCTCGCAGCTCTGCCAAGTTTCGTTTCGCCGTAGTGAGAGATTGATGGGTCAAGGGCCCCACCAACCTAGACTCAACCAACCATTGACAGTGAGAGATGGTTTTGATAAGGGCCTTTTCCTTACGATCCCTATCCATGGCAGCTTGCCTTGCCAAAGATTGAGTTGCCTTCTTTGTGTCAGCCAACTTATGAAAAAATCTAACGGATGGAGAAGTGAATTAGTTACCCGCATCTTTCCATACTGTAGCAAGCTGCTGAATCACTTTTGGGGATCGAAGGAGACTCGGATTCAGTTTAAAGAAACCTCTTCCCCTTTGATGGATCCCTGGGGGAGTAAGCTTGAGGGACAAGAGAGCATGGTCAAAATCTGGCAATATGGGGGGGAGTGGACCCTGTTTAATCCAAGAGGCAGCCAGCGGAGAGCAGTAAGACCTATCCAATCTGGCCATAGGCAAGTGCGGGGGGGCTCTATTGTTACTCCATGTGAATCTGAGAGAGGATCTGGTGGGGATGAAGCTGTCTGAGAGACCTACTGAAAAGGTAAGCCTGTCCCAGGCTTACCGCTCTTCCGGAGAAAGCGATTGCGCAGAGGAGCCCAGCCTGTCCATCATTTGTTCCACCATGTTGAAATCACCAACCAAAATCCAGTTGGTCACCTGGAAGTTGCTTAATATCCTAGCATGGATGTCTAACCATAACTGGGAGCGGTCAGAGGTAGAATTAGGAGCGTAAATATTTATAAAGGCTGTAGAAGGAAATATAGAATCTTGAGAGGTGAAGGCACATTGCACTCTGCCTAATATCCAAGACTCCACCTTGATAAACTTAGACACTAAGGAAGGGGCAATCAATATGGCCGTGCCCCCCCTGGAGTCTATCACGGTGGGATTCCACCAAGACGAGGCAGCCAGCCAAAATGATGGCCCAAGCGATGCAATCTTCCTTGCATCCAACTTATGCTCCTGAAGGAAAATGATAGAATTAGAAGAGAGATAATACGAGGCCCATTGCCTAATCCTAGATCTCTTGGGGACAGACGCCTTTGACCCAATACCCCTAATATTCCAAGAATGCAGGTCCCAGCTCATGTAGGAAGCACTTTGAAGCCCGTGAGCCTGTCACGATTTGATGGCTGAAGATGGGTGACCTCAAACTGTAAACCTGGATTTGGGAAGAGCTTCGAAGGTATCCAAGCAAAGCCCGGGGGGGCTGGGACTTCCGGAGAACCCACAAACCAGATCGTGACTTTCACTGTCTCCGCTCCTTGATCAGACGGGGGGTTGGCTACAACTTTAATTGAAGAGCTTTTAAAGAGCGACTGCAAAGATACGTTGAGAAAACGCCAAGGCCCTAGGTGCTGTACAGAAGCGGGGGAGTTTAAGAGCTGGAAGAATCACCTCCGGAGCAGACTCTGCAGAAAGAACCCAACCCTTGGAAGAAGAGCAGCCTTCTAGGAAAATAAACAAAGGCGTAAGAAGAAAGCCAGAGCTCACTGCTGGGGGGGACGGGATAGCAAGAACCAAGGGAGCCAAGCAGAAGGAAGTATTGTCTGCATCTGGAAAAAGGACTCTAGCCAGGTCATCCGATGGGGCCCATTTTTCGCTATTGCGAGCGTATTTCTGCGATGAGCAGAAAGCCTCTACCAGGGCTCTGCCCGCTTCATAGGTTGCCACTAGAAAGGGCATGCCTGATGCACTTCCGAGCTCTGGAGGAACCGAGCTTCCATATAACCACTTTTGTGCCACCTCTCCTGGTTGCAAGTTGGACACATCAGAGAACCTTAGAAGAGGAAGAACTTGCACAAAAAACAGTTTCTTATTGGAATATAAACCCTACATTTGGAGAGGGAGACGTTAAAATTCAAGGCTTTCTCCACCTGATCATGAGAGCTGAACATTAGAGAGAAGAACCCTCTACCCAGGGCCACACAAAAATGTGAGGTAAGGCCTCCTCCCGCTCCCAGGTTTTCATAAGCCCATTTCCTTACAAAGGCTCTGTCTCGAACTCTACCAAGGAAGTAGAGAGAAATCCCTTGCTCAGACATCATCTGCGATTGTTCTTTTATGGTGCCCATGTTCAACTGCAGAATGGGTTGAGATTCATCGACGGGGGCCGCTGCCTCACTCCATTGGGTTGGTGGTCTAGGCGGAAAAAATGAGTCCTTGGGCCCACTCTGAGCAAGCATGGCCCGGGCACAGGTCTTCTCCCCGGGTGCCTGCCCCTTTCCTGTCTCCTTTTACCCTCCTAGGGCCAAATCCATGGGCAGCAGCCTGAACATAGGCCATAGATACTTGGGTTCGGAGAGGATGGCACCACAGAAGAAGGAGCAACAGCACTATTGGAACCCTTCCAAGCTACGAAAACGCCGAAACAGCCAGGAGAGCAAAGAGGAGAGAAAAGAGAGAGAAGCAATGCAGGTAAGGTGCCAGACAGTTACATCCGAGGGCCCGTCCAGAGACAGTGGCGCGAAACTCCGCCGTAGGCATTAATCTTAGTTGCAGAGAAGAATGAATAGCGCCGCAAGTGCATCAAATGTCGAGCGCTTGAGATGAGAACACCCTGCTGAGCGTGCCTGCATCAAGAGGTGGCAGAGGTAGGAACGAATGGCTAGCTAGAGAAGGAACAACATTGATGAGCACGCAATCATCCGGAAGCAGGCCTAGCCATGGCCTCACTTTTCTATTTTAGGAGATTGATGAAGAAAGCCCGATGAGACTATCCAGAAGGCGGAGGGCGATGGAGAAGTGTAGGAAGAACCTTAGAGGGGATGAAGGGAAGGACCGCAGTCTGAGAGAAGATAGAAGAAGGCCTAGCCTTGAAACGGCCAAGTCCTTGTTCTTCTCACCGCAAAACGCGGAGCCCAACTTCCTACATCTCGATCCCCTCCCGGTTATCCAAGTTGTCGTATATTTTTATTATAAAAAAATCAGAGATGATATTATGGTTTCTTGAATCTTTAAGTATAGATAATATCCTCGTGATTCACTTATTGAATTTGGACAATTGATCCGACTTCGTATAAAGCCATCAACTCCAAAAATTTGTAGAGCTTACATTCTGTCCCTGAAATATGCTCTTTCCTCTACGGTTAGTGATCATCTCCACACAAACATGAGATGCCCACATTAATGCCCTGTCTTCAGGGGAAAATTTTGATACCACCAAAATAACTATCCATGTCCTACTTGCCTGACAATTTACTAGTGAAAGATTTGCAAGTTTGTGATTGTGGGAGTAGATGCTGACGATTATACCCCTGATTCAATCTTATTTTGCAATAATTCATGTGAAGAATTGATGAGTGAGAAGCAGGATGTCTTTTCAAACATTTCTCAAACAATGTGCTTGAGAGATGTTTTATCATATGAATGTCGATTGACTTGATCACATCATCTTGTCCACATCATTGATGAAGCTTTGTTTCAATTTCTCAGAACGCACAACCAAAGATGCACATTTGTAAGCGGATGTGCCATGCATTCTAACATAGAATATAGTGACCAGAAATACTAAACATAGTCAACGGATCAGTGGACAACATTTTTCTCAGCTATTGATAGATCTATATAATGTATTGAGCCTCAGCAAATATTGTTGCTTCAGAAGCTCTAGAAGCAAAACTTCTTTCAATTTGTATACCGTAGGACATGTTTCGACTCGGTACCCTTCCAATAGAACAAGTTGAACAAATCGAGAAGCGTCTTGCTGCAATGGGGCTTCATCTGTTTCGGACTTTATTCACCCCCTCTCCTCCTGCGGCCCACCACGAGCATACTTGAATCATAGCGCTCTAGATCCTTGCAGGCCTCATTTTGAAGCGTCTAGTCTCTCAACAGCTCGACATGTTGTGCTTTAGTAGATTTCTTCGGGACCGCCTCCACTTGCTCGGTCCTCAACAATCCACCGATCATGTCAATTCTGCACCATCCGAACTTGGGATATAAGTTTGTGGCTTATCCACCGGGGACTTAGAAACGGTCTCCTAATCTAATTTAATTATCTCCTTCTTGCGATCTCTTTTATCTTCTTTCTCCTTCCTGCTCGTCTATTAGGAGGAAATACAATGGAGGAAATATCCTATGATGAAGTGGAGTTGATATTGGGTGGAATGTAGATTGATATGATTTAATCATCTTCTCCCATCATTGATGATGTTTTGTTTCAATTTCTCAGAGCGCACCACCAAAGATGCATAGTTACTAAAGTTTATAAACAGATGTGCTATACATTCTAACACAGAACACAATGATCAGATATACGAAATATAGTCATTGAACTATGAGTGGACAACGTTTTTCACAGCTGTTGATAAATTTATGCAATATATCAAATTGTTGCTTTGCAACTTTCGTTGGACTTCTTATTCTGCAATTTTGGGTAGTGGCCCAACAATACTCTCTTGATCCACTGAATACACTTTACATGCATTGAGAAGATTAAAGAAAGTAATTTCCTTAAAGCAAACATGAGTTGGTTGTTTGAAAAAGTATGCATCCATATTGGTTTGAAAGTTATAGAGGCTACCTATAGATTTAGCTTTGTAAGAATTGTTCTCTACCGCCAGATTATCCAATTGATAGATGGATCAGATAATTTGGAGCTTTCATTGATGATTGTTCCAAATTCAGTAGAATTTGCACCGATGGTAACAATTGCAAAACTTCAAAAGCATTCATTTCAATAAACTGCCTTGGAGCATCTCAAAAATTATAGAATACCAAACACTTTGTTGTATTTTGTGTATATGTTTGATATAGAAATGCTTGTTCATCAACAATTTGTGCTCCTCAAGCTTTCACAAATAACTAAGCTAAACAACTAAGTGACAGCTTGTTCTCACTGGTTCCATCGATTATAACTTAGCACCTCCCCTTCACACATCATGACAGCTCCATGTGATTGTGTTACTATTAACATGAGACAAATCCAAGTGCTAATATTAGGTAGCCAACTAACGATCCCAACGGTGCATCCACTTTTCTTTACTTAGTATCGTGACAGAGCGAGTCCTTCTCCAAGGTCGAATCTAGCTTCTCATAAATTGAATCTATGAATAAAACTTCACAAACTAAAAACGTGAGTATTTCCAGCTGGAAACTGCAAGCTAGCTGGGATCTTACTACCTCTTTGTAATCTCGGACTATAGCTCTTCACGTCTTAAGAAATTGGTTGTGCGATTCTTGTGCTAAATAATGACATGCTTATACAAATTTGCGATGGGTAAATATTAGATGTCGAGCTACCTGAATGACAGACGGTCCATTGTCATATTGACTCTAGGCTGTTGGTGAAGTGTGAACATTAATCGCTCACCTGCCAACACATCTATCGAGATAAGAATCAAAAGATCATCTTTTTAATTTGCAATACTCACATCTTGGATTGCATTGTGTTGAAAGCAATAATGCTCATATCATTCATTTGGCTCCATACAGTTTACGTGCACGGCCCATGGTATGTAGTGCAAGCGAAGTCTACTCACAGATTGTTTCGATGTGGTTACAACTTTTACGATCAATCCAGTTAAAAATCGTGGCTTGATCTTTCATAAGATTACAAGTGGTATCAATGTTGTTTAAAATGTCTGTAATTGATGTAAACTTGAGAGCTTGGAGCTAGAAATATAAATGGTTGTGAGGAATGACGTTCCATCTATTCAATCTTTTTTTTATGGGAAAGGTTTTTAGATCAAAGTTTTGCATTATGCATTATGTTCTCAATCATCGGAATGTGTGTGGGCCCTTACCTTTAGATGACACCACTGGTCAATTATAATCTGGTGCATGGCAGGAGATGGCCATTAGATTTTGCATCTGTTGGAATCTGATAGGGCAAGGTTGCGGAGTGATCTCATTCATTTTCATCGAACTTACCTCAACAATCTTGAGCTTGCAACATGATGCAAGGAAGGAGAACACACATACAAAATCACTTACTACCAGGTGGATACCTAGCCACCAGACCCTTTGAAGCTAGTAACTTTACATGAATGATGATTGCTTATTCAGTGCTCAAATGAGATGGTGAAAAACATGTTGGATGTATTTCTTGGATTGTACAATCCCACCCCCATCCACTGCATGATTAACTTGTAACCGTTTCCTTCCCGCCTGTTAGGAACCGTTCTTTCTGTATTTGGTCTCTCTTTGCTTGGGTCCCAATCCCGTGGATTCCCGTTAATTTCTGTCTCTAGTTTTTGTTTCAAATCTGATTTAACTTTGTGCATATTGGGTTGTGATTACTTGTGGACTTTTACATTTTATGTACATTGGGTTTCTTCCTGTATGGTCTTGTATAAGGTTTGCCTCCCTTCCTTGTGGACAAAACCCCGTCTTTGCGGTACAGAAAGCTTCCATGTCGATGGTGTTTGCCCCCACCATAGCGGAGACTTTGCCCAGAGCTCAGGCGTCCCCTACTTGGAGTCCCTATGATAATAATGGCGGGTACGTACAGTGCCTTGATTTTGCTTACTAACTTATGTGCAATGGTGCAAGAAAGTGTAATATATGTCTTGTGTATGCAACAATAATGTCTGTATTTACGCCCGTGGCAGAGAGAGGAAGAGGAGGTAATGTACATGGGGTTTGAGCGAAACTAAAAGGATGAAAGAAAGAAAGAAAGAAACTGAATAACTGCGAGGAAAGCTCAAAGATGTTATAAGACAAAAAAATTAAAATAATAATAAAAAAACAGATAATGAAAAGAATAGGGGTGTCTCCTATAACCAGTCACCACAATCATAAGAATACTATTGCCTCAAGGTATTTCTGATTGAGAGGGGAAATTTGGGGAAGTTGATACTAGGCATGATGTTAGTCGGGTCTGATATAGGTATAATGAGTGGGGGGCGGTTTATGTTTCCGCTTATGGGGGGAAACCATTGCATATTGGTCTTGGATCCAGAACGTGTGTGGCCATAGCTGGCGAAGATTACTGTGTAGTAGCTGCAGACACAAGAATGTCCACTGGGTTTAGCATCCTTACTCGAGATTGTTCTAAAATCTTTCCATTGTGAGTATTTCTTTCTATGCGTTTTCTTCTCCCTAGATGTCCATTTGGGGCTTTGTGCACCTTCCCACACTCCAGGTTATATCTTAACTACTCGTTTTTCAGCTGTAACATTGATCAGCTCCAATCATCACTATCTTGATGGCTTATCTAAACAATATTAGTTCTTTGCATCAATTGTAAATCCGTTTGACCTTAGATCCGATGTAGTCAATACCTCTTTTTCGGCTACCTTTACTTGTGAGTATGGAGATATCTTGTACTCATAATGATATATTCTCATCAACAGTAGGCGCTTACCATAGTGCAGTCACAACCTGTAATGGGAAGACTTCCCTTTGCTGAACTAGAGATTTGTGCATTGTGTATTGGCATGCAGAGGTCCACTAATTGTTGATCCCATTTTCATTGAGGCAACCTATACGCACTCAGCTCTTTGTATAGTTAGGATTGCAAAGGAAACTGTGACATAATTTGTTCTAGATTGTCTAGATGACTTTTTAGAAGCATTTGTTCAACGACATTGAACTGGTGCCGCAGATCCCATAAATTAGTATTGGCCTCATCAGGATTCCAAGCTGACATTCGAGCTCTTCAAAAGAGTCTGGACGCACGCCATCAGGTAGGCATGGTTGCTTTAATTGAAAACTGTAGATATGGCGCATCAGATAACATGAGTTGATTGTTGCAGGTGAGTAGCACATGCCTAAGGATGTCTTCCCTTGAAAAGATCAGATGGAAATGGCTTGGATGGAGACATAGAGAACTGAGCATTGCTCTTACTGCATGAGTACAGATCTACCAACACCAACATAGCAAGCAAATGAGCTGCCCAGCAATGGCACAAATGCTATCCAACACCTTATACTACAAGCGCTTCTTTCCCTATTATGCATTTAATGTGCTTGGTGGCTTGGATAGCGAAGGTGCACATGCTACACCCTCTTTGTCTCCCTAAATGTTTTTAAAATTCTCACCCTGATGAGGCATTGCCATAGGACAGACAAGGAAATGTGACTTTCATGTTTTTGCAAATGATGATACAATTGACTCACATGTTTGATGAGCAAAATTTGGTTTCGACAAAGGCCTGAAACATTCACGGTTTAAGCCAGATCTTTTGTCAGAGAGCTATGGATTTTCTGCTTGAAACTGATTTTTTAGGCTGGAAAGTACCGACGTGGAAATTTTCCTCGCAGTGTACAACAAGAAAATCATATAATAGTTGGGTATGAAGCCTGTTTCTGATTGCAGCTGAGAAAAGTTTGTTGTGGGTAAGCAGGGAAAGGGTGTGTGTACACCTATGATGCAGTGGGCTCATTTGAGCGAGCTAGCTACAGCTCTCAGGGTACAGGCATGCAGCTCATTATGCCAGTCCTTGATAATCAACTTAAGTCTGCCAGCCCTCTTCTCCTGCCACAAAGGGTATGCCTTGAATTAATCATGTATTTCACTTGTTAGAATATATCCGAGGGTCTCTTCATGCACATGGTAGGTATTGATGTTATCTGTTTCAAAGTCCAATTAAGTAACTTTGCAAGTTATTGTTGTTATGTGTTTTTTCTGGCTTTTTGCCATGCAACAGTTGGGTTATAGCTGACTGTTACTGCATCGATAGGGTGGAGTGTAAATCAAAGGATAGAGGTGTATGTTGTAGGAGTGGGTGTGCATGTCTTTTCATGTGATTGTGAATTTACTAAAGACATATGGCCATCTTTCTTTTTGATGGCAGCAATCATTGACGTCCTTGACAGAAGTAGAGGCAGTGGACCTGATCAGGGACACTTTTGCCTCAGCTGCAGAGCGCGACATCTACACGGTAAGTGATGGTGAAAAGAATGAAATGTTACCTTTTTAGCTAAGCAATAGTTGATATGGTATTTTGTTAGAGCTGTTGTTGATTGCCGTTTTTGTGTCATATACAGGGTGATGGTGTGGAAATTGTGGTGGTGAACAAAGATGGAACTCATAGAGAAATTATGGAGCTCAAGCGGGATTGATTTGGAAGGGATTAATTTGAAGCATGCTCTATGAAGTTTAATTCATAAGAAGAAAATTTTATTTGCATCTGGGAGGTCAATAACAACTCACATGAGCTCAAAGGTTCTCGCAGCCTTGTGCAAATGTGGGTTCAATCCTTGAGAGTCTTGGGTTCATTCAACTAACTGGTAACCGGAACCGCCCCCATGTTTAAAAGTTGGATCCGGAACCGTCTCTTGAAATAACTGTGGAACAAAACCGAAGGTTCCTTCACAAATGCAAGAACCGCCCAACACTGGTACTCACTTACTTCATGTAGTGCTACATTTGACAATTTTTCAGTCCACTAGTGATGAGTCAATCACTTATTGATATTCTTAATCATTTTGTAATTCTATACCTATGAGTTTTTATTATTTATTATAATTCTCATCCTAATAAGTGTTTCTATTGACTGAAAGTGTTCAATTATGCAACTGGAAAGCACCATGATGCACTCAAGAAATTCTCGAAAGACAACAAACGTTTCAGTGATAAGATGCTCGTGTTGAGGCTTTACCCTACACAATTGCTCTTGCTTTGATTGTGAATGTACAAGAAATAATGGAAAGGCGTTGCAGTTGGCCACCATAGCGCTCCTATAGAACATGATACCCACAATGCTCATAACTCACATGGACTTTGCCACTCTTTGTTATCATAGGGCTTGGATGCTTGGAAACGTTTTTAATTAAAATGCTTGAATTGCTAGATCTTGACACACCTCTTAGTTTCTAACATTGAACAAAATTTAGTATATCATTCATAATTATGTTGCAGCTAGAATAATTTGGTCGATGTTTGGGG
Source organism: Takakia lepidozioides (assembly GCA_030704615.1). NCBI lineage: Eukaryota > Viridiplantae > Streptophyta > Takakiopsida > Takakiales > Takakiaceae > Takakia > Takakia lepidozioides. The sequence goes on along the minus strand of CM060734.1, from coordinate 47,731,450 downwards.
GCACTGCTGTTAGGCTCTAATCATCCTGGTTTATGGCTCCTGGTCTCTAGATTATCCTTGATCTATGACCTCTCTTCTCCCCCTTCTCTTCAATCTGGTCACGAAGCATCGTCTTCCTAGTTCAGCCTTCATGGCACCCACGGTAGAGGTTATTTTTTCCTCTTGTACTTCTTGGACGTTCTATGTCCTTATATATAAAGTTGTGAGGCCTCCGTCCCTCATTTACTTAAAAAATAAAATAAAATTGGTTGTCATTCAAAGTATAATATTGAATGGCTTTTCCTAGACATCTGGCTAGCTTTGAAGATGAGTGAAAAAAAAATGAAAAAACAGTTCTTAAAATACCAATTGTGGTAATTGATCGAAGCAACCATTCACTTATAGTTCCAAGTTCTCAAGTTTAAAAATAAGCAAATATTCTCAAACAACATTACATTGAGAACAATTCATGGAGCATAGTTTAGGAGAGACATACATATTCAAGCCACAAAAAATGTTGAGCTAAACCGTTATAAACATCCAACTGCAAATTAGTTCTACCGCCAAGTTTTATTGTGTTTGTCTTTGTGTATTTTGCTTTCACTACGAGCCACATATCCCTGTGAGACATTATTAATCTAAATTGAGAGGGCATTGAATGGCACATTTTATTAGATTCTCTCAATATCCGGAGTCACTTAGTCTTCTTCTTCTTTTATTTATTTCTTAATAAGGAATGGGGCGGCAATTGAGTCTTAAGTTTTGCATCTTATAAATGAATGGAATTCATGCAAGCCCTACCTTGTTGTATAAATTACTAATCGGTTTTATTATTATTATTATTTACAGAATAGGGGACAGTGGCCCTGGAATTTTATTAATGGATGGTTTGAAGATACAAGGAAGTGGAAAAATTAACCACACGGGCCGTGAAGGCTAATAGTGGGATACCACCACGTAATTGGTTGTAAAGTGATTAACATAATTTGGGCATGAATATAAGAAGGGCAATCATGGGAATAATTAGCAGTATCCAGCAACATCGGCTCCTCCACAGGGCCCTTAACAAATCCTCCCCACCCCTCTTACCCGAGACTCACTATTAAACATTGTAGAATGCTGCTGATTATTGTGTGGCAACAAGTGGTATGCTGGCAAGGCAATGAAAGTAGCTACGAGATACAACGTTCATTTCTTGTTGGATTGCTGTGTCATCCGTTCCATGTCATCCCATCCCATGTCACCCCATTCTGGTCACTTCCTTTTTATACTTCTTATACTGGGTCAATTATACTCTAGTTCGAATTCGAGCCCTTCGCCAACAAAAATATGGCTTGCAGTAGCTTCCTTTACAGTTTCGAGGTGGCTCCTTCCCGGGAAGAGGACGGTAGCACACTGCAAACTTGTCTGTATAAAATCGCCTCCAACCATCTGAGGTTGTTGTAGCTGACTTCATTAATCTTGATGACGCGCACAGATCAGCTGTGCAGGGATGCAGGCGCATCTACTTCAGTTTGTCCGTTGCGGATGACTACTTGGAGGCTTCCCTCAACATGGCCGCATATCACTTCTCTGTCTTTCTTTCAACCGTAGCACTTCTACACGTTCTGCCCAGTTCTCAACAATAGCACCAGTTCCATCCAACCAGTACTCAGTTCTATAACATGAAGTCACATACAGTTGATCTCATTCCAAAAGCTCAAAGGAAGGAGCTGTCCACTTGATTATATTCAACAGGGAAAATCAACGCCAGTGTAAGACACTCCTCTGCTCACTATCACGGGGATTCCGGTCAGTTCAAGCCCAGTATAAACTTGACTAGAACTCTATTCACAGCTTGTACACTCTAGGTAGAGAAGGCATCACGTTCTGATTTCAGTCAGCAAGAAAGCCCACCGCTCATCTCTACCTTATCTATTCCTGACAGCACAGTACCGGATTACTCCTCCGGTCCACCCAACCGCCACACCATGCTATATTCTCATCTCCTCTATGCATATATCACACATCCTATTCAGATCTCAGGCCCTCTCTTCAAATCATCTGTCCTTCTCCTCAATTCAGGCCTGCTCCATCAGCCCGCGCTACAACCATGCTTTTTTCTTGTCGCACTCTGCCACCTTCTTCACAAATCCCTAGCTTCTTGAAAAAACGGCTTGCCCAATTCTTGTCACCTGTAGGTGTCCGTAAAGATCAGCCCCGAAGGTTCAGCGGTTACGTTCTTCTCTGATGGGCTGATCCAGTCCGGGCTCCATATATAGGCACCTAACAAAGCTCCCCCTCCCAAAGGCAGGTCATTGTCCTCAATGACAGAAAATGAGGAGTAATTCAATGTTAGTTCATTCTCTTTTTCCCAAGTAGCCTCTGTCTCTGGGTAATGCAACCACTTAATTAAATGTTCTTTCCAAGAACGGTCGCGCAGGTGCTTCACTCGCGTTTCTAGAATCTTTTGGGGTTCAGCTATCAGCTGACCATCGTCCATAGGTTGAGGAAATGTGGGCAAGATGTGCGATGGGTTTGACATATACTTCCGGAGATGGCTGACATGGAAAGTTTTATGAATCTTCCATGTTGGAGGCAAATCTAACTCATAGGCCACTGTGCCATGGCGTTTTAGAACCTTGAATGGGCCACAAAACCTTGGTGATAGCTTGTAACACTTGCCAAGTGTTAGATTGCTTCTCTTAGGTGTAACCTTTAAGAACACCATATCATCAACAGTAAATTCACGAAAAGTCCTGTGCTTGTCAGCAAAGAACTTGGCCCGTTCTTGTGCAGCCTGCATACTACGCTTCACCAGATCTAGGACAGAGTGGATCTCTCTGATTCGGTCATTCACACTCTGCACATTTGATGGTGGTGCAATAAGCGAAGCATGAGCTAAGCAATCTTGTCCGTATAAAGCTTCGAATGGACTCATGCCAATGGCACTGTGGAAATGTTTGTTATAGGCAAATTCCACTAAGTATAGAGACCGTTCCCAAGAGGATTGTCTCTCACCAACGTACATTCTCAACATATCCTTAATTGTACGGTTGGTTCTTTCTGTCTGAGCATCTGTTTCTGGGTGAAAGACTGTACTTAGTCTCACATTGGTTCCCAATTTCTTGAACAAGTCAGTCCAAAATTGACTTGTAAACTTTGAATCCCTGTCACATAAAATCTCACGAGGCAGACCATGAATCCTGAATATTTCTTTCATGTATAGGGATGCAACATCTGATGCCGTAGCACTCATCTTTGTAGGTATCAAATGGGTCATCTTAGACAGCCTATCTACAACCACCATGATACTGTCATGGCCATTTCTGGTCCTGGGCAAAGCCACAATGAAATCCATGCTAATGGATTCCCAATTCCATCCAGGAATAGATAAAGGTTGTAATAATCCAGGAGGTCTGACTTTTACTGACTTTGAAACCTGACAGGGGAAACATTTCTGCACATACTCTTTGATTTCTCTCTTCATACCCGGCCAAAAGTAGTGCTTCCGTATTGACCAATAGGTCCTCTGAAAGCCCGGGTGTCCGGAGATTGGAACATTATGACTATTATGAATGATTTGCAATCTCAGGTCCGGGATCATGGGAACACACAGCTGACCATTATAGAATAACATTTCATCTCTCAAGAGGTACGGCCGATATTTCTCCTTCTCAATGGAAGTCCTCTGGTCACGAGACAAACTCTTAAATGGTTCTTTGAAGAATCCATCAATTTCATACCGACCTTTAATGTCCTGGAATATAGTGCTTCTGATGCACGAGACAACATTAGCTTGTAATGGTCTCCTAGAAAGTGCATCCGCAATCACGTTCTCTCTTCCCTTGACATACTTCAGGTCATAATGAAACATGCAGTTGAAACAGTTCTGACCACCGAATCTGTCTCTGGCTCAAATGAGGCTGCGTGGTCAAGTACTTCAAACTCTGATGGTCGGTCTCTATTACAAAATCAACTGGAAGTAGATAATGCCTCCATATCTTTAAGGCATGAACTATTGCCAACAGTTCCTTCTCATGAGTCGGGTAATTCTTCTCTGCTGGACTGACCTTTCGAGATTCATATGCAATTACATGCCCATCTTGCATCTACATAGCCCCGATAACAAGCATCAATACAGAGTACAATTGCTCCCTTGGTAGGGTCAAGCAATTTCAGTACAGGAGCGTGTGTCAAAGCAAATTTCAATTTTTCAAAACTGTAATCACATTCTCCTGTCCTGACATCTCTCAAACTTACAGGACTTGAGTCCTTAGATAAGTCAGTCAACGGAGCTGCAATCTGTGAAAAAGACTTGACAAACTTCCGCATGAAGTTGGCAAATCCAATAAAGCTCCTGACCTCTGTCTTATCACTTGGCCTAGGCCACTCAGCCACTGTCTGGACTTTCTTGGGATCAATCGAGATTCTATCTTTGGAGATGCAAAATCCCAAGTAATCCATGTGGTCCACAAAGAACTCACACTTGCTTCTCTTAGCTAACAAATGGTTCTCTCTCAGTATGTCTAAGACCACACGTAAATGTAGGTCATGCTCTTCTTCGGTCTTCGAGTATATCAGTATGTCATCCATGTAGACCAAGACCATCTTTCCTAAATACTTTTGAAACAGGGAATTCATTAGATGCGTGAATGTTGCTGGAGCATTCGTGAGCCCAAATGGCATCACCAAGAATTCGTAATGACCAAAGCGAGATCGAAATCCAGTCTTCGGTATGTCAGAATCCTTGATTCGTATCTGGTGATATCCAGATCGGAGATCAAGCTTTGAAAAAACTTGACTCCCATACATATGGTCAAACAAGTCGTCTACACGAGGCAGATGAAACTGATTCTTGATGGTGAACTTATTCAACCACCTATAATCAACACACAACCTCAGACTCCTATCTTTCTTTTTCTTGAACATCACTGGAGCACCCCATGGTGATTTACTTGGGCGAATGTACCCTTTCTCAAGCAAATCATTCAATTGTCTTTCTAATTCCTCATTCTCTGCAATTGAATGTCTGTATGGTGCCTTTGCAACCGGTACAACATCCATCACTAGTTCAATAGCATGATCAACCTCTCGCTCAGGGGGCATTTCAGGAAGTTCATCAGGAAACACATCAACATATTCATGCAGTAGTACATCAAGTCTAGGATGTGAATTTTTCACATACTCTATTCCTGATGGTTCATGCATGCTAACGGCAAAAAGCTGCGCGTGCCCTTTACGAATGTACCTCTTTATCTGCAAGGCTGACAAGACTGGGACATTAGGAAGGGCCCTGGTACCTTTAAGATTGAATGCCTCTCCATTTGGCAAAGTCCCACTGACCGTTCCGAGCTTGCAGGCTACCACCGCATCCACTGGATCCACACACTGCATACCGAGGATGCAGTCGTACCGAGCTCCATCCCAAACCTCGAAATCTGCTGTTGTGTGTACACAGACGTCTATGCGTAACCTCCACACAGCCGTTGGGTAGCAGAATGTGGGAAGGCTGCACATCCTCTTGAGTCAGGTTCAGGTTGTCAGCAAAGTTCTTGGACAACAAATTGTGAGTGCTTCCAGTGTCTATCAACAGCTACCTTACCATAAACCCGAATGACATTAGTATTGTAGGCCACCCGATCCTCAACAACTGCTGTTGAAACCCGAATATGAGTTCTTTTTCTTTTTTCCTGACTTGGCCCCTCATCGGTCACTTCAGTTATGGTCAAAGGTTCGGCTGGTTTCTGAACTGTCACTGTGGCTGCCTGCCGAGCCTGACGCTTAGGACATTCTCTAGCCCTGTGACCCCACTCATGGCAGATAAAACACAATCATTTGCGCCTGTGCTCTTTCTGTTCCTTGGCACTGAGCCGTGCAGGGGCTTCTACCTGCGCTGGCCTTCGACTATTTGAGCCATCTTGTCTCTTGTTATAAGGCTTGAACATTTTCCAGTTCCCTTTTTTCTTAGTTGGTTGCCAAGATGGCACTGCATCTGGCTTAAATTCACGAGCCTGAGTCACAATCCTCTATGCCTTGGTCTTACTTTCAAAGTTACAAACCAAGCGATAGGCCTCTGCTTCTGTTCGAGGATTGTGGGCCTTGATTTTATATTTAAAGGAATCATTCAGGCCATCCACAAAGAAATCAACCCTGTCTTCTTCACTCAGGGAAGGAAAGTAGCTTGCGTGGGTTTCAAATCTAGTTTTGAATTCATCAACACTCAAGGTCTCCTGTTTCAACCTGAACAGTTCCACTTTCATCTTGTGTGCTAGTCGCCAGGTAGGTAGTGGGCTAAGAACAATGTCTTAAACATAGCCCAACTATCCACAGGTGGTTTCTTGTGTTCACGGCGTTCCTGTTTCTGGCGCGACCACCATAGCTTGACGGCATCACGGAGCTGCAGAGCAGCTGTCTGTATCTTGGCTTCCTCTGAATAATCGTCCTCAAAGAACTCTTCTAATGTATCCAGGAAAGACTATATTTCCTCAGGATTGACAGATGGCTTACCATAAAATTCTGGCAATTTCACCAATCTTCTGATTTCCCTAGTGACGTCCTTTGCTTCGTTTCATCTTGGCCTCATGGGAATTGGCCTGGGATTCATCCTCATTCCGTGGCTCACTCACAGCTAACTCCCGAGATCGCTTTTCAGTTTGAGTTTGTGCAGGGGCCAATTTTTGCATCTCAGATCAAATTAAAGCGCCTAGGGCCTCCATCTGCTGCTGGGAAAATAATTGACTCCCACGCTCACGATCTGGAGTTCGGTGTAGGCTGGCTGCATCGGAGCGCTCACGCTCTCCTGCCATTTCACTATCTTGCTCGTCGTCACAAGGGTGTGTGCTCACAAAGCCGAACGAGATCTGGCTCATTCACCCGATTTCCTTACTTCTGGAAATTTCAAAATTCCACGATCTGTGCCTCTCCCCGATCGCTGATCCGGGCTTTGATACCACTTATCACCGCTCTGTCTTTCTTTCAACCGCAACACTTCTACACGTTCTGCCCAGTTCTCAACAATAGCACCAGTTCCACCCAACCAATACTCAGTTCTATAACATGAAGTCACATACAGTTGATCTCATTCCAAAAGCTCAAAGGAAGGAGCTGTCCACTTGATTATATTCATGAGGGAAAATCAACGCCAGTGTAAGACACTCCTATGCTCACTATCAGGGGGATTCCGGTCAGTTCAAGCCCAGTATAAACCTGACTAGAACTCTATTCACAGCTTGTACACTCTAGGTAGAGAAGGCTGATTTCAGTCAGCAAGAAAGCCCACCGCTCATCTCTACCTTATCTATTCCTGACTGCACAGACCGGATTACTCCTCCGGTCCACCCAACCGCCACACCATGCTATATTCTCATCTCCTCTATGCATATATCACACATCCTATTCAGATCTCATGCCCTCTCTTCAAATCATCTGTCCTTCTCCTCAATTCAGGCCTGCTCCATCAGCCCGCGCTGCAACCATGCTTTTTTCTTGTCGCACTCTGCCACCTTCTTCACAAATCCCTAGCTTCTTGAAACCACCAGCTTGCCCAGTTCTTGTCACCTGCAGGTGTCCCTTAAGATCAGCCCCGAAGGTTCAGCGGTTACGTTCTTCTCTGATGGGCTGATCCGCTGTTCCAGTCCGGGCTCCATAGGCACCTAACACCGCAGTTGCCAAACACTATGGAGTCGAGGTGTTTGTCAACATGTCCCAGCTGATAGTCTCTTAAATGAACATATGTCAAACAATCCACAGCGAGCAAGCAAGAAAGATGTCATTGGCTGGTTGAGCAGGTGCTCGGTCGGTCTGGTCTGCCGGTTGTTACCTTGAGGGCGACAGTATTCCTGGAGTTGTACGGCATGGCTGCGAGGTCCATTTCGAAATCTGGAGAAATCAGACTGCCATTCAAAAGAGGTAAACTGTCGCCGATTGCAGCGAACGATCTGGCGCGAGTGGCCTTTGAGATACTTGCCAATCCTGAGAGACATGTCGGGAGAGTCTACGAACTCTGCAGACCAGTATCAGAAGATATGGACGCAGTAGCCGGCGAATACTCAAAGGCACTGGGGCGCAAGGTCGAGTACGTAGATGTACCCTCCGAGGAGTGGGAGCAGACGGATCTCAAAGCACAACATTTCCATTAACAACCACTTTGTTATACTGGCATTGCAACACGCACACGACCAAATAAACAGCATCACTGACGACGTCCGTCGAGCTTATCACGGGTGTGAAGCCGACGACGATCGAAGCGTGGGTGCGCCAGAACATCAAGTATTTTGAGGTGAGTGGATATCTGCACCCTGGTAAGCAGCCTCACAGCTGCTGCATAATGCAACTGTGGTCGTGGGTGTTGAGAATAGAAGCGATGTCAGCCTGATCGTTGGAGGTGTAACCTTTAAATTGACCAGTGGTGATTCGACGTGGTGATTCGACATAGCAGGGTACATATAGATATATTGGCTGTTAGTTGCTTGATAATAAGTGACATTGACTGTTTAGTATTTAAGGCATGATCGATGTGGACGATTAGATGGGGATCTGCTCTCTCTCATAAACCAATGCGATGACCAACTTTAGAAGGCTTGGACCTACTCGAAGGTGGCTGCGGAGTTGATGCTCTAGTAACAGCTCGTCGACGAATGGAATATATGTGGGATGCTTCATAGTGCACTGAGTTTCTACGATTATAACTGGTTCTGTCCCTGATCATATCTGTTTTCCAACTGCAGACATCCTGCTTGGAGTTATACTGTGGATTATAAATGTTTTTCCCACCATGTCCCTAAGAAAGGTAATCTTAAGCATTCCATCATACTTTGTGAAGATCGGGTCCAAAGCGGAAGAGAACCGCTTACATAATCCAGGCCCACCCCGCTGTGTGAGTCGAGCACAGTCATGCAAAATACCAATGGTCAGTCTCCACGTCCAGCAAAGAGACATGAAAAGAATACTCGGACGTGACCATAGTCAATGCAATTCCCAACGAGGATTCAGAATGAACTTACACGGGAGTGATCTAGACTCTAGAGCTCTTCGAAAGACTGAATATGGCCCATGTGAACACGCGAAAATCAGTAGGAAAAAGTGCAGCTGCAAACACGAACGCGTACTGATTGACTCTTCACCAGGTACACTCCATCCAACAAATTTTACAACCAGATCACTAGTATTGTAGCTTCCTGCAAGGAACAGGGTATCAATCACCCATACAAGCCCAATGCACATCTTCAGTGAAAGGCACATGCCTAGCCACAAGGGACTATCGAAATTCGAAAGTGGGTTGGCACTTGGCACATTACGCCATCAATGCACACATCTTACAGTTTTAATACGTAAGTTATTTATGCGAAATGCTAGAGAGGGCATTTGCTAGGCAGTCATTTGTGTTGTGTGGAGCGGAGGAGAAGAGCAAGTAAGAGCAAAATGGAGAAGCAACTGATGGTTTACACCCATGCGTGGTGTTGCCATTGTTTCTCGCATCGGGTCGAAAGGGACGGGGTGCGTAGTACCGGAGAATATTTTCTGCGTCTCTCTCACTCACGAGAGGGGATGGCAGCTTGCTCTCATCTTGAGATCTACACATGTATATTTGCTGAAATTCCTACTTGGTTCAAAATTTGTAGAGCCTCTTTCAGCTTCCAGTTTACCATCTAACCATGCAAGTTTCTTGTGGCTATCAATCCACAAAGGGATCATAGGTTCCTGTGCAGCATGAAATCCGGCCCTCCCGAATGAATCTGGACCCAAACTCCATCCCTGCTCCTTCAGCTTATATCCCTGCCCCAAGTACCTTGCAAACTCCAGGGAAAAGACCTCGCATATTACAAGAGTTCAATTAAAGGACACGGAGGGGCGGCCCAGGGGCCGTGCTGATCAGCCCAAAAGCAATGGCCAGCTTCTCGCTGTGGTGGCAAACAGAAAATTCCTTTTGCTCCTCCACATCATGCAATACAAAGCGCGCGCGTGTCAAGGACATACCCTGCCTCCTTCATCTGCCGAGACATTAATCTTGTCAGCTCAGCATGGATTTCCTCATTTGGATGCGATTTGTCATCTACAACGAAGGTTTGCATCCTGTGCTCAACCTCAATTCAGGAGCGACCTGGCCCCTTTCTGACCCCTCTAACCTTCATCATCCTTCTCACCGTTGCAGTACCATCCCTGCCAGCTGCTGCATAGAGGTTCGATTGCAACACATAAGTTGCGGCGTTGGAACCAACTTGAGAATACATGTAGCCACACGTTTCAACTACAACTCTGCTATGAATTCTGCAGACAACAAGCAACACTACATATTCTGGTTTGGTTGGCACTTGATAGAGTTCTCTGCCTCATCGAATTGCTCTGCACGGCCAAGAAGGTCCAGCATGCAGCCAAAATGCTCTACTAATATTGGAGTGATGCCTGATGACTCAGGGAAATTAACCTTCATCCACTAGGCCAGCATGGCTACACGCAGAGAGAACACATACAAATGTGATACTGTCCAGCCTAAAACCCTCGTGTTGCATTCCTTCAAATAGCTGCGAATATCTCTCTTTGACAACCATGCTGCGAATATCCTGCCATATTATATTCCATGATACCAAATTTCGTTCAGCGATATTGTCGAACAATCTCTTGGCATCCTTGATTCCACATTGTGCATACATGTCTAGCTGGAGGGTTGTACATATTCAGAATGACATCTGGTACAAGTCCCGCTTTCATACTGTCAGCATGGGGTCAGCATGGAGTCTGGACCGCTTTGCCTTCTTTCGGGGCTGTCAGGCTCGTACATTAAGCTCTGGAAAGGCAATCAAACAATCTATTTGCATCCTGTCCGGAGGCTTAGTATTGAGGACTCACTAGCGATTTTGTGCCAGTTCATTTATATCAAGTGGAATTGTCAGGAAAACAGTAAACACCTTCAATGTTCAGCACTCAGAGCCCGGATGCTGCCTTTCACTGCCACAGTTGTTTCATTTCCCCAAAACCCCTCTGGCTGGGAGACTTGTACTAAGAAAAAACTAATGTGTGAAATATTGGATGGAATATCTCTTGTATAAGATTTAGGAAAGAGAAAAAACACCAATTCTTTTATACAGAGAGCTGCATCCATGAATAAGATGTTTATACATAAGAGAGATGATAGTGACAGAGGCTCAGAAAATACAATGAGCTGAAAAAATCAAGAGGTAGATGAACCTCAAGGAGCATTTTGTTGTGAAATTAAAAGGGTCTCAAATACTGATGCCTTCAAATGATATCACTCATAGCATAAAAGAGCATAATATAGTCGATGGAAAAGATGAGTTTCGAGGGCCTCTGTCCCTGGTGAAACAAAAAGAAAAAGAAAAAAGTTGAGAGCCACTTGCGTATAACCAAAAGCTCCTATCAATGACATCCTTGAGGCCGCTAATGTATGGTAGCAGCCACTACAATAATTCGGAAGCTGTTGGAAAAAAACAGTGAGATAATTAATAGTGGTAAAACTCCCTCCGCCCTTTTCACAACTCCTCATGTAACGCGTTGGCTCCTTAATTGGCCCAGTTTCACTTGTCAGTCACCTATGTATAACAGAGCTCTTTTGCTCATACTCTAGTCTTTAGTGGGTAGCCAAAATAGATATTGTATTTGTAGTTTCTACAAGTGACAGTATGACCAAATTTTTGTGTGTATCACAGCTCAATCATACCATGCAACAACAAGACCAGAACTTGCATCAGAATGAGATGAGGTTCATCACAGCAGCTTGTGCTACAAACAGAACTTGCATAAATCACAGATATTCTGAACTGTACTTCTTTCAAAGTTGGTCAAAACACGATTGACCAACTACAGCTCGTCATGTCCATAGATAGATTAAAATTGACATAGATATATGTTTGACTTGCCACCAATTGTCTCAAGAAAGCTATAAAACTCAGTGCAGTGGTGGAAAACTGGGATCACCACAGCAAAGGATGAACCAAAGCCTCAAACTGGGCCAGACGCAACCTACTGATGCATTGTGCCGTCTGCAGCAACCCAGTCCGTTGGAAGCGGGACCCAGCAATGAAGCCCACACTGAAGCGGTGCGCCAGGAATAACTCGCAATGTGCATGTCACAATGATGGCCACGCAAATGCCATAACTCGCTGTAATACCCAAATCTCTCGGGTCCTGTGCCCTCGAAAGTTTGCTGTTCACTCTACTCTGTACATTCCAGCGGGTTGAAGAAAAGGGCGCGAGCTGAGCTTTTCGGGCTTCCATTTGTTTTAATTTTTTGTTTTTCAGAAAAGGGGCAGAAGCACAGAAATAATAATAAAAATGGATGGAATTCCAGTGACGATCGTATAGTTAGCGTTTCTACGACTATAGGGTCCATTAGTAGTCGTAGCTGCCGACACGACAATTCCAGAAAGTCACATGACAATTTCTGGAGAAAAGAAGAAGATTCCATCTTTTAACTTACTTGATACTTCGGAATGTAAGCGTAGGGGTAACTGTAAGTTAACCATGGCTCTCAACAATGCCAGTGGACTATATTACTGTATAGTATCTCCAATCACAAGAATGAAGTCGTTTTTGTAAATCATCATTTTTTTCTTTTTTCTTTTTTCTTTTTTGGTAAATCATCTTTGTAAGAAGAAATGAAAAATTGTTACAATCAAATTTGGAAAAAAAAAAAGAAGTGAAAAAGCATATCATCGTTCATTGTGTCACGTCCATAAGTTGTTAAAGATTATATGTTATAAGCAGATGCAAAAGCATTAGTAAAATCAGCTACTCTTCCTTGCAGAAAATTAGTAAAAATAATAAATTCTAATAACATGAGGTTTATGCAATACTTATCTATTATTCTAATAATATTAAGACGGATACCCACAGGCGCTGACAAGAAAAATTAGGGTTCAGACAGGCCAAAGGTCAGAAAGCAGACAGAGCAAGGTGTGACAGGTGGCAGGAGCTGACAAAGGACACGAGAGTCACGTGGGGCGTAAGTATGTGGGGTACGTGTGAGCTTGTCCACGGGAGGTTAGTTTTGAACCACGTTGTGTCAACTTGTGCATAGGAGACAAGTCTAATACTTTCACGGGCTATGCGCCACGGTTTTTCTTTTAAGTTTTTTCTTTTTATTTCACGGGATACGTCGTGTGCTACCTTGCCAGGCTGTTCTTGGAAGTAAACTTAGTAAGAGAAATCTGGCAGGTGTTTTTTTTTTTTTTTTTTTTTTGGTGCATTCTAAATGGGCGGAATGTACCGTGACTGATTTGTTTTTTAAATTTTAAAAGCAAAGGTAATGAAGCCCTTTAAAATTTTATTCGAATTATTTGAGGGAAAAAAATTAAAACCCTGGGGTGCCGACTGATTCTTCTTTCTAATGTATACATACAAACGAAAAAATAAAAATGAAAAATAAAATTGGAATCCAGGTGGAAAAACTACAATATTGTCTTATTATAATCTACCTTTTTGTTTATGACCCTGACTTGGGTCCTTTGTTTGGGATTATTAGGAGGAAAAAAAATTAAAATCTCCGGGGAAACCATAAGGCTACCACGCTGCAAGCAGCGAGAGCAAGATCAAGAAAATTCTTGGGCATATGGAGTAGAAGGGACGGGCATTTTTGTAAGGTTAAGTTTGCCTGGATGATTCAGGGTAGGACGTCATGGCTCCCCCTCTTTTTCCACCTGCCCCTCCACATCGTCGCGCCATCTTCTCACTCGCTGATTCTTTTTGAAATGAAACTTGGGCTACATATTGGCTTCATCTATACCACATTTTGGGCTGGCCCTCCAAGACGGGGATAACGTCAAAAACCTGACCTAATATTGAAATCAGGCCTTCCAGACAGGATTGTCGTCCTCACAGGATTAACTTACAGGTTTTTCCGGGGCTGTAATCTCCGATAATGTAATCTTTTCCGCCAATTTACAATATTCGGCATATAAATTCGGTCAGGGATTGACGAGCGAGAAAACCTGCGCAGCGAGCAGCAGGACGGGCAGTGCGTAAATCTTAGATTTGAGATCCGTTTATTCCTTACAAATACTACACATTTATTTCTGTAACTATTAGTTTTATGCTATCTCTAAACCTAGATATTTTGAAATTAATAATTCATTCTCAATTTTATTTTATTCATAAATTTTGAAAAAATAGGGAATTCCACACGCTTTTTCTTTTTTTCTTTTGTTTGAAAAGGGGGTAAAGTTTCTTTAACCCTTAATTTCCCAAGAACTCTGAATTTCCACTTCCACCTAATTTCTGCCGATCTCCTCCTCTGATGGGGCACACTCCTGAAGCTTTTAGGACAAAGGACGTGTCTGGAATATGATGCAAAAAGAAAAGTTAAGAAAAAACAAAAGCGACCTCCTACAGAAATGATCTTAGGTAAATATCTCAGATTTTGGCCTTGTAAAGGGCATGTTGACTGCTGACGTGGTGGGTAAACAGGCCCAAATTGTAGAATCAATAAAGTTAGTAAAAAATATTATTTTTTGTAAAAACCACTTCACCTTGTGGTTTGTGAGCATTATTACACCATCGCTGGGTTTTAGAAATTTTGTAGAAAAAAAAGTACTTCATTTGGAGGCACATTTTTCCTTGTCAATTTTTAGATCTGAACCCCTATGTAATTACATACAAAGCAACCATATGTGAAAAAATCTGTTGGACCTACAATTTAGAGGGGTTGTCACCTTATTTATTTATTTATTTATTTTATTTTTTCACCATTCCCATGTGGATTTGGAAATGGTCGGTCTTGCGGCAAGCAAAATAAGGCCAGGTATTCATTTGGTCAAACATAGTTTTTTTTCCCACTTCTCCTTTAAAACCTGAAATTTGAGGATCTGGCCAATGTTATAATCTCACAACTCCCAATTCCCAATTCCCACTCTGGAATTGGCTCATTTTTTGATATGTTGTGCATAAGTGAGCTGGGCACACTTCTATATGGCTGGAATCTTTGGATGATTTTTGGTAGGTTTCTTCCGACAATTTACTGCAGCTGGGTACCCAAAATTGTTAAAAACTCCAAAAAGGGCTTGGGAACTTAAGGGTTAACGTCCAGTGAATATACAGAGCCTACTGCACTTATACAAGTTTCTCAAATGGCTTGCAGATTTTATATATTTATAAACGTATTATTACAGACACATGCTTCTAGTTCAAATCATAAAGTTTCATATTATATAACCACTTGGCTTTTATGTAATTTATTTCTCTTTTTATTTTGTTTTTTGGGGAAGCCCTTGAAATCATATTCCAGATTCCTGTTCATTACCTAAAGACAGAATATTTATCCCACATTAGAATTTACAAAAGAACTCAGTCGAGTCACTGAGCCTTCCCCGAGTCCTTTTTTCCTGACAACAAAAGAGAAGAAATGCCCAGAGTTTCCTATTTATCTATAAATAAGTAAAATGTATATTCAAATTTCATATACATGATGTAGTCCTGCACGTTCTAGTCGTGTACATGTATACACCGCCGTCCGGACACGTGTCGATTTCTGAAAGATCCACATACTAGGCGTACCTACTACTGTAACAGGTATGTACGTCGGCCACGTGGCCGCCATGCCACAGCACACTGAAAAAGTAGGCCAAAGCACAGTTGCGATATTTTTAATATAACAAATAAATCACAATACGACACAATCAAAATATTTGTAGATTGGATGGATGAAAAAGGAGCATAGTGGGAGGCAGCCACATACGTCCTGCAA
Organism: Takakia lepidozioides; assembly: GCA_030704615.1. Taxonomy (NCBI): domain Eukaryota; kingdom Viridiplantae; phylum Streptophyta; class Takakiopsida; order Takakiales; family Takakiaceae; genus Takakia; species Takakia lepidozioides. The sequence continues at coordinate 47,715,795 of CM060734.1, read as the reverse complement.
GAGCTCTGTCACTCTGAATCAATCTCCCAGTTTCCCGCCGTTCATTTGTAAATATGGATGAAATATTCTACTTCGTATCACCAGTCGTTTGGGAACTTTGGCCTGCCTAACGAATTACTTTTTCCCCCTTCCCTTGGCGGTCACGTGGTCACGTGAGTCCCATGAGGGCGACTCGTTCTGTGTATACACTAGATGTATCGATGGGCTTGAGGCCATCCTAGTGTTGGAAATGGCAGCTGTGGAATATCCGGTATGGCCAACCAAATCCTACGAGTGGTGATGCCCGCACCACCGCTTGTTCCCGTGTAGTGGCAGGCCTGATGCTTCCACTGGCTTTTCCGAAAGACCTCGCCTGAAGACATTCCGTGGAATAAAAGGATTTAACATGCACTGAAGGAAAAAATCAGCATCAGCACTTTACAGATTTGTCGCCACAACTGTTCCACATCGCACCAACACCACAGTCGGTATGAGCAGCCCAAAGATGCCGCATTTTCTGGATGTAAAAAAGCCGAATCTGCATGTAAAGTGCGTTCCGCATGCGGAGGCGACTACGGCCCACAGCATCCCAGCACTTGCCTTCCTCTCCCACACCTCACCCTTGCTACACATCCCCTATTCCCCCTCCTATCGAACCCTATCGGAGTTACTCCATAATGTTTGATACAATATATATTTCTAGGGCCAGCCTCCGAAACAAAAACGAAACAGAACAACAAACCAGTGAAGCAACGAGCGTGGGTTGCTTACCCTGCGTACACAATTGGAAAAAAAAAATGCCTTGCCAGGCTGGCGAGTAGCGTTACGGGGTGTAATAAGCCACTCGCGCCAGTGGCTTACACTCCGTAACGCCACTCGCCAGCCTGGCACTTTATTCCACCAAATAAGCCCACTCGAAATACAAAGGAGCTTTTTTGAAAATTGTATACGAATTTCAGAACGTACCTGAGGCGCGACACGATGGCACGTGTGAAGGCTTCAGTAGACGGACCCGCTTGGCATCGCCCCGGCCGCACAACACTTCGTTTGGCGGTAAATGCGTGCGTGGGTGGCGCAGATCCGCGGGGTGAATGTAAAATCTGAAATATCCTTTAACAAAAGTGCTGTGTGGGTAAAATATGAGTGTAGGCACTTTAACTGCTTTTCCTGTACGTGTCGCCACCTCATCGCCCCACCTCGGACAGGTTTATTAAGTATTATGCCGACAGCTCACTGACAGTTCAGGTTACGACGGCAGAAGTTAGAACTACTTACAATCCGTTTGGCTTTGTATTTTCCGGGATCATGTACACTAGAATTTCCCGACACTGGACCTCACAGCGAATTCCCCCTTATAAGGGTATCTCGCGTAAGATTATCTTAGTGGGAAACCCCCGAAAGGTCCCGCGTGGCCCATTTCTTAGGGGGGAAAATCTTTGCGCTAGGGAAGGTTGTCATGGTCTTGGTCTAAGGTGCTCTTCTATTATTACCCTAGTACCTTTCGGTAACTACTTGGACTTACTGGCTTGTCCACAAAATGCAAAATGCGTCATATCTCTTGAATTAGTTCCATAACATTGTCTTAAAAAAAAAATTATAAAGGGAAACACCTGGGAGCGTACAAATCAGGCATTGTTTTACATTGTTTCGAAAATCGGAACTCAGGGGATCGGAGTGACATGAACGAAAGTAGGAGAAAACGCTAATTCTAGCCAGAAAATTCACACTCATAGTATCCAGCGTTTTTTTTAAGAAATTTGGAAAACAGCAGGAGTGGCTACAGAGTTTTGCAAAAAATAGCTGTACATTCTGTTCATCTACTAAAATTCATCCACCTTTGTATTTTAATCTATTTATATCATCCATATTTGGAAAATTCATCCATCTGTTTTTTTTAATTCGGAAAAGTTCATCCATGGAAAAGCCAGGAATTTGCAACAGAATATTCCAACCTATTTTTTGAGGTCGAAATCTGGCAATAAATCGCCAATTTAAAAATGCTTAAAAGAGACAAGGCTTTTAATCTTTTTCCCTTCAATAAGTTTTCAAGTAAAGTTTCCAGGGCTCTGTTCCCTGTTCCCTAAGAAAATAAAAAAATAAAAAAATAAAAACGCTGACTCATATACTTCTTAAAAAAATATTGATCTTAAAAGGGGAGCGACAGCTCACAATTTTCGTTACATGATACACACATCACTCTGGGGTGGAACCTCGATCATCTGCCTTCATGGCTCTTTGTAAGGTTATTTTTTCCTTACCTAATTAATAAAATTAATCAGGGCTTCATTCCTCCTGTTCTGTTAAAAAAAAAAAAAAACAAAAACATCACTGGTTACGCCAAACTGCATTGGATCCAGGGCATCCCCCTGTTCTAAATAAATTTTAAAAACAATTATTGAAATTAATTTAGAAAAAAAACTGCATTGGAATGTAAAGTGTAAAATTTAATGTGGGCCTCCATGGCATGTCACGTGAGCTTATTTTTTCCTCTTTTAATAATATATATGCCGTCCTGGGGCCTTTAAAAACAAATGTAATAAAAATGTAAGAGACCCAACGACATCACAACCACTGACTCTTCTCTACCGTTGGATCCTTCTTTGGAGGGTCAATGTGGGGCCACGTGCCGGCTCTCTGATCGAACATCCTCCACAAACAGAGACAATATTCCCAGCGGGCTAACCACAGCAGAGGGTCAAGGAAGCCGGATTTGAGCCCCAAACCAGTCGGGTGGCACTATCCAACTGTGCTACCAGCTCCAGACATTTAAGCTATTTATTAACAACATAGAAACATAGAGTATCCATGCTATTATTTTCAAAACGTACCGCGGAGGGTTAGGATCGTGCCACGTCGTTATTATGTGGACATCCAAAATGGTCGAATGGCTATAATCTCTGTAATCTCTATAATAAAGTTAATCGGGGCCCACTGTCGGAGTGTTTTTATTTCTGGCGAAATTTCGACCTCAAGAAAAAACATCCGAATATTCTGTCGTAAATTCTCTATTCTCTCATGGATGAAATCGCCAAAATTCTCCGAAACGAAATATAAATCTTGGATGAATTCGCCTAATATGGATGATATATATGGATGAAAGTACAGAGGAGGATGATTCTGTCCAAATTTCATTGGATGAACAGAAAATATGGCTATTTCCTGCAAAACTCAGTAGCCACTCTTGTTAGTTTCGAAATTTGAAAAACAAAACACTTAATCAGACTGTCCCCCGTTCTCAAGAAAAAACAAAAACAAAAAACAAATCTCGAAAACTTATATATTAAGTAGAAGTAAATAAATAGTATGACATTATACTGTGAGCGCCATGCCGCCACGTAGAGCACGGCAAAATATTTGGTAATTCATTTTTTGGTCGGCAAGTGACCCGTGACCCCTGCATTCACTCTGCGATCCGCTGGTATTACCTCCCCGCTGGTATTACCTTCCCGTCACCAATCTCCCTCTCTCTTTATGTTTTCATCGTGTACGTGTCAGAAATGCAAGGAGAATTAGTGAGGCTATTTATGAAGGGGGAAAGCTCGTGTCAGGCCTTCCTGGAGATCTGAGGGCCTCAGGCCTGCGAGCCCCTCAAATCCATGGCGGGCCCTCCATGCCAGGGCTTTCCCTGCACACGCTGTGATATATAGAGGAGGTGGTGAAGGAAGGGGTTGCATGGGTAGACTGTTGTAGTGAGAAAGGCGAGAGAGAGAGAGAGAGAGCTGCTTAGGAGTGTGGAGGGAGGAGCAGCGAAGATGAGCAGTTCGGTGGGAGAGAGATTGCTGGGGTGGTCTCCTCTCGGCGGTGGTAGCCCTGGTAATGCTGTAGTGTTGGTGTTAGCGGGTCTGGTCTTGTTTCTCGTCGTAGTCCAGCTGCAAAAGAGATCTCGGAATCTACCTCCAGGGCCGGTTGCATGGCCGATCTTCGGCTCCATGTTTCTCATGAGTTCTATACCTCACCGCACTTACGAGGCACTGGCCAAGATATATGGGCCCATCATGTCTATCACTCTTGGGTCCAGACGTATTGTGGTTGTCTCCAATGCAGATTTGGCTAAACAGGTTCTGAAGGTGCATGATGCTGATTTGAGTTCAGAGCGTCCTGATATCATTGCGGGGAAGTACTTTAGCTTTGACTACAACGACATCATCTTTTCCTCTGGGGCGCAGTCCAAGTTTCTTCGGAAGATCTGCACGACTGAGCTGCTGTCGGCGTCCCGGCTGAGAACGTTTGGAGGAATCCGAAGAGAGGAGATGGCAAGCATGGTACTCGCCATACATGACAATGTGCAGAAGGGAGCTGAAGTTAAAGTTAGACCCACCTTGACTGGCGCAACAAGCCATATCATGGTTCGGATGCTCATGGGTGCACGGTTCAAAGGGGCTGACGAGGAGTCCCGACGCATATATGAGAGGTTCATCAACTACGCAGTCGTCGACATTCCAGCGCTGCTTGGGAAGCTCAACATTGCGGACCTTATCCCCGGGTTGAGATGGTTTGATCTCCAAGGGATAGAAAAACAGCTCAAGGAAATAAGGCCCGTGATTGAGAAGATATTTGAACTCATCATTGAAGAGCACAGACAAAATCGGGATGCCCAAGGATCCACTGGAACTCAAGACATCATCGATGTGCTATTTTCCATGGTGGAGACGAAAGACCTTCCCGACAAGGCGATAATGGGAATCTTGATGGTATGACAATCTTGTAGCCTCCAAACTTTCTTCGATTGGAGAAGGATTTCCTCTCAGTAAGACTGTTGTATGTTAGCAGAGGGTCTTGTGATCAGGCTGTTGGGGGAGCAGCGACCAGGAAAAGGCGTCAGAAAGTTTACAGGTTTCCTACGATCAAGCTCACGGACATTTTAAGAACGTACTCAGTAATAGTCGTAATGTCCAGACACGAGTGAGATTGATACTCAACGAGAAGGACTCGAACTGTTCCATTAAAGCAGACAGTAGCATCTGACACGAAGAGAGTTTAGTGCCCAGTCATGTGGACTTGACAATCTGACATTCAAGCGTATTATCCGTAGATCGTTTGTTGGTCTCCTTTATGGCACCGAGAACCTTGCCAGTTCAAGTTTTAGAGTTAAACGGAATGCAGGCTTTCTAATGCAAGCGACTAAGTGTGTCCAAATGTGTTGCTTGATGCAGAATATGATGGGTGCAGGAGCTGACACATCCGCAGCTAGTGGAGAATGGGCCCTTGGGGAACTTTGCCGGCATCCTCACATAATGAAAAGGCTTCAGAGTGAGATCGATACTGTTGTTGGCACAAGTCGTCGCGTAGAGGAGTCAGACCTCCCGAACCTGCCATACCTTATAGCTGTATGCAAGGAGATATTACGCCTCCATCCTCCAGCCACGATACTAAGCTCTCGTATCAGTGCGTCGCCAATGACAATAGCGGGATACCATGTGCCAGAGAAGACCATGCTTCTGGTTAACGTGTGGGCGATCAGCCATGACCCCACTCACTGGAAGGATCCCCTGACCTTCGACCCAGAACGATTTCTCAGAGCAGATGTTAACCCATTCGGATCAGATTACCATTTCCTTCCATTCGGCTCTGGCAGACGGGGATGTGCGGGTGCTCAAATGGGATTTGCTGCTTTGCAGTATCTGCTCGCCGCAGCTGTTCAAGCTTTCGACTGGAACTTTCCGGGGTCACCCTCAGCACAAGAGTTGAAGGATATTGACATGATGGAGAGTTTCGGACTGACTGCCCCCCGGACAATCCCTCTAGTTCTGGAGGCTAAGACTCGCCTCTCTTTGCAGCAACTCGGCTATACATCCTAGAGGCAAGGTGGTGGGAGCTGCAACCGCTGTAGTATGCATAGCACCCCATATCAACTACACTTACACTAGTGCAAAACACTGTTGAAATGACATGCTGAAAATACATTTTACTCTGAATGTCTTTCCAACAAAATATGTTGCTGTATGTCTCATTTGAACGATATGTACAAAACGACAGAGCTGGACGAGTAATAGGATAGATGTCATTTCAGCACTTGTTGAAATGACATAGGCTTGCTGAGATGACATTAAAATCCAAATTTGTTTCAATTGATATATCTGATGCCTTTTTCCCTCTGTTGAATTTGATCCATGCAAGTGAGCAAGTGGGAATATGATCCACGTACAGCGAGAGAATTCTGAACCGTTCTACCTTTTTTCAGAACTAAAATGTACAGACTACAGTTCCCAGGACTTCCTCATGAAATATGGTTGTTTTTATTCTGTTTCTTTCTAAGCCTTGGGCAGTGATTACTGACTGCTCCTTTTCAGTGCCAAACATCCACACACAGCAATATTGTCTATACCAGTATTGTCAATACTCCTATCTTAAGCTTTTTCCTCAGTATCATTGTTGCTGAGTGTTGTAAGCACAAAAATCTCTATCATCTGAACCTGTGGAGCTGTTCTCATCAATTCTACTATCAATCCCACCAGACCCCTGAATATTAGTAGTCTCTATTTTGTCCCACATCTTATTTGCCCGCTCCCCTGAACCTGGCCAGCTCTTGGGCTTCAAAGAGGTGAAGAAATGCACATGATGCATCACTGTACTCCAGAAGCACAAGTGAGCATTCCATTTTGCTGTTCTGTACAGGCTTGAGGGCTTCCAACACCATGTCAATTCAAACCATACCCCAAGCGTCCAAAGAGGTTGCAAAAATAATACTATCCAGCTACACACGTAGTGCATAGTGAACCCCATTAGATAAACAGTATAAACCGATATCATTCTCTCAGTTTCAGGGTTTAACATTAAGTTTTTTGGCAAATAGAACTGCCATTCAAGGTGCTTATAGTAATTTCCTTCTCTTGGAAACATACAGGAAAGTAGCCAAACACAAATTGCATTTTTGGGTGCAAGAGATGATGTCAGTAGGTTCCACATGCAGACATACTGCAGGGGAGTGGAAGTGCCTTTCAATACCTGCCATTAATCATAGCTTTAATTGAGAATAGAAAGAGCAGTTTTAATATCTATGGCAGTAAATACTGTGGAAAGAAGCACTGCCCCACCAATTTGCCAAGAACCCTGTAAGTGCAATACTATCGGCGGAGTTCAAAAGCTAGATAGGACTGCTAGTCTAGTGAGCATCCCGCTAGGTACTAGACCTTTCTCTCTTATCATCCTTCCTCAAACCCCTCCTTTTTGCGCTCTCCCCACACACCACAAAGACAGTAGATCCCTATCATCACCTGCATCCCAACCATCACACACATCCTTTGACACCGCACCTGACCAAGGACTTACTGGGAAAGCAGCAGAAGGCCCCCATCACCAAAGATGTTACCAAATATGTCCTCAGCATATAAAACATTACCTGCATCCAAGGTAACCCAAATTCCCAATATTTTGAATCAAGTGCCAGGCTTAGTACCTGGTCGAGATTTGGACAAAAATCTACATATATCTACCGGATAGCAAAGAAAAGAAGTTTATAACGTCCACCGAAAAGTCATCATAGACACATCATCCTGAAGACAAGGACAAAACACATGACATGTTACCCCTCCGTTGCTAGGCAAGATAAATAGTAGAGATTTGTGGCCAACAAGATTAATATCAGGCATTTGAGGAAGAATGTGTACCTTTGACATACTGGTTAGAAGAACAGGAACAGCCAGCTGCGCTATGTGTGTAAGCTCCGTCCAGGAAGGTGCAGCAATAGCCAATGCATTGTAGCCTTTCCCATTCAATGACTCCAGCATCAAGAATCCTGCCACATTACTGTGAGATAGTCTTACCACAATCAGAAGCGGCCAGCAGCTGGTCCAATGTAGCAAACAACAGGAAGACTGTTTAAGCCAGCTCTTGCTCTTGGTCAGACGCTCACCAACAAAGCATCCACATCACCATATTACCAAAGACATCTGGATGGCATGGGCCATAAGCCCCAGGTTTTAGACAAAATACTGGGCACTTCCTGACAATTGTCCATATTTTAGGAGGAACTGCTTCCCTCCAAGAACCTCCCTTTTCAAAGTCGATAAGGTCACAGGACCCCATGGTGTGGAACATTGGCAGGGACCCTGATGGCCCACCAGCCGTGCCTGGACCATGGACTATCAGGATGCTTAGAATCTGACGCTATACATCTTTGCTTGTCAAGGAAATTTCATGCTGGCTGCTGGAAGCTTAATATGGGTGTCGACAAGAGAGAGTGGCACACCTGGGAGGCCATTGTTGCCCATGCAGCACCAGCAATACCATATCCAAGGAAGGCGCATAGCAAAATGTCTCCAGAGAAGTTTACAAGGCTTGAAATAGCTAAGATCTTCAGGGGATCCCATGAATCCTGCATTGCAAGGCTGGCCATACAAAGCAATCAGCAGTCGTGTCTGATTCCTGTTGATTCTATTTTTGCGATGGCTACGGCAAACAATGTCTTCTGAGTACATTCTGTTTTTTCAAGGAGAAGAGTAGTAAAGTGGCCAGGGGAATGACCAATTAGGGAAGATTCCAAATCTATGGAAGAATGTATGGCATGGGTGCAGTCCAGCCCATTTTGCGATGAGGAATTTGGCACAATTGACTTCTTTCAGTAAAAAAAAACCATTCAACACGACATTGCCTAGATCGACCTTACGAGTGGGAGGGAGAAAGAGTGAGAAAGGCCAGCAGGGTTCCTTCCAAAGTGGAAGTAGGTGGGGTCATCAGCAATCTGCAGAGAAATGGCAATGTCACCATCCTCATCTGCAAAGAATAAACCGAGAAATGTTTTAGAAAAAAGAAAAAATTCGCCAATTTTGCTAGAACAATGGTCAACAACCCAGGCACTGCATAAACAAAATGAAACTATACTATCACCATCCAGCTAGTACACTGCAGGAGATTAAGAAATCAACCATAAAATATGGAGGAGAGCGTACATGATAATAATAGCAATGTCACCAGTGAAGACTTGGGGGAAAACACGGTATGATGCGGCCAGGCACCCTGACAATAATCCAACCACTACGCCTATCACCATTAATGACCACAGTAGGATCCGTGCCAGTGACCACCACAACACCACAAAACACAATGACATGTTGCAAAATTGATGGTGACGAACATGCTCAAGGGGACAAAAATGCAAACAACTACAGCCCTATATTGTTGCAAACCATTTCTGATCAGAGAGCTTATGGCACAAACAAAAGAGACGGCAATGACTAGAACACTTGAGCCCCCAACTCAGCTTTTGGGTTGGGTGAGTCACCTGTTTCAGGTTGCATTTGGAAACATGAATGAGAGCAGGCATGAAAGCCTCAGCTGCTTCCCAGTAGTAGATTGTGGTCATTATGTACCTTGCACTCTGGGCAACCACACACACAAGCACTGCTGGCCGTGCCAAGGCCATGATCTGTAAAGCAATGTAACAACACTTTAGCACACATTCGCAGTAGCCTCCAGAAAAAAGTAAGATTCAAGTCTGATGACACTATCACTCTCCATATTCTACCTACTTACATGGGCCCCTCCCCCTCAATCAAGCACGGACAGAAGGAGAAAAGAAACACTACCTTACTACACTTTGCCACCGGCTCTGTATATTACTACAACATGGTTGTATGAGTACAAAGGCCAAAGAGAGAACTCTCACAGGGACATGATATTGAATGTTTATACATTTACACACCAAATGACTTGGGCCAAAACTCTACCCTTCAAAATGTACGTGAAATGCCTCAGAGTCCGCAAATTAGGGGATACCTGAGCTGCATTGCGCCTCTGAGTGCAGTCTCTTGCCAATGTGTCAGCAATGTTCTGTCACACCCAACCCCAAAAAGGCATCCTTACTTGATTACTATGTAAATACATGTTGTATTTGAGTGCTTGCTTACCTGTCCCTCATAAATTTAAGCTCTGTTGCAGTACACACGCTGAAGGTCAAGTTACCTACTACTACAGTCTTGTAGATATTTTGAAACATGTTCTCCCCTTTCAAGGTTTGCCTGCACCCAGAAACAGTAGAAGATAAAAGCGAGAACAAAACAAATGACGAACATTCTTTGCATGTGCTTATACTGTTAAGAGCATGGGAGGCAGATTATGGCGTTATAGGTACCCCTGCCGTTTCCATATGCAGAATTGATTGACTAAAAATTGCAATGCAAGCCAACATGCTGGAAATGTAGGTAGCTACAGACCTCGCGCGTCTTGGACTTTCTGAACCAGACCTAAAAAGTCATTCAGTGCCAGCTTGGGACAGCGCTGCTTCTTCTTGGGTCCAAATGTGTATGCAAATGGCTTAGTATCCAGCAGACGTATCCTGGATTGTTGCCATCACGCATTAAATAAGTCAGTTACAGCGGCGTAACCAGCACTTCAAAACACACTTCAAATTGAGATATTACTGTCACAAAACAGCCCAAAAAGGTGGAGAGGGATAATCATTGAGTAAAACATGCTCCTTTGCCAAAGGAGAACAGTTGCATCACTATACACAACAACCAACCACATGCAGCAAAAGAAATTACCCACTGATAGAGGTCTTCTACAATTTAAGACCTGCTCCAAAAGTTAACAATAACGAAGGTATGGGCTAAAGATTGGATTCTCCCTCCTGATTCTTGACGAGCACCTATGAATCGTAGGCACTGCATGCGCAGAAAGATCATCTTCAGCAACTAGGCTCGTGGGCATTTCAGCATTCTCCTTGCCATGATCTTCTTCCTGTTCCTGCTCCACATCCGCCTCCCCTCCTTGTCCCCTGTCCTCTGGCTCAGCTATCTTTTCTTCGCCATCATCCTGGGTATGGTCGTCAACAACCCGTGATTTTTTGGGTTTGCGACATACCTCACAAATTGCCCACCTAGTTTCCGATGATGACCAAGACATTTGTTTCTTCTTTCTTACAGATAGAGAATCGTCTCTGAAGAAGACTCTTAAAAACTCTATACTGTTTCTTCTTCAAATGACCAAGACATTTGATGATGACCGAGACAGTTGAAAACTCTCTGATGTTTTTTCTTCTGCTTCTCCCTCTCCTCACTAGCAATTGTTTGACTGAAGGCGGGGTATGTATTCCACAGATTACTTTCTAAGGGTTTATCCTGCAGAGTGACTTTCTGTTGAGCTGAATTGGGTATGGTGGTTGGGACTTCGGAGAGATTGCCAAACAACGGACGAGGTGTGAATGCATCACAGCGCAACTTGGCTAGAACTGGCATTGGCAGGTTCATTTTGGTGCTTTGCCTTTTCACTGGTGATGTTGCTAGCGATTCAGATGGTTGTTGATGTGTCTCACTACCATGACTCTTACAGAAAATCGGGAAAATGTAGCAGGGAAATACATCAACCCATTCTCTGTTCTTTTGACAATCCATCATGTTTGATTTGCAGCTTCAACGATAGGATACGCCCGATATGGACACCGCCATAGGGGGGTCTCCATTTGGAGACCCCTTTAGGAGGGACTCTTAACTGGTCTTTCTCTTCAGGTGCTCTATTGGCCCTTTTTGATATCACTAGTCTTGTCAGGTCTTTTCCATCACCAATTCTGGTTACAGTGCATTCTCTACCGGCAAGCAGTTGCATGGTTTGCAAAATCAGTAAGGTAGAAACACCCAAATATGAGCAGGTCTCAAAATGGACCCCTATTATGACAAAGCTGTGATAACATGGACACTCAAGTTTTGCTGACATGTTAATGTTCATGGGATGTCTTAGTGGTGTCTGATTCAGCCCCATGGTTGGAGCCACGTGCCCTAGTTACAACTGTAGGTCTACATGGATCAGGGATAGTCAAAGAGATTGTCACTTTGGGCTGTGCTTACTGTACTGTTGTGGTCAAAGACCCCGAACCCAGTTCAGATGGGGTGCAAAAATGAGGGGTGTAGTCTTAGTCTTTAGAGAGCTTCCATGAAGAGGGGACTTGACTGGAAGCTATGGAGGTGGATGCAGCCAAACGAATTGTTCCAGGGTAGTGACGATGCTATGCGGAATGCTCTGGCTGCCACAACTGACTGGGTTCAGGTAAGCCCACAGGTCCCAAGTGGACCTGAGGAAACAATTTTGAACTTACATTACCTTGCTTCTGGGCTGGAAAGAGGTTCCTGTTGGAGGTGTGACAATGAAGCTTTATGGGTTTAGTCTGTCCAGCCTTGCTTTCTTGTTTCTTTCTTCCTCTTGTCCCATAGCTCTTTGAGCTTCTAAAGGACCATTTCATTTCTTCTTTCCTATTTAGTCTGAGAATGGCATTGAGTGTGGAAACTTTATGTATACATTCACGTACTAAGCTGCGTCAGAATCATATATTTCAGCTGATAGTTTGCTGTATGAAACAGCTAGGGCTGGCTGCCAACCTGAAGGTGTACGTGCTCACTAGTCACAAAGGTGAAGAGGTATGCTCCTGTGCTTCGAAAGGCCTTCCTTGATCACTTTCACTGTCGGTTGCTTGTTTCTTTGGCTTGCTTGTGTTGAGGCTTGAGGGCTATGCTAGATTTTTCAGCTTCCAGCACATGCACAGATGGGTAGGACATTGTGGTATCACTTGTGATTAAGCATCCAAATGGAGAGACAATATACGTCTGACCTCATAGGCAGCCAAGGCTACCACAGATGTCCTTGATTTTGTATAGGATTTTGGACTCGGCCTTTGGTGCCTGGCAGCCACTTTGGTCCATGTGGTTTCAGTAGCGAAGGAATAAAACTTGGCACCATATTTATTATTTGGCTGAAGGTGATTGACATTCTTACATGTTGTGGGCTCTTTATAGACAGCCTTTCTCAGGTCAGGGCCAGCACTGGAGAAGATTCATGGAAAGTTTTTGTCTTGAACAGTAAGTGATCTGTGGTCAATTGCATGGTTTACAGGTGAAAGGAGTTGAGGTTCTGACACATGATAACGTGCCGGTTGCTTATGCTTCCAGTCCAGAGGAACTGGTATGTGGAAAGTTGGTCCTTCTCTTTCTCCACCTCATTTCGTTCTTGCTTTCCATCTGTGATCCTGTCAATCAATTGATAATTTCAATGGAGAGATTCAGAGGATGGAGAAGTTGAGCACAAGTTCACTGGTATGCGATCAAATAAACTCTCAAGTCCACAGGACGCCCGGAAGGCCTGTTGAAGGCAGTAGGGCCCTGTGGGGCAGGGGGAGTGGTAATTCTATCCTGGTTGATAACACAATCGAATGTAGTTTTCTAATCCCTCCCCCTGTGCGTTGCAGGTGTACTGGTGAACTATGTCTCTGCTCATGACAATGAATCAGTGTTTGATATTATCATGCTCAAGGTCCAAACATACCTGTACCAGCTTTGTCTATGCTGAAACCCCCTCAAAGCCTCCAGCTATCAATCCAATGTCATGTCACGTGAATTTATGGAGCAACTCCTTTTTTAATTTCCAGCTATGGTATTCCATACTTTGTCCTGTCTGGTTTCCTGGACTTCCACCCATCAGGGGTTTGATCTCAATCTTGCAATCAAGGAAGATTGAGTTATTCAGAGTCTCCATGACTCCGGCAAATTAGCTCATTAGAGGATTAGTTTTCAACAGAAATCTCACTAGGAGAATGGGTTCACTATCTGGGGTGCAGCAAGTTGCATGTTCATCGGCAGATGGGCGGACATTGTTAGAGTCCTCGAAAACAGCCTTAGACAAGGGCAAGCTTGATGAGGATTTTGGAAATAGCCGATTTGCTAGAGTAAATCTGCTTCTGTATTTCGGTTTCTGCAGCTTTGGCATGGTGTAGTTCTGTCATTCTCTAATTTACCCTTGAGGCGTTTTGTTGGTATACTTTCTATTGTAATTTTTTGGGTCATGCATCTTGGAAGCTGCACATTTTGAGTTGTAAAGCAGTAGTACTACATTTGTTTCCTTTGCAGGCTCTGGCAAAGCTGGTGGCAGTGTGTGGTGCCTATCATCATATGACAGCAGCCGCATACAGCCTTTTGGCTGTTGTGTTATACCAAACAAGGGACTTCAACCAGGTTAGACCACTCTCATATTGCAGAAATCAGAGAGCTTCATAAGGTTGAAATATTTGGTTTGCTTTGTTGAAGTTAATGAGAATTCTTGAAGACCCCTGTAAAACTGTTGGATTTGTTCCTTAAGACACTTTCAATAACTCGTGTACGATAATGAAGTTCAGGGCTTCCCAGTAACTTTCAGCTTTATTTTTTCCATAGGATGTCCTCTTCACTTACAAAGGACTCTGTCCTGTTTAAATTTCCAATACATGCAATCTCCCTTCATTCTGACCTTGCATGTGGGGATGGATTGATTGCAGGCTACAATCCATCAGCAAAAGGCACTGGATATCAATGAGCGGGAACTTGGACTAGATCATCCAGACACAATGAAAAGCTACGGTGGCTTGGCTGTGTTTGAATACCAACTGCAGCACACTGAGTTGACTCTCAAGTGCGTAGATTAGTAATTCTACATTCTGTTGTCTGTCCTCCAACTTTTGCTCTCATGCAAACCTGTAGCCTCTGCCAGTGCCAAGAGGTCTGATTCCTGAGTTGTGATGAAGATGTCCCATTGTGTGCTATGATATGCTTCTGTACTTGAGGCTGAAACTCCATTGTGATTGATAGATATTAATGCCATATTTCTAATTGATTTCACTGTACATGCTAATCACCGCAGGCAATGTACACTAAATTTAGGGGGCCTTGGGAATGGTGGTGTATGTGTAGTTATGTACACCGCGCTCTGTACTTGCTGCACTCAACATGTGGACCTTCACACCCAAACACAGCAGCTACCTATATCAACGGGGCAATGATGGAGGAGGGGTTGGGTAACATCCATGTCGCCCTACGATACCTCCATGAGGCTCTGAAATGGAATCAGCGCTGATCATATCCAGGTCCTTTTCTCTCCCCCCTGTTATTCCGTAGCCTCTGTTATCAGCCTAATTTCTAGAATTGCCTATTGTGTTTTTGACAGTGCAATCTCATTGTGCAGATCATGTCCATGGTGGACAGGGAGATTACAAGACAGCCTGTGGTTTACTGCTGCTTTGGTCATAGGGCTGCAGACGCACTTGACTTCAATTGAACTTGGGGAATTTCCAGCTATGAGGCCACCATGTTGTGAGTAGTAAGAGAGCCACTTATAGTGGAGTGCTTACTAAAACCACGCTTCAGAAGTCCTTAAGATCTTTACCCCTCAAGACTGGGCATTAATGCGGTATCATCATGCGTGTGTGAAGCTGACACTGTTCGCCACCACTTGTCTTACATGCAGCTCTTGCGAGTAAGTTTCCCTCAAACAGTTCCGGTACCTGCATTAAATCTCACAGAGTACATGTGATGACATTGTAAGCAATCGCAATGTCAACAAAGAGATGGGGTCCTGATTTTTCCCCTAACAATTCAGTAGTTTGTTGATGGGCGAGAGAGTACCTTTTCTTTTGGGATCACATACTCATCCTCTGTGTACGCTGTGCAATGGGTCCAACATGATCACGCTATCTGTAGTGACAGTCGGTTAATATCCGCGACTCTTCGACCCAATGATAAGCTGGGCAAAACTGAGGACGCAGAGCAACTACCTGAATCGGACCTCTCGCCAAGGACCTTGATCATGTTCCTCTGCTCAGTGTGCTGCATTCCCAGAACCTCCAGCTTGTTCTCCAGCCACTCATTCCTCTCCTTCAACTGCTCGTTGCTCTGTAGAGCCTGTTGGAGCTGTTGTTCCAGCAACTCCTTGTCGGCTTCAAGTTTCGCATAGTCCGCACCTTGCATCTCAAACATTTCTGCCTTTTGTTGAAGCCTCATGCAATCAGATCTTTTCCTTTCTAGCATCCTCACTCGTTGTTGAAGTCTTTTGCACTCCGCACTCTCCATTTCCGACACCCGAGTCACCTGATTTGGAAGTCGCTTACACTCGGCCCGTTCCTTTTCAAGCTCCCATACCTGCATCTGAAGATTTTTGCAGTTGGGGCATTTCACATCTTCCTGCACTGTAGGAAGCCCGGTTCGTGCCCTCAGGAGCTTGCCTTTCCTTGAGGCCCCTTGCGGATCAATCATTGAACCTGTAGTCAGGCCATACTTGGCCATGGGGTCTACAGTGTCTGTTAATGCACCTGTGTCTAGCTTCTGAAACATTTTCAGCATATTATCCCAGTCGACCTCCTGCGAAACCCTGGTCCTCATTTGGTCAGCTTGATTTTGTTTCAGGCTTGGTTGTGCCCTATATGACAAAGGAGCTGCCAGGCTCTGTCTTCTCTGTTGCCAAATACTGGCTGCACGTTTCAGGCTCTCTCTTCTCTGTGTGCCGCAATCGTATGTGTGGATCATGTCCCTCCCTATTATTGATGAAGATGCCAAGCTCTTTCTCCTCTGTTTGCAGCTATTAGCTGTAGCAGATAAGAACCTTCCCTGTGGACCGAGTGGTGGTGGAAATGAGAGAGCCGTTCTCCTTGGTGTAGAACAATCATCTGCCTGGGACAAGCGCTTTCCATCCGAGTTATACGATGCTGGGTATGGTGAATCCGCTCTTATCTTACTATAACAACTCCTTGCCACAGTCAGACATTGGGAGTTGCATGGTGAGGAAGGTGGCAAGTTGTTTCTAGTGTTTTTGGAGCTCTCAAAAGTTATGGTCATCCAATCTGAGTTCATAGAAATAGGACAGTCTTTAAGAATCAGAAGACAATGGAGAAGTAGGGGAATGAGCCTGGGCCTCCAGGCCACTGAAAGGCACCAGGTGACTTTACATTGCCAACACTTGGGTTGAGCCAACATGGACACTGTTCGTGATATGATGCAGGGAGTAAAAAATTCCAACCCTCGTTGAGTGGGCTCTATTATATTAGCTCTCACTCCAGAGGAGCTCACCTTCGAAATAGAGGCAGTACCTGTATTCGCCGAGTAGACCTGTCCAGTAGCCTCCTGCACCAGCAATAGTCTTAGATGGGAAGTTGCAGGCATTCACCATTGCTCTCTTCATCACCACCATCAAACGGAAAACCAGATGGAAACCGGGAGAATTTCTGCGCCACCAGGATCAAAAGCTCCAATGATCAGGTCCCACGGTAGCGTTCACCAACTTGACAGCAAGTTTACAGGTTAAAAGCTAGTGTGTAAATCATACTAGGTTGTAGGCAAAATGTGACCTCTCTTAGATTTCCTCTGGCGAACCCGCTTCCATGTGATTTCCTGACTATCTCTCACGTACCTCAAGTAAGCAGTGGAGCATATCTCTCTTTCACACAAATGGGACAAGCAGGCACCTGTAACGCAGGCCAGTTCTAGAATACCCTGTGTGAAGACAGCAATCCCTAACCCACACCAGACATCCTAGAGCCTGCCAAAGACTAGAAGGCAACCACAAAAAGGGACGCTCCTCTGTAGCCCCCCCCCCCCCCCCCACCTAACCAGACCTGCCTCTCCAAAAATCAGATTTGTCGATAAACCCTACCCTGCCTAGACCCATATATCAAATAAGCTAGCCAAATGCCAGCTTGCTGTCTGTCAAACCTGTGAAGTGCAAAACCTCCAGACACAGCACTCTCTCCCATCTCACATCAATTGCCCCTCAACCCAAAACAGGGATGCTTATGATAAGGTTTTCCTTCGTCTCGGTGTGACAAACCTGTAGGAACTTGCACTTCCGCCACCAATGCCTTGGAATTGGGGGACGGTGTTTCGATAGCCCTTCAGATAAACCAGCAGCCGAGGGTCCGCTGCTGTTGCATTCTAATCACAGCACTGGTACTGAAGTACGAGCACACCTAATTACCTGCATGGGGCTAAAACGTAAAACAAAACTACACCTTTTAATAAGAGAAGCTGCATATAATGACAAGCTGACGAACACTAGTCGGTGAGACAGATGCAAGGAAGGTTCATCTACAGCTGGTAATGGTGCAGTGAAATGTTTCCTGTGGTGAGTCCAAATACCCGAAGCAACTGTCTCAATTGTCTCAATTGTAGACGTTGCACATGACAAATCCCTAGATGCATGTAGATGTCAGCGACCTTTCAAGGAAACCCTCATGCGCTCCATGGGCCCAAACAACCTCGTCTCAGCAACAATAACCCAGAGGCTTCAAGCCTCCCGCGCATGAAGCCTCCATGCAACACAATTCACGTGAACACGCACCCTTCAAATCCTCCAACCTTAATCTGCCAAAAAGGTTGGTTGCAGCAGAAACAAAAAGTCTCATTGCTCTCCCCTCCCAACCAAACCGTGGCAAAAAGCCCGGCGGCAGCAATAGCGGATCCACCCAAACATGCTGCATCGCTCATGCCTCATCGCGCACTATACTCTTCCCCTCTGTGGAAAGGAAGGAAGCGCTTGGGCTCCAAAGGACCCGACGGATGGTGCGTGCCTCCTCCTTTTGCGTGCACCACTCTAACTTCCTCCCCTCTTACCTCTCGGCCCACCATCAGTTCCCCGGCTCCTTCCATAAAAAGCTTGCCACCATAGAGATCTAACAGTGACACACCATCCATTGCAGTACGTGGCTGTGGTATATGCTCTGATTCCACGTAACCAACCGTCGCCAGAAACCACGTTCATCTCTCTCTCTCTCTCTCTCTCTCTCTCCACTAAGTGGCCTAAACCCCTCCAACATTGGTACAAATAATCATTCATCTCGCATTTTTTTTCATAGATAGGTGCCTTCGACACTGGTCTGAATGTCCCATCACTCCGTATTGTATTCCCGGGCTTGACTACCACTTTGGGGAGGCTCCCATGATGCTCACAATTTGGCAACGCCAGCAAGAATCCCAGATCACATTATTTGCGTGACATTGTGGCCGTTTGGACATAATAAAAGTGGATTCGTCTATGCTCTCGATCGTGACAATGGCCAACTTTTATGGTCGGCGGTATGTCATGTATATTCATCTCTGGTGGTGGCGTAATCAAATCATTCTACAGTTTCAATGTATTTCCGAACTCCCCCAACCAGAGCTTCTTTTTTAGGCGAAATGGGGCCTAAAAGCGACAAAAAACAAAGGGCTGCGATAAGACAGCCCTATGTAAAATCCTGGGAAAAATAACAAAAAATGCGCCAGAAAATAGGGGCGCGCGCATGGGCTGGTGCCAGAAAGCTCCAGGGGAACATGCATGTTGCGCCAGAAATACACGCTCCCCACAGCCCTACATCTAGCGGCTGTCGCCCCATTGCACGATCAACGGTGGAGAGCTCGCCATGGAGCACGACATGGACCCTTGCTATTTGAAATTGAGGCTATGGTTTTTGCTGGCCATCTTTGGACTTCTTTGATTAATTATTTTAGATTTCAGATTGTGAGTAGGCTCAAATCGCCATATCGCATGCAAATGAAATAGCCTGTAGCCAGTTGATTTTTAGCTAAGCATCTATGTCATCGCCACCTTTGCACTTAGCCTTCAAATTTTGTAGCCATCTACAGCCAAAATGAAAAAAAAAACCCTGCCCCCAACACAATTGGTATACTATTTGTGCACAGGTTGTAGGGCCGGGGGGGGGGGGTAATAGGGGGAGCAATGTGGGGATCACCGACGGATGGGAAACACATCTACGGTAACATCGTCAACAGTGAGAACGAAAGCTTCACTCTCGTCCGTCGGCTAATGTCACCACTGGGGGTGGGTGGATGGCAATTGACGCCGTTGACGGCACTGTCTTGTGGACAACTGCCACTCCCGACTCACAAAAGCCGGTCGTGGTTGCAAATGGAGTAGTCATCGGCAAAAGTAAAGTAAAGTATGACACCTCCCGAAGGGAGCGTAACTTATGGTGTCACTTCACCACAAGGGCTATTTCCTTCCAGCCGAAAGGTGGACACCTTCGTGACACACCAGACAGAGTTTGAACCCACAACCACATCCAACGTGGTATGTGCCCATTACCACTGGGCTACATGCTGGTTGTTAGTCATTGGCACATCCTTCAGCCGAGGTTGGGTAGCACGCGAGCAGGAGCAGAAGAAAAAATGTCCAAAAATTTACAAATATTCTCGAAAAGATGCTGTAACGAAACTAAAATTGGAAATTTGTGCTCAGTGGACCAAATTGTGCGCACGTGAGCACATGGGTTAGTCACCCTATCACCCTAATTCGTTAGGTTTAGGTTTAGGTTAAACCATACATTTTGTTTCGCCCACGAAACTGACCTATGCAGCAATACTTGGAAATTTTGCCAACAAAATCCACTATTTCGCTGAGGAAATGCACTATTTCATTGGCAAAACCCACTATTTCGCTGACAAAACTCATTATTTCTCTGGCGGAACCCATTATTTCGCTGGCGAAACCAGATACCTTGATTTATTGGTGTGCTCCCCCCCCCCAAACAACCCTAATAAAAGTGGCCACACCTGCTTGATTTAGCCCCTGACATTTTCCCATCCAAGGGATGAAACTTTCACGGTCTTCAGTTTTACATCCCATCCAAAAAAGTAAATCTCGGTCATGTTTATTTTCTAGAAGTCCCATGCCTGTCCCATACTTTTTTTCATTTTCAAATAGTAGAGATTCTCTGTGGAGTAATTGGCCAATGTGGGCTACTTTGAGGACTCATGTTCTGTGGAATATCTGATTTTTTTTATTATGAAAAAGAAAGCGCCCTGCATGATAGTGTTGATTTCCAGAGTTAACTCATGTCTAAAGCCCGCGGAGGGTTTTATGTGTAGCTCTTTGCAGACGAGCCGAAAGAAGGAGGGCGGAGCTTTGATATCTCCTGGGGAAAAATGAAGTCCTCTGCAAGACAATCCAGATTGAGAGTTACATGGAACAGCTCCCTCTCTCCTAGGAGCTCCCTTAGCACCACCTGCTTCTCCTCGGCCAATCCGGAGAAGCCCGAGGTTAACTAGCATCATAGGAAAAATTTCATATACACAAACCTAAAGCCCAGCTGTCCTTCGAACGTAACAGGCTATTTGATAGCCATTAGTATTTCCCTATCTGCCCTTGCTAGTTTCTGCTTTCTGACTTTCTCTCAGTACAATCTGATTACGGGGCAGTGTCCCCTTGTAAGTATTCGTGGCTTTTTCGCAAGGTCACTCCAGTGATTCAACTCTACTTTGCTAAAAGAAAGGAAAAAGAAAAAAGAAGAGATGTTTTCGCCCAGATATCAGACAGAAAACAGTTCTCTTGTGTAGTGCATGCCTATCATGCACCATCCATGAATGGTTCATGCACCATAACAGTTCTCTGACAGTCTTTCAACAACCTGAAGGCAAGCAATCCCTGTGCTGGGTGATGAGCAACTTCTCCTGCCCAGAATTTTTGTAATGGCAAATCTCAGTAGAAGCCCAATAATTGTTCAAACTCTCCACATCTATGTCCGTGAAGGTGGAAGTCCAGATTTCATAGAGACCTAAGCCCACACCCTCACCCTTTGTCAGGTGAAATGTTGGTCATGGTACTCCCTTCCTGCTAGGCAGCCTGAAGATTGAAACTTGCACTTCAAAGGAGAGCATGCATGGTTGGTGTGGTCCTGTACACAGCCATAGCAAAGTGAGTGGGACTCTTTTGAAGCTCGTTTTATCAACAGATACCAACCGTTCCACAGACTGATTCTTTTGGTGTGACAGTTGTTGGTACAGAGTTTTTGAGCCAAGTGTTGGAGCTGAATGCCGTGAAAAGCTGGTCCCAACATGACGTACATAACTCTTTGTTGCAAAGAGTAGTTGAACAAAGCAAGACTCGGTCAGCCCATTCTTTTTCGTATATGCACTCACACTAGACAGGCTAAGCTCACTAAGAACATTGTGGAACTCTGCAATCTAACCCCACTCAGGTGGTTGTTTGTGCAAGAATATTCAAAAACAACGCCTTCTTAGTCCTACCAGTAGTGTTAATTCCGAAAATTGCTTAAATCTTGTACCCAGGCTAAAACTTTTCCTGTCTGTCAATGAAAGTACATTGCTGCCAAACCCTGGGGCTAGAGGTCCCACATCACAGTACAACCATGCCCTTGATGGGCTAACTAGAATTCAAAGTAGCACGCTGATGCAACTGCGGCAAGATACTCTAGGTCACTGTCGATTTGGAAGTTTACGAGGCATCTCACAAGCAAAAGACAACAGAAACTGTAAGGGGATTAATAAGAGGCATAGGAGTTTGTGGCAAACCTGACAAGTGGTCAGGACTAACCAAGCTTACATGTGCTCCAACACAAGAGCTGATGCGCCCCCACCTCCATTACACACTCCCGCCACTCCATAGTGGCCTTTTTTCTGCTCCAGAACCTGCAAGTCCTCATCAGGTTAAATTTCCTTCCCCAAATTAAAAACAAACAAACTAAGTGGGAGGAACACGGAGTGTTACTTTCTGACTTGATTCTACATTCCATGCTTGTAGCCATGCCGTTTAGATAAGCTGCATTCTGACCGGTTGTTCCTTGCCTTCCTATGTTATGTATAGGTTTGTAGCCTTTGAAAAGCTTAGTCAAATGAACATCTCTCTCCTTTTTTCTCTCGTTTTTCACAAGTGAGTCGAATGAATCTCTCTAGCTTTAGGGGCTGAGCCTAAGGCCCTGGCTCTGCTGGGGTCTAATTGCTGGGTAGCTCACACAGCAGATTGATGCTTGTGTCAAGGGATTTCTAGAGAAAATCTGGAAAGCCCAAACCAATTGTTTACACCAAGATAAGTGAGACCCCTCACAAAGAGAGTGTCTATTCCCTGTTGTTCCGCCCAAACTGGGAGTGGGGTATGGCCACAAGGCTAGGACAAACATCTCATGAGTACATCTATAGCTGGAGGGATGTTTGTCTCTTTGTCTCTGTCTCAGTCCATCTGTAACTAACTATACACAAGTCACTTGAGTTGAAGGGAGGGTACGAAACACACCCCCAGCAGTGTTACAAGGATCCTTGCTCCACTGCAACCTAGTGGATGCCCCAGTGAGACCGCCCCTCCATGTACATTGACTTTCTCCTGAATACACTCAAGTTCAACCATATGCAATTAGAGAGAATGAAACTAGACACATGCAGGCCTGCATGTTTGCACAAATAAACGCCTACATTTGCAAGTACGAGAAATCTGTACGTACACATATAAAGTGCCGCCAGCCTACCTACATACTTGCTAGAGATCACTATCTTGTCAAGATGATAGTGAGGCAAAATATGACCTCAAGTTCTATGGGTGCACAGGCAATTCAGCATATGAGATCTCAAAGGCTGCTGTCTGCCTAGCCTTAAGCACTCTCTGAAGTGAAGGAGCCTGAAGAGGATGAAGAATTTTCTCCCAACAGGAAACATGGACCCCCAGAGAACTACCTATGGGGAGGTAGTAAGTGTCAAATAGAGCAACATACAAACTGGCACCACACAGTTGACATATGGACACATACATGTATACACTGCCAGCTGCAAACACATTAAGAAAGCAATTGCAAAAGCTACATCCATAGAGCTATCCACGTTACGTAAAAGCAATAAATGGTGAACCCAACACGAAACTGGCATACTAAAACCTTCTCTGGGTCCAGAAGGAAGTGATCAGTTGGGATTAAGGACTTACTGGATCAAGGCCTAAAAGTTGCTGATTAGCCAAAGCCACCACCTGCCACCACACAAGCTCCCAAGTTTAACAAACACATCTGTAATGAAACTGAGATCAAGCTCCATATATCAATGTCCCCTAGTGTGAAATACCCTCTGCAGCTTACCCACCCAAGAAAGGAATGTAGAACAGCTGGTTTCTCTGAAGATCTCTCTCAGAGTGAATGCAAACCACTTCACTCAATCAGTCTTTGTAGAAAACCTGGCAATGGTCTATGGAGAAAAAGTACAAGTCCAAACACAAGCACGCGCAAAGTAATGACTGCAAAGGTGGCTCAAAGAGTGACTTACAGAGAAGGCTTCATTGATTTCATAGTAGTCCACTTGTGATGGCACTATACCTGCCCTGGCTATAGCCTTGGGGATGGCCAGCGCCGGTGATGTTGTAAACAGCTCTGGCGCCTGCCCGACATCCAGTGGAGTCACTAGAAATTGTTTTGACAAGTACATGAACCCTCAAAAAGATCAAATTTGAGATATACCCCTAGCTTCATTCAAATTTGAAAGAATCCACGCCGTACATGCCAAACTGTAGAGAGCAAATGACTAGCCACACTTGCTACAGACCTCATGCCAAGGTCGTTGGGAGAGAGAGACAGGTTTGAATCCACAAACCTGGGCAGCATCCGCATAGCCTATGATTTTTGCAATAACATGGAGTCCCAGTTCTTTTGCTTTAGTACCGCTCACTAACACCAGTGCAGCAGCCCCATCACTGAGGAATCCAAACACAGATATCAAAAAAGTCATTCAAAAAGAAACGCTAGGTACTTTCAGAGAAGCTAGAATGAAGCAAAAGAAAATAGATTTCACCCCATCCCACATAATTTGGTCCTCAGTCCTGGGTAAGCACTCCTCAAAGATCAGGTTTAATACAAGAATTGCCACTCGGTGCTAAACTGTCTCAGATTAAAAGTGAGATGGTTACAAGGAGGGATCCTTGATCAGACAATACCCTCTGTACTTCGTAAAAAACTCAACGCTATCTTTGTCGTCAAAGGACATAACACAGTAGGATCTTCATTTGCCTACAGAGGTATCTTGTCTCATCCCCATGATATCACCAGCACTACAACATGAGGTCATCACCTCTCCTCATCAAGGTGGGAAACATGGAGCCAGATCAGACTGCTACACTGAAAAGAGAGGGAGAGTGAAGAAGTACAGGAAGAAATATGGGAATGTCTTAAGGCCACAGGATGCTGCCTGTGGGAAGGGCGAAGAGTGCCAGGGGTGGAAGGTGAGGACCTGATGCTTGATGAACTGCCTGCAGTGACAGAGCCACCTTCCTTGAAGGCAGGTCGAAGCTTCCTCAGTTTTGCTGCATCAAACTGTCCTTCCAGAGTTAGCTTAGGGCTTTGCCAACTACTAACACATGCCTAAGTAAAACAGGTATTAACAATTTAAGCATTAAACCAGAACGAAGGGCTCATAAAATTGTTGGGTGTATACATATCAATATCCTTGTCAATTAACAACTGCCTACAAAACAGAGCCATTAACAAGAGTTTAAGAAGTATTTCAGAATAAAGGGCTCCACAAATTGATTGGATATAAGCTATCAATATCCTTTCCCATATCTTTGTTGTTTTCTCAAATCTTCCATTGAAATCTAGTGCGCAATCCATGCCACAAGGGTACAGATGAGGGGATACAAACAGAGACTAGGAATCAGATCTGTCTGGAACCTATGTGGCATATGAAATGGATCTACTGGCCAACTTCTGATGGGATTGATCTAAGCTTTAATTCGCACAGAAAGGGCAGGACGGAAGCCCCACCTTGTCAACTCCATCATCCTTCTCGACAACAGTAGATGGCTTGCCTTTTCCCCCCGGTATCTCAACCTGACCATGTGATAAATGATAATCATTGATAGAAAAAACAGTCATCAGTACTTACTTCTCTGGCTAAGCTGCTCTGTGCCAGTGCTTCACAACCCTGTACCTTAAATCTCTCTCTCCCCCCCTCCCCCACAATGTACAAGCTGTATTTATTTCTGTTTCTCACTCACTCCTCACAAGCTATTTCACACAGATATACAGGCCACCCCTACTGAGATTTACGTCTGACCCAAACATAATGGTTTGATATAAGGGTACATACCGGAACAATCTCCCACTTAAAAGCGCCACTTTTCTGTGCTGCAATAGCTCTCTCATAGCTCTGAACTGAGTAATTATCCTGAACAAAGCATTCAGAAATATCATAAGATCAAGGGACCACTAGGTATGAAATGCGAGTTTTGCAGTTCACAGTTTATAAAACTTAGTAATCTCGTCCATTGAAGAAAAAGTGGGGCTGACTCAACAAGCCCACTCTATTTTGTTTTTGCATTAAACACATGAGAGTTATCCTCACCTATCTATCGACAACTTTAAGGTTTTTGGCATTCAGTTGGTACCATCATAGACAGCATTTATCATGGATGAGATGTATCAGAGTCATAATTAACTGGTCCAAAGCAATAGCATATATATTCTAAGATGTGACAACATTGGCGCGATAGTATGTCTGTTATTCATACAGCATGAGAATGGGCAAACTCTAACAAAACACATCAGACTAAGAGGGAAAAACCTGTGCTTCTCTTGAAATGTTGTGATTGTCAGCACAGATCTCCGCACAGACGCCCATACCAACATCATTGTAAGCATCCCAGAGTCCATCCTTCATCATACCATCTACCACTTCTCCATGCCCCAGTCGGTAGCCCTGCCTACAATTACACAATCCCCCATCAATGCCACCTCCTGGAATATACCCTCACAAGAAGACATGTTCAGGGCATGGTTTCCATACTGGGTAGATACCTTCCCCTTCGTATGTAAGTTTGCCTCTGGAAAAGAGAGCCAAAACCTTCACATTTAGCAATGTGGTCCAATACTAAACACAGGACTACTAGTATTAAGCTCATTAGGGAGGGAGTGTACCTGGCTTTGGGAAGGTAGTAAGGAGCATTTGACATGCTCTCCATCCCACCCGCCACCACCACGTCGTTCAGTCCCAGTTGTATGCTCTGGGCCGCCAACATTGTTGCTGCCAATATTAAACACAGACTTGTCTTCAAATTTAGCTTTGGTGATGAAGCCAAGGATAAAGACAGAGAATGTAGTTTGTACTTTGTTTGCCGTAGCCTTGTGGCCATAGACCCCGCACCCAGTTTGGATGGGAAGGATAAAGAGAGAGAGAGAGAGACAGAAAGAAAGAAAGAGACGTTGTGCTCTATAGCCGCACTTCTCAGCAGGGTACTCCTCAGAAGGGTACCAGTAGGAGAAAGTTACCATGGTCTGAACCAATTGCTAAAAATGTATATAAGCAGCCAAACACCACACATACAAGATCAAACAAGACCGTGAGCAGTGTGGCTGGCAATGTAACCACGGCCACATTGTCACATCTGTTGTCAGCTAGAGGTCCACAACTGCAGTGCTCGTATCAATCTCATGCTTCCAGAATGATGATGTCACTGCCAGGGCATAGATCAAAGCCTGACTACTATACCAACATTGTAATCAGATTCAAGTGAGCAGTATGGCCTAAACTGCTGGTCTGAATTCCCACAGCTGGCTCTGAAACGGTTAGTACCACATTTCGTCTCTTGTACACACAAAACATACAGAGACACAGCAAAAATAATTGGATTGTCACTTTTCATGTGGATTGCCAAGCAAGTAGTCACAAAGTTTATCTGCAGATGGGCTGCACACATACTCAGAGAATGTACTCATAAGACGTTGTTTGCCGTAGCCTTGTGGCCATTGACCCCGCGCCCAGTTTGAGCGGAACACACATACTCAGAGATTGTACTCATAAGACGTTGTTTGCCGTAGCCTTGTGGCCATTGACCCCGCGCCCAGTTTGAGCGGGAACAAAAGGGACAGAACCTACCTCTGTCAGGGGCTGACGTTGGTAGTAAGACTTACCTCCATATATAGAATTAATCCGGGTTTTCCAGATATCCTGTAGAAATCCCTTCACACAAGCATCAATCTGCTGTGTGTGATTTGCCCAAAAACTAGGCCTCAGGAGGGCCTGGGCTTTTGGCTCAGCCTCGAGACTTTCAAAGTTGTTAAACAGGGGTACAGGCACAATTCCCTTGATAGAGTTGAAGAGAGCGTCTCTTTGGTGAGAGAACCCCAGACAGTGTATCAGAAAGTGAATACATACTCAGAGAGTGAGTGACAGAGAGTAAGTCATCTACCCTTCATGCCGGAGGCGCAGACCTTGTTGACAGCTGTGCAAACCACACTATTGGTCACTCCTGCCCCCAAAGCTGCCTGCCGGGCAGGAGCTTGTCCTAGATTTGCGCTC
This sequence comes from Takakia lepidozioides, assembly GCA_030704615.1. Lineage (NCBI taxonomy): Eukaryota > Viridiplantae > Streptophyta > Takakiopsida > Takakiales > Takakiaceae > Takakia > Takakia lepidozioides. The sequence goes on along the minus strand of CM060734.1, from coordinate 47,688,037 downwards.
AATACATTCCCAAAAAAGACCTCTTGTACAGCAGCTGGCTCTATCCTTGCCTTGTTCAGTGCGGCTGCATTGCAATCCCCATAAGTCCCTCTCATGAACAGCTGTTGAGAAAACCATGACACATAACCACCAAAGCAACTGCAAGGGCTGGGTAAATTTGCCATTGCACATACCACCATCTATCCAGTACACCTCCCAATGGTCCAGTTCCAACCCCATGTAATACAAAAAAGAACTGTATACACAACATACGGTTGCCTTCCAGATTTAATACTGCAGGCCAAACAGAGCTGAGTGCAGCTGCCATAACATCACTAAGAGATTTCATTACTGCCTGCAACAATCTGCAGACCTGCTTATTGGTTTTCCATTCCTATTACATACTAAGTTTAGTCAAGTTGAAGTTAAAGTAAGAGTACAGTTCTCAGTTACAACTAGATGCGGGAAAATGCATAGTGCCCAAACGTAGTGGGCAGGTTATACAATCAACGTGTTAAACGGAAGACAAAAATGCAACAACGGTCGAATTGAAAACCGACCCTTTATGGCTATGGAACCCAACTCCGTGGCGGGTAGGCTCGCCAGAGAACCGCTTAGACCGCCCATAGGAGTGCGCGCCACCCCCACAATGCATACATCTGCATCACACCAGTCCACCAATCGCTTATTTGGTTTCACTCTGTTGCAGGCCACGCCGCTGGTGGTGCAATGCAAGAATCAACCTCATGCTCTCTAGTATGATCTCAAAGCCATAAAATGTCCGTGAAAACATAGTGCTCGTGGGTGCGCGTGTGGCTATGGCAGTCTGGGGCCGATCTCAAATATCCTGGTGGGCTCAGACCCCCACGACTGGCTCCGGGAGAGCTAGTATTGCACAGGAACTGCCTTGCCGGTAGTCGCAAGAAACGGCGGTCAATGCATACATCTCCATTCTTCTTTCGACCCTTCTATTGCTCCCATCTTTCTATTGTATAATGCAGCATCTACTGGAGGAGCTATGTACATCAAGGCATGCAAATCCACAGAGATCATCTGCGATACGGAGCGTCGCACCGGCAGGACCTCAGAAAAGACCGGGGAAGCTAGAGAAGCATAGGGGGATGTGGTGAAACAAAACATGAATTTGCACATGGATAACAAAATACAGGTACAAATTTTGATTCCAGCTCACAAAATGGTTGATTTCAAGCTTCAAATGTAGTTCCATTCATGAGCATCAACACGAAAAAGCTGCAAGATACTCCCTCTAACCCCGTGGATCCGTTTTTTCACTTGATTGTACGACTTCAGCTTCTGTCTCTGTGTGTGTGTGAGAGAGAGAGAGAAATGAAATGAAATGGTGCTTTATAACGTCCGCGGAAAGCTCATAGAGCTTATGGGACAAAATGGAAGAAAACATGAGAGAGAGAAGACACAAACCTCGGGCAGAAACTGAAGCAGTTTCTTCCGCAACAGCTGAACCCATAGCCGTCTGTTTTCTTCACTGCTACGGAAAAAAAAATGAGAAAGAAGATCGCAACACAGAAGCAGCAAGAAAGATGGAGACAACAGACGATCTGCGCATCCCGGCCTTGACGATCGCAAGCGCGATCACAGAACGGACACGGCCCAAGAATCTCGCTGCTACCCAAGAAGCAGACGACGACCGCCGTCACAGGAACGAAGGACCGGTCAACGTCGGCCGCCGAAAAGCCGTCGACGGCCATCGCTAGAACGGAACGAGTATCGCACATGGCAGACGGCGTCCGTCGGCGTGCGTCCCTTGTGTGGATGCCCAGTGGACGAGGATCGTCAGTAGGAAACGAGGAAGGTCCGTCGACGTCTGTCTCTTGGACTGATTCCCGTCAAGAGCTCCGTCTGCTTCCTCAGATGAGAGCAGGGCCGGCCATGGGAGCAAGTGCTGCTCTGAGGGCGATCTTGCAACCGTGTCCATTTCGCTGTCTTTCGCAGACTAATGGCGGCCTATGTAAGCCTCTTCCCAGTATGCTGTCAAACCCTAATTATTTTCACACACAAGGACTTCCCGGGGATGGTGAAATATACTGTTTTCCTCACGGGAGGGGAGTGGTGAGTTCTCCCGGACATGGGATGGCGTCTTTGAAGGAAAAAGGTGTGCACGTTTTTTCTGTTCATGATGGTTGTCCACCTAGGTACTCAAACTCTTAGTGTCCGATGATAAATTATAAATCAGTGGCTCGGCACACCAGACGTCAAATAGCCCTTAACTACGGTTAGTATGGTGTATGGAGAGAAAGAAGGAGGGAGAGAGAAACATAGAGATTATAAAGTATTGATGCATCTGGGATTTCCTTCTGAGCTTCGGAGGATTTTAAGAATTACATGTCGAATCTGCAACTGACATTTCTAACTGGAATTTTCATATTTTATTGTTACAAACTGTGAGTAATTTTATTAACATGACTCCCGCTTGATGCACCCACAATGCAGCATTTGCATATGTGGCTCTCTGTCTTTTCAGAACATCTTCAGTCAACCTCGCCCTTATATTTCTGATTGGGTATTGTTGAAGTGGAATCAATGCCACAATGCATCAAGGAAGAAAAAAGTTGGGGTGTTGCAAATGATGTCCAAGCAACAGCAGAGAACAAAAAAGAGGGAATTTTCACGAGGGAGGAGTGTGGGATGCTGCAGCTGGGAAGGATTCAAGGAAGGTTTCTGATAATGTGATGCTGGGCAGTCGGAGAGGGGAGTTGGGAGGAGAGTCCACTACAATGTGGCCACATGATGGGAAGAATATAACTTGGGGCTCACGATGTCTATGGATCTCTGCACCAGTTCAGATGGGAAGGCGCTCAGCAAAGATTGCTACCAGAAAGGTATATTCTGTTGAGGATCATCTCGCCCTCTCTACAAGCGGGGCTACCTGGGAACAATGCAAAGTTCCTTCTTTCTTTCTTTCCCCTCTCTCTCTCTCAGGTGTGCACTGTTAGAAAGGAGAGTGATGTGCTCACAAAGGTAGTGTTTGTTCCTTTTTGTTCTACCAAATATGTGCCGGGGTCTACCGCAAACAGTGTCTTATGAGTACATTCTTAGAAAGGGGATTTTGTTAGGTGTGAAAGAGTTATGGCAGTTCATACTGACCTAGTCAATCAGGCAGGGCAGTTTATTCCCAACAAAGGGAATGGTCACCAAGTTGCCGCATCTCAATGTTCCTATGGGTACACTATTTCTCTCTATAAGTTTCCTTACCTTTTGTTGACAATTTGTGGTGCAGGGAGCACAAGACAAGAAAAAAGCAAAGCTCTATGGCAAGATTGGCAAGCAAATAATTACTGTGTGTGTTTCCTTGCTCCTTCTTCCTCCCGCAGTCTTTGTTGTTCGGTGGCAATGAAATTATTCTTGGTAATAATAGGACTTCATATCCCCAAAACTCTCTTTATCCCTCTCTTCATGGTACTCAAAGTTTACCAACTTTGAAAGTCTCGAGGCTGAGCCAAAAGCCCGAGCCCTTCTGGGGCCTAGTTATTGGGCAAACCACACAGCAGATTGATGCTTGTGTGAAGGGATTTCTAGAGGATATCTGGAAAACCCAGATCAATGTTTTCTATCAAGGTAAGTCTTACTACCGACGTCAGCCCCTGACCGAGGTAGGTTCTGTCCCTTTGTGTTCCGCTCAGACTGGGTGCGGGGTCAATGGCCCACAAGGCTACGGCAAACAAAGTCTTATGAGTACATTCTTCATGGTACTCTTTCACTAATTATTAATTGACAGCCCAATGATTAGGTCACATGGCCAGACTCAGCTCAATGGATCGTTTCAAAGGGGCTATATGACACATGTTTCAATCAGTTGTGGGCAGGGCTGTGCACAAAATGGCACTTAACGGATCTTTGGGGCAGGAAAAGTGGAAGCTGCACTGACAGTTGATGTTTAAAAAGTGCCCACCTTCTATTTACATTTGATCCCATCATTCTTGTCAGGCAGGCAAGATAACCATCTTCTCATCAGGCTCTTTGATTGGGTTGGCAGAGTTAAAGAAGGTGGGCCGAGTCCAGCAGCGAACTCTGCCTTGGCAGTGCTGTTACAGCAAGCAAAGGAGGCTGATGTTCCCAAGGATATAATTGATCGGAACATCAAAAAAGCTACAGACAGGGGCCAGCAAGATTTTGTTGAACTGACTTATGAGGTACATCTTCTTGCATGTGTCTTACCAAGCTTTTGTAAGGATAAAAGTTTTTGTGTTTGAGGTGAACCAGCTGTGAGCTCCAGGTCTTGGATAAGAAGTTGATCGCTTCAATACAGCATTATGGCATAGTTGATGTAGGAGACTCATGATCTCCAATCAGGTAATCCTCGGCAGTATGTAGAAAGAGGATTGCAAGTGGTGCTTTTTTTGGCCGGGAGGTGTGTGGGGGTGTGGACGGGAAGAAGAAGATGAGAGGGATTGTGCAGAGGGCAGAGAAGACCACCTATTGATGTTGCTTCCTCCTTGGCTTCCAGGTGTATGGGTATGGAGGGGTGGGACTAGTGTTGGAAGTCCTAACGGATAACTTCAATCGCGCTGCAGCTAACATCCGCGACGTGGTAAAAAAGGGAGGTGCCAAAATGGCAGACTCTGGCTCCGTGCTCTTTAACTTCAAGCGTGCTGGTGTGATCAATGTAAATGCAGATAAAGTAGAAGGAGATGAGCTTTTGCTTGCTGCTATGGATGCTGGTGCGGAAGACGTCTTGGAGCCTTCGTCCTATGATGAGGAAGACGATGAAGAGGAGGAAGAGAAGTAAGCTACATATTCACTCTCTTTGCTTAAAGTTAAGGGCTGTCTTGTGCTTTTCTCTCTACGTTCTGCCCTGGAATTCTGGGTTTTCACTGGGTACTGGATTGTCACTCATGTCTGGCCAGCAGCCCAAGAACGCACTGGCACTAAGGCAACAACAATGCTGCTGCATGGCCACTTGAGTGTTTCTGTCAGGGCTGGTCTGGAAAGGGTGAAATATTCAAATTGCTGTATGCTTGGGTGCAGGTACTACAAGGTGATAACACCGGTGGATCAATTTGCAGCTGTAAGGGTGAGCTTGCAGGAGGCAGGGGTTCCCATTAATGCAGATAGTTCTGGTCTTGAGCTCATTCCTGTGTCAACCATCGAGGTAGCCCCACAACTTTTGCAACTCCCTTATCTTGCAGGAAAGAAGACTTCCTTTTTTAAACCAGACTCCTCCCAATCCCCCACTGCAATGTCCTCCCACTGTGGAGGTAGTACATCTTGATAGAACTACATAACTCCATGAACTGCGAGATTATGATCAACCCTATTTGAGCACAACAATGTTTTGGATACACTGGAAGCCATGACCGCCCATGAGCTATGCCTGTTTAAACCGATGTTTACAGACTGACCTCATTTATACGTTTTTTTACCATCTACTGGTAAAAAACCACCTAATTATGCTGGCAAAAAAGATGATGTATCATAGGGTCGTCTCTGGGTGCTAGCTTATCCTTCTCATTGAGGATCTATAACTTTCTCATTTCTGGCCCAAACTGAGAAATTTGTCCTAGGCCTGGTAGAAATAACTCCTCTCGGGCAGTAAACCTTGGACTCATTGTCACCTTTGTGTCTGAGCACAGCTGGGGTATATCTCAGTGGACACAGTTGGCTGTACTGCCAAACCAGGACAGTTTTAAGGTCAATGTTTGTGGATGGGTATGAATGGTAATGTATGACATACAGAAGGCCTGATTGTTTGTGGTTTGCTTTGACAGGCTGATGATGAAGCAGTGGATCTAAACAAAGCTCTTATTGAAAGACTACTAGAACTTGATGATGTGGATGCAGTTTACTGCAATCAGAAGTAACCCTGATATCGTGGCATTTCCCAATGTCTATTAGCATGCAAAAGCTCAACTATTATCTTCACTTCAGTTAGGTGGGGCCCTTCAACATCACTTCATCTGCCAATAAACCTATATGAACCAGCCACAGTTCATGACACATCTGGAAAGGAAGGTGACGTAAGCATCACATTAGGCTTAGTACATTTCAACATAGGGAACCCCCGCTTGCGAGTGTATCTGGGTATGTCAGTTGTCCAAAATTGGTCAGTGTATGAGTGTGGTGCACCATGTAATAAAGAATTACTGCGATTTCATCTCAGATGGTTCACTTGAACAGTAGGTTGACGACAAAGCGGGATGTTGGGATTTTGAGTCCTTTTCGCAAAAAATTCTGTTGCATCTGGTTGGTAACTTAGTAAGATGATCCCTCTACAGTGACCTGTCCCACAACTGCATCATGAAATTGTGAACTGGAATCGACTAACGTTGTGCTGCTCTTGTCTGTTTTAGGCAAGCTTACAGTAATTGCATCTTGCATACCTCATTGTACCCAAAATTCCTAAGAGTCCATCATCCGAAGGTCGGAGGTGCTCTTCAGATACATTTGACGAAAAAGGACAGATTCTGGGGAATAAACATGAAGCCCCTTGAAATACGTTTGAAAAATGTCTTCATGCACTGGCCGGGAATCGAACCCGGGTCTGTACCGTGGCAGGGTACTATTCTACCACTAGACCACCAGTGCTATCTTACTAAAATAGCATTGATTTTTATTTCTATAGTAGGCAGTACTAGGACTATGATAGGACTATGAGTTCTGAGAACAATGATACTTTTTATTGGAAATATATTTTAGGCAAACAACATTAGGAACCGCCGGATGTAGGCAGCGTGGGCTCCTATGGCAGGTCCCTGTCAAGTTTTCCTCTACCGCGGATTCTCTATCAACCCTTAAGCGCCCACCAAGCCCAAAATGGGCCTCATGGGTTGTTCACGGTAAATAACTTTTCGATATTTTGTTATTTTTTAGAATTTTCTGTGCCACGGAATGTATGGCAACGTGGAGCACCAAGATTAGTTTTCTGATTGCCCTAATTCGTGGTTAGGGCAAAATTCTGTTCTTTCGCGTGTAGGTGGTCTGGCAGCCAGCTCTCTTCCTTGTTCTTTTTGCTTGGTCTCTTGCTCTTGGGATTGCATACAGGTTGCCATTGGCTACCTGTGTTGACCAAGTGGTACCCATTTGTTGGCCATTTTAGTTGGTTTTTGGGTTGGATAGCGCAGGATCCCGTGGGGATGAAACCCTGCAATTCCCATGCCCATCAAATTTTATCCTGTCAACTAAATTATGACTTTTCCGCTTCATAATGTGTTTTTTTTTCGGTAGCCCAAAATTAGGGGCCCACTTGTAAAGGTGTCATTTTCTGTCAATTCCTTGATTGGCCCAAATTTTCACAGGGCCTCCACAGAATAGTTACTCACATATTGTCCAGTCAACGTTATAAATTTCCCATTTTTCCAGCATTTACAAGATTTCTTAACCTGCGGGGTTTAGGATGAGGGTTAGGATTAAAGCATACTTACATAATACTTTAAAATAAATTTGGGTGCTCATAAAATAATCCAGTATTTTTAATAATTCAAAATAGGGTGTCTACAAAAAATCCGTACTACAAAATTTATGTAATGCAAAGGTACCAAAAAAAACAAAAACCAAATAATACCTCCCAACTGTACATCCTGTGTTTGCAGATGGTAACAAATCTTTACAAGGAGTGATCTCCCTGGAAGGACACGTTTGTGAGAAAATTTATGAGAAGAGCAAAGTGTGAGGTACCCATGGTATGGAAAAAGCAGATTTCTTCTCTAGTGTATGGAGTAAAATAGCGTAGAAAGATCCATGTCTGTCGGAGGAAGCACGGAGTCTAGAGATACGTTTCCTAGTCAGCCATACAAGACGAAAAGATGAATCAATGCTTGTGAAGCAAGTATATACCCTCTCCAAACAACTACCACACTCCCCTCTTTGTTTTTGAGCCAAAAGGTAACCTAGACGATGGCACGGATGATCTCCTTGACCACCAGAGTGTGGGTGGGATAACACTCGACAATGGTGGGATTGCACAACACAACTGTCTCTTAGTGGAAGTTAATCCCTAGAAACACTACAACAGATGAGCGTTTTTATGACTGCACATATGACTATTTTTTCAGTCCTATATGCGTTCATGACTACATCACTCCGTAGTGAAAAAAGCCCTGTCATAGCGACTAGTCTTTAGGACTGCATTTTGCAAGTCGTAGCCGTGACTGCGTGCGTGGCACCTGGAGTCATGCATAAGAGAGTGATGTAGTTACAACTCTATGACTTACATGCGACTAACTATATGACTACATTGTCTGATGAGCGTTGCCTACATGGAGAGGCTTTAGAGGAACACGTGCACCACTGCGCAAGCAACACGTCACGACACCTGTTGCACTTCAGATGTGACATGTGGCACTTAGACATAATATATGACTAGCATATATGGCAGGGTTTATGCCACGTGTCATCAAGAATGTCTCTGAAAATAATTTAATAGTTATATTTGTAATTTTAAATTCTTAAATTTATATTTTATTTTTGAAAACAGGGGATAGCAGCTTGGAAAATTTTATTAAATGGTATTATTGTTTAATTTAATAATGTTATATAAAATAAAAATAGATTAAATGATTTAAATTCTTCATTACATGGTGAAATTCTGATATAAAAAAAGAATGGACCCCTCTTGCATACTAGCAACCACAAGGACATTCAAAATAGACAAGTTCAGGGGAATACACGCCGTGTAAATTATATTACAAAAATCCAAATGAGACCAATGTCCCAATGGACACCTCAAAGGCCACAAGGTCCAAAAATCCACGCCTGAAAAGGTCCAGTAAGCAAAAATAAGCAAGCCCACACATGGGCTAAATTGTTGTAATACTAGTTTGTTCTGGTGCTACTAGAATCAAGGACCCTGATGCGGGCAGAAGGGAAGACCCAGGCCCTGTCGGGGTTCAGCTGGCAGAAGAACAAGCTGCTGACAGCAACAACATGGAAGCATAGTGGATACAAGTTGATTTTGATAGACTTGAGTCCATCAGACAAGGCATCAGAAGGCCCAAACAAAGAACACTGTGCAATATCTGTAATAACATGAGACACAGTCGTCACGTCACACGCTAACCCAACATGGGTCTTGGTAAACTTTCAGCAAAGTTGAATCAATCACAGAAGCAAAAAAAGGGGCAGGACCTCAAGGGAAGATGTATGGAGTACCTTTTGCAGTGATCAATGAGTACGTGGAAGGAGGAGAAGCTTACCCACTGCCAAGCACGGAGTACATGATGCAACCAACAGCACAAGTATCATGTCAGTTCACTCATAATGAGCTGGAGGCACTGGATGAGTTGGACGAGATATACCATATAAGTGATCACACTCCAATAAGACTACAACAACACCCCACATCAACATGTTGACACGGGGAAGTGCAAAGAAGGCCAAAATAGGGGATGGGATGCCTATTCTGCAAAATCCAGCCAAGACATCAAGGATTTAGGGCAAAAACATGGATTTGGTGAAGAAGAATGCATTGGCATGGACAACATCTACAGCTCAACAGGGTTTGAGCGCCAACCAGAGATATTCATGGAGAGGGTGACAAAAGTGAGGAAGAAGCCAAACTTATATTTTCCTCATTGTAGCATCCAACTGATGTCCTAGTTTTTTGTCCCTCACTGCTGGGGATTTAACAGATTGTTTAACTATCTGACAAAATAATTTCTGTAAGAGGTCACCTCAATATCAAGCAACTTTGTGTGCCATGCATTTATGGGGTTGGATTACTATCCATTATTGCAGGGGGAGCCATCAGAAACATTTAATTATAAGACAAGTGGCTGGCCACGTTGGTTGTTTGCCCAGACAAACCTCAACCTATTAAGCAATACTCTGGAACAAACCTCAAGCTGGCGGAGAATGTTTGGTGAAAGGCTCATCTCATTCTGCCCAGCAAAAGGACGAAATGAAGCCCCCAAGCGTAGGACTTTCTCGAGTCCAAACTGTTTAAGGTAGCGCAAAGCGGTGCCAATTTTGCTTGCACAACTATGTCTGGCATTGCCATCACTGCCTGCATCCCAAGAACATCCATCCAGTTACAAAATGCAAGCAGGGAGGGCAGGAGGCACATATCAGAGGAAGACATGGAGAGGATTTATTGTGCCCAGCTCACCTACAAGCCTTCATCCACCTTCTCCTCTTTGGGGGACATTTCTCCCTCTGAAGCAGTGCCTACCACACTTGAGTTTCGATTGGACTGGCTTCCATAAAAAGCGACCACCTCAGCAACAGCTCCCCCGTCTTTAAAGCAATTACGTGGCATGCGTTCAACACGAACCTCTGAGGCAGGCCCTGCAAATTCCATCAAAAGCTACACCCACAAATGCACTTAAGAACATCAACAAACTTCTTCTTACTGCCCTGCACAAGCTCCCAAATCCCTTATACACAAAACCACAAAAGAGTAGGAATAATTGCAACAGCAACGCGGTATACCCACCTTTTCAGTTGCTGAAGCCAGAGGTGTTGCAAGGAGGAGCTCAGCTGGGGAACATGTCAGCAACCGTGCCTCCAGCTCAGTACGCATCACCGTGTCCTTTAAAATCACCATACATAACATCCCCTGTTGCAGTCTCTACAGCCACAACCCCAAACCGTGTATCAAAACTGCTTGCTTTTCTGTCTCCTTTTAACCCAAATCGCCCCCCCTCTTCAGCAGCAGCCATCTCACCCATTCTTCCGGGCAGGCCAACACGTGCCTTGTTAGGGCTCCAGCCATGCAATAATGGCTGTTCTGCAATGCACATGAGATAGGTACTCAAGCGCCCAACCCTTCCCTGTGTCTCTCCTCCTAGATCTTCAACAGCCTCAAGCGTTGCCTGGGTGTAGAGGGCCGAGAGATTACGGGTGAAAGGCCCAGTTTTGTTTGCCCCGTGTGCTTTGATTGCTTCTGTCTCTGTTTGTCTGACAACCCCAACTTTATACCCAGATTCCACAAGGCGCCGCACATGCACATGAAGTCTGAAAGTGGGAATGCTTGCTGTGAGAAAGTTGTGGTCATAGTGGGCAAAGATGCCCAGCACATGCGCGGCTGTCTCTGCATCACCTCCAAAGAACCGAAACTTATAGCCCACTTCAATTAGCAGCACCACATCTCGGTACCTACATCACCCAATGAAACAGTCTGTCTCAACATTTGTCCATGGGTCTATTTATTCCATGGTCATTCACAAAACTGCAAAGTGGGCCAACGATATGGAATAAATATTCTCTCTTTAAAGTAACTGCAAGTTCAAAGGGCAATAAAACACTCCTCAAATATGAACTTGGCTAGAGAGTCCCAAAGGAATGTTCTGGCTATTAGGAAGAGGGTATGTACCTGGCCTTGAGTTCCACCACTTGCTGCTCAAGAGGGGTGTAAGTCACTTCTCCCAAGGACGGCTTTCCATACTAGGCCTCCTGCACCACCATTCTGGTCGCTGCGGGCCAATAACTTTTCAACGAACTTCTTGTGCCGGACTGGATTAGAAGCAGGGACGGAGACCTGATTGATACTCTGAACTGAGGGTTTCTTGCGTACTCTGACTGGGTTGGCAGAAATCTGCAGGGACATATCTGGTTCTCCTGAAGGACAACCATTGAGGGAGTCAAAGGTATCTCCTCCTGGCTTGTGAAGTCTGGTTTCCAGCTCCTTAGAAGCTTTGTCTAGTACATTATAGTTGCTGACTCCAGTGTCCACCTCTCTCTGCTCCTTGATTATGTTGTTGAAGTCACATGGATTGGGCTGTGACAATAGCTCGCTATCAGTTTTCGAGTTCTTAATATCCTCAGTTCCTGTACCCTGAGTAGCTCCATCAGACAGAGGTCTGTTGGAAAGAGTACGTTTCTTGTGACATGGAATAGCTGTTGAATCGACGTCACCCTCCCTCCCACCTGCAGCATACTTAATGGTCAAGATACACAAATTTAATTGTTCCTGCTTTCCAAGCATACCCAGGCATACACAGTTAAAAATGTATTCATTATGGAGCAGGACTAGAGTGGTTGCCCCTTCCCTCCATGCTCCCCCAAGCCATAGTCAGAGATTGAAACACGCCTGCTAAGACCAAGCTGACTCTCCCAAGAACGGCAAACTCGCTTCTCCTCATCTCCTCTCCTCCTCCTCTTCTCCTTCGTGCATCATTTGCTCAACGCCTCCATCCCACGCCCCTGCATATCCTGCTATCATCGCGTTCCATCCCTCGGCTATGTGGTGTGGCGCAGGAGACAAAAAAACGCCAAGTCCCAGCCCTCCTTTCTGTTCACGATTACCCTAATGGGCAACCTTATTGACAACTTTTTAACTTTTTAAAACCTACTGGGCAACCTTATTTGCATTATATGTGCCTTCAAAATGACACGTGTAGTGATGTAGTCGTATAAATAGAGCTGTGAAACCATCTTCAGTCACGGAGTCATAAGATTCCATGAAACGTCGTCCACATGTAGTCAAACATATCACACTAGTCATATAAACCATCCATGTCATGATGGTCAACAATTTTTGACCAATGCTCCCTAACTTTCCGGAGTCATGTACTGATATCCATTACTACAAAGTCATAAAACTATGACTGCAATGCATTTCAGCGCTCTGTAGTCATCTACTTAGTGCAGTTTTTATGACTCCGCCAAAGCCGTAGTCCTAAAAACGCTCATCTCTTGTAGTGAAAGATCGCCACATCACTGACACGGTGTGGAAACTTGTTGCAAACGTGCCCCCAGGCCTTGAAAGGGGGATGTGCGGGAGTGCTGAAAAGCCACATGCCGTATAGAGACAACGGAGCTCGGATCACGGCTACGCACAAGCGGGGCCTCATAAGTGGGGACGGTAGCAGTTGTAGACGCCAACACAGTGGGGTTCTATCCCCAGGCAGAGTCTCTGCTTTCAATTTGTTGTGGTGTAGATACCTGGCCCATCTGAACGCCATGAGACCTTGCTTCGAGTAGTTGGGAGACAGATGACGGAAGTGAAGGAGTTAAAGGTAACTGCGGTTCAGAATATGGTCCAATTGGGTTCTGCATGGTAGATGCCAAGAGTAAGTCTTCGTCACATTGATCCACGGGCAAATCCCATTGGAAAACTAGCAGTGATGTACTAATCGGCAATCTTCTTGCATTTAAATCGACCTCGTTCAAAACTGTTGGGGCCTGCCCAACTGGATTTTCAAACTCTACAGGCTGAAAGTCATGAAATAAGTTTAGGCACCCAAAAGTATCATTGAAAGTGGAAGGCTGACTAGATTCTGGAACCGGCGCCATCAGGTTTGGGTTCGACACAAGAGCGACACTAGAAATGCTGAACGTCGAGTCCCTCGTGCCTTGATATTCCAGAATTGACCCATGTCTTTGCTCATGGAGGAGGCTTGCAGTGGAAATAGAAGCTCTGGAATCGATAGTGGATCCCTGTCCCTGGGAGATTCGAGGAGAATTTGGGAGACCCAATGTGTTGTCGACAGATAGAAAACTTTTCATATAGCTTATCATTTCCTCGGTTTCAAGTACCTGCCGCGCAATATCCATTGGTTAGCACTTTTGAGTGTCCCCAGCTATAACTTTAACTCTACATAAACTGCTATTGCCCTGGCCTCTGAACCTTGATGTCTAACCTAAGCTTATAGAACAAGTTTAGCACTTTGAGCGAGCAAATCTGACTGGACTGAAGCTTAAGCATTCATGACTGATTCCCTAGAGAGCTACTCGACTGTCCAGATAATGAAGAGCTAATTCAAGTTTAGGCATCAGCCACCTGAGTTCAAGAGACTATTTGCCCCCTAGTTCGTGATTGTTCCCCCGTTGAGAATCCTCAGAAAATCACATATTACTAGAAGGCAAACAATCTTACAGCCATGATCCCAGCGGATACTTCTTCTCAAATGGGGTATTGGGTGGGAGAAGGAGAAACAAATTATTTAGGTTTTGCAAACAACAACGTTGTGCCCCATTTAATGAATTCCCACAACCTCAATAGGCTAGATTTAGGAGACGCCAAGAAGCTCTCTAACTCAATACAAACTCTCGCGTCACTGCGAACTGGGGAATGCTCAGCTCGGCCCAGTTAAGGTTCTATCCCCCTCCCCCACAAATATTATTCGTTGGCCTCATTTAAAGGGATTTTGAGTGCAATCTCCTTGGCATGCAAGCTTTGCAACCGGCGTCCAGCCCAGGCCCCTTGCAACGTCCCATGCACTTTGCGACGCTACTCTTTCCGCTGCGCCTTGCAGTGGCAAGATAGATTAAGCATGCTCCTCTACCTTGGCTATGTTGATACCTGAAAACGTAGCACACATCAACCATGACGCCAGTCGCCATCGTGATACCCTCACTTTTTAAATCATTAACCCATTGCGTCATCGATCTACCGACTCTCAGGTACATCGTACTTCATTCATTCCTTACTAACGGCATTGACTCTGTCTTCCATCTCCACCAATATTCCAGCTTACAAGATTATTCCTCACTCCTCTCCGTGACTATTCAAGCAAGAGGAAAACGTAGTCGACAGAGTCAGCTTGCAGATATGGGATAAATCAACTGTAGAGAAACTCTCAGTCTGTGTTCATCTTTCACTCACACAATCATTCATCCACCACTGGACACACTTGATGTACATTATTTTATACCAAAATCATCACCACCCTTTCGGGCTTGAGTGTCCTGCTTAAATAAAAATGCCAAAGGCTAATCAGGAGACCATGTGTCAACTGATCACATGCTACCTAAATGACAAACGATGTCCTTCACACGTAAAACATGCTTTATTATTACATCATGATCCAAAAGTAGTTGTTCTAATATAATAAAGTATTTAATTCTAAAATAGGTTCATCCAGCGTGTATCCATCCGATCTACCTATCATACGTTCATCCTTCTGTTAATGGATGCGACCGTCAAGTCTGACGGTCGCACGTATTATTTTTCTTAAAACATAAGGCGACTAGTTGCACGAAATGACATGTTCTGGCGGTCCCGATTATAATACAATAAATAAATAAATATGAATGTGGCTTTGACGTTCTCGATTTTAATTTTAAAAAAAACTAAAAATCTTAATGAAATTAAGACCGTCAGTTTTGGCGGACCGGATCTTAGAAAAAAAATATCGGGACCGCTAGTCTGGAGCTCCCGATTTTATTCAAAATAGAAAAAATAAATAAATTGAGACCACCAACTCTGGCGATCCCAATTTTATTTTAAAATAATATTTTTTAAAGAAAATTGGGGATTACCAGCTTTGATGGTTATGTTTTATTGAATGTTTTTGAAAAAAAGACTATCAGAGCTGGCGGTCCCGATTGATTAAATATGTTTTTGATAATTTGATAGCGTTAGAGCTGGTGGTCGTTATTATTAAATATTTTTTGATATTTTGGGACTGTCAGTTCTGACATTCTCAATTTAAAATAATAATAATAAATCATGATGCCAACTCTAGCGGTCCCCGTGGGGTTATTATCATTCACACAGGTGTGGAGAGTTTTCCGCACTGCAATTCCTTGGCCTTTAGTTATGATGCAATATACTGCACTGTATGATGCTCCAAACAGGAATATGCTATGTTGTACCTAGGAGGACTACTTTAACTTCTCATCTGGGCCAATTCTTATTGTAACTTGTTGAATCGTGATGACTGTGTGGATTGGTGCAGATTCCAGTGAAGGTATTCCGCATATTACTTGCAACATGTTTGGGTGGTGCTAGAATGTGATGCTCCACATCCCTTGCCAAGTCGTGCCAAAGTAGGTGAGGTGTCCAAGAAGAATGGTAAGATCAACTGTTGCTACTTCTTTTGCAGAAGATTTTTCCAAAGGTGGCTCATATGAATTGTAGTGTAGCATGGGCTTCATTCATGCACAGCTTGCTGGATTGGCCAATCTGATTGATGCCATACAGCTAGCTTGAGAGATCATGCATGGGTGGAACACAGCCAGCTCTAGCGGTCCTAAATTATCAAGCTTACAAATTATCATAGCCGACTCACTAATCACCTTTACGTCTTTCAATTGCGATTCCAATATATCTACGATGCACGTCGAGAACTTTTGTCAACTCTCTTGTGGAAGAGGATGACGCAACAGTCGTATTAGCTATCAGAAGACAATCTTTACTCATAAGCAGGGAAATTAAATTTGTTTGTTTAATGGCCTCTAAATATTTATTCATATTTGCTATGACCTCTTGTTTTGCAAGAGCGAGCGTATTAGTCTGGTGTGTTTGTTATGACTTTTTCATTAGATAAAACCCTCTCCATGACCATCTTTATACTCTAAGGACCTGGTCAAATTGCAAGGGAGGTATCAATGTAATGCACGAATTGAGATCTGCAAGTCTCCGAACCTCACGAACATCCCATGGAACGTAAGTTGGGTCAACGCTTCTATGTGGGTTCTACACATCTATATTTCTCTACAGTTTTTACGACATTTTTGTTGGTGCGCAACTTGATTTTGTTTCTTTAGTGTCATTGCTTGAATTCTTTCTGCCGAGAATGATCTTCAATTATTCGCTCTGGTTCTTCAACTTCTTAGAAGTCATGCCTCTGCTGCAAATCTTCCCAGCCCAATCGCAATTTTTAGTTGTTTGTTTAGGCCACGTGGCTATTTTTTCATATTTTTTTAAAGTTTATGTGGCATATACCCTATATTTTTTTAACTCTTTCATATAAAACTGACGTGACGTAGGTCTACGTCAGCGTTAGATCCAACGTGACCTAACAAAATCGAAAACATGACATCATGTCAGTGTGTACCTGTTGCCAGAATTAACGGTCGCATATATATATATATATAATCTATTTGTGCAACTGCTAATTCTTACAATCGCACGTATTTTTTTTATGCTTCATATAGGTGTAACTGCTAGAATTGGAAGTCGCACTAATTTTTGTAAAAATTAAATTACATGCGACTCCTGAATTTTGGTGGTCGCGCTTATTTTTCAAAAAACATTTACATACGGCCGAGGAATTTTGGCAGTCACACGTATTTTAAATTAAAAAAATACCATACGATCACCGAATTTTAGCAGTCGCACATATTTTACTTGAAAATTATGTACAACTGTCAATATTGACGGTTGCATTTATTTAAAAAAATTAATTAGGTGCGACTGTCAATGTATGGTAGTCGCAGTTATTGTTTTAGTTTTTAATTAACTGTGGTGTTATTAATATGTCAACGTGTCAGTCAATGCGAAATGGCTACTGATGTGACATTTGTTTTAACCTCATATCTTTTTCTAAACCTCATATTATTTTATTTATATTATAGAAAAAAAGACGTGACGTAGGTCGCATCAGCGTTAGATCTAATGGAACGCGGCGCGACGTGTGCAACTAGACATGGGATCTATTTTGATTTGTTAACTAAAGATTCTAAAATATGGGTTATTTTGTGCTTAGTTCTTAGCAGATGTTTTCAAGACATCTCATTTTCATTGGTGATTTTGACGCCTCATGGGAATGAAGAATGACCATCCACTTTGAGTTTTTTGTCGAAGACACAATCTATTCATTGATTGACTGGAGGCTCATCTAATCCATTATCTCCCCACAACCTAGATGAAGATATTAACTTGCGGCATCGGAAGAATCGCAACACCACAGTTAAATCCCACCTCAATTTCGAGCCCATTTATGCCTCAAAGCGTTGACTTTGGCCCTTGATATTTGTTGAATAGTTTTAATACACCCATCCTTTCGCCAATGGTGGATACTCTAGATAGGAGGTATTGGAATATTCTAAGTATTCTTGCTGTTCAGAGTCGGTAGACAGGACTTGTTGCGGGTGGTATCATGGTGGATTAATGCGGGTTCATACTTCTGGTTATGACAAGGCTTCATGACGTCAGTGAACTTGGGTATCATTTACCTAGATAGGTTGGTTCTCCTTAGTGAAGGTAACTCATGTGATTTGTGTAAGGGTCTTCACTGGCTTCCGTAGCTACAAACCTCTACTTAGGTGTGGAGCATTCTCATTACTTACACATTCACATTACCAGGCTTTAAGACACATAAATGGTTTCCGAATAAGCATCATATTTATCAGCTCATAGCAGTGAATACAAGGTTCTTTGTCCCTCATCACGCTCTGTCTAAGTGCATCCTACTCTGGAACAAACGCGTAGACTCTTACACGTAGGCATGAGGCCGTATCATAACTCAGAACTCCCTCAATACAAGTGTGATTGATCGATCCTCTTTACAACTTTGTTCTTGCCTTAAATACTCCACGGCTTCCCTAACCGCCATCATAGCCTATGGTTATAACTCCCCTATGGTGGAATAACTTATGCGGGGGAGGTTACTAACTCCTCTATAACCAACCGTTTGTCTATGGTCGGGCTATGGTTATGGTCACCATCAACGTCTTATAGTGCTCTATGGCTATGTCTATGGTCTATGGCTATGGTCACCATAATCGTATCATAATGACTTGTCTATGGCTGAGCTATGCATATGATCACCATAGACGCCCCATAGTGCTCTATGACTATGGCTATGGTCTATGTTGTATTCGTAA
Organism: Takakia lepidozioides; assembly: GCA_030704615.1. Lineage (NCBI taxonomy): Eukaryota > Viridiplantae > Streptophyta > Takakiopsida > Takakiales > Takakiaceae > Takakia > Takakia lepidozioides. The sequence goes on along the minus strand of CM060734.1, from coordinate 47,669,593 downwards.
AAAAATAGGGGTATTGTTCTTGGTCTTGCTAAATTCTCTAGTTCTTGCCAGTTTTTTTTTTTTCTCTCTCGTTTTCTCTCGTGAGCCGCGCATGTCAGTGCGTCAGCGTCCATTCCGCCTAACACCGTTGTGACTCCTCCTCGATACGTCTCTATAGAAATCGAAGCTCTCTGAAATAAAGATTTCTCTTTCAGCAACATATAACCATATCTGTCAAGATGCAGGTGAAACGTAGAGTAAGAGGGCTGGTAAGTGGACCTCTATGAGACAACGATTTGAGTTTGGGAATCACATCTAACATGTTTTAATTTTACAAAATCGGGGCCCCGTGTCTACCGCATGTGAGATATCCAAGTTTATCAAAGAAATAAAATTATGTTGAAATAAAATATAATATATATATCAGTAACACTCTGGTAGGACCTTTCTGCAAAACCAGACAGCCTGGTCATACCTGTTCCTCTGAGCTTTGTCAAAATTGGAAGTTATCCAAAGCAGATACATACACACTACAAATTCTTGCCTCTCCTATGTTCATATAATAAGCTAGGAAGCAGATTCACTACCTCTGGAGAGAACACATGCAGAGGAGGAAGGAGGAGATTGTTTGCAGAGCAAACAGTGCAAGAGATAGAGAAAGAGAGATAGAGAGATAGAGACGTCGTCAAGAACAGTGAGGCGCGAGGATTTGGATGGATGAATAATTTATGCATATGTGACATGTTTCGCTGACTAGGTACAGGAAAATCGCGATGCAGAGACACTGTTAAGAATTACGTCTGTCTGCTGTACTACTCTTTTATATGTGTGAGGTATGTGTGTTCCTTCTTTTGTCTCGCAACATCTCTCGTATCATCTCCCACTTTCTCAATCTGTAAGTCTCGGACCCTAATTTGGACTCGGGTGTGCCTTTAAGTATTTCAAGAGTAACTTTCCTACAACTTAAGGTTCTAGTTGAGCACTTCAAGTGCTTTAGTAAGTCATCTGAGCGATCGAAGCGTCTTTAATTTAAACTTTGTCGTTAAATCTGTATCCAATGGCTCAAGCTCAATGGAAATATGCATGTACAGGACACGCCTGAAAATATGCGCCAAATATTAAATTTATCTCTCATTCTTCATTTTGCATTGAACCCTTAACATGCGAGTCCACCCTTGCACCACTACACCACGAGAAATGGTGACAGTCAACAATTCCGAGAACAATTTGCTCTCCCCTAAAGCACATTCCATCTCCGATGAGACACTACAACAACATCAACTTGCAGTCTGCATCACATCTCTGTCACCATGCGAGACTCCTCATCTTTTGTTTTTTCACACCCCCATCTTCACTTCTGTACTTCATTCACTCACATATACAACGTCGAATATGGAACATGTCTAGCCTCAATCCTCCCTCCATTAGTTATCAATCATTTACTAATGAGAAAGTTTCATATCTCACTCATGCTCTTTGGAACTTATAAGCCTTGCGATCCTTTCCAATCACTCTCCCATACTCTCCCATTCTACTCCAGAGTTCAATAACCTAACTCTCAAGTACTACAAGTCTCTTATTAGATCCAAACAAAAAACCTACACTATTATATCACAATCTATTTTCATCGTGAAGTTCAAGCTTTCTCTTCATTCCCTTTGGTCACTTCTTAAACCTCAGAAAGATCCACCCCCAATCATAGACATTCATTTTTGGCATGTATCACTCCCCAAACCAATCTCGTCTTCTCCAAACCTCTGCAATTTGTTTTTGGTCACCATATCCAATGTCAGCAAGGCAGTCAAGAAGTTACAGATGACAAGACAATGGATTTATTAGGGCTACAAAGTAAAATTATCAAACACGTGACAATGACCTTGGCCCTATTTATATCACATCTTTTCAATAAAGCAGTGCAACATGGTTTTCTAACAAAATGAGCAAAGAACATTTATCCACCCTCTCTTCAAGCGTGGTGACATGCTCACGTCGACCAACTACCTTATGATCATGGTTTTTTCATTATTGACTAAACTGTTTGGGGCAGTAGTAGCGGCTATGGAACTGGATTATTGGGCTGAAACCTCCCACTTGTGCACTATTGAGCAAGCAGGCTTTCGCCGCAACCAGTCCATTTTTTTACCACATTTTCATTCTTTAGACTATGGTGGAACAAACAAGCCATGTTTTAAAAACTGGTTTATGTTTACTTTGTGGACTTTTGGAAAACTTACGATTTAGTTCATCGAGCCTTTTTTTTGTCAAAGGCTCCACAAGATGAAAATCTCTGTGTCGTCGTATCCATGCATGAGACTGTGATGGGCAGGGTCTACAAAGTCGTAATAGAATTCTTGCGGGCAGAAGTTCATAGCGACATTGGCGTCAAACAGGGTTGCCCTCTCTGATCACCTACGTCCCTCTTTCAGATCTACATAGATGCTTTGGAAAGGTACATTTAAAAGAATCATGGAGTAAGGGGTGCTTTTGCATGTTGGACCAACGTAATTAGTACTTCTTTATGCTGATGATGTGGATCTCTTGGCACAATCTCATGTCTTTCTATAATGCCACCTTTGCATACTAGAAGATTTTTCCAAAGACTATGGGCTGTAGGTCAATCTTAGCAAAACTAATATCATGATTTTCAATGGTTATGTGAGATCGCAGATTCACCTCTAATCAGCAAGACATTGAGGTTGTCAAATCATATATGTACCTGGGTCTGGTTATCCACTCACCCAAATTCAAGATTGCCTCAATTGCTATAGATAGATTGACGAAGGGTAGTATAGGGCTACCTCCATTTGCCTTTAAGCCAAATGTAAATATATGCATTTGCACATTCCCCAACCAAAAAGTGACTCTTTGATACCGTTGTCACCCCATCCGCCACTTATGGCTATGAATTCTAGGCACCTGTTGGTGTCCCAGTTTATTGGTGGGAGAAAAATTTGAAAACGTTGCAATCAACATCTTTTCTCCAAACAATGTTTGGTGCTCGAGGCACAACATTCTATGTGCGAAGTTTGCATGCGTGCCACTTCAAATCGAAGCTAGCTTAAGAATGTATGTGAGAACGTTGTGAAGACCTTGTTTGGAGAGAAAGAACACTCCCAAAATGCATGCAGACATAAAGGCAAATATGGGAATCCGCCAACACTAATGGCTTTCACAACCATGGACAGAGGGATCCAACTACATTGATAACGCCCATGCATCATATGTTTTAACTTCCAATGAGATCAATACTTTCCTTGCCACATTGCGATACATGATATGCTGGTGCATTGAAGAAACATGTCGAATGTAAGATATTAGGTTCCATGAAATCCCATGACCATCACATCATGATGCAACAGATACCCCCATTGTGTATCCATACCTTAATGGCCTTTGCACCTCGGATGGCCATTATGCGTCTTACTCATGTATTCATAAAGGTATGTGCTAAGATATAGACCCAAACGACATTCCAAAGCTGAAGGAAGATGTTGCACTAACAATGTGTCTTTTTGAGAAGGAATTTCATTCATCTTTTTTTTGATGTGATAATAGACCTTGTCATTCATCTCCTAGATGAGTTAGACATTTGTGGGCAAGTAGGCGCTAGACGGTGTTATCTCATAGAACGATATATTAAAGACCTAAACTTGTCTGCATCTTAATTCCCCTCTTCTGAGGGCATTCGAGCGATTTAGAATGGGCTCCACAATTTACGGATATAGACTTGTATGAAGGAAAACTTGCAATGAGAAGATCGCCTATGCCCAGCATATCCAAGCCCAAATATGTACCGAAACTGAAGAATATTTCTTCTTTTACTGCCACCTTGACTATGAGATCGGTGGCAGATTCCACAGTTTATTCTGTGTAATCCAATCTATCATAGAAGTCTTTCATTATGAGGATAAAAAATGCTTGACAACTTATCTACATGAAGCTTTGACCTTTAGGCAATCACTTCAGTAGTAGTTGCTTTTGGGCTACATGAGGCTTCACTCTTTGTCTTTGTATACTCTTTCTTGTTTTTTGTTTTCATTTTGTCCTTTAAGCTCTTTGAGCTGTCTGCGGACATTTTGCTTGTGCTTTTCTTAATTACTTGTTCTTTCCTTTGTACTCTTGTCCTGCTGTGACCTTTAGGTTATTGCCTCGTTGCTTGTTTAAGCCTTCATGGCGCTTTGGAGGTTAATTTTTCCTCCACTTAATTTGATTAAGGGGTCGCTGTTTTCCTTAAAATAAAATAACACATCATCATAGAATCTGTAACTCTACTGATGCAGCAGTACCCTATGTCCACTTATGACTTGTATTTCTGTTTGGAACATACTACTCCTATAACCGTGAATTGTGCTCACGCGGCTTATTTTTTGTACTGGCCTGTGCACTGTTTATTCAACTTTACATGAGAGCATCCAGCCATTTTTTGGCTGATTTGGAAACTTTGAATGGAGCTATAAGACCTTCCTCTGAGGGTTTTAAGCTATCCTGTTGTGTACTATGAAGTGCACTAATGGTTTCAGCCTTGGTCTATTGGCATGGAAAACACACTTTATAAGGCATGATCAAATGGAAAGTGTGCTGTCACTAACTGAGAACAAGCTTCCACTTCAAAGGGAGTAGTCTCCCCTAGTCTGATCTTGTGGGCACACTCAAATCTCTTGTAACTCGGGAAGCATACACTCAGTTTCTGTTGAACTCTCCATGTATCCGCTGCCCTCATCCTTCTCTTCATCCTCTTCCTGAAGAACAGCGATTCCACCATCCTTTCCATTGAAGACTTCCAGCCTATGGTGTGTCCCTGTCTCCTTACCGATTTGAGACTCAAACAGAGCATGGTCGCGGTCTCGCGGATATGTCCAATAAAGCAGTGTGTAGATCAAACAACAAACAAAAAGGGGGATGCCCATTGAAGTATACAGAGCCTTGGATAGAGAGACAGCATTTTCTCTGTCAACTTCAAGCTTTGTGTCCTGATCCGCATCCCTTTGGGGGGGGATGTAACCATACCATTTCTCGGCAAGGAGACCCACAATTGGTGGGGCAAATGATGCTAGGACTGTCTCAAAGGAGCGATCCAGTGCATACACATTTGTGCGTGCCTCCACAGGTACAATCTCTGCAAAGATGGGGTTGTTCGTTGCAGCAGCATTCCAGGATGTAAAGAAACCCAAGATGAAGAACACAAATCCATGTGCCACAGCTGTTTGAGCATTGTCATGCAAAACCAAAAACAGTACTGCTGCCAATGGTACCCCTAGCCCGGAGCTAATTTGAGATAATATTATCCTCCCTGCATTAGGTAGTCGAATGGAAAGGATGTCACCCATTTTCCCACCAAAGACGGCCCCCAGCGACGTTGCAACTGTAAAAATGAACAATAGGATAGCCGTTACTGCATGGGAGAACCCGATGAGCTCCAGCCACATGGGTGCAAATGCTAGTGCCGCCCATGGAAAGGATCCTGCCACCCCCTGGGCCACCAAAATCTGAAAGGTTTGGATCTGCACCACTTGTTTCGCTTGCAAAAGCATTTCCTTCAAATCTTGCCACATTCCTGATAAAACCGACTTCCTTTTCCGCATAGGAGGTGTATGCCCAGTAGGAAATCGTGGATCAATGGCGAATGCATGCACTAACAGTGCCACCACAATGCTCACAATTGCCACCAAATGGAATGACAGTCTCCATCCAGGATAACCCATCCACGAAGTCCCAGCAAGCATGATGGAACAAAGACCCCCTAAAACTGACCCCACATTGCCTGTCAGCTGTAGCCAGCCAAAAGCTACCCCCCGCTTGTGCTCTTCAGTTGAATCTGCTACTAGAGATTGGATGGCAGGAACCACCATTGCTAACCCCACACCGTTCAATGCTCTTGATATCGCCACCTGTCCGAAAGTAGCAGAGATCCCAACAAAGAAAGTGGCAATGGACCATAATATTGCCCCAAGTGCGATTACATTTGCTCGGTTATGATGGACGGCAACATAGGCTGCCAAAGGTGCGCATAGTGCTTGCATCAGTGATCTCACCAGTGTGAGTGACCCTAGACGAGCTGGTGACGCATGCAAAGCCAAACCAATCTCCCTATATACTCCTGGCAACAAGGCTTCATCTGCCCTCTCCATAATAGCTGCCAAGTTCACCATCAGGAGTGAGCGAGCCTGCTCATTATTCCACCACCCAAAACCCCTCATCTCTTCTGACTTGTTGCCTCCTGCTCGGAGCAATCAGTTAACAATTGGCAGCAGGGTTCTGCCTTGGATCTCCTATCCAAACTCTCCAGTAACCATTGGACACATATATTAGGATCATCTTGATGGAAGTGTCCTGATGGATTATCCCTCAACCTGGGCTGCAGAAAGTTGCCAGTTTGTGCTCGTTCGGGATTTCCAAGTCTCAAGCAATAACATCCCTACAGCCATTCATGCTCAACTACTAGGTACTGCTTTCCGCAGCTTAGCACCCTTGATGGGATCTGTAGCCAGCTAAAGAATTTGGTAAAGTGAATCAGATGTAGTCAGTGTCCCCACACCCCCTTGCAAATCCGATGCCGCTGCTGTGCTCTGGATTTCCATCACACTCGAAACAGGTAAACCTCCAGAACACCACTTGTAAGTTGCCTAACTGGTGACTACAAATCGGGAAAACCTAAACATGATGCAGGTGGGAGTATGAGTGCAGAGTGTGTGCCTGCTGGATTGTGAGTCTTGTCAAGCCAGCATATCAGGGAGCACGCTTCTGCGGACTAACTTAGAATGTTCCCGCAGATCCATCCCTGCACTCGCTTCTCCAGCGCAACACGCGTTTGCCAGTACACAGTCACCTCGGCCAGCGCTGTCGGCACTGTGGCCCAGACACGATGTTCTGACGCTAGCAACCCCACATTAGAAACTATAACAAATTGTACACCAAATTCATGTTAACTTAACTCTTCCCTCGCTATGGGAACTTTCCATCCTTTGTACAGTCACTTCATGTCAGTTGGTAGCTTTACAGGGTTTCAGCAAATTTGGTGGCAGGACTCTTTCCAATGTTTTTCTTATGGATGAGAATGTCATGCAAAGAAGTCAATACCGAAAAACTGATCCTTTTCCTTTATGAAGTGTTGAAGTATGAAGTATGAAGTATGTTGTGAAACATGAAATATTTGAACTGGTTTAGGAAAAAAAGGTGCGATATAAAAAGGGCCCTGTATATCATATTAAAGGAGTGGTTGGAAAAAATACTACCATAATAGGGCCATCAGCAGATGGTAACACCGCAAGCATGCCAAAAGCCAGGCACTTTTAGTATTGGATTGTTTCTGCTCAAGTGAGCACAGATTTTTATAGTTTTGTCTGTGTGAATATTCATTTCACCATAGCAAATTCTATGGGTATTGAGAGAACATAAGTAATATACCAGAATGCTCACACGAGCACATTCACAACCTTCCAGAGAACCAAATGCACCACCATTGCATTTTAGCCTCCCATGCTATATGTGACTCACCCCATACCTGTTGTGATGTTGACACACAAACAATGACAATCCGGATGGACTTGCTTGAGTACCTGGTCACTCAATCTCTGTCAACCATCAGCAGCCACAGAAGCAGGAAAATTTACACATATGGAGACATCAGTCGTATCAAAAGAGACAAAAACCTTCAGTGGTGTTTGGCAAAAGGAAGCTTTCATTTACAAGACAAAGCACTGAAAGACTCCTATTTGCTTGAGGATGAATCAGAGTTCTCCACTGATTCAGTTGTTACAATCTTGGTTTGGAATCTCTATATGTGATGAAGGAGAGAGAAACACATGTTTCAGCAGAATCCCTGACAGTTCTCACATAATTGGCTAAGTTGGATACACTCATCCATAGCTGCCACTGTAATGCGTTCGAACAATCACCCTCTCAACCTGTGGTGAGAATCAGCCTCTCAAACAGCTCGTTTGAAGGCAGGAGGCATCCAGAAAACAGATTTTGGGGAGGGGAACACTATCCCCCTGATCATGAGAAGGGGAAAGGGTCCAGCACACAAGAGGGGACAGGATTTTGTTAGTTCATCGAAGTAGAGGTTTCTTGTCAAGGTCATCGAAGTATGGGTGGAGTAGTGCTGCCTTGGCTGATATTCTCCTCGAAGGCTCGTACACCAGCATTTTCTGCCACACAAGGGTATAATGAGTATTTCCCCACTTGCGTTGATACCCTTCCTCCACATCTACACCCACAAAGATCATTTGTATTCTTCCACTGCCCTTTAAATGTCCAGAGAGAGCAAAACAGCTAGTCTTGGCCCCCTACGTCTGCACCTCTCTGAAAGGGTGGTGTGAGACCAGCCGAGAAGGCATCCTGATTTAAATTAGGATATACCATCACATCAACAGGGGTTGTTTCATGAGACGATGAAGGTTATCCACGAAGGTCCATCAACTCTCTGGGTCAGCGAGCTCCCCAAAGAATGATTGGGGATTCTTACAGTATTATTTGAAGTTTCTCTTGTTCTCCTGTGGATGTATATGTTTTTGGTACATCTTTCAACCAGAACCCAATCTCTCACTGAAGTCTTCCACTATGAGGATCGGAAATGCTTAGCAGCTTAGCTGCACGATGCCTTCACCCTTAGACAATCACTAGAACATTAGTTCTTATTCTTGGGTTCTGGTTTTGTTTCTTCCATTCTGTCCCATAAGCTCTATGAGCTTTCCGCGGACATTATAAAGCACCATTTCATTTCATTTCTGTCTAAGGCCTTCAACCTTAGACCATCACTAGAGCAATAGTTTTTATTCTTGGCTCTGGTTTTCGGTTCCTCTCTCATGTTTTCTTCCATTTTGTCCCACAAAGCTCTATGAGCTTTCCGGGGATGTTATAAAGCACCATTTCATTTCATTTCATTTCATTTCTTTCTTCTTTCTCTCTCTCTCTAAAAGTTGTTCCATATTGCCCAGTAGGCTCTTTGAGCTTTCCGCGGACGTTATGAAGTACCATTTCATTTCTCTTTAAAAGTCTCTTCTCCTAGAAAGACTAGGGAACAAAAAGCAGGTCCAACAACCCAGTGACAGAGAGAGAAGTCAGACGTACAGCTAGTAGGTCTACTCCAGCAGCGCAGAGGCCAGGAACTGCACGGGACAGTTCCTGGGGCCGCCATTGAGGAAACTCATGCCAGTCTCGAAATGCGCTTACCCCCGGCCAAGTCTTCTCGGTTGGTGTTCCCAAAAGCCTTCCACCTCAAAGATACAGCGGATTAGCACATGACAAGATGAGGGGAACGATGATTCAGTCATGGCACAGCACACAACCGACATCATACTATGTAATTCTAGATTCAACCCATCTCTGAATAGCGTGATTGGACAGTTTAGCTTGCTACGAGAGATATGCAACACACCTGAATATGTGAAGCAACTGCTGGAGTTCAGAATCTCCCGTGAATAATGGTTGCTTCCGCACAAACTCAGCTGCTCAACCAAAATACTTCCCACATTAGCGATTTGCTCAGAGTTAGAATTGTTCCTCTTTACCACCCCCCCTGATTAGTCAATTGACAAAACTGGGATGAATGAGAACGCCAGTGTTGTTTGTTAGCAACGACCGAGGCAGCTTAGACTCACCAAAAATGCATCCGGTGGACCACACGTCAACGGGTATCGAGTAGTGGGTGGCCCCTAGTAACACTTCGGGTGCCCGGTACCAGAGAGTGACTATCTGCATTAAACCATACCCATGCCAGCAGAGGTAAGACTCAACTCAATTTGGAGAGTCATGAATCCATAGGCATTGCAAATAGGCACCTGTTGTACAAAGATTGAGTGCATACAACGGAGATACCTCATGTGTGTAGCTTTTCAGTGGCACGGTGAAAGCCCGGCCAAGCCCAAGGTCTGCAATTTTGAGGAGGCGGGTTTCCTTATCTACCAGCAGATTCTGTGGCTTCAAATCCCTGCGAAGTCCCGACTTTGCAGTCACTTGAAGTGATGTGCAGTGGAATAGGTCATTGCATATAGAGGAGAAGAACACAACAAGGGAAAAACCTCAGAAAGCACAACAAAAAAGAATTGGTTCAGGGACACATCAAGGAACCTGTGCATGACACCATGGCTGTGGCAGTGAGCAAGGCCTGTGCATAGCTGGTACATAAAACTCTGCAGCCACGTCCACAACAACATATTCTCAAACACCAGTGTCTTCTTGAGAAACGAACTAGAAAGTGTCTGTATGGATAGAGAGAGTGGGGCGAGAAATCCCCTTACAAGGGTGCTTGGATTTCTTGGAAGGGCTGGCATTGACATGAATATAGAGGTCTACCTGGATGACTTTTTTCGGAAGGGGAGTTCCAGAGGGGCCTCGTCCATGCGAGTCGATGTACTTCTTTAGGTCGGTGTCCATATACTCAAAAACCAAGTAAAGCATGGGCTTGTCATTTTTCTCAACGTGCTCCACACAAAGAAGCCTGTTTCATTGCCCCCAAAGACGTCCTCATCAGTGCTGTGGGACCATAAGGCAGACAGCAACACACTACAGATCCCTAGACCTCCCTTACAGCAGCTTTGGAACAGGGGCCTTCTAGTAGAGCACATAGAGGATGATGTAAAAAAATGAGCGAGGTAGACATCCAGAGGAAGGAGACACAACCTGACAATATACATGCTATTGGACAGCATCTGAAGCAACGACACCTCACGCAAGGCCGTGGACGGCACACCTTCTTCCTCCATCTCCAGCCGGGTTTTCTTCAAGGCCACCAACTTGCCCGTGCGCTTGTCCCGGGCCTTGTACACCTTGCCATACGTGCCCTCGCCCACCTTCTCCAGTTTCTCATAATTTTCCATCTTCTCCCTAACCTGTGATCTCGATGCTCCTCTTAATTTGTAGGTCTCCTTCGATTCTTAGTTGCAATGGTGGGCAGCGCCCATAATCCGTGAAGCTCTTAATCTTTCTAGATTTCTTCAACTCTTAGTCACTTTGGTTCATTGCACAGCACTCCATGACCACACACATGCCATGCAGCAGTAGAGAGCATGTGTGCACGTCCGGAGAGAAGAGCAGACAAGTCACAGACATAAAATCAAAGAAGCAAGAAAGAAAGAGGGAGAGGGGCGGAGGAGGGCCATTGGAGGGAAACCAGCGAGGATGACAGCAACGGTCATATTTTTGAATTCCTCTACATGTTTGAATTATTTCAAAAAAATTAGAATTGTTTTCGCCCTTTTGAACCTTGACTGCAAAATCCGCACCTCTGGCCACCTTTTTATTCATAACGAGAACATTTGGAGCGAGAGTTTAGAAGTGAGGAAGCCGGCAAGGTCACAGTTGATGAATTGTCTCCCTCTATTGTCACAGCAAAACTTTAATTGTCAGAGAAGCTGAGTTGCAAAATTAGCTAGGATTCTTCACAACAGATGCTAACAGAAAGTGACGCTTGAAAAGAAAAGCTTGCATATTGCTTTTTATTGTGGAGCTGCTATGTCCTTAGTCAAATATCAACCAAGCATTTCTGAAATGTGTAGGAATATTCTCCTGTCACGGTTTCTGATCTTGTTGCTTTGCAGGTTGGGTGGCCAGCGTGATCAACAATATGTAAAGGCCGATTGTGGTTCAGTAGTATACAAGAAACTCATCTACTGTGCCTTCAATTTAGAAGAGGTCTACTCCTGATCATTAGTTGTCGGTACTCACCAAATGTGCATATTAGCCACAAACTGGCTAATATCATTGTGACATTCAAACATAACCTCACAAGCTTACTCACAATACTGTGAGCTCAATCTCATGTATGTGGAACTCGAACGCCGTAAACCTGAGAGAATTTAACTTTGAAGCCTCTCCAGCTCTTGTGGCAAGGTAAAGGAGAATCCATCACTACACATTGAGATGATGGATGTTCTCCTATCACCCCAAAGAGAACCACAACCTTATGCTGTTTTTCCTCAGTTATTTGGGAATGCCATTCTTTAACCTTTTTGGTGGAACTTCTGGATTTTCTTCCTGCAGGCTGTCTCTGCAATAAGATTCTCCATGATTACACTGATGCTGATGGTCATGATTGGCTTGCGGTCATCACCAGGGGCCTCAGTACGGACTGATATATTTCCTGACAAATGGTTTACTTTGACTCCCATCTTTGCTTCCAGAAATCTGGCCCTCTCAAGTTTGATATGCTGCACTATTTCGTGAATGTCGATTATTTCACCAGTAATCCCCACAAGAACAAAACCCATCTTGGAAGTGATGAAAGCGGGTGGCATCACGTACAACAACTTCTCGCCCAACAATCTTTGAAATGAACTTAGTGGCAGTGTGGCAATCACCACACACCCTCAGGTTCTTGATGATGCGGATAGGCATCCCAGGGGGCGTACTGATGAGCCCAAACGCGATGGCTAGCTTCTCGCTGTGGTGGGAAAGCATAAATTCCTTCTGCCCCTCCTCCATATCATGCAATACAAAGCGTGTGTCGGGCACATAGCCAGCTTCCTTCATCTGCCCAGACAACGTCTTCAGCTCAGCATGGATTTCCTCAATTTGTGGATGCATCTTGTCTTCTACAATAAATGTATGCACCTGGTTGTTGACCTCAATGCAACTCCAGCCTGGCTCTTTTCTGACACCTCTGTCCTCCATCATTTTTCTCACTCTTGCTGTTTCGTCCCACCTACCAGCTGCAGCATAGATGTTTGATAGCAGCACGTATGTTGCAGCATCCTGCGGATTCCACTTTAGAAGATATTTGGCTGCACGTTCTGCTAGCTCGACACTGCCATGAATTCTGCAGGCACCAAGTAGGGCGCCCCACACCGTAGCAGCTGGTTCGCTTGGCATCTTGCTGATAAAGTCCTCTGCCTCATCCAATCGCCCTCCACGGCCAAGAAGGTCCACCATGCAGCCAAAATGCTCAACTGCAGGGTTGAGGCCATGATCTCGACTCATGGTGTCAAAGTAATGCTGGCCTTCATCCACTAGGCCCCCATGGCTACATGCAGACAGAAGAGATATAAATGTAATAAGGCTTGGCTTCAAGCATTCCTGTCTCATTTGTTCAAACAGTTGCAGGGCCTTGTTACTACACCCATTCTGACCATATCCTGCGATCATCGCACTCCATGAGACCACATCTCTTTCAGCCATATTGTCAAACACTTGACATGCATCCTTGACACTCCCACATTTGGCATACATGGTAACAAGGGCATTCTCCAACTTAATAGATGATGCCATTCCAGACTTGATGATATCAGTATGGACCTCCTTGCCTTTTTCTAGGACTCCTAGACTAGCACAGGCACTGAGAATGCAAATGAATGCGACCCTGTCAGGTGTGACCCCTTCCAGTTGCATTTGCTCATAGATCTTCAAGGCCTCCATACCACACCCATGCTGAGCGTACCCTGTGATCATTGCACTCCATGAGACCACATTTCGGCTAGCCATACTGTCAAACACTTGAAGTGCATCCTTAAAGCTCCCGCATTTGGCATACATGTCAACAAGGGCAGTTTCCAGAATGATGTCTGGTGCAAGTTGAGCTTTGATGATGTCGGCGTGCACCTCTTTGCCCTTTTCCAGGGCGAGTAAGCTAGCACAAGCCTTGAGAATGCAAATGTACGTGACCTTGTCAGGTGTCACTCCTTCCTTTTGCATTTGCTCATAGATCTCAAAAGCCTCCTCGCCGCACTGATGCTGAGCATATCCAAGCATGGCATTCCATGAGACCACATTTCGTTGAGCCATACTGTTCAACACTCGATGGGCATCGTTCATGCTTCCGCATTTGGCATACATGTCAATGAGGGCATTCTCCAGGTTAATATAGGAAGCAATTCCAGCTTTGATGATGTCAGCATGAACCTCTTTGCCTTTATCCAGGGCTCCTAGGCTGGCACATGCATTGAGAACACAAATAAAGGTGACCTTGTCAGGCATAACCCTTTCTTGTTGCATTTGCTCGTACATCTTCAAAGCCTCCCTACCACAATCATGCTGGACATATCCTGTGATCATTGCGCTCCATGAGACCACACTTCGTTGAGCCATATTGTCGAACACTCCATGTGCCTCCTCTATACTCCCACATTTAGCATACATGTCAACAAGGGCAGTCTCAAGGATGATATCTGGCGCAATTCCAGCTTTGGTGATGGCCGTATGTACCTCTTTTCCCTTTGCAAGGGCTCTTAAGCTGGCACATGCCTTGAGAATGCAAATGAACGTAACCCTCACGGGCGTCACTCCTTCCAGTTGCATCTTCTCATAGAACTCAAAAGCATCCCTACCACATCCATGCTGAGCATATCCTGTGATCATGGCATTCCATGAGACCACATCTCGTTGAGTCATATTGTCGAACACTTGATGCGCATCCTTCATGCTCCCACATTTGGCATACATGTCAACAAGGGTATTTTCCAAATTGATGTATGATGCAATACCAGCTCTGACGATGTCAGCATGGACCTCCTTGCCCTTTTCCAGTACTCCTAAGCTGGCACATGCATTGAGAACAGAAATGAATGTTACCTTATTGGGTTTCACGCCATCCTGAATCATTTGCTCGTAAATCTGAAAACCCTCCCTACCTAAGCCATGCTGAGCATATCCTGCAATCATGGCGTTCCAAGAGACCACATCCCGTTGGGCCATATTGTCGAACACTTCACATGCATCCTTCATGCTCCCACACTTGGCATACATGTCGATCAGGGTATTTTCCAACTTAATATATGAGTCAAATCCAGCCTTAATGATGTCTGCATGGATTGCTTTGCCCTTTTCCAGGGCTGCGAGGCTGACACATGCATTGAGAATGCAAATGTATGTGATCTTGTCCGGCATCACCCCTTCCTGTTGCATTTGCTCATAAATCTTGAATGCCTCCCTACCACATCCATTTTTGGCATATCCGGCTATCATTGAATTCCATGTAAATATATCTCGTTCAGGCATTTTTTCAAACACTAGTCGTGCATCCACCAAGCTTCGACACTTAGCATACATGTTAACAAGGGTGGTGAGTAGAAAGGTGTTTGGCTTGAATCTGCTTTCGACAATGTGGTCGTGCACCCGTTTTCCCTCTGATAGGCATTTCATCTTCATGCACTCCTGCAACAGACAGACATAAGTATTCGAGTCTGCCTGAATGCCTCTATGGTCCAAAATGCGCAGTGCATCTTTCAGTCTTCCTGCCTTACACAGTGTCCTCACATCCCCACAAGTGCCAGAAGCGATCTTGTCAAGTCCCTCTCTTAGACCATTCTCAAAAGAAGGGGTGATAGTGGATGTGACATCTGTGCCACTGGTCTGAAGTCCGACAAAACATTGTCTCTGATTCAACCCTGCCATCCTGCATTGACTCAAAACTCTTAGTGACAAACCTTCACACTCACACTCACATAACATATCTCAAAGCTCCTAGATACTTCAAATCCCCATGAGGACAGGTTTCTTGCTACATATGTACAAGGTTACCAAAATATTTTAGTCATATATTCGAGATTCACTGTACCCACTCCATCTATTTCAGTTGGGACCCTTGACATCATCAAAAAAATACCCTTTGAATTCTTCGACTGAAGCTCCCTGATGGATATCAACATTAGAACCGTCACCAGATTGTACTCGACCTTGTATTATGTCAACTAGCTCTGATTTCACCCAAGGAGGAGTGGACCAATCCTCAATCCAAAGGACCTCCTTTGTGCGCTTATGTCTGAAGTCTGGTGATCTTCGACTTGTCTATAAAATGCACAAGGGAGCAGCTGAGCAGCCATAGATTCAATCCAATTTACCCCATAGAGATCAGGCTGTAACCACCAAAGCTCCACAACCATCACTTCAAACAACAGGCTACCATATTGCACCACCAGCTCAATTCTACTGTGCATCAACAATGACCTATCCAGCAACCACTACAGGAGGTGTGACAGACCAAATCATCAATCAAATCAGCTTCAACCAGGGTTCACTCTACAAACATACCAGCTTTATCCAAGGAAGAAATCAATGCCCTTTCTATCCTAGAGACTCAGAATGTTTTGATTACAGTAGAGGTAGCCTCACCTTATTAGAACTGTTGTCCCACCACTGCATAGGATCTGATTTGAACTCTTGCAAAAGCAGTTCCATGCTTACTGCTGTCCTGCATGCAAACACCAGTAAAACATGATCTTTGACAGAATCTAATTGCCCAAGTCTTACTGTAATTGATGAGTAGCGACTTCTCTTTCTCCGGCCCTGTTCCTCCTAGTGAATACTGGTATGGCCTCAGTTTCCATACCCTGGTCGGTAAAAACCTGACAACTGGCTCTGCAAGGTTAATATCCCTCACAGTCCGCAGGTGCATCTGTCTCTGCCCTTCATGCATCCTCCCTGCACCAGAGAGATCAGTATATGTCTCATCTATGGTAACTAAAAGTCACATTAAGGACTGACCCCAATTTCTTGCATGTCTAGGAACTTGCCCTATCCACCGGTATCCCACAGGCAGTAGCTGCAAGCAAGTCCAATAGACGGCTCTCTGTCCCTCCGTGTCTGTCCCATGCACGTCATGTAAAGACCAGAAATATGCAGACATTCAGGTGATGAGGGATGCCAATTACAGTCTTGTAGCCCATAAGTTGAATGGATTAGTTTAGTTTCTGCTGGGGTGGGACAAGGAACAATGTAGAACCTGCATGATGGACTCACCAAGTTTAGAGACCAAAAAATTAAACTCAAAGACTTACATGTCTCTACCGTTCGTCACGTTCCCTGGAGACTGGGAAGCTGTCGGAGTCACCTGTAAGGGTCTCCCGCCCGGGATTGCCAAGGAGGATATGCATTTCAGCTCTAGAGCATGGTCCGGTAATCTGCTGCATGACGTAAGGTCTCCACCGCAAGAAGACAGTTTCGTGGGGATCGTCTGTCCCTGCGGGTGCAGAAGAGCGCTTGAGCATTCTGCCATCCCCATGCCTGTGGAAGGTCGAATATTGAACTGAAATTTTGCGTTGAGAGAACAAGACCGAAATCACTGATATAGCAGCAGGAGAACTGGAAAGTTTGAATGCCGACGAGTACAGTTCAAAGGGGTCGATGTCTTTTCAATTCCGAGTGGAAGTCATATAACGTGGGAGAATAGGCAGCGACTTGTTAACACTGCCAATGTGACAACAGGAAAGTATCCAGAAACAGGTAAGAGAGACGAGGAGAAGCTGTGGAAAGAATACTTTTTCTGACCCCAGTCAATGGTGGGACAATCGAGGCAAAAAGGTGGATGCCTGGTGGATTACAGAGAGTAGCAGACGCAATGAGCATAGGAACTAGTGTGATAAGCTGAGTTGGGTGTTTCCTAGAACAAACCTAGGCTGGCATTGTCAGCTGCTAGCAGCAAGGCAAGGATGTATTATGATTTGTGCAGAGGCATGGATAGCTGACGGAGCAGGGATGGAGTGTGGGTCCAGATTCATCCAAGAGGGCCAGATTTCAAGCACAAGATTCCCTGTGGATCAATAGCTACAAGAAACCTGCAAGGGTAGATGGTCAACTGGAAGCCGCAGCAGCAGCGGCACAATTGATAAAATCAGGCACTGGTAATGAAGGCACATTCTTCAACACATTTCACCCCGTCTTTCCCTCTTATCAGAACCGGCCCTAAATTTTCATGTTGAATTCTGCAAGTTAGCTGGTTGAGTGAACCCTTTGAACAGGTAACAGAGACAAGGAGCCATTCCGTGCTTCACAAGCGCTAACCGCTAGGAGCCATCAGAACGGCACGACGACGAACCGGTGGTCGATGTAGGGCCCCTGACCCCTGCCACCTTGGAAGAGCACAGTGATATCCTTGTTGGAAGTTCGGTAAAAGCACACGTTTCTTGAGCGGAGTTTGGAGTTCGTTGTTCCTCACCGTGTAGAGCCCAATGGAGCCCAAAACAACTTGCATGAATGTTGTTGAAAGCTCACTAGCACCCCTCAGTAAAGGACAATGTCAACATGTTGATGCTGTCGAATTTTCGATCACAAACCTCTACCTTGGAGCACGGAGCAGAGCTGGCATGAGTTTTTTAAAGATCCTTCACGATGGTGGGAGAACCGCAATCGCAAGGTGTGGCTTTTTCTCAATGTACGATGTGAAGATGATTGTCCATCCTGCAAATGTGGGCTCTTGGCACCTGTTAGTACCATGATTTGGTATTCTTCCTGACGTTTACAAGGTTCTTGGGAGAGTCAGCTTGGTCTTATCAGGCCGTGTTTCAATCTCTGCCTGCTCATCTGCACCGTGGTGGTTCTCACAGACCAATCCGAGATTACCTGACTACAGACACAAGCAGCACACACAAGAGGTCTTTTTGGGTTGATGGTCGGTCAAATCTTCCATGGGTCATGACACAAGGTCAAGGACAATGTGGTGAGGGCACCTTCTTCGACCTATTTCAGCCTGTTTTGCGCTCTCATCAGACTCGGTCCTGAATTTGCATATTTGAATATCCAAGTTGTAGCCTTTCATTTGCCATATGTTGCAGTGGATCTGTGGTGGTTTGGAATGAATTTGACAAGTTAGTGCCAATGTGGCAGCAGGAAAGTATCCAAAAACAGATAACAGAGACGAGGAGAAGCTTTGGAATGAACACTTCTCCGACGCCAGTCAATGGTGGGACAAAGGAGACAAAAAGGTGAATGCCTGTTGGAAGCAGATGCAAGTCAGCATAGGAACTAGTGTGATAAGTATGGTTGGGGTGTTTGCTGGAAGAATTCTAGGCTGTCATTGTCTGTTGCTAGCACCAAGGCAAGGATGTATGCATGATTTGTGCAGAGGCATGGATAGCTGAAGGAGCAGGGATGGAGTGTGGGTCCAGATTCATCCAAAAGGGCCTGATTTCAAGCACAAGATTACCTATGATTCCCTGTGGATCAATAGCTACAAGAAACCTGCATGGGTAGATGGTCAACTGGAAGCCGCAGCAGCAACGGCACAATTGATAAAATCAGGCACTGCTAATGAAGGCACCTTCTTCAACACATTTCACCCTGTTTTTCCCTCTTATCAGAACCGGCCCTAAATTTTCATGTTGAATTCTGCAATTCAGCTGGTTGAGTGACCCTTTGATAGTTTGGAGTGACTTTGACATGATACTGCCAATGTGACAACAGGAAAGTATCCAGAAACAGGTAACAGAGACGAGGAGAAGCTGTGGAAAGAATACTTTTCTGACCCCAGTCAATGGTGGGACAATCGAGGCAAAAAGGTGAATGCCTGTTGGATTACAGAGACTAGCAGACGCAATAGGCATAGGAACTAGTGTGATAAGCTGAGTTGGGTGTTTCCTAGAACAAATCTAGGCTGTCATTTTCAGCTGTTAGCAGCAAGGCAAGGATGAATGCATGATTTGTGCAGAGGCATGGATAGCTGAAGGAGCAGGGATAGAGTGTGGGTACAGATTCATCCAAGAGGGCCAGATTTCAAGCACAAGATTACCTATGATTCCCTGTGGATCAATAGCTACAAGAAACCTCCATGGGTAGATGGTCAACTCAAGGCAGCAGCTGCAGCGGCACAGTTGATAAAATCAGGCACCTCAACCATGACCACAGCTTCTGGAAGAGGATCAAGAGAGGGAGTCCACAATGCCTCTTCTGGCACTTCTGGGCATGTGAAGATGATTTGTGAGGCAGGCAGACTGAAAGAGGCTCTACAGACTTTAAACCAAGGAGGCATTTCAGCAGATACAGAAACGTATGTCTGTCTCTTGCGTAAGTGCATCAAGGTGAAAGGCCTGGAAGCTGGAAAGCAGGTGCACACTCACATTATCCAAAGTGGATTCACGCCAAATGTTTTTCTCCTCAACACCCTTGTCAACATGTATGTTAAGTGCGGGAGCATCATGGATGCTCACCAAGTGTTCAACAGAATGCCTCAACGATCTTTGATCACGTGGAATACAATGTTGGCAGGATTTACCAAGCATGGGTGTGGTAGGAATGCTTTGGAGACCTATGAGCAAATGATGGGGGAAGGGGTGAAGCCCAACCAAATCACGTTTGCGTGCGTTTGCAGTGCGTGTGCAAGCCTGGCAGCCCTGGAAAAGGGCAAAGAGGTGCATGGCGACATTGTCAGAGCTGGAATCGTACCAGATATGATCCTGAACACTGCCTTGGTGGACATGTATGCCAAATGTGGGAGCATCGAGCATGCAAAGGGAGTGTTCGACAATATGGCTGAACGAAATGTGGTGTCCTGGAGTGCAATGCTCGCAGGGTATGCACAGCAGGGCGCGGGATGGAGGCTTTGGAGACGTATGAGCAAATGATGTGCGAAGGGGTGAAGCCCGACCACATCACGTTTGTGTGCGTTTGCAGTGCGTGTGCAAGCCTGGCAGCCCTGGAAAAGGGCAAAGAGGTGCATGGCGACATCGTCAGAGCTGGAATCGTACCAGATGTGATCCTGAACACTGCCCTGGTGGACATGTATGCCAAATGTGGGAGCATCGAGCATGCAAAGGGAGTGTTTGACAATATGGCTGAACGAAATGTGGTGTCGTGGAACGCGATGCTCGCAGGGTATGCACAGCAGGGGCGCGGGATGGAGGCTTTGGAGACGTATGAGCAAATGATGTGCGAAGGGGTGAAGCCCGACCACACCACGTTTGTGTGCGTTTGCAGTGCGTGTGCAAGCCTGGCAGCCCTGGAAAAGGGCAAAAGAGGTGCATGGCGACATCGTTAGAGCTGGAATCGTACCAGATGTTATCCTGAAACTGCCCTGGTGGACATGTATGCCAAATGTGGGTGCATCGAGCATGCAAAGGGAGTGTTCGACAATATGGCTGAACGAAATGTGGTGTCCTGGAGTGCGATGCTCGCAGGGTATGCACAGCAGGGGCGCGGGATGGAGGCTTTGGAGACGTATGAGCAAATGATGTGCAAAGGGGTGAAGCCCGACCATGTCACGTTTGTGTGTGTTTGCAGTGCGTGTGCAAGCCTGGCAGCCCTGGAAAAGGGCAAAGAGGTGCATGGCGACATCGTCAGAGCTGGAATCGTACCAGATGTGATCCTGAACAATACCCTGGTGGACATGTATGCCAAATGTGGGTGCATCGAGCATGCAAAGGGAGTGTTCGACAATATGGCTGAACGAAATGTGGTGTCGTGGAGTGCGATGCTCGCAGGATATGCACAGCAGGGGCGCGGGATGGAGGCTTTGGAGACGTATGAGCAAATGATGTGCGAAGGGGTGAAGCCCGACCACATCACGTTTGTGTGCGTTTGCAGTGCGTGTGCAAGCCTGGCAGCCCTGGCAAAGGGCAAAGAGGTGCATGGCGACATCGTCAGAGCTGGAATTGTACCAGATGTGATCCTGAACAATACCCTGGTGGACATGTATGCCAAATGTGGGTGCATCGAGGATGCAAAGGGAGTGTTCGACAATATGGCTGAACGAGATGTGGTGTCGTGGAACGCGATGCTCGCAGGGTATGCACAGCAGGGGCGCGGGATGGAGGCTTTGGAGACGTATGAGCAAATGATGTGCGAAGGGATGAAGCCCGACCACATCACGTTTGTGTGCGTTTGCAGTGCGTGTGCAAGCCTGGCAGCCCTGGAAAAGGGCAAAGAGGTGCATGGCGACATCATCAGAGCTGGAATCGTACCAGATGTGATCCTGAACAATACCTGGTGGACATGTATGCCAAATGTGGGTGCATCGAGCATGCAAAGGGAGTGTTCGACAATATGGCTGAACGAGATGTGGTGTCGTGGAACGCGATGATTGCAGGATATGCACAGCATGGTGGTCATAGGGAGGTCGTGCAACTATTTGAAGGAATGCAAAAGAACGGCTTGAAGCCGGACAGTATCACCTTTATATGTGTTCTCTCTGCATGCAGCCACGCTGGCCTACTGAATGAAGGAAGACGCTACTTTGATTCCCTGAGTCAAGATCATGGTGTCACTCCGACAGTAAAGCACTTTGGCTGCATGGTGGACCTTCTGGACGTGCGGGACAACTGGATGAGGCAGTGGACCTGATTAATAAAATGCCCATCAATCCAGATGCTGTGGTGTGGAAGGCCTTGCTTGGTGCCTGCAGAATCCATGGCAATGTGGAGATGGCTGAACGTGCAGCAACATCTATCCTCATGTGGGATGAACAGGATGCCGCGACTTATGTGTTGCTCTCAAACATCTATGCTGCAGCTGGCAGGTGGGATGATACTGCAAAGGTGAGAAGAATGATGAAGGTCAAAGGGGTTAGAAAGGAGCCAGGTCGCTGCTGCATTGAGGTTGGCAACAGGGTGCACACCTTCGTTGTAGCTGACAAGTTGCATCCCAGAATTAAGGAAATCCATGCTGAGCTGAGAAGATTGTCTGGGCAGATGAAGAAGGCGGGGTATGTGCCTGACACGCGCTTTGTATTGCATGATGTGGGGGGGAGGAGGAAAAGGAATTTTCTCTTTGCCACCACAGTGAGAAGCTGGCCATTGGTTTTGGGCTGATCAGCACGACCCCCAGGACACCTCTCCGTCTCATCAAGAATCTTAGAGTGTGTGGTGACTGCCACACCTCCACCAAATTCATCTCAACGATTGTTGGCCGAGCAATTGTTGTACGGGACGCTAACCGCTTTCACCACTTTGAAGATGGGATTTGTTCCTGTGGGGATTACTGGTGAAAGGATGTTTTCTTGGAAAGATGCGAGTGTCTTGCTTCATTCAGTGATCTGTGTAGCTACTCATATCATCCACCCTTTCCTGAGAGTATTGACCATGCTGTACTATTGAGTGCATTTCCTGTGGCATATCCACGGGAAATGATAGTGGGTCTACCCGGCATAGGTGGGAAGTTAATTCCACTTGACTGAAGGGGTGATATTGGACTGACTTTGGTGACAGTAGATGGAAATCAGAGTGCTGTCCTAATTCTGGGTTTGGGTGGTGGAGCTGGAAGTGAATACGAATTTTGATGAGCTTGATTAGAGGGGCAGCCCTGTGTTTAAGTTTGTTCAGCATCTTAAATTTGCAGATGTTTGTTTGTTTCTTGTGGTGTGGCTTTGGATGAGCCCTTGACGAACTTGCATGAATATTGTCAAAAGCTATCCTTAACCCACCAAGATCCAATCCCATGGTGGCTGCTTGAAAGTTTCACATAGTGATTGTAAGGGTATTTGGGTATGTTGTTATTGATTGATGTCGCTTGACTCCCTCACAAATGAGCGATACTGCCAGTGTCTGTCCACCGACGCAGGTCTCTATCGCTGGTGTGACTCCCAGTGTTCTCAGTAACTACTTGAGCTGCCAATCTCAAACAAGCCAAAAATCTCTCCTGAAATCCCCTTCAAGAAAAGTGAGGTCGTTTTCAGTAGCCGTCCAACATCCCAAAACCGAAGCTTTTGGGCCCACATGTTGGTTGAATTAATATCAATAAAATTACACCCAACCAAGGGATATATATGTGAATACTGAGAGGAAGATATACTTACTGCTCCTCCTTTGGCTGTGAGGGCACAGTCATCAGAAGGATTTGTAGCAAGTTGTGGTGCGATGCGCAATTGTTGTGCAAAGGGTTGGGATTTTTGTTTACCCTCATGCAAGTTTTGGGATAAAGTAAGCATGTAGGAATAATGCCTCTCAAGTTTGCGGGGGGCCTATCCATTAGAGGATGGTCCAGGAATTAAAAAGGGGGTAATATGTATCTCAGCCGCATGAAAAATAAAATCGACTAAAAAGGAGTTGACATCTGTGAGTTTGTTTGAAACTTATGAAGCCGGTGGTAAGTGGCATTGGAATAGCGTTGGTCCTGAGAGACAGAAAGCTAGAAAAGAAGTGCAAAATACTCGAGAGAGAAAAAAGAGAGAACGACTTAGATGTTCATCTAATATGCAATACTCAAGAAGGAGTTTAATGCAATAGAGACAAAGCAACCAAATGCAATGGAACTTAGAGCAATAGATGATAGCAAACCTAAAGCTCAACAGCACAGTTGAGACATTAACCCTTAGATGCAGAAGAGATAGAAAATCTCTATAAAAGTCCTGACTAGTTTTGCTCAACAAGTGAGCTCATCAGTTGGAGAGAAATGGAATGAGGTACACAGAGCCTCACCCCCAGCTTATACGTTGTTTGTGAGGGGTTGTCTCAAATAGGCACAAGCCTAGAATAGGTAAAAGAAAGTTATTTTCATGTCTAGAATAGGAAAAATTTATTTTTGTGTCTAAAAGATAACTTTATGCCTAAATAGAAAAAGATAACTTTTTAAGCCTAAAAATGGCTTGATGGCAATAGTCAACAATATCTCTCAAATATATAATTGACTCTATTGTAACCCCGGTTATCAACGTGACGTTACCTGGAATATACCTGAAGTTTGCTTTATTTTTTCAAATATCTCCCCCCCCCCCCCAACTCTCCGATTGTGAGAGGGGTATCCTCAATGCAAGGCTGCTTCTTCTTCTTCCTAAGGGGCTTTTCCACTATCTTTGTTTTCCCTCTCCTCACAAAAGCCTCAACCTCCTCCATCACTCTTTGTCTACGTCTCTCTCAGGCTCCTTCGTCAATGACAAGAGGTCTCTCAAGGGCACGTGGCACTGGGTCCACAAATAAAGCCTGCAATTACAATAAGTTTTGTGAGGCCCTTGGCCAATCTTTGCAAGTCATGTACACAAACCAAATAAAAACAACAAAACAAAACGAAGGCAGTAGGCAATACAAAAAAATGGAGAGAGAGATACTGGCCTCATGATGCTCCGAGGCGACAGTATACATGGGCCTCAACGCGGGTAACTTAGGCACCTCGAGATCAGCTGCCAAAAGTTGTCCCATTGATGGCAATGGAACCCCCATTGCCGCCAAAGATGCCATGAGTTGTGCTTGCTCTTCAAGAGAGGCTTGACCCCAATTGCCACTAGCTAGAGTCACACCAGCAAGCTGGCCAAATGCGAGGCCCTTCTTAGCCGAGGACTGGCCACCAATGGAGTATCATGGACATGAGAGGGAGAAGCGCCTTGGGTACCATGAGATGCATCATGCCATGAAGAACTCCCCAATCTTTCAACATGAACATCCTTTGGGCCAATCGGCCTAGCTACCTCCCCACGTATGGAACCCCTCTCCACCCTCTCTTTCTCTCTCTCTTGTGCCTTGATCAGTTCATCCCATTGACGTGTCATAACCCTCCTAACCTCTGTGGTTGGAGAAGGACCAGGAGCAATGTCCCAATTTTGGCCCATCCTAGAACTATCTTGAATAATCTTTACATTACCCATATACAATGCTTCTAACAAAGGAGAGAGGGCAGCGCGACTAGATACTGTAGGCCCAATGGAAGACTCATCAATAGTACCAATAATATCCGGCACAGAAGAAACTTCAACTACAACACCTGGGCCCAAAAGGGGGGCATCATCATCAACACGGTGCTCGGGGGGGCCACTGGTACTCTCGGGCTCATGAAATGAAGAAGCAAGCACAGGAGGAGGGGAATGCCGGGGGGTCAAACCAGATTTCTTTTGTGTACTTGAACGATACGATTTTGCTTCTGGTTTTTTCCTTTTCTTTGCAGCTGAGGTCTTCTGCGAATCCTTGGTCATGTCTGAAATGAACTACAATTTATTAATACAAAGAAATCCTAAAAAAACATATTGAAGACTGTACAATATTACATAGATTTTTATAGAGCAAAAAAGAATTATACACTAAAAAAGACACTACAATATATCAAATAAGCCAATAAATAATTAAAAAACTACACCAAATACAGCCCATGGGACTGTCATACAAGTAGAATTACAAAAACAAGGAAAACAAAATATGAAAACAAGTAAGGACGAATGGCTGCGATGTAGCCGTTAGCTGCGTAGTCTTCTCTCATGAGCCCTGAATCAGAAAACACAGAGGCACAGGCAAGGAGTACCAGAGCCGAGCAAGAGGACGGTAGCTGCTAGGGACCAGAGAACCAGCTACCAACGTCCATGTGGGCTGGGGTGCTTGCGCGCACCAGCGCGGCCAGCCCCCCCGTTGTTGCGAATTGCTTGACACAGAGTTAGGGTGATAGAGAGAGATGTCTGCCATCACCCAAATTCGAAAAAAAAAAAAACCCAATGGGGCTGGGGTGGCTGCGTACACCAATGCAGCCAGCTCCCTCTTGCTGCGAATTGCTTGACAGAGAGGTAGTGTGTGTGAGAGAGAAAGGGTGTCATCACCCAATTCAAAAAAACCAAAATAACCAAGCTCGGGCGGGGTGGCTGTAGGGTGCTTACCGGGGAAGGACAGCAAAGGGTGAGCGAGCCGAGCTCCCACGACCTACCCTGCAGCACATACACACACAGGGGCAGCGGCCCCGGTGAGTTAACAGAACGACAGATGTGGGGGAGCTGGAATCGGCGATCTCGCCTTGCGAAGGAAAGGAAGACAGAGGGGAGGGTTTGAAGATGGAAGAAAAGCAAGGTAAACGAGAGAGAAGGAATCCCTCACCTCCGGAAGACGCACGGCCGAGGGCGAGCAGCTCAACGTCGGAGCTTGGGAGACTTCACAGGCGCGGTGAAAAGCAAGTGCGCCTTCCTCCGAGCTCCCCCACGACGAGGTGACCTCCGCACCTCTCACCCTCTTGTTGATATCTCTACCTTGCAAGCTGAGTGAAGAAGAGAGGGAGAGGGAGGGCCGTGAGAGAGAGAAGGAGGTCGCTTGACGATTTTGAATTTTTTTAAATTAAACGACGGTAATCCGTCGTTTAATCAAAATAATCATAATTTGTCAAAACATCCCGTCGCTGTCTAGCTGCGACCCCCTGGCGGTCGCTTCCGAGGTCTTAGAATTTTTTAGTGCCGGATGTTTGGGCACCCATTTCCCGTCGCTTTCAAGTTGCAAACCCTTGGAGGTCGTTTCCGTGGACTTAGTAGTTTTGAGTGTCGGATGATGTGGGCACCCATTTCTCGTCGCTTTCTAGCTACGACCCCCTGGAGGTCGCTTCCGGGGACAGTAGTTTTTACTGTCGGATGTTGTGGGCACCCATTTCCCGTCGCTTTCTAGCTGCGACCCCCTGGGGGTTGCTTCCGGGGATTTAGAAGTTTTTAGTGCCGGATGCTGTGGGCACCCATTTCTCGTCGCACGATATCTGTGACCCCCAGGGGTCGCTTCCTGGGGGTTGGAGTTTTTTTAAAGCATGATGTCATGTTTCATATAATTTTATATATCAGTTGGAAGTGCAGTTTCAATAGTGAGGTTTTTGGATTTTATTTTTTTTACAGGTGATGGTACGCTCACGGGCTCGGCCAATCACGGAGGATGATTATCGGAATATAGTTCCATCCGACGAGAACACCTCCAACAATGATGTCCGCATGCTTGATATACCTCCACCTCTTTCAAGACGGCGACGTAGGGATGAGCGGTTGGCTAGAGATGTTACGTTATTCATACCTCGAGAGTTCCACATCCCATGTTCCTAGGCCTCTTAGTCAAGGCTAGGAGTGGACAAAACCCCCCGGGTGGAGTGTTGGTGCAAGCGGTGTTGGGTGAACACTATCAGACAATGGGGATTGCTGATGCGGCAAGGGTGAGTATTCTATAACCCATTGTTATAACATTATTTGTGCTAGTATATAAAGACGTACGTTTGTTGTAAGTACTCATTTATTTAAAAATGACTTGTAATTGATACTGTAATGGAAGTTACTGTGGTTAAATATATTAGTAAACAACAAACTAAGTGTATAAATCATATATTATGTGTAGCCATTATGTGCAGCCACGAGTCGTTGCCCTCCAAGCGTGCGAAAACAGTACATCACAGATATGTGATGAGTGGAGGAGGACCATTCTTTGCCGGATGTGACTTTGTTTTTCCCCAGCTTGACATAGATAGGGTCCGTGAGACGAGGGGCTT
The DNA here is from genome assembly GCA_030704615.1 of Takakia lepidozioides. Lineage (NCBI taxonomy): Eukaryota > Viridiplantae > Streptophyta > Takakiopsida > Takakiales > Takakiaceae > Takakia > Takakia lepidozioides. Next base: position 47,641,786 of record CM060734.1, on the reverse strand, counting down.
ACCCTATGCCCTTCGATTATTTGGTCGCTGAGCTTGCAGCCGGCCACCGCTTGCACCGGTGCCTCCTCATGATGTCGATATTCCACGTCCATCACCAGTATGCTCTAGTTGTACTAGTCTAGCTCCACCTCCTCCACCTTCTGATCCTCATCTATCTGTATCTCCTCCTCGTCCAGTTTGCACTAGTACACCAGCCCATGCAGAGTCACATACACCACCTCCACTTTGCATCACTCACTACAGCAAATGGGGGGGGGTTTAGCGATGCCAGCCACGCCCCCACGCTGGGCGCGGCGTTGAGCCTGCGACGCCCCGACATCACAATTCGACAAGGCGGGGCTACTTGCGCCGCCCGGGCGTCGCCGACGGGTTCGACCAAGCGTCGCCCCGGACGTCGCAAAGGTGGCATAAGGGGCAAATGGCAGCCCCCCCCCCCCCCCCCCACCCCCTTGCAACCCCATCCGTCGCAAGAAAGAAAAACCCGTCGCACCCCCGCTGCGACGCACAGCCGTCGCAAGGTGGCAGAGAGGGGGCCCCCGGGGCGTCGCAGTGGGGGGATTGCGACGGGTGGGGGTCCATAGGGCCGGGCTGCCTTTTTGTTTGAGTTAAAGGGCAGGGAGAGGGGGTGGGGACGGGGGATGGGGGACTGGGGGGGGCACCCTTTATTTATTTTTTTCTTTGCCCCCTCTCTCCCTCTCTCTCTTTTGTGCTGTCACCAAAAAAAAGAAAACCATAAGGTTTTGGGGGGGGGGTGGGACTTAGCAGCACTGATCTGTCACCTTGGGATTTACTTCAGGACGAGGGCTTCAACATCCTAAAAGCACCTTGTATAACAGCATTGAAGACTCAGAGCCCCATGTCTTGGGTCCTGAGTTCCACTCAGAGTCTCATCAGTTTGCATTGTTTACAAGCTGAAGGACAAAGTGGGGCCATATATCAATGTTCTTCTGTTTGCCAATAAACGTACAGATTCTGTGGGTGAGAGGTGCCATATGTGCGCCCGGGACGCTGTTGATTTGAGTTTCTGATGCTCAACCCAGAGTACGAATTTCCTTTTATATCCGCCAGTCAGCCTAGCTTCCACCCTGGCGCCTCCCTTCTGTTTTATGTGTTGCCTTTCGATCAGTTTCCCACGAAGTTGATTAGAGTTCCCAGCTTTGTCTGAGGGACTAGACAAGTCTGTATATATATGCTGCAACCTAGATTGGCTGGGACTTCACTGCAAGCTTGAATGTATCCAGTTACATCTCGGAAAGTTCAGATACATTGTTTTGAAAATGCTTCTTTCAGATTCTTAGAGATCCTTCGTTACCCTGCTTACCCACATCCTCACATTTCCTAGACTTAGGATCCATGTTACATACCACTGGATTCACTCTGGGGTCCAAAAGCTGGCTGGCTCATATTCATTCCCTCATCACCACCATTGACACAGACAAGTCGAAGTTGTGGCTTTGAAGTTTTTGACTGTCTTCTGCGAGACAGTATTTCTTGTAAAAAACAACAGAAGCAGATAGCACCTGCACCTAGGTAAATGTCCATATACTTTGCTGCTACAATTTGACAGTAACCAGACACTTGGAAAAGGTGCTGTAGACAGCATAGACAGCGAGTCAAAACCTAACCCAAGGATGAAGGCTGCAGCCACTTATAAAGCTCAGTGCCATAAGGACAGGAATGAGCTCTCTGACAATCCCCACCTGCTGGAGCCTACAGAATTTATTGCCCAATTCAATCGCACACTGGCTTTCCAGTTTCACAAGTCCCGCCCACCAATGTGCTAAACCCCCCTGACAACCAAAATTGGCCAGTCCCCGAACTATTGGGCTACCTGTCAAAATATCTAGGAATAGGAGAGTTAACTTTGTGGGACAGTCAAAAGTTTCAAAACAATCTGACCCATTGACGAACCATCTTGAGCACTAAATTGAAGTGGGCAAGTTTTTATACAAAAAGTGATTTTTTATCAATCAGTCCAACGAGGTCTACACATGCATAGACACAAAGGAGCTTAACTGAAGAGAGCAATGGTCCTCTGACTATTCAATGTCCAAGGTTTCCTCCCTTGAATGAGATAAGATCTAACTCTGCGCCGCAAAAACTAGGAATTGGAATCTTCAGACAGCTTTCCTGCAATAGAAAGTTCTAACACTACAGATCATTGAGTGAAGGTTGAAGTCTGAGCTGGTAGCGTGATAGGGGTCGATCGATTACTATCCAATAACCTGGTGAGTCTTTTCTTTCCACAAAATCGACGGTCAAAATGTTTTACCTGCTCCAAATGAGTGGGTGACTGTAAGAAGAGGCTCCGACACTCCTTCCCATAGAGATACAATCAAAACAATCCTAGGAATTGGATCTTCAGACAGCTTTCCTGCAATAGAAAGTTCTAACACTACAGATCATTGAGTGAAGGTTCAAAAACTAGGAATTGGATCTTCAGAAGCTTTCCTGCAATAGAAAGTTCTAACACTACAGATCATTGAGTGAAGGTTGAAGTCTGAGCTGGTAGCGTGATAGGGGTCGATCGATTACTATCCAATAACCTGGTGAGTCTTTTCTTTCCACAAAATCGACGGTCAAAATGTTTTACCTGCTCCAAAATGAGTGGTGACTGTAAGAAGGCCTCCGACACTCTTCCCATAGAGATACAATCAAAACAATCCTAGTCGTATCATGAAATTTATCTGAAGAGAAGGCAATTGTCAAAAGGAGGTCAAAAGGAGGAAAACAAGTTTTGTAAAAAACACGTACCCAGGTGGTGCGACAGTTCTGGACATAGGTCGTGCGCGCAGCCTTACATTGCGCAGGATAAAGGAGTCCTACAGACGCGATCTCTGTGGGTGTACTATGCCCCGCATCAGCTTCCAAGCACGCGTAAAATGCATCTCGAGCCTGCACCTCTCCCATGTAAAACCCACCTGCTCAATTGTCACCTACTCCATTCTACTGAAACAAACCCACTGTAACCATTAGGCACCCCGATACACAGACTCTTGCTCGGATGCGAATAATCAGATTGCTAAGCCAACTGGAGATACACGGATACCAGCTGTGTCGAAAACGCAACAAAGACCGCTCATTCAGATCACCTGATTGGGGCACACACTTGAAGAAAGAGGGAAACAACCAACCCACGGAAAATTGAAAGAAGAAGAAGGAATGCATACGAGCGTAACTTATTTAGTACATGAATGAGGAATGGCCACCTTGTAGCAGGCTGCACGCCCTGCTGCAAGCACATCCTTCTCTACACCTCGCTCTGCACCGCTCTCTGGCTCCACCACCTTCACTGCTGCCCGGCGAGCCATGCCCCTCGCTGCCCTTAGCTCCCCTCCATCCCCCCCATCGTCTTCTTCCCTTCTCCTCAAAATCTCGTGTCAAACACAACTTCGGAAAAACTTGACAGAATCCAACTCTTGTTTTTGCGAAATGCTTTAGGGCCACGAAACACAATTCCAACAACTCTTCTTCTACCAAAACAGGATCTTCGTCAAGGAAGAAAAACGTGGCGATCACGGTGGGATTCGAACCCACAATCTCCCGCTATCTCCTGTACCGGAGGCGAGCGCCTTATCCATTAGGCCACGCGACCGTAATCCATCACATTGCCTTCAAGATTAGCATATAAAGAAGGATTGTATAGAAAGATCATGAGTATCAGTGTCAGTGCAGGAAAGGAAGTGTCTTTTGAGGTGGGTTGCCAGATGACCCTTAGACAGACCTTCACACAAGCATCAATCTGCTCTGTGTGCACATCCCAACAGGGCCAGGGTTTGAGAGAGAGACAGGCAGAGAGACAGAGATGGAGGGTTATGTTTGTGAGCTCTTTGCTGGAGTTTGAATGTATGGGCATTGGAAGCGGAAGGGGCAGACGGTTTGAGCTTGGAAGAGAGACAAGTGAAAATGGCAGATCTTGAAGGAAAGGTTGCAATTATTACTGGTGCTTCCTCAGGACTTGGGAGGGTGTTCTCTACCGCTCTGGCCAAGCATGGTTGCAACGTGATACTTTCTGCCCGCCGCATGCAACTCCTCCAGTCTCTCTCGGACGAAATCAACTCTCTGTCAAAGGAATTTCAGGATAATTCAAGCGGTTCAGATGGAGCTTCGACTGCTAGACCTGGAAAGGCTGCGATCATTGAGCTTGATGTGAGTGCAAATGAAGCTGCCATAGAGGTATCGGTCGAAAAAGCATGGGCGGTGTTTGGCCAGATCGATATCCTCGTGAACAATGCCGGTTTTAGAGGTAAAGTGCAATCCTACACCTTGCAGGGATAAAACGCAAGTCTTTTTATGTTCAAGGAGAAAGTGATTGTATCGTTTTGGCTTGGCACTTAGTCCAGTCTCTGTGTGCAGGTTCTGTGAAGTCCCCTTTGGATTTGGAGGAGGCAGAGTGGAACAGTGTGATGGCTACCAACTTACGAGGCTCATGGCTCATGGCAAAGGCAGTAGGGCGGCGATGGAGAGCAGGCAAAAGGGGAGGTTCTATAATCAATATTTCTTCCATCTCAGGGCTGGAGCGGAGCCTTTTACCCGGTGCTCTGGCCTATGGTATATCAAAGGCAGGCGTGATTCATATGACCAAGGTATGTGCCACACTTATGATTCATCAACCCTTGGGGTAGATTGCATAATGCCTCACTTGCTCCTCAATGTCACGAGACAAATCTCAACCAGCTTGCATCCACCTCCATCTTGCATGTGAACAAGAGCTTTGGCAGTTCCATGCTCAGCAAACTTTGTTTGTGCAGACTCTTGCACTTGAGCTTGGGAAGTTCAACATTCGAGTGAATGCCATAGCAGCAGGTATATTCAAGTCAGAGATTACGAGTGATCTCTTTGCCAAGGATTGGTTGAACAAGGTCGCCACAAAGATCGTACCACTTCAACGCTGGGGGAGCACTGAGCCTGATTTGACTTCGATTTTGCTTTTCTTGGCCAGCAAGGGTTCTAACTACATTACAGGCAACATTTTTGTTGTGGATGGGGGACAAAGCCTCCCAGGGATCCCCATCTGGTCTTCTCTGTGAAGTGAAGTCCAGGAGAGAGAACACCCGACTTCGGAGGAGGAATGGTTATTGCTCATTGAGGCTATAAGCCTCATCTGACTTCTGGATTTTATAGAGTTGGTGAAGTACAAAAGAAATCCACCCAAATTACGAAGGCGAAAGATCTTCTTACTGTCCAACTTACCCTATCCATCCAGAACAGAGGAAATTTTGAAAAAGGAGGTGGACACGGAATCTGGAGTTGTATAGCAGTTTATGTACATTGTTTTCCTATAGTTCATATTGAAACACAATCTGTCCATATATGGAAGTGAAGAATGGGAAGGAAACTTACCATACACCAATGTACAGCACATGCAGCTGTCCAATGGATGAAATCCACTAAGGTGGCCTGGATTGGCGATTTTGCCTTTGACCGGAATGTAAATGGAAGTCTGGCTGAAAACATGCTCATAAGTTTTCCTCTATGTTTTGTCATCACACAAAGCAGGATACTGACTGCAGATGCTAGATTTGACAAGGGAATTGGGCCCTGCCAGCCAATGTGCACTGTGCTGCTGTAATGGAGAAGTCAAATGCCCTGCATTAGGAGATCAACATTCAGAGCTAGTCAGAGAAAAACATAGCATACATTAAGTATTGCACAAGTTCATTACAATGCTCCGGGAGTATGTCCCAATCTTCAACTTGCCCATACTTACCTGGCTATTCAAACAAAAGTACTCGGAATTAAGTTGAATCTAGCCGGACAGTTTCTGGTTGAAAACAGCCTGGGGACTAGAGGGCCTTCTAGATACTATGCATCAACATCTGTTGGATGTAAGAACAAAGTGCATTCCTGACCAACACCAGGTACTGAATACCCAGTATGGTATCTGAGAGAGTCCAGCTACTGCCAACTCAGATTGATTGGAAGTCTCACCCAAGTTATCTCTGCTTTAAAACTGCTAGACTTCACTTGGAGCCAATCTCTTGCCTCCCTGTGTTCGCTTCACCCAGTCCAAGACAGGTGCACATGCCTCAGAACTCGAGAAGATCCTGGAGATGCAGCAGCAAGTTTTTTTACATATAAGCAAGCAAAGGTCTTCCCCTTCCCTCTAACTCTGCAGTTGAAACATGACAAACATGCTATCACAACTCCAAACTAATGAGTTACCACATGAAGGAGCAATGGACTGCATGCTATGCGCCTGCATGGACCTCATACCAGTACAATCACTTGGCATAAACACTTCACCCCCCACAGCCCACGACACGAACACTTTGCTCAATGGCCAAACAAGACGTAAGCCCTCGTGAACATCTGATGGAAATATAGACCTCCCTAGACATAATTGCCGTCGTCTGGGTGCCTCAAATCATGACCAGATCACCAGATCAGCGACCAACATCTCCATATCTCTCAAACAATTAACGGATGTTTGCACCTCTTTGTAGCCTGATAGCACTTCAAGCCTTTCCCTTCCTTGTAACTTGCCTCCCTGAGTGCCTCTTCCCCCTTCAACTTGGTATCTGAGCAAGGGGGTCTTCGGTACTCCGTCTCCAAAGCTGCCAAGATGTCATGCTGCAAGTCCCAAGTAACAACTCACTTGAGGAGTCTCTCGCTGTCGATCAGTGTTGGACAAAATCATACTGCAAGTGCTAGTGCAAGATCCAAGCAGAGGTACAATCATTCTAGATTCCCTGAGTTCACCATCCAAACTCACTTTGTTTGTCAGGGGCCATGTCAGCCAAAGAAAATTTGGAAGAAAACAGAGCACTGACCAGCGGCTGGGAGGCATCAATCCAGTGAAATAGGCGCAATTCACTATGAGTACCACTCCGAAACCATGTCAGTTGCTTCTTTACCAGATTTCTGCCACATCAAATACATACATTATGTGACTTAGTTCCTTGAGGTCAAAGTTTGTTTTCGATTCATAATGTATCTCCAATAAAGATGTAACTACCTTGGTACGGTAAAGTTAACCCAAGCATGGAATAGTTGCCATTGTGACTGTACCACACATCTATCCACACTAGACACACCATTTCAATATTCGCTACTGAGAGACAGCATTGGAAACGAAATGCATTTTGGACCTAGATGCTTGTTGGAAGGCTGACAGAAATGCTAAAAAGCGCTCCTCTGTGGTCATGCCTCCCGCTGCACGGCACTCTAACAAAAACTCCATCGCCTGCCAGCAGCAGTGCTTGTATGAATAACTTATTGAAGAAATATTAGGGCAGGCTACACTGGATGAGCAAACTACGATAGACGTGCATTCAATAAAAAGCCCCCTCCTTTCACCAAAGATCCTCAATTGCTCAAATCCCTTAAGCCTAGAAGCTTCAAGTAACATGATCTGTATGATGCTCACCAACTATCCTGTATCAGTTTCTGTCAACCTGCACACCATCACTTAACTGCTGAGAAGCCACCAAAATGGAAAAAGCATTACCCCTTGATATCCAATGGCACGGGAAGCAGAGTTACTGTCAGGTTGGACACCCAAGTCCAGCAGGCATGATGCCTCCTCCAGCAGACCCCCTGTGTCTGCATCCACTCAACCCACCAGCCCAGGTGAGAGCATATACACTCATTCCAGAATCCATAGACCAGGAACTCACAAAATACCCAGTGAAGTAGATTCTCTCTCTCAGCAGAGACATTTGGGTCCGATTGTAGAAGCAGGACCATTAACCATCATGGGAACTGCAGACAAACAAAACTGGAGACACTTAAGGTACTTGAGGACTCCTCAGAACTGATGGATAGGTAGGGATGAATGCCAAATCTTTTGGCATAACACTCATTTGACAAATTCTAAGCATGAGACCTTGAGAGATTAAACTCTGCACGTCCTTGTAATAAGTTGATACAGTTGAGTTCTTATCTATGAGACCTCTATCAGTGGACAACTATAAAATGCTGATTCACATTGAAACAAGTTGTCTTTTCTTCAAGGAGAGAATTATCATAAGGTGAGGAATAAATGGGCTGATAACCGCACAGAAAGCCAGCAGACTCCAGCACATAAAAGGGACCGGCTATGATGTACAGGGTTTCCCCATATTGGAAATATCACCTCCAGTGTCACATCATTCCTCACAACAAAAGTGAGAACCAAAATGAATTAATTGCCAGTATCTACCTGCCACCATCTGCTCGCACCGAAAATCGATCCACTGATACAGTTCTGCGCGTGGCTGATACAAAAAGTAACACTGGAAGTCGTAATCCCACTCTATATCTCCATTACTACCATTCTCGCTCCCAGTCATACTGTCTGGGTTAGGAAAGTCACCACGTGGGCGGCCTGATACCTGCATGGCCCTTCCCAGTAAACTGTCTGTAAAGATGCAGCCTAATTTACCCTTTCACAGATGCCAGATAGTTTGAGCTCTTTGTCCAAGTGCTTTGAATGTGAGCATCTCTTTCAATGAGACAATTCAAGAGGGACGGAACGGCATGTACATGCAGCAGATATGAGGAGGCCTCTTGAAGACAATCTCTTCAGTCAACGGTACTCCTTAAGCTGGTACTAGAGACTCGATGGGAGAAAGAAAGACAAGAAGAAATAAGGTACCAATGTAAGTAGCATTATCATTATTTTGATCCTTCTAATGCTATGCTCAGAAGGGATCTGTTAGTAGAGTACTTATCAGATCGAGCGAGAATACTCGTGCGTTTGTCACATTGACTTTTCTGTCTATAACAGGTATGGAGCATTCTAGAGAGAGGCTGTGGTCGGGCACCTTGACAATTTCAAGTGCACGGCGCAGTCGGTACCAGTCATTACTGGCCAAACTGTGCGCAGTAGTAGGGTCACCAGCCTCTGCCAACATGCATACTCCAGCCTCCCAGCCCCCTCCGCTGCTCACCAACTGGGCAATTTCTGCCTCAACTGCTGCAGTCACCTCCTCAGTGGCTTTTGGGGCTCTCGCTTTCCCACTCATGTACCTGATCAGCCAACTCAAAGTACGCACTCAGCCATTATGCAATATTTTACTCAATGACTGTGTTTTACTCTGTACCAAAACACACCATCACACCCACTGAATGTAAGTTCCCTAAAAGGAGAATCCATGAGGTGCCTGAAATTGCGATGTCTCTACATCAACAAAACAAAGTACAGAGTGATGGTGTCATAGATAAATTTCAACCTTTTTATGGTCAGCCAAGGACTCAGATGAGTAGAAAAAAGTGACAAGCTAACCAGTCCACAACAATAATATTACGCAGGGTGCACACGCACCAGCGCAAATACATGCCTGTGCCCCCAACAACAATGGGGACATGGCCCTTGGCTAGCACTTTCTCTGTGGCAGCTCTTGCATCATCAAAAAAGAGTCCGGCTGTGTAATCTGCATTTATCATACCACTCTGAACCCACCACACAGAAATGCAGTCATCCTTACTTAATAGCAACAATCTATCAATACCTAGTGAATGACTGATAGCTACTGATTGATCAGAATAGTAGCAAGGCTCAAGGGGAGACTACGAACTTGTACACTGCTGGAGAGCACTAGGCAGCTTGTACCACAACAGCCAGCAAATAGGGAAGCAGTGACATAACATAGTTACCAAATAGCCTTCCTTCAACTAAGCTTTGCAACCAGCTACAACAGAAAGTCTGCCTTGGAACGGTAACAAACCTTCGGTGGGATGGACGATGTCCACCAAGTGATGCGGAACACCCTGCAGAAACACTTTCAGTCTTATCACTTTTATCTAATGTTAAGTCCATACATTCTTTGTAGTACTAACACACAACTCATGAACAATATGCAGAGTAGCTAAACAGGACGTTGATATCATTAATAATGATATGACAAATACAAGAACGTACACTTCAGCAAATGCAAGCAGATATGGTACAGGAGAGAGTCTAACATTGGGAATGTTGTCAACCAAAGTTGTTCACTATCACATGCTAACTCTTGGCATTTTTTCTCCATATATTTCCTTCCTGAACCAAGTATTAGAGGGAGGAAGCCTTTGGGTAATATTCTCACCTCACGCTCATTTAATGGTGTTTTGGCACTTCCCACATCCAGGCCCTTATACACCTGTACAAAGACCTTTTTAGGAGACTATAACCGGGTACCGTGACAAAATTGATGAGTCTATGTTGCAACTACAAGAATGGCTCAACGCACCAATATGGGCCTAATATAGGTCAGCCATTCCTCTATTGCAACCGCTCTCCCCAACCCACTAGCTACTATGAAAGGGTTCTCCCATGTCCAAGCTCATGTACAAAAACAAGAAAAACTGTAAGATATTCATTAGCATATCGTCCATCTGGTGTGCATCCACAAACTAGTTCAAAATAGTAAAAAACAACCTCAAGTTACCACAGTTCAAATTTGCTCCGAGTACATCAAAACGCTGTGAATGCACAAAATTAGATCCTTGGCAGTGATATTTCTACAAATCAACAGAAAACGAAACCAAACAGTTTCGTGCCGGACAAGGAAAAGCCTGGACAAGGATGCGGGTGAAGAACAAGCAATGTACTAGGTCCAAGTTGAGAAAAACTTCAGGAACACTAAACAGAGCCCATGAGTTCTGCCTGGTTAGGGAGGCCTCAATCAGAGGGTAGTTCACCCACATTTGTTCACCTACATTTGTGAGGAAATGAGTGCATGTGGTCAAAAGACAAGTTCAAAAAATCACAGCTACCCTCTTGGCGGAATTGGAACTTTAAAACCCAGAAGTTACAGATTGTCTGCACGATTAAGTATCCCTCCAGAAATCACCCTCGTTATACAGTATAAATACCCAAGCAGAAATAGACGTGTATTGTGAAAGAAGCACCGAATATGAGGCCAGAATTGTACCTGCACAGAGTCAGCGCTTATAATCTCTCCACCCAGCTGCTTTGCTAGCGCCAGAGCTACCCGCGTCTTTCCAACTGCTGTAGGCCCCGCAATTACGACCACCCGTGCTTTCTGTGACCCTACAGCATTGTTCGCCTTAGACATCGTCCTATCGCCACTCTCGATCCTTCCTGCAAATTCCAACTGTGGACAAAGGCTACCCTCTACTGCTCCACCCTTCCCCTCCTCCACCAGCCCTGCTCCACCCTTCTGCCTTACAGCCACTCCAGCGCCCTCAAAACCATCTACCCAAATCCTGGGCGGTGTTTTCAACAATTTACCGAGGAGTGGACCCCGGAAGGACACAGAACATCCGCGACCATTGCCCAATATGAACCCCCTATTGCAACCAGAAAGGCAAACGCCTGCACGTTGAGCTAACATGTGGAAGAAGGCCCAAGTGCACAAAATCCTCAAGTTAGCAAACTACCCACAACACCGCAACAGAGAGACAACACTCAGCACTGCAATTCCATGGAACGCTCATAACGATGTATGTAGCTAGTCAAATAAGGGACGAACCAAGCAGATGAAGCTCTGAGTTATGGCGGCCAGCATAGAGCTCCTGCTGTCACTAGTCGACCAACAATAAGATTCTTTCCCGTTCGAGCTCAAGCATTTTCCTGGGCCTTTTGCATTGATTCTAGGTTTGAAGTTGGCACGGTTTCATATGATGACAGACAATCTTTCATAAGTCCACCCCGTGACATGACCAAAATTAGGCTCGTTCATAGGATGGGCAGATCACAGAATTGCATGGCGGCCCACGAGACTTTGTTTGACCCAGCAATCTTGGAAATGATCTCAACAACCACAACGCAGGCCTCTGTGCATTCGGGAGACTTTGTTCCATTTGCAAGACATGTGGAGGGAAGTTGGTAGAGTGGAGATGAATGCTTAAAGCTTGTGTTGCTCTCCGATTGCTTGAATCGCGACTGTCGGTGTTATGTTGCCGTTATCGTTGTAGAGGGATAGACATCATGATAGAAAAGCACGACATTGACTCCGGCTGTAGCTCACACACACTGACATAGAATGTGGCACATGTAGCTGTGATCAGTCGACTGCTTTAGCAAGACTAAGAAAACGAGAATCTGACAGCAACTCTTAATATGAACATACATCATTTGCAAGACTCATTGTTCAGAATAACATCAGTGACATAGATTTGTGAAATGATAACAAGACAACAGGGACAGCACCAAAGCAAGCATATCAAGGCACAATTTACTCAGCAACTGTTCCTATCATGTATAGGAAGAGAGAGAACAATATAGACAATAGAGAGAGTGGAAGAATCTGACAGCAATTCTTCATATGAGCATACCTCAGTACTCACTGGACACTTGTTCAGAATAACATCAGTGACATTGATTTGTGAAATGATAACAAGACAACAAGGACAGCACCGAAGCAAGCATGTCAAGGCACAATTTACTCAGCGAGTGTTCCTAGTATATACAGGAAGAGAGAGAACAATAGAGACAATAGAGAGAAAAGCAACTTTACCCTTGTGACTTCCAAGATGTGTCCATCTCACATTTATATATTCTCCGATGCATACTTCGTACACATGTGTGGTGTATTATACAGTTGCTCATGATCAGCAAAAAGCCATGAGAAGAAGTCCACTGACTCGAAGCAGAGAAACAGGAAAAGAGCACTTGTTTCTATGGCAGCCCTTCTCTTTTAGGACATCTCAATGCTCAGACAGACTGGCAACTAACATATCTCTTGTGTCCCCTGGATCGAAAGATCCTTGGGGAGAGTTAAACTACCTAAAAGATTTACAATGAAATGTACAGTTTAATCACCTTCTCTCCCTTTATCAGGGATCAATGGGAAGGCGGAGGTACCTTGAATGATCACTATTGGCTGTGGTGTAGGCTCATAGTTTACAAGGGAATCCGAATCAGGCATCCAGACATTTTGTCCAGGCTGACACCTTTTGGAGTTGTACTTAGAAGTATTCGGAAAGGGGAGGGAGAGAGAGAGCCTGGTGCAGGGAAAAAAGCCAATAAGACACTACACGCTAGATTGGTGAGAAAGTAGGGATTGCAATTCAGAATTCATAGCCGATCTTCCATGCAATGATGAGTGCTTGGATGGGTGGGGATCGCAGCAGGAGTTGCCGAAGGAGATCAAAGAATAGTCCTTCGGACCCTTACCCATATCTACCACTACCTCATTCACCTGCAATGCAGTGTTTTCCTCACCCCCTTCGAAACCTCTTTTGCCCTCCACCCTTGCTTCCCTCTCGCCAAACTTGACAGCAGCACCAAAGTCAGTTTCTTTTCCCACGGTATGCTCACCCATGCTGCTTACATTGCTCGAGCTTCGACCACATGCACCCACAAAAGTAAGAAGAGGGCGTAGCTGCAAGCCCTCGCAATCTGATTGAGAAGCGGTCCGGGGAAGGACAAAATTTTCAGCTACAGAAGAGGAGGGGTCAGACCCTGGGGTGTTTGTTGGCGGGGATGGAACTGAGGGGGTCTGGAAACTTGCCGGAATGCTGTATGCAGCTTCCTGCAACAAAACAGAGCTAGGTACATCCTCGGTGTAGCCAAAACTCGACATGCCCGGATTTTGGACAATCACAAGCATTGATCGATGGCCTCCTGTCCCTTTTCCCAGAGAGGTTGGCTGCATTGGGCAAAAGGTCCCACATGTTATAGTCAGCATCTAGAGAAATTTACAAATTTGATTGATAGACACACACAACCAGTTTGGGGTATTGTTTTATGACGTTTGATGTAAGGTGCCTCCTACATTCATGGCACGGGAAAGAATCAAGTAATTTTACAGAATACCCCCTGGTTAGCTACGCCACAATGACAACATAACCTCCCACATCTTTCCCACATCTTGTGACCTATTTGAGACACTGATCTAACACAAATGGTGCAAATGGAGAAAGCAGGAAAGAAACAGAGGAACTTTATGACATCCACAGGGGGCCCCAATGGCCCATATAAGGAGAGAACCACGGTAGGTGGAGGTTCTGGAGGTCTGATTGTTTTTATGAAGAAGGACCTGAATAGAACTTACCACTCCAATATGCCATTCTTTGAAATCCAGGTTGTTGAAATCCTTCTCATTCATTTCCTGAAGACACAGGCCAACAGCAGACTTTGAGAGAGTGGCTAGACAGGGATTTCAAGTACATTATCACCTGCATTTGTCTGTCTCTCTCAAGAAGCTCGCTCAGCGTCTGTGAAGGGCTTTCTAGAGGATATCTGGAAAGCCCCAACTAATTATTTATACCAAGGTAAGTCCCACTACCAGAGTGAGTCCCTCACAAAGGTCACTAGTGTGTGTTCCCTCTTTTGTTCCACCCAAACTTGGTGCGGGTTCCATGGCCACAAGACTACAGCAAGACATCGTCTTCTGAGTACATTCTCAAAAAGCTCGCACGCATGCACATTGTGAGAAGGGAACTTACAACACTGTAAATGGGCGGCAATACACGTTGCCCCGAAGCATGCAAGGTTGGAATGACTGTGAAGAATGGAGTGAGCTCTCTTGATCTGAAAGTCCAGCTGCAATGGCATCAATTCAAATATATTAACAGCATAGACAGGAGTGAAAATGTTCTCTGACACCTCTGCAAAATCTACAGTCATATGCAGGTCCTAGAACCTTCCCTCCTGATCTTCATTGGTAACTAACCCTTTGTAGACCAGTTAAATGCAAGATATAGATGAACAAGCAATGTACATGTGTGCACAAGTGAAGTTGTTGATAATTTCCAGTGAATGCTGACTGTAATGGCATTATCCTCAGTCAGTTCCGTGCTTTACCCTACCACCGTATCAATACTGCCTCAGAAGGCTGTAGTGTTCAGCAAATAGCCTATTGAGTTGATGAAGAGAGAAAAGACTTGAAGGTGGCAGGTAACAAAAGAGACCCATGCAGCATACCCAATATAAAAGAAAATCCCAATCTCAGTCCATTCTCGCACCAAGAGGCGCATCCAATATTCGTTTGCAACACCCTCCGCCCTTGCATGCATCTGTTCCACAAAACATGTTACAACTAGTATCATTTATGCACAATCATTCCATCTCAACTTCATGATTCTCAATGAACCACCACTCCATGAAAGTAAACCACAACAAGCATTGACATATCAGCCATGCATTACTGGTACTCCAAAGGACTCTAACTCAGCATCAGCTTTCCAAGTCTCTGTATTAACATTCTCATTGAAGTGCATCAAAACTGTCCAGCAGCATCTTCTACCTACAATAAATACCTACACCTGGTGGGTGACAAGTGACACCCCATGACAAGTGGCAGCTGGATACCATGGTATCCAGCGACAACCAAGTTCTCAATGACACATCATAGCCAAAGTTGGCACAGGACAATAACGTGTATATTTAGACACTGATACTCTGCATGCATCTTAGACAGGAGCATACCAATATTTCTGCCACCACCATCATCAGCATCGCTCCTTGAAATTTCCTGAATTGATTCAGATTTGATAAGTCAGCAAGTGTACCGGAACATTTGCAGCACTAAACTCTTTCACTTTATTTTTTGCATGAGACCTATACATGGCTTCTCTTGGCACTTTGACCTTGCAGCCACCTGGACACTTGGTTGCTCTTGTCTCTACCAATCAGTGGCCCAGAGAATACGAGGAAGTTTAGAGAGACAGTAGCTGATAGGGAAGGAGAGAACATACTTGAACATGGTGTATTTGGTGTAGATGGCAGTATGCATCATGTGGACACCTTCATCCTGAATATGTTGGAGCTGCTCCCGCAGCACTGCCAGATTGCGTGCCACATGTACCATGATCACGTACAGCATCACGCCATAGATCAGCACCACCAGCACCTGCAGAGAAGCAACAGAAACATAATCTTTTAGACCCTGCCAACTATAGCCATAGAACCAGTCAATGGTGGGGAGGTAGTGGGAGGGGGAGGAGATGGAAATTTTAACTAGAAACTCGAAGTCTTCTTAAAAATAACAAGAACTGGTTTTGAGTCTATTCAAAGTTCTTTCTTAATATACAAAATGAAATAGAATATTAAAGACTAGATCTACTTCTGGTGGAATGTGTGAATATCAAAATTGAAAGGCCAGGAGATGGAGGGATAGATTTAAGGACACAATATCAATTCATATGTTCAAGAAGCAAACTTGCACTTACAGCAAATTGAGGAACAGCAGCCTTGTAGCCTGTGAGGGTCAAGTACAACAGGGAGGCCAGGCCAGCAATGCTGCGGCGCTCAGCTGTGGAAAGCTGCTCGTGCATGATACAGTAGCCATGTGCGATCAACAGAAATGCAATGAAACACGCTGTCTCAAAAAAAATGCGTGATACAAACACTCCAAACGCCACCCAAAATGAGCACGTGCTGAGATTTAGGCACGAGTACCTGCAGTT
The DNA here is from genome assembly GCA_030704615.1 of Takakia lepidozioides. Taxonomy (NCBI): domain Eukaryota; kingdom Viridiplantae; phylum Streptophyta; class Takakiopsida; order Takakiales; family Takakiaceae; genus Takakia; species Takakia lepidozioides. The sequence goes on along the minus strand of CM060734.1, from coordinate 47,625,505 downwards.
CATACCAAATCACACACGCATCTCAGCAAACCAAATAACTACATGATAGCAACAGAATGGTAAATTCTAGGCAACAGTTTCTAGGCCTACCATGGGAAATTTTCTGCGAAAATCAAGATTAGTCCAAGTGAGCAATAACTGTGGCCCAGCTAAGGTTGACTATAGGAAATGGCCTTGTTACAGCTCCTATATTGAAGAGAGGATTCAACTTAGCATAAGACACAACATATTCCTATCAGAGCCGCCCCCTGAAATCAGTTCTGTCTGTTGGAAGCCAACTTACCAAAACACAAAGGAGAGCCCTAGCACGAGCGCCTTGAGAATGGGTACTGATGTTAAAACCCACTGCAAATTACTTGTCTGTCCCCCAAAATCCAACATTTCACGTTAGCAAAGAGAAAGAAACTTTATAACGGGCAAAGAGGGCCACAAGTGCAGGGGCTCTAGGACCAGAGAACTTAATGCCCAAAATTTAAACACAAAAACCCTGCACCACCAGTTTTTTTTCCTCCATTCTTCCCTGACAAATTAGAGAAACATGCACAAATCAATGAGAAAATGGATTGAACTCCATCAAACACTGATACCATCTGCTGTGCCTCCAAATCAGTACCCCTAAAAATCTCATGTTCTCATTTCAGAAAATACCATGAACTCTAAGCTACTTCATTTCAGTTGTCATCCCACTTGCTAACTAATATACCCGTCTAGCAGAAGAAGATGTTGATGTGGAGCGACTTCCACAGTATGTCGCTTGACTGCAGGAATTTTATCAAGTTAACCACTTGAAACCACCAAAGATTGTATGTGTGGACTATGCACCTAAAGAGACTAGAAGACCGCTGAGATTCTATTCTTAGGTTCATTTCGATTCAGCTGTTGTCACATTTCTGCTGAGCTCAACTATGAGAACCTGGGGTTGCAAATTAGGGATTTCTCCGGTTCCCAAGAAACGTAAAAACGGCCCATCACACGCACCAACCTCCAACTGAGTTTGCAAGATAAAAAGAAGATTGAAATATGCATTAAAGGATACTGGCCATAAGCATATTACGCCCGTGGAATGGGGCGGGTGGGAAGGAAGGGGCAAAAAAGAGAGGTAACTTCAAGAGTTCCAAAATCTCTAAAGCCAGGAGCCAGTCCGATGATCACAATCCTGCATGTCCTTCTCCCTTTCACATCATAAAACGCAGAAAGAGACAGGATAGTGTGAAAAGAAAAGAAAGAGAGTGGTAGCATACCTGCCATCTCCGCTTGGTCCAAGTGTTTAAGGTCCAAATAAACACCAGAACTATCCATATTATCAGAAGCCCGAAGAAAAGGTAAGGGAGCGGCCTGTAAGATTCTTCCCATTCGCTGGGATTCGTAATCACTGGTTTCTGAACATGCCCACGATCTACTGCTGCATCCATTTCTGTCTTTCCCTCCCACTTATACCGCTCTAGCGCAGAAGTCCCCCGGAGCTTGACCGCGTATCAAACGCTCTCTAGTGCGCGAGGAGGCAGAGTTAACGAAAATTGAATTTGGAACGCTCTGCGGACCGCAGTGGATTCCAAATATTTAAAGTCTGGAGGAAAGTCTCGTAGATATCAGACCCTTGCAGGCCCCCTAGAATAGTAGCTGCTCGACTAATCTAAATCTGCAGATGCAATGACTGCCCCTGCACCATTCATTTTCAGTTCCCTCGAATCGTCTCTCTCGCAATTCGAGGTGAGTTCTTCTGAAAAAATATTTCGGCCTCTAATCTTCAAGCCGGACAGCGTCAAATACAACGGCACGCAGCCTCAGTGTGAAATTGGTAACCTTCAAGCAGGATACACTGTTGAGACACAGAATCTGCCTCTACAAATTTAAACTCCTCGTTTCTGCTGCAAGCTCTCCGGGAAAACCTCCTTCTACAAGAGTGAACCGCTTCCCGTCCCAAATATCAGAGTCTCATCCTTGGAATCCATAGCCGCGACTTGCAGCCACTACTGTGAATAGCTCTGGACTCCCAAGCAATCCCGGATTCCCTTCGATTGTCACGGGGCATCCTTAGCAGCAATTAAGGAACTGATCCTCGGAAGCAGGAAATTGTCTGAATTGAGTATTTACAAGACGATTACTGGACCTCCTCCAACAGTACCACACAGACACTTCCAAAAGAGAAAAAACACACTTGGCTTGGCTTGGCTTGTCTCCCTCGCAACCTCAACTTGCGTGTAGTGTAACACTGACTCCACCTCCCCGTCCCGTCCCTCCGGGCCCTCCCCTCGTACGTTTCACCTTCCTAACACCCCAGCGAAGTCGGACAGCCACAACTGGAAAGCAAAGAAAACACGGGGCTAAATAAAAGGCCGCAGAGACTAAGGGGAGGCAAATAACCGATTCACACTGCTGCTACTCACTCTACAGGCCACCTTCTGAGAAGAAAGCAGAAGCAACACGTCGTGCAACATCTGGGGAAACGGGAAACGAGGCTTAAAGCTCCAATGCGGCGACCCTGGGCCCCTCCCCCTGCCATGCGTCAAGCGCTGCGAGGCGGCTGGATAAGAAGCGAGGCAGCTCCCCCACCAACACGGGAAGGAAGAACGCAGCGAGAGACGGGGGGGGGGGGGGGCTAACCGTTTGCTCTCCGGTCCTACAACGGAACCCACCCGGTCCTGCTCGCCGGGCGCCGAAGGTTACCGCCGGATGCAGCCCCAGCGACCGAGTCACAACGACGGGTGCCCGCCTGCGGTCACCGGCTAACCGGCAACTGCGCATCCAGCCAACCCCGCCACGATCCCGCCACTGCCTCCCTGCCACGTGGTAAAGCTTTCAACGACCCTTTCCCGCCTCCCCGACCATCGGACGGTCAGAGCGCAGACCGCACGGCGGGGGTGACCGGCTCATCCGGCGACCGGTGGCTTGGGCGGGGGCGGGCGTCGTGGCTGACGCCACGGGCCTGCCGCGTGGCAGACCCCGCGCATCCTACATGGCGGGTCATGTAGCGTGCATCCGCAGCCGCCATTTGTTCGGGTGGGGCAGTGCGCCTCTCTCTATTTACACCACCCTGCCCCCAAATAGGCACCTACCGCCGGAATACCGACAGGGTAGGTATTTACCGTGGTCATCGGGTGGTGGTATCCATACGGTTGTACAGTATCGCATAATGTGTAATGACGTTGTGAATACGTAGATCGTACGTGCTGGAATGGACCAACCCCCGACGTTCCGTTCGCGTGCACACCTCGTACCCCCTGCCGTCCATCCGTTCCACATAAGGTATATTCGAGTAATATTCTCGTCAAATCTACAGGATAAGTATCCCAGTCTTGTACTTTTGGTTTAGATTGGGATGACGATGAGGTTGATGATGGGACAAGCATGGGACCGTCTCTAGACTAAAGATTCCGGTAACGAAATATCCATCGCCGTTACTTATGATGATTTTCGCATCGACGGTCTACACACCACCAAGGGCCGGTGAGATCATGTCCTGTGTGCACAATTCCCACACCCCTTTTCGGTACCCTGGGACAACACAGTGTAACATCTGCGGGACGATGTTGGTGCAATGGGAGAGTCCGAGTACCACCAGTTGTTAGTTGTTGGTGAAGACGTTGACTGATGCGGGGCAGTTTCTCCCCACCATGTCGCACACCTTCTTGCGGAGCGCATTCCTCCAACATTCTCTGTAGCTTTTCATAGTATGGGGATATCTACACAACGCCCGCTGTGGACAATTATCGTCGGGAAACATAAGAATATAAGTTAAGTTGGAGCAGCTGTTATGAAAACGGGCCTGCTAACCGTTAGCAGGTGTTCTACGCTGGCAGCCCGGTGCGGCGGGGGCCTAAGGAAACATTAGAGTGTATAACGAATGATGACTAACCCATCAAATCCATCATCAGTAGGATCATTGCTTGTGGTGGTATCACCATTGCAAATTATCATTCATCCATGAAATGGCCCTTCTGCATTCTTCATCAATCCATCTAAGAACTTGTTATTTGCCTTATTACTCCGTTATGGAAAACTTACTAGCTCTCACCTCTTCAAAAGGTAATTATATTATATTTTTATGACACATTGTATGTTTGATGCCGGTCACACAATAAATACTTAGGAATCCTACATGGTCATTGAATTGATGTGGAGAGTACAAACCGACGACGGCTTGTGTCCCTTGCGGTAGGCATGACCACACCACATTTTTATCCCCTCTTTCCACAAGTTGCTTTCATAGAATAGGAAATATCATCCACCACATCCAGTTTCATTCATCCAAGATTAAGTTTCTGTGCATCTTATATGTAAGTTAAGGATTTTGCGCCCTGGGGGCAGTTTATGCCTTTTTTGAAGGCAAATTAAGAAGCAGAAGATTGTCGCTCGGCGCTTTATTATTTTATTATTTTATTATTTTTGGCGCTATATGCGTTCATAAATGCAGTCTTTGACCTTCGGTGGCAGGCTAATACTAGAAAGTAGAAACCACATACATATATTTCTGCGAAATCACCTCTTGTCAGAAGTCCAAGAGTATAAAAATGCAGGCGGAGGTATAGAGATATAGTACGTCAAAACGTATATGTGTACGTACGTGAGGCAACAATCGTACGTATACCTACCATCAGTAGTCGACGTGTCCGCGCCAGGAAGGTTTGAATGAGACCGTTGGATCCGCTACATCAACGGCTTAGTGTCGATAATTCCCACACAGATCACCCAAGTGGTGAAACCATGAGGTAGATATGGGAGGTAATTACTATTATTAACATAAATAATATAATAAAGTGGTCCGGATAGCAATCGCCAAAATCGCGGGCGAGCATTCAATGGCCGTTGAACAACTCCCACTACATAGTAACTTACCCTAGTAACTTACTAGTACCTTTCGCTAACTAGTTAGCTACTACTACATTGGTTCTAGACCGAACGGTAGGTTTAAATGATTTCGGAGAAATACATGGAAAAAGCCAAAAAGAATATCCATGTGCGAGCTCCAAAATAGAGCAAGTTACTCCGTAGTCTCCGTCGCAAAGTCGGGTGCTTTCAGGGTCCGTGTTTTTTTTCGCGCACACGGTTTTTCAATAAGAAGTTACGGGGAAGTTTCCCCGCAGTTACCCACAGTGGTTATTTTTTCCACTATTGTGACTATTTACTTTAATTAATTTAATTAAAAGGGCCTCCGTCCCTTTTCCTTTATTAAAAAAAAAAGAACAGTTCTAAAAGATTAGGATTATCATTATTATAAACAATGAAAAAAAAAACACTGAACAGGCAGTTTTGTTTTCTTGTGGATATCATTCATTATATTTAAGAATAAGTACAGAATAAAATCATCCCACGGAATATTATCGTCACCATTCCCTCGGTCACATAACTATTATTCTCAAATCTAAAAAGTGTTTTTCTTCAGAGGCTCCACAATTTCTTTTTTTCTTTTTGCATAACGGAAACCTGGGAGCGACTGCTCACAATTCAGGCCCTTGAGGAGGGGGAAAAATTTACCCCCTTTCAGATAAGCCATTGGGCACAGAGGAGGGGAACATCACCCCCAGACCAACCGGTCACGAAACAAATCATACCCACAGGACAGAGTAGCAGGATTTGAACCCTGAACCACCAGGCTGACACATAGTGAACTATCCAACTGAGCAAGGGCCAGCCGCAGGTATTTATTTTTATTTCAATATTTTTTAATAATATTCTTTTCTCAGCTTTAATACGTTAAAATTTGACTCTTGTGCCCAGAAGCATACCTAACCTATGGCGTTTCTTGTTTCTTGCGGCCTTCCATTTGTAAGGTGGCAAGGAATAAGAATACTAGGTAGGCATCATCCACCTTCAACCAGAAAGTTAAAAAATACACCACCAATTGGTTGTTCAGTTCAAGTGCCACCCAGGCGAGTCTGGGTTCAAATCCTGCTACCTTGTCCGGTGTGGTATAACCTTCCTATGCGATCGCTCTCTTGATAGGCACCTCATGCCAAGGTTTTTTCTGTTCTTTTTCATTTTTTGAGTAAAGGGGAATTGAGGCCCTTAAAACTGTCTTAAAGAAGTCGAACTTGGAAATGATAATTTTAATAATTATTATTATTATTATTTTCCCCTCCTCAAGGGCCTGAATTGTGAGCAGTCGCTCCCAGGTTTCCTTTTTATAAATAATAATAATAATAATAATAATAATCTTGCTGGTAGCCATAGAGTCTTACAAAGGTGATGGGCGAGGTTACTTTGAAAGAGGTTATTTTTCATCTCACTATATGAAAGGGGCCTGATTCGCTCCCCTTGTTTCCCTTCTTAAAATAAGAAACATTCCCTTTGTTTAAAGAAAACAAACAAAAAACAAATACAGAAAATAGCGGAAAAGCCAAGGATGCCAGCACACGTGCGGAGCAGTTTATTCCCCGGTGGTGTGGGCCCGTTCTCGCGGATAGGAACGACCATGCCACGAGTCCCCGAACTAAGCAACTGCGTCCGTCGATTCAGAATCTGACGGTGGCTGGATCGACACGAAGGAAATGAGATATCCGTAAGTGGATTAGGCACTGTCCACGTGGCTGGATAGGTATTAGCCCAGCTGGCCTGCTCTGTTGCGGTGGTAGACTGGATGAAAGAGGCTCTGGATGGATGAGATGATAGATGTTGTGTGGTATATTGTCTTGTCTTGTATCTCTGATTCATCCACTCCCAAAGGGCACCTTTTGGTTTGGTCCGGCACTGGTCAAGGGCAGCTCTACTTATGACCTTGTGTCTTTTGTGTCTACAAAAAGGCAAAAGTGCCTCTTAGTTACCCTCTGGCCATGTGCTACAATTAGCAATAGAAGCAAGAGCATATCTCCATATAAGGGCTCGTAATCTCATTAGCACAGTGTGAGCAGAAAAGACATGAGCAAGGAAGGGAAAAAACAAGTGCGACCGATATATGCGTAGTATATTTGCAAAGCAAAAATACAAGTCATAGGTGGATATAGGGTATTGCTACATTAATAGGATGAGTTACATGGTTTATGAGTATATTTAGCTAAAACCCTATGGGTATATATTAAAATACAAATATTTGATAGTAAAAAATTGTAATATTATAAACAGCAGTATTTCGCTAATGTATCTACTTCAAAACTTGTGCTCACGTAAGCTCGATGAGCTTTGTTGGTCAAACGAACCCCAAAAAACAAATCCCCGAAAATTAAAACAATAGTTACACCAACGAAACTCACTGTGCTCGCGTGAGCACAATTTTAAAGTAGTTTCTCAATTTTGTCGCGTGAGTGTATTTTTGATTCGTTGTACCATATTTTTAAGATATTCTCACGCCATCTGTCGTGGTCTGTTCCACAACGCCCATATCCATGCCGCCGCTGAACTTCGCGACGCGGTCTTTCAAGCGCAAAGGACCGTACCGCCTCTTCTTCGGGCTAGGAGTAAAAATCAGCCGCACTTTCTCAAGGCCTTTAGTCTGACATGCTCATCAATGCAGCACATGCGCGTCATCACTCTAGTGCATAAGTAGTAGTTTCCCTACGAAATTGTTGCACTAATTGCTTATATTCTATATGAATCATTGTTAGAAAATTTACCTGCATATATTTACAATTTGAACATACAAAGGAAGAAGGAAAAGAGGAAGAAGGAAGAGATGGGGAGCTCCGCATCTTGCGGTCTATGTGGCTTGAACTTAGCCGTTTCTAGCTCCCCTCACAGTCCCCTTCTCTCGTTCTTCCTCCTTCGTTCGTCCACAAGGAACTATCTCTTCTCTATGCTCACCGATTCTCCCTCTCTCAGTTTCTTACATCAACATGAATTCTTAACAGCCTTGGTCGGCTCCTCGGACTTGATGTCTTGACAGCTCAGTGAGCGATGTTATTTCTCTGGGAAAGCCCCACCTTTTCCCGGCGCTCTTCATTCCCCACGCTCCGCCTTAATTCCAATCGGGCTCCCGCGCAGCTCCTCACCAAGCCTTATCGGTGGCTTCCCGCCCTTTTTCCTCTTCTCCCTTCTGCTGCGCTCCAGTTTCACTTCATCGTTTGCAAAAGTCCCCTTCTTTTGGTCTTCTTATCTTCAAGTGCGTCCCTTATCTCCATCGCGGCTTCCCTTGTTAATCTCCCCAGCTTTCGCTCTCGTTACCATGGCGTACGTCCCTGCTGCTTTCGGTGCCAACAATCATAGGGGAGAAGCTCGCAGACACCCTAGAGCTAGAAACAACCCTAATGGCAGAAGGCCCTCCTTCACTGGTCCTAGAGTGCTGGGAGCTGGCCCCAGGCGACCAGCCTCCCCGATCAGTTCTTCCTTTTGTTGGAGGGAAGAAGTGGCCCCTGTGGAAGAGGCTCAACCCATTCTCCAACTCAACATGGAGATTACAAGGAACATTCTCAGCTGCTTGCTGAGCAAGGGGTCCTCTTATACTTCCCTGGCAGGGTCCGCAACAGATTGTTCGTCAGGAACTGGGCCACGGAGCAAAGCAAATCACCGGTATATAGACCTCTTCGACTGCCACTGTGACGAAGAAGTTGTCCAATGTCGACAACTTGAGTGTGGGGATGATGGAGGCCTCCACTGGCATCATGACCACAATCTGGGGAGCTCCTCCGTCTCTTTGGGCATCAAAGGATAACACTTCATTGTCAATACTTTGAGCGTCAAGATGAATCTGATCAATAACATTCATTGAGCCAATATACACCCCAAAATGAGCTCCTATCTCAGGCAGAGATCTGAGGTAGTTTCTAGGGAGGTAAGGGAGTGCCAAGACTCTAGGCCTGCATGTGATACCACCTCTATGACCCCAGTCGGCTGACCAGGGGAATATGTGCACACGGCACTTGGAGAGGCAAACGTTGAAGGCAAGTGCCCTGACAGCAAACTCGGGAGAGCTGAACATGAGTGAGTAGTAGTTTCTCCCTAGCGCCATACAGAAATGATTAGTTAGACCCGCGCAAAAGGGCACATCAAGGCGGATTGCCCCAAGCTTCAAGCCCTCAGATGATGTGCATTTGGCCTCCCAGGATGCTATGGCAGGGCCTTCCAGGAAAAGATTGGATGTCACGCCACCTCTGCCTCATCCGTCCAAAAGATCGCGGCTTGATACCGTGGCTTCTCCAGCTGCAATCAGCCCTCGTGTTTACCTGCTCTCTTCTCCGTCCCAGGGAGCTCCTTATGCAGCGGAAGATATTCCGGCTGTCTTTCCGCTCAACCCCAAGGACGGGACTCAGAGCTTGGCAACGTATTGCCTTCATTTGAAGTCTTTTGCAGATGTGCAACTGCCTGATGCTTCTTGGCTGGCGGGGGCTCATTCGGTGGCTATCACTATAGCCCCCATTATCTACGGCTTCCCGGCTGGGATCCCCTCGGTGCTCTTCTCGGGAGGCAACAAGTTCGCCTCTGCTTGGATCACCAAGAAGGACGTTTACACCCTTTCTCAAGGAAAAGAGATGGAGCTCATTCTTGCCAAAAAAAGAGATTTTCTCGTCTTCTCTTCCCACTTTTCAGTTGTCTTCGGAAACTGCTGTGTTATTTGGCTCCAGAGTGCATCAATCTGCCTCTAACAACAATCTATTCTTCGTTCAAGTCTTGCCAGTCATCAAGCTATCTGACGTTTCTTCCCTACAGGCTGGCGACTCAACGCTAAGGTGGATTTTTGGTAGTTCGGTTCCAGTCGAATTGGGAAGCGCGGCCAGCCGCCCCTACTTATTGGCTACTTACGAAGCTGGGAAGCTCTTGGTAGAGGCCCTACGCTCCTCACAGAAATATTCGCGCAACTTGGATAATAATGCTAGTTCCAACGATTTGGTCATAGTCCCGATCCCCAATTCGGACAATTCTTCATTCTGTTTGGCACCCCTGGATATGGCCATCCCTTCCCTCCCGGCGGTGAGCTCATTCCCTCCTCTCTTGCTCATCCCCATTTTCATCTATTGTAAAGATTCTCCCTCCTCTGCTTGCGTTCTAGTCGCAGATACGGTTACTCGGTCAGTTTCCCTGCCAGCCTTGAGATGCTCGGAGAGTGCGACCTCACATGAAGGATTGTTTTTTATATCAATATTTCTAAAGGTCTCCTTGCATTCTCTGCTATCTAGCTCAGTTCTTAAGAGAATTGTCTGGCCTTGTTCCATCTCCGATTCCTTGTGCCCTAATAGTGTTACAATCTGGTTTGTGGGATCCTTGAAAGTCTCGGCTCCACCGGGTTACAAATGGGTGCCATCTCTTCTTCCTACCGACCCCCGACTGACGTTCGAGGTTACTCCCCTACAGCCATCGAATCGTGAATCAGTCACGGGCTTCGCAGTTCAGCCTACATGAGTTGGAATCTATACTCTTGGAGAGGGGTTTGTGCCCAAACGAAGTAGAATCCGGAATTGGGCCTCCTCTCTTTTACCTCTTAATAGCATTTTGTTCCTTCAAGAGCATAAGCTTACCGCAAGGAATATTGTTTCCTTAGGACAGTCAATCTGGCCCTCCACCCTGGCATGGTGGAACCCGACTTTAGTAGACTCTAGAGGCGGTACTGCCATCCTTGTCTTGCCTTCGTTGGATAATTGCTTTTCAAAAGTTGACATTTGGATGTCAGGTAGGGCTCAATGTGCTTTCACTGTTATCTCCTCTGTTTTTGGGGCTTCAGCTTTCATAAACATATATGCTCCTAACTCCACTTCTGAGCGAATAGATTTCTGGGCCTCAATTCATGATTCAATTCTAAAGCACCCGGAGGTAGATGTCATGGTTTTAGTCATGGTTATCTAGAATTACCTACTTCTAGTTAACTAGGACATTTTAGATATTTATATTTATATTTTATGTGTTGGGACTTCATTTGGTCTCATATGCCAAGTGAGGTGTCAAGCCGCACTTGGGACATGGGGATGGGTTTTCCCCTTGTGAGGGTTGAGGAGGGCTCATCTTCTTATAGTTGAGCCTCCATGAGCTTCTCTCACCTCCATAGCTCTAGGTATTGAGAGGGAGTGTGTCGAGGGCTTTGTAGGGTGGATTCCCTTAGCAAGGGTGCCTTTGGCTTGACTTAGTTTATGTGATAGAGTGGATTTCACTTGGAAGGACTAGGGCTCGTTCTTAGTGTGATTGCTTCATGTTTTGAGAGTTTTCATTGTCTTCCACTTCTCTCATTTCTCATCTCTTATCACTACAAGAAGATCACCTTATGCTTGTGAGAGTGGAGTGTAAGGATTAGTTTTGCACTTGTGTGTTAAAGAGGTTGAGAGCTAAGAGAATTTAGCTTTTGTATCACAAGGCTTGCAAGGGGTTGCAAGGAAAGGTGCTCGAGTGTTGCATGCACCAAGGAGTTGGAGAGCTTGAGAAGAAAGCTCTTGAGTCACAAGATTTTGCAAGGATTGCAAGGAGGAAGTCTTGTGTGTGTGGAAGCATGGATTCTAGGGTTTGAGAATCTTTTGTATGCATTATGGAGTCAATGGTGTGTGCCATGGCTTGTGGAGAGCAACTAAAGGATTGTTAGTGCTCATTTCACTATCAATCTAGGGTTAAGCAAGTTGAAAGTATGGAAGTTGTGGAAGAGAAGCCAATGAGCTACATAGGCTTGGGCTTGAAGACAACAAGGGCAAGCACTTGGAGAGCACTAAGAAGCTCAAGAGGTTTTGAAAGGGAGCATGTGAAGAAATCTTCCAATCATGGAGGTGTGGAGCCAAGTTTAGGGCACCATTGGAAGGACTTGGAGAACATATGGTGGGAAATCCTTGAAGGGAAATCATCATTCAATGTATGCATAGCTTCACCCTAACTATGTAATGTGACAAGAGGGGGAGGCAATACTTGGCCATTCATGCTCTTGGTAGTGCGAGTTTTGTGGTGGATAGTTGACCAAGCAAGTGATGCATGTGTGGAGCATGCTCTCTTGAGTTTGTAAGTTCAAGTGTGAGAAGGGGAGCTCTTGAACTAGCAAGAGGTGAAGGCCTTGAGATCCATTTGTGTGTGAAGTGGAGAGGTGTTGATTCATGTTATGATGAAGGAGAGCAACACATAGGCCATGAGGTCATGGAACATGCATTCAAATGACCAAGGGGAGCACATGGATGATGGATTAGTGCAAGACCCCAAAGGAGGCATATGGCGTGAGAGTGGGATCCAAGGCGGATTGTTTGGGAGCATTATTGTAAGTGACAAGCATTGCTCCTACACATTGAGATAATTTGTGTTGATTTGGAGCAATTGTCAAGTGATGAGGAGACAAATGCATGATTGCTCGGCAATGGAGATATGGTAGTTTGCAATCAAATCCCAAGGACTAGAAGGGGGATTAATTTGGTGGACAATGACTTGCAAGTTGAGTTGGACCACTCTTGGTTGCACATTGGGGTGGAAGAGAGCAAGAAGATGTCTCTTATGACCACCTAGAGACCATATTTTTGCTTGAGTAGAAGCATAGAAGTCAAGGACTTGCATTCTAGCTCTTCATTACAAACCCTAGTAGTGTATGCTCAGACTATACCTCTGTTAGTATACCAAACAGAAGCTTGTCCCTTTGACTATACCTCTGTTGAGGTATCACCATATGTGAACCCTAATGTGAGACTATACCTCTGTTAGTATACCAAACATGAGCTTGTCCATTTTACTATACCTCTATTGAGGTATCACCATATGTGAACCCTAATCAGCTCAGACTATACCTCTGTTAGTATACCAAACAAGAGCTTGTCCCTTTCACTATACCTCTGTTGAGGTATCACCATATATGGATCCTAATCAGCTCAGACTATACCTCTGTTAGTATACCAAACAGAACCCTCATTTTCAGACTATACCTCTGTAAAGGTATCATCAACATAAGGGACCCTAGCAACCTTAGACTATACCTCTGTTAAGGTATCAACATTGAAAGGACTTAGTGAAATTTAAGGGCCTTTGGAGGATTGTTTGGAAGATATTTTAGGGCCCTTGGAGGAGTGTTTGGAGGATCTTTGGGGTCCTTGGAGGAGTGTTTGGAGGATCTGTGGGGTCCTTGGAGGATTGTTTGGAGGATCTTTGGGGTCCTTGGATGAGTATTGGAGGACCTTTCGGAGAGCTTTGGTGGACAATGTTGAAGAGCTCTTGAAGGATTGATTGAGGGATATTTGAAGGATACTTGCCACGGCCATACAAGCGAGTGGATAGAGACATGAGGGAGAGTGGTGGGATGAGAGCATTATGGGGTTAGGAATTGCTTTAGTTTCTCTTCCCCATAGTCTTTCACCATCTCTGTAGGCCAAAACCTTTCCGTAGGTGGAGGCAAGAGTCAGTCCGGGTTTGGGCTAGGGTGTCATTGCAGCAGCGACACTGTGGAGTGTTTTTGGTGTGGGGGAGTTGTTGTCTTGATTTTCTTGTGTTTGGATCCCCTCCACACCTGCATGCTTGACTGTGCACCATGTTAGCTTTGTGTGGGCGCTTGTTTTCATAGGAGGATGGTCCGGATTTGATCACCGGCCAATCCTAGAGTATGTTGTCGGTGGTGAGGCTGGAGTGATGACCAGCAAGACCACCAGTGTTTCTTCTATGGTGAGGCTGGGTTGATGACCAGCAGACCATAGGAGTGCTTGCGGTGGATGCAGGTGCAGGTACAGGTCTACATTAGAAACCTATTATTCATGCTTGAACCACTAGCCGCAACAGGTTCTCTACCCGGTTACCTTATGGAAAGTGGGGATTAGAGACAGGTTGACAACCGGTTGGGTTGTGAGTTTTCATCACGGAGGTGCCACCAGTTGCTGAGGGGAGTGCCGGTACGAGCACCAGCGATACTAGTGGGTACACAAGACGAGATGTGCGGTTTAGGCCACCTTCATCTTCAGTGTCTTCTGAGGAAGGTTCAGACTCGGAGTCAGGAGGATTCTCGCCGAGGGTGCAAGCCATTTCCGTGCCATTGTTGTGGGATATGATGGAGGAAATGTATGGAGCTACTAAAGGGCCACGACGGTACTCTGGAGCTATGGGCACCATCGAGCTTGATGATTTCATACAGGAGTTTGATAGTTGGTGTGATTTGTAGCAGATGCGTAATCCACAACTGTTTACGCCTTTTATGGCGTGGAAGGGGCTGTTTCAGCACCTTGAGGGGCCGCCTATGGATGACTATCATGAGTTTAGGCGGGGAAATGAGGTGGAGATTGAGGAGTGACGACAATATTGGTCACCTGATTATGTCTCTATCACTAGAGGCACAAGGGCAGCGGCGATACTAGCAGCTACACCAACATCCCCAACTGCAAGCACTAGTAGTGGGACAAGTAAAGATGGAGCTGGGAAATCCACTCAAGCTCCTGCTGCAGCACCGGCACCCGTGCCTGCCTTTAACCCAGTTGTGGAGTTCTTCGAGGAGTTGAGGAGAAACTCCCAGGGGATAAAGACGGAGAAATTGCGGAGCTTGCAAGAGTTCCAGCGCAAGCCTACTGAGAGTTTGAGGGAGGCTTACACGCGCATGAGGCGATTGATAAATGTAACCCAAGGAGTTACGGCAGCTCAAGCAGTCCAATTTTGGTATGGGATATTGGATAAAGAGCTGAGGAGAAGGGTGCGGGATGCAACTCTCCTACAAGTGGACCAACCCACCTTAGCAAACGTGTTTTTGCCAGCAGAGCGGATAGAGCTCAATATGGTGGAGGAGCGAGTGGTTATGGTGGGGTTTGGCAAGGAGACACAACGAAGTGGGGCTGCTAGCCAACAACAACCACTATCCCAACGAGTTCAAAGCATCAAGGGGGCTCAGATAAAGCCGAGGGAAGGACAAAGAGGATCTCAGATGCAGAGGTCTCTTCCTTCATTTTTAGGCCAACAACAGTTGGGTATGACTTGTTGGGATTGTGGAGGACCCCATGTCAAGAAGGATTGCCCGGAGAGAGGCAAAGGCACGGCACAGGCACAGCCTACACAACTACAGTGTGGGCATTGTGGAAAGTATGGGCATGAGGAGGCCCATTGTTATGGCTTACATCCTGAGCTACGGCCAGGCCAGTTCCAAGGGAACAATGGTGGCCGAGGACAAGGCAATGTATTCCAGAGAGGTAGAGGAGGCAGAGGTCGTGGTGGAGGTCGTAACCAAAACCAGGGAGCACAAGGTCAAGGTCAAGGTCATGACCAAGGCATGGTGGATAGGCTTGCCCAGCTAGAGCAACGTCTTGCTACCATGGCCACTACGCATGTTGCGCCAGCTCCAAGGCCTGAGGTTCAAGCCCCACCTGCACAACCTCCTATGCCTAGGGAAGACCAGATTGGTATGGGCTTCATGTGTGGAGCCGCACTTGCAGGACCATTGCATGTGGACTCTGCAGCTGCTGTCACTCTAGCAACAACGCGTGCTCCTGAGCCAAGAGGAGCAAATGTGGATTTTGATCCACAAAGGGGGTAAGCAAGTTGACAGACAAGGCTTCCACAGTCTTTCACATTGGCTGAGACAGTGCCAACTACGCCATCGATGGTACCCGCTCGCCCAAGTGTGTCAAAGGTAGAGCCACAAGTGCCAGTGGGGAGAGTTGGTGTGGCTCGGGAAATGCCAGTGGGTGGTGCTACAAAGCAAGGTGCAGCCAGTACATTGTTGGGGCCGGCTACGGCTGTTTGCCAAGCTCCATTGTTTTCTACAATGACCATTACAATGCCAGGGATTCGGCCAGCTGCTGTATTCAGACTAGCAGCTAGACTCTGTGAGAGTGGTGATGCATCAGCACTATCTGCGGGGATAGCGGATAATGTGCAGTGCATGGATGCCCTGGACTCAAAGGTGAAGACAGCCACAGCTGCACCATGGCAAGCGGCAGCTGCAAGGTTGCAGGAGTTGCCAGCTAGGCCAGCCATTGAGCGCAACATGGTGACTCCTGGGGTAGTCCTGGTGGACAATCAAGATGGAGGGTTTCAATTGGGTGGCCCAACCGGGAGGAGGTATAGGCCACTGCGGGTCTTGTTGGACTCAGGAGCACAGCCATTGATGTTGGGGAGAGTAGCAATTGCAAGCTTGGGCCTTACAGAGGCGGACTTGGAGCCTTGCCCTTTTCAAATTCAAACATCTTTGGGTGGTTCAGAGAAGGTGCGAGGGATTACACGCCATGAGCTCTTCATTCGATTGCAGCCAGATCATCCTACGGATGGCTCAGTCATGAGAGCTAAAGCCATTGTTACAGACGCAATGTCCTATGATGTGCTTGTTGGTGGGGCTGTGTCTCAGTTCAGTTAAAAGTGCCTGGGCTTCACCGCAGGGGTAGAGGTTTCTTCAAGCTAAACCCTTCGCTTCTTAAATCCACTCCTATGGTGCAGGACCTAGGAAAGGTATGGCAAGAAGCGGGTAATTCTTTTGTCTCTCCTTCAATCAGATTTCTTTCTAAGCTCGTTGCTACCAGATCCAGAGCTCAATTCTTGTCTAGGCAGATGGCGGAAGATAGGGCTAGAAAGGAGAAGGTCCTTCTGAAAACAATAGCCCACTGTCAATGGTTGGTTGAGTCTAACCTGGTGGGCCCTGTCACTTTCCAATCACTTTTCCAAGCCAGGCGAGAGCTAGCTGAGCTCCATGCCTTAAAAGAGCTCAACATGAAAAGGAAAGCGGGGAGGGTGAAAAAATGTCGGCGTATTTTTTTCAAAAGGCTAAACAGCGTCAGTCGGCTGTTTCCATATGCTCTCTTAGAGATCATATGAACACATCCCACTCTAGCCCCAAGGCAATGGCTTCGGTGGCTGCATCCTATTTCTCCAATCTTTTTGCTCGCCCCACAATTTCTATGGATATTGTGGACTCGAGACATAGAGTCCTGGACTGCGTTCCCAAAATTTTATCCCAAGAAGAATCCTTATCTCTATCAGCTCCATTCACGGTAGATGAATTGCGTGATGCCATGGAAGCCCTGCCCTCTCTCAAATCGTCGGGCCTTGATGGACTTCCTGTGGAGTTTTTCAAAGCCCTATGGAGCATTTTGGGAGATGATTTTCTCCTCATGGCAAACGACATCATCCATAAGGGCATTATGCCATCCCAACTTTCTCAAGGAGTCATTACTTTGATTTTCAAGAAGGGCGATAGAGGTATTATTTCCAATTATAGACCCATCACCTTGTTCAACTCAACCTATAAAATTATTGCTAAGGCTCTTGCGCGGAGATTACAGCCCTTCCTTCATAAACTAGTGCGCCCTGATCAGACTGGTTTCATGAGCAACAGGATGATCCTTAATAACATCCTATTGGCCCTTGAAGCCTTACATCTTGCTTGTGAATCGGATCAACCACTGGCCCTGCTTATGCTGGACTTCGTAAAGGCGTTCGATAATGTGGATTGGGACTTCCTCTTAGGTGCAATGCAAAAGCTAGGATTTTCAGGGAGCTTTCTTCTCTGGGTCAAGATCCTGCTCTCTTCAGCTTCCAGTAAAGTCTTGGTGAATGGTGTCCTCTCCTCCGCCTTTCAGTTACATCGTTCTGTTCGGCAAGGTTGCCCGTTGGCCCCCTTTCTTTTTTTGTTTGTGGCAGATTGTCTTGGACATCTGTTTGACTCAAGTTCGCACATACAGGGCCTTCAAATCCCCCGTTCGCCGCCTGCTCTTGCATCGATAAAGACTTCGCTATACGCAGATAATACTGTCATGTTGTTGAACAACATTGAATATTACGGCCGCGTTGCAGGCTCTTCATCTTTTTTGTATGGCATCGGGTCTTAAGGTTAATTGGCCCAAGTCAGTAGGGATCCTCTCAAAACAGCGCGTAGACTCGATAAACAACCATGCTGATGCTTGGGGCCATGATCTTGGCCTTCATTGGCTGCAGAATGGGCAAGCCCACAAGCTGCTCGGGCACCTCATTGGTCACGATCTGACAGACTCTCAACATTGTGAAGCAGTTATGAAGATCATCAGAAAGCATTTTACCTATTGGATTTCTCTCGGACTCTCAATTACAGGGCAAGCCTTAGTGGCTAACCAAGTGATTCTCGCATCCTCGCACGGTTCTCCACGGCAGTCTGGTCTCCAGGCTCCGAAACTATCAACCAAATTAAAGTCTGGGGTGGTACTGCCCTCTCTCGAAATCATAGAGCTCTGGTTAGCTGGGAGGACTTGGTATCATAGACCCTCTTGCTCAGATTACCTCCCTTCTCGCAAAGTGGGTTCCCAGGATTTTCAGAAATCTTTCAGCTCCGTGGAGTCTACTGGTCCGCCATCATGTCATGGATGCAACTCCCACATCTGGTGACTGGCCTAATTCCCTTCGCTAGATCGTGCAAGGCAAAAGTTCATTCAGAACTCATCCCTTGGGCTCCAAAGCTTGGCAATCTAAATGGGCTGCATGGGTTCTATTGAGAAACTCGCTCTATCAAACCATGCCATCCACCTTGGAAGAGGCCTTGTGTCAGCCGCTTTTTGCAAACTACAACTCCGATTCAGAGGTGCTATTATCAGGTGCTAAAAAATGGAGCCATTGGGAGATGGCTGGAATTTCGCATTTTTGCCATATCTAGGATCCTCCCAGCTTCCTCCCCAAAGACTTGGTCACCTCCCACCTCACTTCCAGAAGGGCAGGGGCTTGGGATTCACTGATTAAAGAGATACCCCAGCTTTGGACTTCATTTCCCTCGGTTCAGGATGCACCAAGGCTGCTTCTAGCTTGGCTTGGGATTGGTGCCCCCGGGTCTGAGCAGGTGGCCCTCTACGCCGTATCTCGCCATGGCAGCACACTGGCGGGCTGGTAGTTTCAGGCTGATAGGGTCGGGGCTTATACCATCCATCGTTCAAGTATCTTCAAGAAGAAGGCCTCTTTGCGATTAGAGTGTTCTGCAGAATCACGGGTGCATGCAATCCTTTGCCGCCACCCAATATCAAACACTACTCTGTTTCTTTCTGTTGGTTCCTAAACGCACCGGTCACACAACTTCAGTTTGACCCTGCAGAGTGGAACTGGATGTCAACCCCTCACAAACCCTTCTTTAGCTATTCGGTCAAGCTTGGTTACATTTTTGCTGAGACCCCCGGCTCTCTTCTCTCACAAATGGAATGGTAAATGGGAGCATCTTCCACCGCCCTCAGTGAATTGGCACTTTGGTTTGGAAGGATGTTTGGAGGAAACAAAGGGCTACAAAAATATGTGGATTTCTATGGAAGATTGTCAATCGTATCTTGCCAGTTTTCGCTCATATTTCGGATCCCCAAATCCCCTGCCCCATCTGTAACTCGAATGGTCCAGAGACCATTGAGCATTGCCTGATCCAATGCCCTCTAGCCTCACTAGTATGGGCTGCTATTAAGAGATTTTATGCTGACTGGTCATTGGATTTCTCTTCCCAGATTTCAGTGTTGCTCTTGAACATGCACAATGGTGCTTACTGGAGTACATGCCCTCTCTGGATAGCACTGCGAGCCCACACCTTGTGGAACATCTGGAAATGTAGGTGTTCAAGTGTTTTGGAGGCTAAGGTTCCATGTGCGAAGATGGTAATGTATCGTATTCATTCCGACCTTATGACTGAAGCGAGAAAATCGTGGAGCGTTTTGTGTGCAGCTGCTGCCAGAAGCTCTCAGAACAAGAGGTTGCAACTATTCGCTGACTTTGATAAGTCCTGGGAAAAAGGACGCATTCTGTGCACAAGAGTTTCCGATTCATCGGTTGTCTGGAACAACCAACTCCTGCCATATTGGCAATTCACGTAGTGCCCAACAGTCAGCTGAGCCAGAAGACTCGAACGTCAATTGGCGCCACAAGCGTTCCCTATGAAAGTGCAAGTCCAAGGCGCATCTTTCCTTCGCCTCTTCCAGGCCTTAGACATCCCCCACCTGCAGCGCTCTTATCCTTAGCCTCTGCAGGCTTCTTAGTTTTGGTTACGGGGCAAAGCTCCTTTATCATCCTCATGGTTTCCCTAGTGAGGTTATTTTTTCCTCACTTTCTTTGTAATCCGCTTTTTTGGAATAAATTCTCCAGGGCCTCAGTTCCCTGTTTTCTAAAATAAAATAAAATAAAAACAAAAAAAACATACAACTGCAAAGGTCCATCCGCCACTGTCAACTCGAAACGTTGTTCCATCTGACCATATACTCCAATAACCACTACAATAATAGTGGTGAATGCAAACTTCTCATGGAATCGTTTTGAGAAAGTATTCATTGTGTCATTCTAAAAGAAGTTGAATACTAAAGAAGTGCGAGGTTGAGCAGATCTGTGAGAGCGATCAGTCTAGAATTGTGCGAATCACCTCCATGGAGGCTCACAAGTTAGATATACTCTACTTCAACCTTTACACTCATTTAGTACATGCTCGGACTTGCTCGAATTTATTTGGATTTACTACATCTATAGGCCATTTGTTTTGATGGAGCTGCTTCATGCAATATGAAGCATTTTCCCTCAATTTCTCTAGTTTTTCAAAGTAATTCTTCGCATCACATCATAGCCCATAAAACATGTTTGAATGTGTTTATTTAATTCCTATTATATTTTTAAAGAATAAATCTAATCTAGCCAACCTCCATTAATATTCTTTTATTATAGTAAAATATTATTCATCGTCATATAATTGATGCTTTACATTCAATTTTTATTTATTTATTTATGACCCTAATATATATATATAATTTTTTATGTCAATAATGAATATATAGATATAGATTTCATATTTACAGACTCAACATTTATAACGTGTAGATGATTACCATTATATTGTTGAAAATTGTTTGTTTATGATGAACTAGCTGAAATGATTCAAATCCATTTTTCTTCGGAAGCTCTCTATGAACTAATATTTGTAATTAGAAAATCTGCTCAAAAAATGTCCGGTAATGTTGTTTATGGAGGTTTCGAAAGTGATAATCGTGTCATTCTTTGTTTAGCAATCTATTTACAAAGATCAATTAAGTTTATGGTCTCAAGTAAACAAAAACGTAATGTTTTCTAAGGGTGATTAATGTTTTTCTCGTACCCCTCTCCAACTTCACTATGATGATAGACGCGCTATGAAGAGTGGACACTTCGAACCCATTGTTTTTAAAGCAACTCATTGCACTTCCAATGTTATGCCCTCAATGTCGATTTCAAATACTCAATCTCTTTCACTTTCGAGATTTGACACATCAATAATTAAACATTTTCTGAAATCGCAACATACCACTAAAAAAAGGGGTCGACAACACAAAATCACATTGTTTTGAACAACAATAATGCAACACCAAAACCATCTTGTATCTCAAATGTCTCACTTGTTAGATTTAATTTATTATTGGCTCTCTTTTGTAGGAGCGGGGTAGCTGTATAATATGCGTCTATATATCGTCTACAAAAGACAAAGTGACTCTAATTTACGATCCGGCCGAAATCTTCTCTCTTTTGTGCAAAACGTGCTACAATTAGTAATAGAAGCGAGAACATATCTCGAAGCCAACAACCAAATAGAGGTGGCCGTTATTGTTAGTGAATAGTGACTTAATGACATGTAACATAGAGGTCTCAAGTTCAAATACGTTGATGCAAGTGGAGAACTCCCAAGCACATAGTCTTATTTACATTGTGATCTCACCGACAGGCAAGTTGGTTTCACAACACTTAGTGTTAAGTACTGTCTTGGGATTTTTTATCCAAATAAATTCTAAGAAATTCTACAAAGACGTCTATGTGCCCTTAAAGAATTTCTCTGTCAGTCCTAAACTCAAGTTTGAGAGAGATGATTTGATATATGGTCTGAAGATTACTTCCGCCTTTGTGCATGTCATACCAGCATTTCACAGTTCCTCAGTACTCAACTTTTTTTACAAAGACACAATCGGTACTTTCTCAAAAAAAAATCTATGAGAAGCTTGTATCCTCACTATTGTTGTAGTGGTTATTGGAGTATATGGTCAGGTAGAACATCGTTTCGAGCTGATAGTGGTGGATGGACCTTCGCAGCTATATTGTAAATCTCATAATAGTTGTTTGTTTTTTTTTGTTTTTTTTTGTTTTTTTCCTCTTGTCGTAGTAATGTATTCTTTTTTAATGTATGTAGGTAAGTTTTCTAACAACGATTCATCCAGAGTGTGAGTGATTAGTGCAACAATTTGGTAGGGAAGCTATTATGGTAAAGCGTCCTAAAAGTGCGCAGTTCTCAACAACATTCACAATACTGCGCACCTAATTGTGTAGTTTGGATTAATACTGTACATCATCATCCAATACATTTCATCCATATTCTACCTTGATTTCCTCGTTTCAACCACGCGCTTCAAGCTTTTCTTGCTTCCCGACTCTGCTCAGTTTTTCTAGCTGATTGTCATGAGATCGGTCACTCTCCCCTGGGTGAAAGCAGAATTACGAGCCATGAATCAAGGTCCAACACGTCTGGTGGTTCTGAAGAAAACTTGAAAACTTTTGTCATGGAGGCCATGTGTGATCATAAACTGAAGAAAATGTGTTATGTCCTAATATTGCGCATTTGAATGCGCGTGCAATCAGGTGCGCAATATTAGGGATTTTTCTACGTTTCCAGAGATCCCAGATCCAATGCATTGAAAACCTGATGGGTTATTCTCAAATTTATAGATGTCACTGAATGAAAAGCATTTATGGGTTAAATAAAATGACCCATATAAGAAAAAAAATTGAAATTTTACCAAGTTAAGCAAAATGCGACAGCTGGATGCTGAAAGTGAGCAAAATTAGGATGCTTTACCATATACACAACGTTGACCAACTTTTGAGGACTTAGGCATTTTCCTCTACAACATTTAGTTGGACTTCAATCACAAATTTGGTGTGTTCCCCAAATGTTGCCACTTGGTTAGAGGGATGAATTGGCAAAATTATCTGTTTTTGTTATTTCTGATTTAGAAAAATTTATAACGGGATGGTATGCAAATTTGGCAATCTTGCTATAGTTATATGACTACTTTGCTTTTAGCAAGGGTTTAACCATGTCAAGGAGACGGAAGAACCCTCAGAAACTAGAGGAACTTGAGGTGAGCTTCAGGCAGAGCCTTTGGCAGACGCAGAAGCAGTTTTGTCTGGACCCTTGGCTCTTCCTCCTCTTGTTGGGGAGGCTATGGCAGAGAGCTCTTCCATGCATAAGCATATTTCAGTTATGAGTCTTCTTATATTTGGTTGTTGCTTTGTAGATGGTATTAATGCTTGTATGTGTCTATATAGTGTTGAATTGTTTGTTGTATGCTTTTATGTGGAGCTAAAGATATGTGATTATTGGCAGAGCTTCATCTCGAGGGGTTCCCCCATTGATGCCTCCATTGGGATCTCCGCGGTCTCCAACGAAGAAGGAGTTGTATGCCATGGTTATGGAGGTGAAGGCAGACCTCAAGGAATTTAAAGACCTCGCACGGAAGAACGACCTCGTTGTGTGTGCAGCGGAAGTCTTGAAGTGGAGTCTCAATATGAGAGGAGAGGAGGATGGCGATGGGAAACAATTCTTCTGAGACGATTTGCTTTTGCTCGTGGTGGTAAGTATCTAATAAGCATTAAGGCATTATTATGTCACATTGATCTTGTATCAGTTACTTTCGATGACATAAGTGAAGGATATAAGTGTTTACTGGTGTTTTCAGTCAAGTCATATTATTAACTTTTGAACTTACCATTCAGGTAGGTTCCAAGGCCATGGGCATAACTCTACAAGATTACCGGAACCTCTATCGTCACCGTATTAATTTGAGAAATTCACCAGCGCATTTTGACAATGTCGAGGCGCTTGAGTCTGCCATGGCCATCTCTGCACGGGCCATTGGACTCTTTCTTGACCTCCGATTTTCTCTTCCAGACCAATGTGCGGTCATTCACCACTTCAAGGACCTCAAGCAGGCTCTGCCTCACAATTTCATTTAGAATTTAAAGATCTTCTTTCATAAGAAATAGATTTACACAGATGAGTTTGCTTGCTTGATAGATGATTTACAATTATCCGAGAGCTCCTGCAGGCTTTCACTCATCCAGATGTACATAATTCTTCTTGATTAGTGTTTTTCCTTCCCATTTTTGGAGATCTGGATTGATTCGTCGTATGGTCCTCTTAATAACCTCTTAAGCCAATTCTAAGGGCCTCAATTCCCCTTTTTTCAAAAAAAAGAAAAGAAAAGAAGAAACCTTGGGCATGAGGTGCCTATCAACGGGGGGTGCTATTCTGTGAGCCTGGAGGCGTGAGCCTGTGAGCCCAGGAGCCCGTGAGCCTAGCATAGGCTCACGCCACATCAGCATGCCGGAGCAAACATGTAGGGCCTATTACCGCGGGTGGCACCTATTACCGCGGTTGATCAACCCTTTCCAGGCAATGTAGACTGGATGTGTTGCATCCATTGCATCCATCCTTTCTATCCATTGCATTCATTTAGACGTTATTAACATACCAAGCCCTTGCATGGGAATGTGCCTATGTCGTGAGCACAACTTGTCGGCACCCATTCTTGACATGTGGAGATGCTTCGTGAGGCAGACAAACTGGAAGAGGCTCTTCTGATTTTGAGCCAAGGAGGCATTGCAGCATATCCACATATGTATGTTTGTATTTTGCTTTAGTGCATCAAGATAAAAGGCCCGGAAAGCAGGTGCACACTCCCATCATCCAAAGCAGATCCCTGCGAAATGTTTTTCTTACTCACCACCCTTGCGAACATGTATGGTATGTGCGGGAGCATCATGGATGCTCACCAGAAGAAGCCTGAACGATCTTTGATCACGTGGACTTTAACGTGATGGAATTACCAAGCATTGTTCTGGCATGAATGGTTTGGAGACGAACGAGCAAATGATGCGAGAATGCACTGCCCAAACCCATAACGTTTGTTTGTTTTTGCAATGCACAAAAGCCTGTGAGCTCCGGAAAACACTAAAGAGATTGAAGTAACAATCCGGGTAGTCCATGCAACCCCCTAGGACAACAAGGACACACAACCATCCCATTTCAAAATTGGCCCCGAGTAAAAGTAAAAGAAAACTTGATATCAAGTGTCACAGTCATCAGAATCACAATCGACCTCATGTGCTATGTCATCCACAAAGATTCCGGCCCCAACACCACGTCTTCTACCACGGCCGTCGATGGCTGGACTGCGAGTGCCATGAACGGACATGCTTGCTGCGAGTGCCTCCGCATAGACGGGCAACATATAAGACTGAGGAGGACTTGAAAGAAGTCCAAAAAGGTGTGATAGTCCTGGAGGGTCAGTGGAAGCACACTGACTCCTGCACAAGTCGAGAAAAATGCATTTTGAATACAATGATGCAATGCACAAGTCCAACGAAGATGATGTCTCCCATGTGCACTTTGCCTTAAAAACAGTGATTCTGGGTATTGAAACAACAATGCAAGCATCCACAGGTTGAACTTACTCACAGGCAAAGTCGGAGTTCAACTCCTTGTCGGACGTCTCCCCTGTATCAATAACACCGGGAAGGGGCTTCGGAAGGACTTGGAAGTTTGTCCACCCAAACCCATCAGGAGGTTCTTGTAAATTTCGGCATCCCCTTCAATCCCGAAGAGATGTCGCGTACTGGCCTTGCAAGCGTGGTACAAAGCACCTGCAATGGAATAGAAGGAAGGAAACAGACATTGAAGACTCTTTTGGAACGGTGGGAAGTGCGGAAAGTAGAAGCTCAAACAAACCTGATCAAATGTGAAGGATGAAGAGATGAACCTGTGCCCATTGACAAATCCAAAACTCTGGCGTCGGTGTAGGTGCAGCACTCCACAATCGTTTGAATGAAAGCCGGGCTCCTCTCCCTGGTCCCTCTCCAAGGAACCCTATTCCCCCTTCGCAAGCACACGTTGTTGTCCATGTAGTTGTGGTGCATGTCATCCGTGGGAGGATCTATCCTCTCGTCTATGAACTTGCCCCCATGAGTGATGGCGAACTCCCTAATGACGGCTGGAGTCGTAGGTGGATGCATTCGGACGAGACAAACAAATTCAAACAGACGAGTTTGCGAACATGACATCCACAAGAAACTAAGAAGCTTGAAAACTAGACCCCTCCATATTCATTTGAGCGACTTATGCAACTCCATCCGAGAACCACCAAGAAGAGGAATAAGAAGGCAGATTTACCATCTCTCTCTGACGATCCCCCTTCGTCAGGTTTCACACAATTCCATGTCTTCCCGACCCTCATACCTGAGGCTTTCAAATAGCTGGCAAGTGCATGGTGACAGCGAAGGTCGATGGACTGGATGAGCACCAAAAGACCTGCATCGGACAGAAAGAAATTGCAAAAGGAGAAAACCCACCGCCATAGCACTCATCAAAAGCATTCCAACCTGGACAAGCACCCGCTGGAGGGACATCCGGGACTGGCAACCCATCAGGGATGTCCAAGATGATGAGTTCGGCTGCATATGGCTTCTCCTTCCCGTTCACCCATGATTTGGTCATTTTTGCCTGCAAACACGCATGCAAGCGAATGCTCAAGAGGATTGAAACAACATTCAAACAACACACAAGAAGCAAAAGAGAACACGCACCGTACCGAGGAACTCCACAATCCTCTCCCACACTGGTGATGGATCGCTCTTGTAATCAGATTTCTTGGACTCCATCATGGCAAGGAGCCCGACATTGGCCATCGCCAACCTGGTAGGGTGAATGACCAGCTGCAAATATAAAACTCGGATCCCACTGTTAGGGACACCCACAAGTTCCCCAGGCCGGAGAAAGAGAAGAAGACCCAACGTGTCATTCCAGTCAGTGACAATATGATGGACACATGGCTTCACAAGGCCACTTACTGGAGCCAGGTGTGATGTCCTTTGCTGTGTCACTTTCTTTTCGCTTTTCTATCATTCTCTTTCCATGTTCCATTGGCTGTAATTGTTTTTTGGTTCATTCTTGCATTGGAATTGTTTTGCAGTTGGAGGAAAGGGCCCAGTCTGTTCTACATACGCAGCTGGTTGACTATGGCATCACCATGACAACACCGAAGGTCACCTTCCAAGCATACATGCGGAAATGGAGAACCACAATGTGGCAATCTTGTTTCTTCAAGGAGTTCAACAAAGAGGGTGGGATCAGCCGGACAAATGAGCTTGTCCAGCAAGAGAAAGGAGAGGAAGCCTGGAAACGATGCCTTTACAGGTGCGAAATGGCCTATGCTTCTTTGTTTTGCAAAGACACTCTCTCCTCTATCCAACCTGATTTGTGTGGGCTCATATGAGTGTGTGGTGCCGCACACTCTTTTGTTCTGTCCATGTGTAGTAACACCAACGTGCACACCCTGGGCCCTTCAGGCTATTTTGTGTGCGGTGGTTACAGTGTGCAGTGCCGCATACTCTTTTTGGGGGTCTTCGTGACGTGGTAGAAAGGTAGGAGACAATAGTTGCATTGCATAATGAGGCTGTCTCTGTGCCTGCAGGTACATAAAGTATGTTCTCATGGCAGAGAACTACTTGGACAAACATCCTGATTTCGTGGACCTGTGGCTTGTTCCTGCTGGGAACCAGACCATGTTTACTATAGGGATCTTGCAGGACTGGGGCCCAGACCATCTTTCTAGCTGTGGTTGGTATTTGGATTGCCCTGTTTCTGAGACCCCAGCGCAGGAGGTGTCTTTGAGGAGAGAGAATGAGCGTGTAGCAGCCACCGCCGCAGCTGCCAACTTTGAGATTCATGATAGAAATTTGAGGACACTTGCAAAGAAGGAGCCTCCCCCTCAGGATACCCCGGGTAAAGGTAGAAAGGGAAAGGGAAAGGATGTTGTTGTTGGTGGGGGGAAAGGAAGGGGTAAGGGGAAGGGAGCGCAGGGGCAGGTAGGTGGGCAGGGGAGTGTTGCAGAAACTGGCCCTGCGGCGGATGTCCAGCCGACCAAAGAGACTCCACCGCATGGTAGGGGATCCGGGAGAAAGAAGAAAGGGGTGGTTGATCCTGATGACCCGTATCCTTCTGTTCTGAAGACACAATGGCGGTTTACAACCTGTGCAACTTCTCCTGGGCCATCTCGGGCTGTCCTGGTTTGTTGAAATGGTTTTTCAGCTCTTGAAGGAACTGTGGTCCAAAGGATGGGTCGGCAATTCTCAACTGCTTCACAAAAGCACTCATAATATTTTTTCTTGTGGCGGTCATCTCTTGCTTGATGTGACTCTCGACCCCTTTTGCTGTCCTTCTCTCTTCAGGGGTAGAGCTGTAGTACTCCAGTTTGCCACGCTGTCCTGCATCCGCAATGTCTTGCTACAAGAGAATGCACGACATGTGCATTAACACAAGGGCTAGGGAAACAAACAGAAACAAAGATCATAAAGCAGGAATACCCAAAGGCCAGATGATGGAAGATGTATCTCACCGCATACATATACTCCATGAAAGCCTCGCGAGTCAACGAGTATCATGTTTCTGATGTCTTGGAGCTCTCGCACTTCTTGTATGTCTCTGCTTTAAGGATGGTCTTGAAGTTGTTCAAGGGCATCTGGCCGATCCTCTATATCCTATACAGAGTGTGAACCAGACTTGTTTTCACATGCGATGTCTCCGTCCCTCTACAGATTGATGTGTGAAAGTCAGAATGAAATTCAACAACCGACAACAAAGGATTGGGAGCGAAGAACCACAGAACCACAACCGGAACATGTAGAATGAGAAACAAACTTGTTCACATCATTCATTGTCGTCAGAAGCCCCATCATGTTCCCATAACAATCTAGCACCATCGTTCGAACACAATAATGCCACTCTTCCTCCTGTGAGTGCAGCCTCCCAATGACAGCCATCCATGCAAGCAACCGGTGGTTGCCATCCCATACGTGAAACATCTTCCCTGAGAATGCTTGCGTCGAAGGTTTCCTGGATATAAGAAGTTCGAAGGATTCGTTCACATGTCTCCAAATGGGATCCCAAGAGTTCACGATTGACTCATCCACAAGGAGCTCATTGCCGCTGGAATCCCTAGTAGAAACGTAAAAAACTGCGGATCCATCCAAATACCCATGAACAAACTCGGCCTCCAGCTTCTGGATGTCCTTGATGAGGGGTGGACAAATGAAGGGCATGGAAACCAACCTACACATGGGAATCTTCAAACTCCCACCCGGGGCAAGCATACTTTGTACCACAAGCTGCGAATTAACCTTCTGACCCCCCAGCATCTCCGCGGCTAGAACTCGACGTCCACATCACCAATGTTCTTCTTTTGCTGCACTGAAGGGTTCTCATCCTCTACTCTTTGCATCTTCTCCTGCAGGGATGCACATTCAAATGGACATAAGAGAGGTGCCAGAAACAATGTGCGGTGCCGAACACTGTACAGAGCTTCGAACTCAAACCTTTTTTTGTGTTTTCACAAAGTTTCAAATGTGCTTCAAAGTTTCACAAAGTCTCAATATGGCTTCCTATTACATCAAAACATATCACAGTACAGGGGCACAAAGAGTGTGCGGCACCGAACATTGTTTCGTGCTGCCATTTCACCTTCAAACAAAAAAAAAACACTTGACTGGGGTTTCAAAACCGAACCCCAAAGTGACTCTTGATTGCTTTTAGATTGATTTGAAGCCTGACAGACAGAGTTGGGTGACTAAAATACAAAGGGGCTGAAACAGTGTGCGGTGCCGCACACTGTTTGAAGCTGTCATTTCAAGCCTGCAAAAAACACATGAGATTCACAATTCCAACCAAAAGAGAGACTTCCAGGGGGGCAAAAACAGTGTGCGGTGCCGCACTCAGTTTTGTGCTGCCATTTTGCTCAAATTGTAGCCTGCTTCACACACCAGAAGGGATACATTTTCAAACAAAAGAGATTGTTTCAGGGGATCTCAAACAGTGTGCGGTGCCGCACACTATTTCGTGATGCCATTTTGCCCCAATTCTAGACATCCTCACATAGCAGAAGAGACACATTTTCAACCCAAAAGATATTGTTCCAGGGGAGCACAAACAATGTGCGGCACTGCACACTGTTTCGTGCAGCCATTTTGCTCTGATTGTAGCCTGCCTCATACCCTAGAAGGGGTAAATTTTCAACCACAAGAAATCGTTCCAGGGGATCTCGAATAGTGTGCGGTGCCGCACACTGTTTTGTGATGCCATTCTGCCCGGATTCTAGACATCTTCACATAGCACAAGGGACACCTTTTCAACCAAAAGAGATCGTTCCTGGGGGGGCACAAACAGTGTGCGGTGCCGCACACTGTTTCCTCTTGCCATTTTGCTCAGATTGTAGCCTGCTTCACACACCAGAACGGATATATTTTAAACCAAAAGAGATCGATTCAGGGGTTTTTGAACAGTGTGCGGTGCCGCACACTGTTTCGTGATGCCATACACCCCGGATTCTAGACATCTTCACATATCATAAGGGACACATTTTCAACCAAAAAAGATCGTTCCTGGTGGGCACAAAGAGTGTGCGGTGCCGCACACTGTTTTCTGCTGCCATTTTGCCTTGATTCTAGCCTGCTTTTCACACCATAATGGACACATTTTCAACCAAAAGAGATCGTTCCTGGGGGGGCACAAACAATGTGCGGTGCCGCACACTGTTTCCTGCTGCCATTTTGCCCTCATTGTAGCCAAACATACCACAACAGTAGGATGTCACATGGTGAACACCCAAGGAGAATCGAATACTCCCAGAACGGACCAGAAGGGATAGATTTTCAACCAAAAGAGATCGTTCCAGGGGAGCCCAAACAGTGTGTGCTGCCGCACACTGTTTTGTGATGCCATTTTGCCCTGATTCTAGACATCTTCACTTAGCAGAATGGGATGCATTTTCAACCAAAAAAGATCGTTTCAGGGGAGCACTAACAGTGTGCGGCACCACACAGTGTTTCCTGCTGGCATTTCCCCCTGATTCTAGCCTACTTTACACACCATAAGAGACACATGTTCAACCAAAAGAGAGCGTTGTGGGGGCACTAATAGTGTGCGGTGCCGCACACTATGTCGTGCTGCCATTCAAGTGTTAGTTACGCATGCAAGAATGTGTTGAGTGCTCACATTTCAAACAAAAAATTTACATTGAAGAGTGGCTCAAACAGTGTGCGGTGCCGCACACTGTTTGGAACATGCATTTCAATATGATTCAAGGGAGACACATAGAGGTGAGTGAACTCCAAAAGAGGACCTGGGGGTTGCAAATCGAACATAAAATGATTGTTTGTGGTTCTATTTTGGTTTGATGCGGGCCTTAAACTAAATGCAGAAGGGGTACGAAAGAAACGAAAGAGGCGAAAGAAAAATGTGGCACAAACAGTGTGCGGTGCCGCACACTGTTCCACGCAAACATTTCAGTGTTCAGACTGGAAGAGAGTACTAAGTGCCTACATTTGAAAGGAAAGAAGAACATTCATGATGGGCTCACACAGTGTGCGGTGCCACACACTGTTCAAAGCTTGCATTTCGATATGGTTGAAGCCCTGTTTCCATCGTGCATTTCTATATGACTCAAGGGGGATAAAGAGAGGTGACTGGACTAAAGCAGAGGAGCTGGGGGCCTAATTTCAAACGAATACGATTGTTTCAGGGGGGCACAGACAGTGTGCGGCACCGCACACTCTCTCCTACATCCACAATCCTCTGCATATACAAGGAGCGTACAAAGTGTGCGGCACCGCACACTGTGCCAACATAACATGAAGCAAAATAAAAGGTCATAGTGAACAACACTTGTACCTTTCTCTGTGTTGCGTTGGATGTCTCTCCAATCTCAGGAGACCCTTTGCGCTTGGGACTGTTGTCTACGCCGAGCATGTTGTGGAGCATCTCCTCCATCCTCTTTTCCACAATCTGTTTCTTCATGAGGCTGGCATCAATATCCTCTTCGGCATCCGTCTCTCCCTCGGATGCAATCTCCTCCTCACCCGTTCTCGGCAGGATGGGGGGCTGTTGTTCCTCTTCAAAATCCTGCTCTTGCATCGCCAATCTTTCCTCATTGCCCTCTTCTTCCTCTTTTCCCTCTTCGTCTACTCTTTCCAATCTCATTCTATCTCTGGCTCTCTTCCTGTCCCTAGTGCTGGTAAAGTACAACAACTTCCTTCTCTTCTTCCTCCCGTGGAAACAAACGCTCCCCACACTGCCTCTAGAGCTCTCCAGTTTGACGTTTGCAACAACAGTTGCTTTGGCATGTATCGAAAATACAATTTGGACATTGTTACCCGTATTTGGATGCGGATGTCATCATTATGTGCGAACGGAATTCATCCATTTCTCCGCCTCTCAATCACCCAAAAAACTAAGTGGTGGCACTTCAATTGCCGTTCCGTCAAGTTGTGGCATGTGTCAGATGTACTTCGCCGGCTGCCAGTATACGAATGGCTTTTTGCATTCATGGAAATTGAGAAGTGTCGTAAAAAACTGTTGCAAGTCAAATTTTGAACAAGACTTGCACATTGGCAATAATTGTGATGCTTCACATATGCATCCACGTATGTTGTACTGCATATCCTGCGATTTACATTTCGCCGATGTCGGCGCAATACAATGATTTCGTATAAAGCTTGGTGTCGGCGATCGTAATGTGTTGCGCACCTTCGTGCGGAGTGTCCTCCTGAGTGTCAGTGTTTGTGCTGTGCTCTTCTGGCATAGTGCAACAAATTTGATTCAGGATTTCCTGTTAATTGGACTCGTGGAGCTGTCGTCGTCTTCCCATAATGGATGGCTTCAGATTTTGTGCAGGGTTTGCTTTTCATTCAAACACAATACGGCTTCTTGTGGCTTCTTGTCATTGAAGTCAGTTTTTCCAGTTGGTGTCTCTCAGTGTGGCTGACTGCGGAGTTGGGTGCAGACTTCCGCCATGCATGTCATCCTTACACAAATTTGTAAACCCCAAAATCCGTTGCATACATCGCCTGCAGTCATTGGGACTGTGCTACCCTTATGCACCTCAGTTCATTTGAGGTGGATCCCCTCTCGAAAATTACGGGCTATCACTTCGGGGGGCCCTTTGTGGATCACAACTTTCGTTCAGTCTAGGAAAACATGTCCAAGGAGGGAGACAGACTCGCTCGATTTCATTCCAATGCAAGAACTCTTCCACTGACTGCTACTGCAGATGAGGATGGGTTTGCAGTTGTTCATGAGGATGAGCTGGTTAAAGTGTTCCCACTGGAATTGGGTTCTCTGCTTGTTCAAAAAGAGGTGTATGACGAGGATGGGAATTTGGATTCTGGGCACTTGCAGAAACCATTGGTCGACGAGTGTGGGAGGAAGTGGAAAGTCCTCCTAGGCAGATATAGGGTCCTTGGAAAAGAGAGAAGACAATCAGCAGGATCAATAGTTACCCCTGGCACTGCAGCATCGGTCGTGCAGCAGAAGGGCACAGTGCATGTGAAACAGGAGGTGAGCACATCCACTACATTCGTGACTCTTTCAGGCTCGTCTTCGGAGGATGTTTCTGAGATTCCTCCGCCAATCCAGACTCCATTGTTGGATGATGACAAATTGCAAGAGATAACGAGTGTCATTCCGAAATTGAAAGCCCTCGCAAGGGTGCCTGGGCGCAAGAGCGAGCTGCGTTTTGTTGATTAGGAGTCCCTTCGGGTGCAGCGGGTTCTACATGTGCCAGCAGAGTTTGATGGCGACACAACCAATGTTGGATGCAGATTCGCTTGATGCAGTGATGGACCATTTCTCCGTGTTGAGCTCTCCCAATATTCGAAACCAGGTGAATGCACTCAGAATGGGCACAGGCAGTACAAGATTCATGGACAACATTATGGACCTCAAACGGAGGAGTCGATATGAATTCATCAAAACCGTATCTTCCCTGGCCAGGGCTCGTCCAAGGTGTATTTGTTCAAGATGTCCACAGTGGGCGAAGGCAGTGGTGTGAGCATTGTCCGTCAAATGCAACCTGGAGGAGATTTGGCGAAATGTTGGGTAATATTTGATCACTGCAAACGGGTGAATTGTTGGACAACCATGGCGTGCCATGTGTACGATCCAGTGTACCAACGTGTGCTATCCATAGTAATTTGTGATATGCAGTCGGAGGACATGAATCTGATTGCATTGACAGTGAGTGGCATATAGAACGCACCCCACCAGGATCTAGAGTGGCTTGCATGGCAATTCGGACCCCCTCTTTCAAGAAATGCAAATCAAAAATATGCAAAGGCTCCAGGGGGACTCCAGCTCCAACATTTACAGGGTTGTTCCGACCTTATCACAGTGGGGAGTCAAAGGAGTGGAAGTTCTAGTTCTGCCCAGATGATATGGCACGATGCGTCAAGGGAACAGTTCGTCCTTCGGTGATAATGAAGCCCCCTCCGCCCGCAATTTGGCCTGTGAAACTTGGGACGTCGCTGTCATCAGCCGAGATAAGCATGTTGGAGGAGGGAGGGTTCCGTCTTGCACGGTCCCGGGTGGTGCCCTCATGCACTCTGGGCACTAATGTGCCACATGCTCCGGCAATGCCTCCACCCGGTGCCGACTCCCACCGAACAAAAAGAGATGGAAAAACAGTGCGTCGTGTCGCTTCGGGTGCAAATCACGACTGCAAGATGGAATCGGCTGCAGGCTCGGGTGACTCATATCACCAAAGTCCCGGCCCCGGGGTATGGACGGATTTACACAGTGTTGTCTCCTGGCTCAGTTCTTCATGGCAAAGAATATCAGGTTGTTGTGGGGAATTTCCCTACGTGCACTTGTCCGGATTTTGTAACGATGCGTGAGGGCGCTCTCGGCATGAGAGGGAAGTGGGTCCCCTGCAAGCATCAATATTACATATACCTTATAATTATGTGCTAAGACGGTAAGATAGACCAATTCATTCACCAAGCCACACTAGGCTACGGAGAAGTCATCACTCTTCTGCAGCGGGACACCTCGCGTAGGCTCCGCTAGATTATCTTTGAACACAGACAAGCCATGCCCATTTCCCATGCTAGTTTCCAGCTTATCGTGTGAAGTCTTTGCATGTAGGACAAACACATACATTTTGTTCACGGAACCAGAGCAATTGCACATGTCATTCATTGTAAGCGTCTTTCTGTGAATTGAAATAAAGTGTGACAATCATTCTGACCTCAAATCTGCCATATGTTCATATTCCTCTTTTTGTGCAGACATTGCAGACATGGTGCACTGTGGCCCCTTTTGTTTTATCCACGGTAATAGGCCCTCTTCCTGCAATCCTCGCTTATAGGGCCTTAATCTCCAGCAGATTTGTGCCGCTCACGCTTTGCAGCTACAACATGAGCTCAGCTCCCAGGCTCACGGGGCTGGGCTCACATTGTAGCTACGCTGCCTATCAACCACTCGAAATTCTTGAAGTACTAATGAACTTGATTGACCCGTCAACTCTGTCTGAAATCCGGATAAGGTATGGGTTATGGAGCGAGGTAGAAGACCTATAGATTCATAAGCTGTTGCAGTAGTAATAGAATTTTTAGAATTGGAGAAAGAAAATGGATTTTCTAAAGTTTCTTCTTTCTCGGAGGAAGAAGCAGAAAGAAAATGATACCGTTATGCTTCTGGGCAAAGGAGTCAAACTTCTTTGCTCATGCTTCAAAGAGCTCTTTGCCATAGCTTCCCTAAGAAGATGGGGAATATTCAAAGTTGCATGATGACGTGAAAAGATATCCGCTCTGTTTTTTAGAGTTGACAACAAAAAATCAACCATTAAATTGAACCTGTGTTCATTAGAACCAGTCCTTCAAAATTCTTCTCAGTCAATTTTATAATTCACTATTCTCTAGTACGAAATCTTGCTTATAACTACAGCTGTAGTCTATTAAACATGATATTTATACAAATATGGGAGCATCATTTCATTAATCCAAAAATATGATTTACTATTATTATTTTGTCATGGCATAATGTCGTCTGTTCATTTATAACCTCACATATAACCTATGTGCACTTTGTACATAATCGTCACTAGCCTCGTCTTACGGACACACTACAAAACACAACTGTGCATGAAATATCGTAACATTGTTCATCAACTCTAAATTCATAATCTCATTATCTTGTAAATTAGTTCTTTTCAATTACTATTTTATTTTTATAGACTATATCTAATCTGACCAACCTCCATTAATATTACTCTTTATTATGATAAAATTCAAACCATCGTCATACAATTTATACTTTGTTTTCAACTCTAATTTGTTTTTACAATCCTAATATATATATCTAATTTATTATTTCAATAAAAAAAATAGATGTATAATTCATATTACAGACTCAACATTTGTAACGTGTACATGATTACCATTATATTGTTGGAAACTGTTTATTTGATTCGGTTGCTTATTTGTTGCATTATGCAGTATCATCTAAAAATCTATGTCGTCAAAATATGACACGTTTTCTATAAACTTTACAACCACCTACTGATGAAGTAGTTGAAATTATTCAGATCCATTTTCCTTCGGAAGCTCTTTATGAACTACATGGTATTCGTACAATCGAAGAAGTTGTTCAAAAAATGTCCAATAATGTTATTTATGGAGGTTTGGAAAGTGATAACGTGTCATTCTTTATTTAGCAAACTATTTACAAAGATCAATTCTATTATTGTCTCGAGTAAACAAAAGAGTAATGTTTATGTTCTTATACCCCTCTCCAAACACGCTATCAAGAGTGGGCACTTGGAACTCATTGTCTTAAAAACAACTCATTGCACTTCCAATTCATTATCGATTTCAAATACTCAATCTTTTTCACTTTCCAAAATTTGCAAATCAATAAAACCTTTTGTGCAATCACAACATGCCAACAAAAAAAGGGGGTCGACAATAACATCCCATTGTTTTGAACAACAACAATGCAACATCACAATCATCTCGTTTCAATGGCTGTCAACAATCTACTATCTAGTTAGGGACAAAATATCTGAAGTTACCAAATTGAGACTAAAATATGTAAAACTGAAAGAATAAGCATGAACACATGTGAATGACATAGTATCGTTAAAATAATCATATTGTAACAAAAAACACACACATAACTCACAAAAATTGATTATTAAATCCAAACAAGTTGTATGGGCTATGATGTGATGCGACGAATTACAATTAGAGATATTCACTTATATCCTTTACTTATGTCATCAAAAGTAACTGATACAAGATCAATGTAGACAATTGAGTAGTAAGATAGTAATGTCTTAATGCTTATTAGATACTCACCACCACGCGCAAAATCAAATCGTCTCGGTTTGCTCTAGTTTTTCAAATTAGTAATTCTTCACATCACATCATAGCCCATACAACAAGTTTGGATTTAGTAATCAATTTTTGCAATGAGTTGTTTTTAAGACAATTAGTTCGAAGCGCCCACTCTTGATAGCGTGTTTGGAGAGGGGTATAAGAAATAAATTGATCACCCACATAAAAATTACTCTTTTGTTTACTCGAGACAATAATAGAATTGATCTTTGTAAATAGTTTGCTAAATAAAGAATGACACGTTATCACTTTCCAAACCTCCATAAATAACATTATTGGACATTTTTTGAACAACTTCTTCGATTGTACGAATACCATGTAGTTCATAGAGAGCTTCCGAAGGAAAATGGATTTGAATAATTTCAACTACTTCATCAGTAGGCGGTTGTAAAGTTTATAGAAAACGTGTCATGTTTTGACGACATAGATTTTTAGACGATACTGCATGATGCAACAAATAAGCAACCGAATCAAATAAACAGTTTCCAACAATATAATGGTAATCATGTACATGTTACAAATGTTGAGTAATATGAATTATACATCTATTTTTATTATTGAAATAATAAATTAGATATATATTAGGATTGTAAAAACAAATTAGAGTTGAAAACAAAGTATAAATTGTATGACGATGGTTTGAATTTTATCATAATAAAGAGTAATATTAATGGAGGTTGGTCAGATTAGATATAGTATATAAAAATAATATAGCAATTGAAAAGAACTAATTTACAAGATAATGAGATAATGAATTTAGAGTTGATGAACAATGTTACGATATTTCGTGCACAGTTGTGTTTTGTAGTGTGTCCGTAAGACGAGGCTAGTGACGATTATGTACAAAGTGCACAGAGGTTATATGTGAGGTTATAAATGAACAGACGACATTATGCCATGACAAAATAATAATAGTAAATCATATTTTTGGATTAATGAAATGATGCTCCCATATTTGTATAAATATCAAGTTTAATAGACTACAGCTGTAGTTATATGCAAGATTTTGTACTAGAGAATAGTGAATTATAAAATTGACTGAGAAGAATTTTGAAGGACTGGCTCTAATGAACACATGTTCAATTTAATGGTTGATTTTTTGTTGTCAACTCTAAAAAAACAGAGCAGATATCTTTTCACGTCATCATGCAACTTTGAATATTCCCCGCTCTTGTTAGGGAAGCTATGGCAGAGAGCTCTTCCAGGCATGAGCAAATAAATTTGACTCATTTGCTCACAAGCATAACCTCTTGATAGGCACCTCATGCCAAGGTTTCTTCTTTTCTTTCTTTTTTTGAGAAAAGGGGAATTGAAGCCCTTAGAATTGGCTTAAGAGGTTATTAAGAGGACCATATGACGAATCAATCCAGCTCTCCAAAAATGGGAAGGATAAACACTAATCAAGAAGAATTATGTACATTTGGATGAGTGAAAGCCTGCAGGAGCTCTCAGATAACTGTAAATCATCTATCAAGCAAGCAAACTCATCTGTGTAAATCTATTTCGTACAAAAGAAGATCTTTACATTCTAAATGAAACTGTGAGGCAGAACCTGCTTGAGGTCCTTGAAGTGGTCAATGACCGCACATTGGTCTGGAAGAGAAAACCGGAGGTCAGGAAATAGTCTGACGGCCCGTGCAGAGCCACGGCAGACTCAAGCGCCTCGACATTGTCAAAATGCGCTGGTGAAATTCTCAAATTAATACGGTGATGAGAGAGGTCCCGGTAATCTTGTAGAGTCATGCCCTTGGCCTTGGAACCTACCTGAATGGTAAGTTCAAAAGTTAATAACATGACTTAACTGAAAATACCAGTAAACACTTATATCCTTCACTTATGTCATCGAAAGTAACTGATACAAGATCAATGTGACAATTGAGTAGTAACATAGTAATGCCTTAATGCTTATTACTCACCACCACGGGCAAAAGCAAATCGTTTCGGAAGAATTGCTTCCCATCGCTGTCCTCCTCTCCTCTCATATTGAGACGCCACTTCAAGACTTCCGCTGCACACACAATGAGGTCCTTCTTGCTCCACTCCCATGCGAGGTCTTTAAATTCCTTGAGGTTTGTCTTCACCTCCATAACCATGGCATACAACTCCTTCTTCGTTGGAGACTGCGGAGATCCCAATGGAGGCATCAATGGGGAGAATCCCTCGAGATGAAGCTCTGCCAAAAAACACATAGCTTTAGCTTCACATACATGCATACAACAAACAATTCAACACTATACAGACACATACAAGCATTAACTATCTACAAAGCAACAACCAAGTATAAGAAGACTCTTACCAGAAATATGCTCATGCCTGGAAGAGCTCTGCGCCATAGCCTCCCCAATAAGAGGGGTCTAGGCAAAGTTGCTTTTGCGTCTGCCAAAGGCTTTGCCCTACAACTCACCTCTAGTTCCTCTAGTTTCTGAGGGTTCTTCCGTCTCCTTGACATGGTTAAACCCTTGCTAAAAGCAAAGTAGCCATATCAACTATGGCAAGACTGCCAAATTTGCATACCATCCCGTTACAAACTTTTCTAAATAAAAAAATAGCAAAAATAGATAATTTTGGCTGAACCCCAATTCATCCCTTTATTAACCAGATATATTCCGTGGCCACATTTGGGAACACACCAAATTTGTGATTGAAGTCCAACTAAATGTTGCAGAGAAAAATGCCTTAATCCTAAAATCTTGGTCAACGTTGTGTATATTGTTTGCAAGGTCATATAAATTTACCCCTAGAGATAAAAATAAAAAAATAAAGATAAAGTTTCTTTAATGTCCAGATACAAAACGAGAGGGTTCTTTGCAAAGTGAATAGACCCAAGTGGGAGTTGAACCCACTGACATGCCCAGCCACCAAGTGCCACGTGGGCCAAAGTCAGGCAAACAGCAAAGTGCTGGCTACACCATAACACGTCCCCTTTTACAGAGACAACATAAACTGGGATTTACGACTATCCATTTCACTACATTTATAGTCGTAAGTACCATTTTTACCATAGTCGCAAACTCTACTTGAACAATTTGGGAAACCCACCTAATTGAGAGTCATAACATTCAGTCTCTAATTGTTGAGATCTAGCGTACATCTATAAAAACAAATGGTCCTACAAATTGCAGCTACAAGTAACAGTTTAGATCTTCCTTGAACACGATCAGAAAGTTGTATGAATATTGTAAAGGAGCAGATGGGAAGGTATCAGAGCTCCAGCCAGTGAGATGGATAAGACTAGCCAATGTTCTCTATGATGTGCCCCGTTCCCCTTGAGATCATTCTTCACGTTGCACATCTCTCCAGTCTCCTCTCTAGCATCCAGATGTAGTCACCTTTTGCTGTGCATTGCCAATTGTTTTCCAAAGCTTTTTGGGCAACGGCAGTTGGCTTACCAATACACACCTCTTGTGGTACGACGTGAAGAATGATACTCAAAGGGAACGGCGCATCACACATACCATTGGCGAGTCTCATCTCACTGGCTCGAGCTCAGCTACCTTCCTATCACATTTGCACCGAGTTTGACTGCTGCTCCTTCACAGTATTCATACAACTTTCTGATAGGTTGGAGGATTTGAGTTGTAACTTGTAGCTGCCATTTGCAGGACCATTTGTTTTACTAGATGTACGTTAGATCTCATTAAGTACAGACTGAATGTTATGACTCTTACTTTGGTGGGTTTCCCAAATTGTTCCAAGTGGGGAAACATAGAAGTCATTGCACTGTACACCAGCTCAGACAACCACCTAGTTGGAGCTGATTGATTCTATCACAACTTTCTTGCATGTCAAGTAAACCTTCTCACTGAAACAATCAATTTGTTTCCTTTTGCAAGCACTCGCATCATGATTGATAACTTAGAGCTTAAGAGTTTATTGGCCTTGCATTCCTAAGGCAGGACTACTCGCTGGATGTCAAGTGTCCAGTCCCAGTGCAGACAGAAACAGTCCACCGTTACTCTACCACAGCCATGGTGTTTTGATCTCTCATTTCATCAAAGTCAATCTTCTTTATTGAGCCAACGAATGAAGGCATGTTCCATGGAGACTGGTTTCCTCTCCCGTCCAAACCTGCGCAACAACCCATATCCTT
Organism: Takakia lepidozioides; assembly: GCA_030704615.1. Taxonomy (NCBI): domain Eukaryota; kingdom Viridiplantae; phylum Streptophyta; class Takakiopsida; order Takakiales; family Takakiaceae; genus Takakia; species Takakia lepidozioides. The sequence goes on along the minus strand of CM060734.1, from coordinate 47,584,425 downwards.
ACACAAACAAGAGATCACTGCTACTCATGACAGTGAAAAAGCAACAAAGTGCTCTTGACAAAAACAACTTGAGAATTATCTGAAGTACCTGGTGGCGCAGGAACTCAATTGCCCCTCGATGGTTGATCACCAGACACCCAACATGCGTGAACCATGGTGCAAAGCAAGATCTGCTGCAGCCTTTGTTCCCTCAAAAACAGTGTCAAAGATCAATCTCAATATGGAAATGCCATCTTTTGTGAAGCTCGCTATAAAGTCTCCCACCCTCCCTCATGTCTCATAGATTCTTAAGAAACCTGATTTCTGCCCAGTTAAATTAAATATTTGAGGAAACATCTGAAGCTGCAGGAAAGAGAAGGATGAGAGAATGGTGAGGTGGTCTAAAACAGTACAGCATCTACCTTTTGGACCCTCATGGGCCTAGATCCATGCACTTCAACGTATTCCCATCCAATGTTGATGTAAATACCAGTGTCCTTCATTACATGACAATGTACTCAAGACGTTCTTTGCCGTAGCCTTGTGGTCATAGACCCCACGCCCAATTTGGAAGGAACAAGCTTGAATGACGTAAGGAATGGCATCAAAGAAACATTGTTTCAGATAAACAGAAGATGATTGTCTTACATACATCAACTCATCAATATACAAAAATGCACATTTTGATGGGTGGAAAGAGCTTCTAGAAGTCCATGTGATTGATTGCAATCAGCAAAATAGACTGTCTCAAAAAGCACTTGAGATGCCCAGATGGACCCAAACAATGAGCTTCCAAGCACATGGCCTTCATGTGCAGTTCTACATTTTTCCTTTTCAACAATGGTAACATGTACCAAAAAATGGTTAACATATGTGAACAGGCTCCTAAAAGATGCCGTGGCATCTTGTCATCTACATTGTCCATCTGTTGGTTGGTCTGTTCGTTTGTCTATTCTCCAAGCCTAATTTTGCTTGTTAGCATGACAAGCATGACACTGGGATGGACCTATCCGTCTCTCTCTCGCCCATCCTGCTCTCACATAGACTGCTATGAATCGTAGTGACTATTTCACAAGACTTCCAGATGTCCATCCAACTTGCGACCGACCTGCAAAGACCCAGACAGCCAGTCACCTGTGTGGAGAGAGGGTGCATTTGAAAGGGGGACAGATGTTGAGATTGAGCTTGCCTTTAAATCTGATAAAAGTTCACCCAGGCCTGCCCCCCGTCGCCTTTCCTCTTCCATAAATAATTTAAACTGTTCAAGGGAACGCCCCATCTTTCCGCCAGCTCTCTCCGTCACTGCAGTCCCATTGCTTTCCAGTCTATCTGAAAATTTGCTATTGTCAAGTCCAATTTCAACTGCTGCAACCTCAAAAGACCCAAAACTCGTCGATTTCTTATTTGGCAGAAAAGTGCTGTCTTCAGTATCTGTGTACTGGTCTCTATCAACGGGGTCTGGGGGCCCAGAAGCTAATCCCCTTCCATTGTTTTGAAAGTTGTCCTCATAAGACTCTTGCAGTTCTGTCCTTGCCATTTGGTCTGATACGGGTTCTAAGCCATCCTCAAGGTTTACAAGCTTGCTGGAGCCTTGAAGTGTGCTCACTGATGCAGCTGGATGGTGTATACCGTCCCCCGTACCATTGATTCGAACCTCCTGGTAGGAATCTTGGGACTCTGTGTGGATCTGCTGGTCCATGGCAGCCTCCTTCTCCTTCATTTTTGCCACTACCACCCACATGCCAGCTAAATCGTTCTCCAAATCCGTTTCATGCTGTTTAGCTTCATCCAACTTCTTCTGTAGCAGTACCTCTCTCTCTTCTCTCTCTGCCATACTGGCCTCCAAGGCAGCCTCCTTCATCTTGGCTGATCCAAGCTCTTTCTTCAGTTCATCTATTACTTGCTCAGAATCAAGCTGCCACATATCAATTTCATCAAAAGGATTAGCAGGGCCAATGAGTTTATTATGCTTGCTGCTGACATTTCCACCACCATTGCTCAAATAGTTACCCCCTGGGCTGATACTACTGCCGGCATTCACCAAAGGTAAATTAACTGGGGCATTTTTCTGCACTTCAGTCAAATCAATCTGCAACTTGGACAACTGATTTTGAAGCTTGGCATTCTGGAAAGTGAGTTCTTGAGCCTGGATCAATTCGGTCCGAAGTTTTGTATTTTGAAATGAGAGCTTAGTCACTTCTTCAGCCAGATTCTTGAGTTCCACAGCAGCCTGCGAAGCAAGCTCTTTAGCATAGGCTGCCTCCTCCGCCAGTTTCTCAGTCTGTATCTTTAGACCCCCCTTGTCCTCAATGAGTTGCATTTTCTCCTGATTCAGCTTCTCTATCTCAGCTGCCTGTAGCCAACAACGAAAACATGTGAGCTTAATCAGGCATATAAATGCTTGTTTATTGAGCTACGAGTGACAAGAGCTCAAACTGGAACCTACATTGTAGCACAGAGAACATGCAACATAGACATACCACTCCTATCCATGACACACAAAATAAACCATACACTGGGTTTACATACAAGCTAGCAGTTAAAAGCATGGACATTCAAAAGGAAATCTACAAACAAAGGCTGGCTGAGTGAGTATCACCCATAATTACTTGTAAGAAATCCAGGGGCATGAAGATGAACCTGCAGAAAGATCCGTGATTGCAAGTGTGTGTCACCATCGGCTGCCCCTGAATTGCGGTCATGACTGTCACTCTCAGAACCATTCTGTTCCACATGTCGGAGCTCACCAGATAAACCCCCAGTGTTCAACCAGCCTCCTATTTCCTCCGAATTGTCTACCAGGCTGTCACTTGGCCTGTGGCGAATGGCGTTTGTCTCCATCAAAGCCAATTGCAGCTCCTGCTGAAGTGATTCCATCGATTCTTGCAACTCCTTGTTCTCCTCAGTCTGTCAGACAAAGTCAAGATCAATTCAGACCACAGAAATATGTTGTCCATGTCCAGCTCCATGTGAAAGATCATTTGGAAACAATAAAATAAAACTGACCACAAACCTTGGCTTGCAGCTGCTCTCGCAAAATACGATTATCTGCCGTCTTAATCTGCACCACCAACCACAGAATTCAGTACAAGACTGTCAGATCACACGGAGATGGAGAGATTTTCCAAGCCATGCAGAAAGCTGGCGCAGTTGCAATCAGTAAGAACTTGATGAACAAGAATCTTTGAAAGCAATGGGAGCTTCTTCATCCCATGGGGTACATTAGTTGTAAGAGAATTTCCTAGATAGGTTTCACTCTTCTTCTCATGACAGGACACACACATTCCATGATAGAGAGGTTATGGGTATTCCATGAGCTTGGCAGAACAAAGATGGGTTACTGGTTTCTGGGTTGCAGGTCTCAAAGATACCTTCATTGACAACCATCCAAGCACCACAGAGAGGAGAAAGTTATGACATCCACGGAAGATCAGAGGGCCTATTAGAGAAAAACAGATACATTATAAAGTTCACAGAGGGTAGGAGGTGAAAAGAAACAGATTAATAAACTACACTCACAAAAACCAAAGATTCCCTGCCAACATTGTAAATCTACACCCCACGAGAAATTTGTGCCTTGTAAAGGCTATTAGCAATGTAAGGACATCCAGTAGTGGTTTCATAACTAACCTCAAGGTCAAAGGTGTTTTCATTGAGCTGAGTCAGTAGTTTTGAAATTTTCTGCGTACACACCACACAAGACAGCAGGTAAAACTCATACCTTTTAGTTACCACAAACAGAACTAACTCAAGATGGTAAGGACTTGTTAGTGCCATTGATCAACTGTGGATCAACTTTTTGGAGCTGTGTGGTTTTGTTTTTAGGTTGTCATGAGTTTCCAAACTAAACTGAAAATAAAAGCTACCTGTGACATCTCGAAGGGATTTCCGTGAAGCTGTTGTGGTGTATCTGATGACTTCATCCGCTGTTCAAGCAGCCACATTTGGCGCCGCTTTTCACTGATTTCCTCCTTGGTCTTCTCTACTTGGAGCTTCACATGAGCCCACAAATTTTCACCCATCAACACATACTTTCCAACAATTTCTCGAGAATTTTCCACACTGTGAAAATGTTGTGTCCTTCCCTGGCTGGCTACTGACTGGGCCAGCACTGCGAGTCTGTCTGGGGCTGGTATCACTCTCCCTCTGTTCTATTCCTCCCCAACCTACCATGTCTCTTAAGCTACCTTCTATCATTGCATCTCAGTGCCACAATTCTATACCTTGAAACTGAAGCAAGAAGGGAGCTTACTTGGATTTGCACATCATCTGGGTTGTTGGCAGCTTGTTCAGTCAACCGCTTGAGAGAGCTAGTACAAAAGGCGACCTCTCCTGCCAGCATCTTGCTTTGCTCCCTCAGCAAATCCATTTGGTCTGCCATCGTTGTCCCCATCTGCAATCAAAATCCGCCACAAAGTCACATATAGAAAAAAAAAATTCTGCAAACACTGAGCTGGAGGTCTATAGACTGAGCAAAACATTCAGCTTCACATTTTGATTTGATTGGAGATGGAAGCTGATTCCTCTTGACTCCTCTTCCCTGAAAACAGATTGCAGCCAAACACCTGTCTCACAAAGGCAAAAACTTTTGCCACTTGTTCTTACCATTTAATCTTAAAGAGGCACACAGATGCAGAAGAATTCTTGACTCACCGGAGGTGGTCTTCGACCCCGGACAGTTGCACTGAAGAGCTCGCCAGCTTGTGTGGGCTCAGGGAACGAATCGATGGCTGATAGGTCCTCAACTCTACGACTGAAAGAGCTGCGGCGAGGACCTTTAAACTCTGATTCCAAAGGGCCAAAAGCTCCTGTGGAACCATTTGACAAGTGCTCCAAATCAAAGCTCCCAGAGGGGCTTGAATGCAGGCTATCATTTTTCTGCAGCAAACGTGGCATATCAGCATAGTTTGATATCACAGATGAATCTATTGACGCTATAAGGTGAAAGATCCCTTGTCCCTGTAGAACAACAGGAGGGAACAGGAAAGAAATTAGTGTAGCCTTCCATAAAAAAAGGTTTAATCAACAGCTGCAATAAGGAATGACTGTATTCATGATAAAGCTCATGCATGATGAAAGGTAAAATGAGCATCAAATGCATCACATGACTTTGGACCTTATATTTTTAGTTTTTTTTTTTTCATAAGAAGAAGCACAGTGAAAGTTACCAAATGAAAATCTCTTGAAAGAAGGTCGCAAAATGGGAATCCTTATACAAGAAACCAATGGCACATGAAAAAATCAGGAACAACATGATGATAGCAACAAACCCGGAGCTTGAACCAAGCAAGCATGCCACGTTTTTTGTTGGATTTCTTTTCATCCCTGTTGTTATCCTCCATACTGTCCCCCCTGACTTCCCCTGTAACATCTAAATCAGGTACCGCATCATCATCCTCAAATAAGGCGTCCCGCCTCTTGTCCGGTAAAAATGCTAACTGCAGTACAGATTGATTCCCAGTAGTATTAATCCATGGTTTTATTTCCCAAGCATATCCACGATGAGCCCAACTTCACCACTAAACTACACACAAACATAACACATAATGGCACATCACAATCCTCAATCAGATTGAAAATCCAACTGCCAAAAGAAGCACCTCAACCATAAATGATATTCCAGAGTAGAGGAGAAAGCTATCAAGTAGATGCAAGATGGTGTCCAAGAAGGAAGCCAATGTCTGACAAGTACCACTTCTTGCTGTGTCCAACGTATGGTAATGTAGCTATCAAAATGGGGGACTTTGGAATTACCTCTTCTTCACCAAAGGAGTGTCGTCGTCGGTGAGTGGGCTTTTCAGTGACAGGGGCAGGAGGAATGGTAGTTTTGGTAGAGACCAGAATAAGCTTTGTTAGCCGCTGAATTCGCCCCATGAGTGCAGCCTTGGCTTGTTCCTCTTCTTCTAATCGGGACTGCATCTTGACTTGCCCAGCCTCCAACTGTTACCCCACAACCCCAAAAACATAAATATAAACAACTATTCCATCATATTCGTCCTAAACTTAGAACCATTACTCTAGAAACAATCTGCTGAAATATATGTGCTCACAAACGAAACATACATAATTCTCACAGCCAGCCTGTATAAACCAAGTCTTCTGAGGTTGAAACAAAGGCATTCCCTGCAAACTTTGCTAATGACCCACCCTCAAGGGCGCAGTGCCTCAAGACCCAACCTCTGGAGTCCAATGTGGAAATTCAGTTGATTAGGGTGTATAAGACAACCTCAAACTGCCATACCACTCACACACAGCTGATGGAAATCCGATTACTGGGATTTGAGTGTCAAGAACGCCACGGGAGTTGGACTTGAGTCCAGGAGAGGCCAAAGACGAGAAAGAGAATGTACATAGCCTTGTGGCCATTGACCCCGCGCCCAGTTTGAGCGGAACACAAAGGGACAGAACCTACCTCTGTCAGGGGCTGACGTTGGTACTTGCCTTGGTAGAAAGCATTGATCCGGGTTTTCCAGATATCCTCTAGAAATTCCTTCACACAAGCATCAATCTGCTGTGTGTGGTTTGCCCAATAACTAGGCCCCAGAAGGGCCTGGGCTTTTGGCTCAGCCTTGAGACTTTCAAAGTTGAGAAAGAAAGAAAGAAAGAAAGAGACTTTACAACATCCACAGAAAGCTCCAAGAGCTCATGCAACAAAAGAATGTAGGAACGAGAGAGGATGTGGGGCCTTCAGCAAGCAACCCAAAAACACCTATTCTCTCCAGTAGGGAAAGCCTCACACAGATATGCTGCATCAACCACTGCTCATGAGGGATTATGTCCAACCCCAAACATAAACAGATCAACTTAGGATTTCAGATTCAGAGAAAAGACACACCTGTTGGCGCAGATGGACAAGGTCTTCCTGGCTTGTATTCATAATGTACGGCTGCTCAAGGATTCCACGCTTGAGCTGCTCTAGCTCCAACTTCAAGCTGCTAATTTCTTTCTGGTATTTCTTTATTAATGATTTCTCATCCATTATCTGCATCCACCACTGCTTTCTCTTAGCTTGAACAAAATACAGATTGTGACAGAATTTAACATGCTTCATGCTTCCCAAGGACAGACATCAACTGACTCTTTCCTTTTTCTATCGTTTGCGAGATGAGACAGGTCTTGGGCATAGATCTTCTTCCCTCTTCCTGCCACATTCTTCTAGATTTCCCTATATGGACAAAGGGACCCTGATTTGGGACAAAGACAGACAGCACAGGCAGGCATAAGTCACACAAACATTAGCATGCCACACAAAGAGAAACCCAAACAAAGTCAGTAACAGACTGTCACTCGACATAGCACATCCAGCATGACCAAACTTACCTCCAACAGAGATGGACACACATTTCAATGATGACACTAAGAGCTCATGAAGTGGCATACCCGGTTGGACGCGGCATGGATTTCAATTCGTTTGGCTCGGTGTGCAAACTTGAGGGTGTTATGCGTCTCCTCGTTGTTACTGGAGGCAGGCGTGATTGCGCAGATTAACTGTTTCAAATCGCCGTCAAGACACTGCGATAAGTAACAGCGGCATACTCTGTAAAGACCAAAGTGTCTTTTAGCAACCCTGACTACAATACTGTGTGGTTTCTTCTGAACAGTTCCCCTTTCCTGTGGTCCCTGTAATGCCCCAACTCGTGAATCAAGTAGAATCTGTAATGTGGGCAGTTCGCTTGGCACTAGATTTGAGAGCATTGGTGATATGATTACAAAAAATACATCCCACCCAGTTAGCAAAGGCATACTTATTAGGCTTTGCTGTCTCTAGTCGTGTGGAAATAGAACCCATGGTTTGGACAAGAGCAGAAAATGAGGGGAAGGGTGCAACAGGAAGACAGCAAAATGGGTCAGTGACAAAGCTACCTCCTTAAGAAATGAAGTTGATTCTGTTTTTTGCAAAAAAAACTTCTTTGACAATGCATCAATAAAAACAATTCTCCACCCCGGAATTGACCAAAATGGCCAACACGGCGTCATCTCAAACTCTTCTAAAACTGAGCAAAAACAGGTATACAAACGGGTGCCAATTCCACTGCATCATGCTTTGTTCACTACAATCACCATCATGAAAACATCTAGGTGAGTACAGAGTAACAACTCCATACAGATATTAAATGGTGACCCAAACAGATGTTGCACCAGTCCAAGTTAAGACTTAAATCAGCGCAATATAGAGAGTGCAGCCCTCCCATTGTGCTGTCAATCACAATGTCTCAGACCATTAACTTAATTATTTGTCACTGTGACAAGCTGCCACCACTCCCCACCAACTTCATGAGTGGGTGTAGATAAAATATACTACTATGCTCACATTAATAGGCATCCCATTATAGAAACCTTCATCCTGAGTTTTTGCCACTTTTCTTAAAGTAACCGGAAGACTTGGCCATGATGTCAGCTAGCACTCAGCAGGTAAAGCTAATCAAGACAGTCAGCATCTTCACTTAAGCATGACAATTATGAAGTGGACCTGAAAGTTCTCTTTGGCTTGTCCTGTGAAAGCAGACATTATAGCAAAACTGTTCAAGGAGGTTTGCTGGAAGGGTAGCTGAAGGGGCATCCTGCACCCTGCACATTGCCTTCATGTTCCAGCTGGTCACTACTTGGGATTACTTGAGAGACCAAGAGAGAAAAAAAAAGCAAAAAAAGAACTTTATAAAGTCCACAGAGGGCCACAAGAGCCCATGGGACAGATAGAACAAACGAACAGCGAGAAGATGTCAACACCAGGGCTCATGTGGAAAGCTAACACATGTTGGACCCTCAGGAGAGAGATACAGCTATGAAACTGAGAGATTTGCTGAAGAGAAGACATACTGAGATGCGACCATGGCCACTCAAAGAAGACTGCAAGAGGCGAGTAAGCTTAGAGTCGCGATAGGGTATGTGTGATGCCTTGCCATCACTTAGCTTTGATATGACCTGCACCAAACACCCAGAACTTCATAAAGCTACTCATCATGAGCAATTTCTACCCACTAAACGTTTCAAGTAATGTGATAAGATTTGGGTTTCCTAGAGATTAGCTACTTAGTGGGCTGATGGAGTTACAGGAAAGAAAGGTTAGCGCTCACAGTGCCCAGCGTCAGTAAACTCTTGTTTATGTATGAGCCTTCTTTCCGGCGCAGACCTGTTGTTTCTGTCTTTGAGCTCTCTGATCCTGCAAGGTCAATCAAATTCTGCATACACAACACTTGCCAAAAGTCAGTATAAAGCCATAATCTACATGCCATTATAGTCATAAATGCAAGTGTATTTTTAAACTAGCTCAAGTGCATCCAACTATCAGGATTACTTCTGAAACCATGTATATATATATATAGAAAATGGACTCATAAGACATTGGTTGCTGTAGCCTTGTGACCATAGATCCCACACCAGATTTGGCCCGAACAAAATGGCACAGACACTACCTTTGTGAGGGACTTAACGTAATATAAACAATCTGTTCGGGCTTACCAGATTTCCTCTAGAAAGCCAATCAAACAAGCATCAATCTGCTGTGTGGGATCTGTCCAACATTAGACGCCAACAGGGCCAGAACTTTAAGCTCAGCCACAAGATTTTGAAAGCTGGTGAACACAGGTGCAGAGACTATGTTTTCTTTATGGTCCTGCAGAGGTCGCTCTCGGACTTTGTGACATGGAGGCTGCCAGCATGTCCGGCATGCACACTCTCCCTTTTTTCTCTGCATCTGTTTATTGTTCAAAGTTAGATTCCTCGCCCCGAGTTTAAATTTCAGTCTAGTGCCAAGGGTAGGTACGCCCTTCAGGTCATCCTTAAGGTCCTCACCCATATCACGGACTGGAAACACGTTCAGGCAATTTTTATGCTCAACTTCTTAGTTCGGGACATTCTTCTTGCTTCTGACATGGCCTGGACACTTCACCCTCCAACTCAGCTTCATCTAGCAGGGTCATTTCTTCCTTCCTAATATTCAGGTACTTGAAATTCTCCTCTACTTCTTTTCCGCCAGGACTTAGCCTGTTCAACAGCACGGTCTTGCTTCCAATATAGGGTATCGGAAACCATATAGATGAACAGATTGTACTCATAAGACGTTGTTTGCCGTAGCCTTGTGGCCATTGACCCCACGCCCAGTTTGAGCGGGAACAAAAGGGACAGAACCTACCTCTGTCAGGGGCTGACGTTGGTAGTAAGACTTACCTCCATATAAAGAATTAATCCGGGTTTTCCAGATATCCTCTAGAAATCCCTTCACACAAGCATCAATCTGCTGTGTGTGATTTGCCCAAAAACTAGGCCTCAGGAGGGCCTGGGCTTTTGGCTCAGCCTCGAGACTTTCAAAGTTGGTAAACAGGGGTACAGGCACAATTCCCTTAATAGATTTGAAGAGGCGTCTCTTTGGTGAGAGAACCCCGGACAGTGTATCAGAAAATGAATACTGTCTTCAGATTGCCCACACAACGGGCAATTGCACTCTCCCTTTCCTCTCTGCTTCTGTTTGCTGTTCAAAGGTAGGCTTCCTGCCCTGAGTTTAAATTTCAGTCTAGTGCCGAGAGTGGGTAGACCCTTGAGGTCATCCAAGATGTCCTCCCCCATGTCACAGACTGGAAACAAGTTCAGGGAAGTTTTCTGCCTAACTTCATTTTCATCAGACAATCTCATGGCAACAGACATGGCTGAGGACACTACAGCCTCTAAGTCAGATTTATCCAGCAGGGTCAAGACTTGCGGATCCAGGTCCAGGTCCTTGAGGATCTCTTCTACTCTCTTCTGCCAGGACTTAGCCTGTTTGACAGGGCGGTCCTGTTTCCAAGATATAGAGTCGATTAATTTAGGATATCTGGTGTTGGGCATATGTTGCAGCTGCCCCCACCATCTGACCTTGAATTCATCTCGTCGGGAGCTTAAGGACGGAATGCCAAACTCACCCCGAACAGCCACATTGGCTGTTTTGGAGCATGCTGACATACACTCCTTAAGCACCCCCACTTGAATGGATTCTAGAGACTTAGCCTGGTTGGAGTTATCAACCCATATAGCAGATCCGTACTCCAAGGCAGGTCTGATAACGCGACAAAGCATGGTTTTCTTAACCTCAGAGTTGACCCCTCTGCAGTGGAAAAATTTAGTGAGCCCCAGAGCTTTGCCCTTGCCAGTTTGAACAACTTTCCGGATATGTGCATCCCAATTACAATTGGAGGAGAACTCAACGCCCAGGTAAGTGTAGGAAGGGAGGACCGGGATCTCTTGGCTACCCCACTGCCACTTAAGATCACTTCCTCCCTCTCCTCTGTCGTTGAATGCTACCACTGCACATTTGCTGACATTAGCCTCTAGCCCCCAAAGATCAAAGTATCTCTTCGCGCAATCAATCAACTCCTGGAGATTGGTTGGAGTCTCCCCTATGCCTGCGAAGTCATCCGCAAACATAAGGGCTGGTATGGTGCTATCACCCACCCTTAACCCAAATCCCTCACTTTCCACATCCTCGAGGAGTTGATTGATGAAAACATTGAAGAGCAGAGGGGAGAGAGTACATCCTTGAGCTACACCTTGGTCTATGTCAAAGAAGCTGGACTTCTGTCCGTTAACAGTGACACAGCTTTTGGTGTGAGCATACAAGTTGTGGACAACTCTCCACATCTTTCCCTTGATCCCACAAGACCAGAGGCGGAACCATAGGCCATCTCTCCACACTGTGTCATAAGCCTTTTTGACATCCAGGAAAAAGACATAAGTGGGTTTCCCTTCTTTTTTCCTTCCCTGGATAATCTGGCTTAGAGTGAAGATATGATCCACACAGCCCCTGTTTCGCCGAAAGCCAGCTTGGCCTTCGTGGAAACAACCTCTAGACTCCAGATCAACCTCGAGACGAGTACTTATAACTCTGCAGAATGTCTTGCCAACAGCATTGAGGAGCGTGATGCCACGGTAGTTCCCCGGTTCTTCTCTGTCACACTTCTTGTATAGATTGACAATGACCCCCTGTCGCCAGCGAAAGGGGATCATTTCAGTCTTCCAGATAAGGTTAAAGAGGAGAACTAGGGCCTCTATCATGGGATCGCCACTGTGCTTGATAAGCTCGTTGACAATACCATCAGGTCCACCAGCTTTATATCCATTTAAATGTTAAATTGCTTCCACAATCTCAGAAGAACTAATGGGAGCATTATAAGCCATTGAAATATACTCCAGTTCATCAGGGCTGTTTTGAATCATAGGAACAGTTTTTCCAACTGTGTCCCTCCATTCAGCAGAAGACCCCTCACTGTTAGACCTAGAAGTTCTGCCAAGGATACTGTAGTGAGTTTCAAAGGTTTTGACAATGTCAACCGATGAAGTCACCACTGCACCTTTAGTAGTCTTCAGCGCTTGTACTTGCTGACCGTTTTTCGGTTTGTACAAACGTTGAAGGGCCAACCAGAATTTCTTGTCATTACCACCATGGTGGTTTGAGTTTATTTCACTGTATAACTTGTCCCAGTATAATTCCTTCTGAGACCTAACAAGCTGAACATATAGATGAACAGACAGAGAACTGTAGAGCAGTCTTGATCCCTTCCATGGGCAAATGGAGACACCCAAGCTCTAGTACCAGAAATTATTTGATAAATTCAAACTATAAACTCCTCCAACTCATGAATCTGAGACCATCTAACTTGGAACATATCCAAAGATAACCATGTTGCAGTGTTCCACCTAAGGAAAAAACCAGCTTACAAGTTGAGAAAGTTTGATATCTTCATCTGTGTAGCCTTCACCTCGCGGGCTGCTTTCTAGTGTCTGCACATGCAGCCAACAGACCCATATTCATGGGTTCAGCACGTAAACTTCACATCCTGGAACTTTGTGACCACATTTTTCTAGGGATGGTACTGTTCTTCCCCCTGCTTTATATCTCCATGTGGCCCTCTTTACAACAGATATGCCTGGTTGTGTCCTCATGTAGCCAACAGGTTCTAGGACCTTTAAAAGCCTACAAGGAAGGAAAACTGCTCTGGCATAGCTGTAGCAATTCAAAACGATGTCCAGAGCAGTTCTGATAAGCAAATGAGGAAATTCCGATGGCAAACTACCACCTCAAACATGACTCGCAACCAAGTATCTATTCCGATGGGTATGGTGGATAGTAGCACCAACTCTCCAAAGCTAATCTACAGCTATCATTGCCTATGTCGTTTCACAATTGCAGATTAAAAGTAAAATGTGGAAATAGATAGTTTAATTTCTGCCATGATGAGTACAGAATATCTTGAGTCTGTCAAGAAAATGGATCACACCATGCTGAAGATTGTATGACTTCTACTGCTGAGTAAGTTGAAGTTGTTTGAACCCACGTGCCGGTGCTCTGCAATCCATCATGGAAACTTCTCAATGACACGAAGACAGGTAAGAGCAAAGAAATAAAAAGAGAGAAGTTTCATTCAATGGTTGCCTGGTACCATTGGCATGGTCATATCCATTACCAGCCCAGAGAGGTGATCTATATAAAGCAAATGTCGATCTTCCGACAATAGCCTATGACAAATCATTGGCAAATCATTGGGATGCACAGACAAGACAAGACAAAACCAAAGAAAACATTTTGAAATCTTCGAGTAATAATGATACCTTCACCAGCAGCAATAAGGGAGAGGGCATGCGCAGGAGACAACACCACTTCCTCCTTTATGCCTTCCACATATGTACCCTGCTGTAATCATACGCCGTGTATTGAGACTGTTAGAATCATTTGCTTTTTCTCTCTGTCTTCTGCCCAGCCTAGCAATCTCTCCGAGAAAATTTGGAGACACTGATGGCAGTAAATTTAATTGACTCAGTAGTTGAGCTCAACTTATATACCTGGGTGTCTTCTCGCACGCGTAGATTTTGACCGGCAGGATCTAGTAGATCGTTTATGACCTGACATAAAATACACACAGCCACAAGGTATATTTTCAGTTAAAGGGGAGGGAGACTGTGTGTGTTTGTGTACTCGGAAAGATGCTTTCCCATAACCTTGGGGAGACAAACCTCCTGAGGGAGAAAAGGGGAGTCTGGAGAGACAACAGTGTGATGGGTGAAAGGAAGACAAACTATATGAGGGGTAACTAAGGAGGAGAATCTAAAGCATAGGCAGTGTGCTTGAAAAAGAACCCACCTCATTGTAAATCTCAAGGTAAGAAACCCGCAATAGAAACTCCCGATTTGGAGTCTGCCACAACGCCAGGAACCCAATCACTACATTCCCAATGCATTGTTCAGCCCTTTAACCATCGAATCCTTCATCACTTCAGTAGCCAAATCCTTACCTTGCACAACAGCACATCTGTTTTGTTGGATACCCTTTGGAAATTACTTTATTTAATCCAGACAAGTAAAAACTGCTGCAATTTGATGATATTGAAATCGGAACATACAAGGATAGACGAACTCACCTCTTGAATAATGCTAAAAACATCCTTTACAGCCAACGGGATGACTCCTGGTGACTTTTGATCCCCCTGGCAGTCCATTAGCTCACAAACTTGTCAGATCATGAATCAGGTCATATACTGGTCACAACTGCACCCCATGCCTTAGTCCATGCAAAAAGTTGAGGGAGAGAAAGAGACATTGTATATGCAGAAATGGAGGTACTACCCTTGTAGGCAAAGACTCCATGTGCCTCCTGTTAGGATGATGGAAAGGGGATCAGAAGACAGAGGGTTCTCCAACCTTGCATAATGCACTAACAGGCACCACGTACTTACATGCATGGTGTGAGTCTTGCCACTGCTTGTAACACCGTATGCAAAAACAGTTCCTGCAGTTCAATCCCAAGCCACCCAAGTGTCTAAGGTGACTGGAATATCACAATTTTGGATCAGATTCAGGCACACATTACAACCAAATATGACAGGCACAACCCAGTAGTTCTTATTTCTCTCTCTTCCTCCTTTTTTCTCCAGCACATGTTTTCATAAATTCAGCTTGTAGCAAGCGTATTTGCTGTCAGAATATTTTTGAAGGCCCTAGAAGATGTTGGTGTCTGTGTGAAGGTAGGTTTAGAGCAGGAATGACCTACCATTGATACCCTCCATAGCTCCACTTACTACATGCTGTGCGGCCACATCATAGACTCCTCTCGTGGTAGTTGCAGGCCCAAACACTCTGTCTGCCACATACCCAGACACAGCAGATTGAGTCTCCCCCCTTCTCTCTAGAAGGGAGCTTATGGAACTACATGTCAGGAGAACTTGGAAGCTACCCAATCCCACAACAAAGCTCCATTTCTATCGAGCGACATTCTTGGTTCTCCGAGATGATAGAATCTTGCGGTCCAATTACCTTACGGCACCTTTATCTCCTTCCCTCCTGAGGGCATTGGGGCGGTTCACGGTGGGCTCCCACAATCTACGGATAGAGACTGGCAGATGGGAAAACCTGCAGGGAGGACAGCCTATGTCCAACTTGCACAGGACGCAACTGGGAAATTGAAACTGAAGAACACTTCTTCTATTGCCCTCTATACTATGAGATTCGTGGGAGATTCCACTGTCTATTACGGGGAACTCAATCTCTCACTGAAGTCTTCCACTATGAGGATCAGAAATGCTTGGCAGGGGATAAAACTGCTGCCACGAAGGTAAATTGCATACCGAATGCATAGGCAGTCAATGGATTCAATTCGCTGCGCACAGTAGTAACGCCATCAGCATACCAAGCAACTTCGTCACCTCGAAGAATCTCTCTTTGACTGCACCATACATCACAACAAATCCTTCTTTTGAAAATGGTAACATAGAGAGTCCCTAGTTAGTCAGGTGTCCCCACTTCCTGCTGTTCCCTGTTTGCCTTCCCTTAGTTTTCTCAGCTACCTAGTCCCAGAACATTTAGGATACGGCCAGGAGGGACAGTCTCAGGAGCGAACTTTCCCGGATCGCAATATACACAAGCAGGGATGGGTAACACAAAACACAAGAGCAGCTAGACGTGGAAATTAAGTAGGTTCTTCAAGTACAGGTAATGGCTCCATGCCATCAAAAACCAAGGAGGCATCTTGGTAGTAATTGCACAATCTCAGAATGGATGTAAGCAAAAAAAAACTTTTCTTTACCATGATTTTGAAGTTGGTACATGTCCCACGGATTAGCAGAATGAAAACCAGCAACGACGTTTATGATCTCATAAGGGTCAGAGGCAACATTAACAACTTTAAAAAATTCTTTCCACTCCTATTCAGATTGAAGGAAAGTTGAAACTGATATGACACATTTTAAATGTTCATGGACCTAACTGTCATCAGCTGAGTGGTTGCATCAAGTCCAAAACCCTACATACTAGCACCTGCATTTTTTAAAAGCAAATTGGCTGCTAATGTGATTATTGCAACCACTAGGTCAACAGGCAACCTGTGTACCAGTTGCTGCTGCATAAGGATCGAAAGCTCTTGGAACATCTGGTTATAAAACCAATGTATTATATTCCTTGGATGCAAACCACTGATCTATGCCCATGATTAGGTCATATCAAATCATGATCAGATACTCTAATTCTTCACCTCTCAAGATACCAAGGTTTTCTATTTCCTTGGCGGTCTTGTTTCTGAAGCTACCACCCACTCCATTGAATAAGAATTTCCAGGTGTGTACCTGAGAGGTCGAAATCGAACGGTAACACAAACATTCTCCTTCGCTCGACTTACAGACTCCTCCCTTTGGGAGGTTGGCGTCCCAGGCGTCTGTGGGGTCCCTGGGCTCCCACCTGTCCTCTGGCTTCCAGCTGAAATCGAAGAAGCAGAACTGGGACGGAATTTCTGAGGAGTAATAGTTGGTGGCACTGGGATATTGCTCCTGCCTCTAGTGGGAGTTAAGGATGTTCCAACCAAGGAGGGAGTCTTGGATGCTGAGGTAGTGGTGGTTCGGGAGGGAGATGGACTTGAATTCCTGCTTTGATTACGAAATCGAAATGGTGAGCTAGATCGCGACTTTGATGAAGATGAGGCCATGGTCTGGGGGGATAAGGGGCATTAAGATTGTTTCCCAAAAACGAGGAAAGGGGAGAGGAAGAGAGTGCGATTCTAGTTATCCCGTTTCACAGCAAATTGCTGGGAAGGGACCTACATTAGATCTTCAAAAATCAATATAATTTGATTATGAAAATGCTGGCCTCTTTGGGAAATCATTGTCGGCAGATAAGTGGATGAGTGATATGCCCGACGGTAAACGGAAGCGAGATAAGGCGCGCTCTGATTGGAAGAAGATGAAGCCATCCTCTCCGCAGGAGCTGGTCACGTCCCCGAGATACAGGGAAAAGGACAATGCAACAAGAGAAGATACGGCCACTCCCAGACAATCAAGAGAACATCTGCCGCTATAAAGATTTATCCATATCGGAAAGGTGAATTGAACACGGGTGCATATGTCCAAGGACACACGATCTGCACTCGCGAGACCGAGAATGCACACAGGCGGACACAAGAAGGAGACAGCGACAGAATCCGAGATTAGCAGGCCACAGTTTTGCCACACCAAACAGCATGAAACAGGCCTGCTAGATTAAGCCCGGGCACATCCCAGAGCATGATGTTATGATCTCATCAGCAGCCTCCCCTTGGAACTGTTTGTCTTCCTCGCGAGCTTGAAGCAGGATCACATAGCTACCAAAACAGAGAGAAAAAGAGAGGGAGTGCAGAGGAATTCGAAGCAAGCAAAAGATTAACATTCTGTAAGCGCCTCCTTGTTATACTTCTGACACCAGATGCCAATTGCACTCGGGCAGAGCGAAGCTGATGACGCCATAGCCGGACCTCACGCTGCTGCCTTTGCTTCGCTTTCAACCTCTCACCGCCTACCGCCGGTTCCGTATGGACTCCCTATACGAATACTTACAGGTTCACGTCCTGCGAACTGGTGATAGACGGTGGCCATCACCGCTGCCACCGGATAGACCCCAGGGTGTAATGGGAACGCGCGCCCGAGATATGCAAACACACGTGCATTGGGAAAAAGCGTAATGAGCGCATGTACATAGTGGCCACCTGGCGGCCCTATATTTGGTCCAATACTTTAATCGCGTCCCTTACTCTTCGCTCCCATTTATGGGCCCCCTTCTATTCTCTTAAATTGAGTCGTCAAATCGGTCCTACTAGTGAAATCTAACATAGGCTAACTTAAAGTTCTGCAAGTCTTTGTTTGGATTCGAGCCCTAGGCCTGAGACCTATTTACAGCATTTTACCGGATGTAAGAATTGAGTGTACCTATCTCCGGCCCTGAAATTATCATTATTACGTTCTGGTAAAAGCATTAAATGAACTTTTGCTACGTCTTTACACGTGTGATTACCGCCTAGAATAAGTCAAAGAATGAGAAATAATCAAAAACAAGAAAAAATCCTGAAATTTTACAAAAACAATTCCAACCTAGGCACTTAGGTGTGACTATGGAACTGTCTGGGTACATGATATTCTGCCCGATGAAACTGCCTGTAAGGAGATTTTGGCCTACGAACGGACAGAGAACCGGGCAGAATGTCATCTGCCCGTAACCTTTCATCGCGTCAAAATTTATAGGTGGCAGTTTTTGTCCGCGCTCCATTTTTTTAATTCAATTCTGGTAATAAAACGTTTCAATTATACTATTTTTCTACGTATTCCATTTTTCCAACAAATGCAAATGAATGTTAAGAAAAAAATTGCCTGCACTAATCCTGAGGCTTATTATACCCGAGATGCCTTCAATTTTTACACGGGTTGCCCCGGAACAAAAATCGGGCCTGCTCCCTTCCAAAAAAACAAATTAGTAAACAATAACTCTGTAAATTCACTGGACTGTATCAATATTCACATAGAGGTAACATTCTTAACAGAGGACTTTCCTAGATTTGACATTTGACCTTAGGGCGGCAAGACTCGAAAATCCGGGAAGTCTGAAGGTTAAGATGACGCCAGTCGTAGTTAGCGTGCAAAAGGGCCTCTTGCCCTTGCGGATACTGCCCTGGTTCCGGGCTAGGGTCTTAGAGGTTAAGAAATTTGCATGGTGTGAAGCATTCCCCCTACCCAAACAAAAGTGTATACCAACAGTCAGTAGCTCAGTTGGCTAGTGCACTAAGTGCCACCCAGATGATTCTAGGGTCAAATCCTGCTACTTGACGGGTGTGGTATACTCTTCTCCCCCTTCCCTTGGGCGGTGTCCCATTTCTCAGCCTCCATGGCACGGTTACCGTGAAAGAGGTTATTTTCTCCTCTCACTATCAAGGGGGCCTGATTTGGTCGCTCCCAGGAGTTTTTTTTTTTATTTAAATGTATGAAAATGCCATGGGTGAAGGGCCATAATCCAGAGTTGCGCGGCCAGGCCGGCAGAGCCAGATAATCCAGTGATGGGAAGTTCTGCTGGAAAAGTCATTATATGTATTTTCAAGCAGTAATTTAGGGTCATGAGATATATGAGACTTGGTCAGACAAGTTTGAAGGTTACTCGTGGCATCCCAGCATAGATCCTCGTATAATCCTTGTTGAAAAAAATGGTCAGAGAGATTGGTAGGACGAATTTCATAGTATCATCTATATTATCAAATCCTTCCATTGTTCTACATATTCATTTATCTCTATTAATTAATTGATTCAGTTTGTTGTTTGCTGTTTTTTTTTGGGAGCCCTGCCTTTGCATAGCCCACTATTTACTAATTTAGTAGGTAGTAATTAGTAGGTAGTAAGAGGGAATCCTTTATATAGCCTCTCAGGGCGGTGGGACCCTTCTAGAAGGCCCTGGACACATGTCAACCCTACAAGACTCCCTATTCTAAATTTAGCCAATTCCTCCCTTCTTTTATTGGACCCCCTCATCTCATTCCTTTATACATGTGGCCTCCCTACATAGGCGCCCCACTCTAATTCCTGGGCCACAGTAATTCCTGGACCACTCTAGAATCAGGGCCTGAATGTAACTGCTCTACATATTGAAATCCTTTAGTATTGCATTTCAAAATATATGAGTTAGTTTAACCCCTAATACGCCCACCAAGCGCATTTAGGCTAAAATTGGGTTTTGTAATTTTTGAACAATTTTTTTGTTTCTCAAAGGAATTGTGTAAAAAAATATACACAGTGTTCCTAGGCACTTGGCACACTAGGATTGGGTGTCTGATTGCCTTCGGTCTGGCTTAGGGTTTTCATGTAAGGGCTCGAATAGATGGGAGTGAGGTCCAGCCAGCCCCGGGGAGCGTTATCGCGTTTTGTGAACCTTCTTCTCAATTTGACCTGTGTATTCTTGATTTGGCTTTGGTGTTTCGCGTACGTTCTTTGTAACATGTCATTGCGTGGTACACAACTGGTGCAGGTGGCCGTTGGTGGTTTTTGCAAGTTCTCGTGACGTGACAACCGTATCTTGTCATATGTTTTTTTCTTGATATCGTTCTTTGCTTCTCACCTTCGGATTCGCGATTTTGCATTGGAGTTTGTAGATATATGAGTAAGAGAGACAAAGGGCAATAGTCGGGTTCTTCATTTCTTGGCGGTGATGTACTGTCAGAGCTTCGTCGTCTTCTAATAGAGAAATAGAGAGTGATCGATGGTGTTGATCCTCCCCTGCACCTAGTCATTTGGGAGTCAATGCAGCTACCATTGCGGCGTGGGCAGCAGGACTTGGTGCAAGTCATGATCAAATAGCCAAATTGTACGGGTGCTTGAAAAAAGAGTGTTTGTTGTGTTTGAAGCATACTGCTCAGGTGATCAGATAGCCCTCTTTCCCTACGCACCTTATTTTCGTTAACTTTGGCGGGGACATGGTACCGAGATTATAGGGCCGTGACGTTACGGCGTGAGCTTGGGCCGTGAGCGCGCAAGCCCAGGATCACACTATGACGATGCGACGTGAGCCCACGCTCACGCACCATGACGTGGCATGAGCCTACACAACAACTCGCAACAGAAATGGCACCAGCTAGTATGCCCGAGGGGCCTATAACCCCGGGAATTGTACAATTTATATGGGAAAAATTTGTTGTCTTCTTCAATGGAACTTACACAGTAACAATTGAAGAAGACCACACTATGCCTATTATGACTAATGTGATCATGACACTTGTATATGACTTACTCTCAAATATTATTTCTATGTATATACTAGTTTTATGTTTGGCACCACATCGAATCCATTTTATTAGACATATGTCTGTTTGGTTAATATTGTATTGTTTCAACACTGAAGTTGGTTGTCTAGTGTTACTTGTTCCATTGTAGCTCAAATATTCAAATATCGCACTGGATCGCATGTGCCTCAAGACATGTCTCCACAACAATCTTTTCACAGTAGAAGAACTATGAATGCATAGTAGAAGAACATTGATTTTCAAACATACACTGAAAGTATTAGTCCATTTGTATCCACCTTTGTCTCAATTTGCATGGAAGAACACTGGACAACAGCAAATAAGTATGTTGTGCAATTGTCAAGTTCTCCTACATTAAGTGCTACTGTCCCGATGGAGAAAGGTATCCACCTAGTTGTAACTCATAGTGGCTTGGTGAATATAAAAGTCTCATTTGGGATCACAGACCATCACGTTCAAAATTATGTGATACAAATGCTTACATGGAACGAATTTCTCTCTTTTTCCAAGACTAGTCGATAGCATGCCAACGAAATCATGACATACATGCAATCTGAAAATTTTGATACTATAGTGTCATAGGTCTTGTCCTACAAAATAGATGCGGATGTAATTATTATATACACCCGGCCATAGCTCGGATGCGGAACTTCCATCGTACCTACAACTCGAGCGCGAAGAATGAGTGTTTTACAGTTGGAGGGAAATGTCATACCATCTTCCCAATTCGCTTAGTCGTTGCAAATGAGCTCTGAGAGGAGGCACTCAAGGATTACCAGGAACATTGCTATAGGGGGGTGCTATTCCGTGAGCCCGGAGGCGTGAGCCTGTGAGCCCAGGAAACCGTGAGCCCAGCACAGGCTCACGCCACGTCAGCATGCATACAGGGCCTATTTCCGCGGGTGTCACCTATTACCGCGGGTTGAATAGCCATTTCCCGGGAATGCAGACTGGATGTATTACATCCATTGTATCCATCCTTTGTATCCATTGCATCCATCTAGACGTTATCAAAGACTTTCCTTCATATAAAGAATTAATCCAGGTTTTCCAGATATCCTCTAGAAATCCCTTCACACAAGCATCAATCTGCTGTGTGTAATTTGCCCAAAAACTAGGCCTCAGGAGGGCCTGGGCTTTTGGCTCAGCCTCGAGACTGTCGGGAGCTTAAGGACGGAAAGCCAAACTCTGCATTGGAATGTGGGTACGTCGTGAGGAGGTGCACACTGACATCATCTAAAGCGGATCCCTGCGAAATCTTTTCTTACTCACCACCTTTGCGAACATGCCAAGTATGTGCGGGAGCATCATGGATGCTCACCAGATTTGAGAATGCCTGAATGATCTTTGATCACGTGGACTTCACCTCGATGGATTCACCAAGCATTCTTCTAGCAGGAATGGTTTGGAGACAAGCGAGCAAATGATGCGAGAATGTTGTACACGAACCAAAGTCAATTGTTTGTTTTTGAAATGCACTCAAGCCTGTGAGGTCCACAAAACTCTAAATAGATTGAAGGAACAATCCGGGCAGTCCATGCAACCCCCATCTCCAATAATAGTTTGTTCCCATGAAGTTGCATCCCACGCACACATTGCAAACAGGACAACAAGGACACACAGCCATCCCATTTCAAATTTGGCCCCGAATAAAACCAAAAGAAAACTTCATATCAAGTGTCACAGTCATCAGAATCACTCTCGACCTCCTGTGCTATGTCATCCACAAAGATTCTGGCCCCAACACCACATCTTCTACCACGGCCGTCAATGGGCGGATAGCAAGTGCCATGAATGGACATGCTTGTTGCGAGTGCCTCCGCATAGACAGGTTGCACGTAAGACCGAGGAGGACTTGAAAGAAGTCCAAATAGGTGTGATAGCCCTGGAGGGTAGTGGAAGCACGCGGACTCCTGTACATATCGACAAAAACCCATTTTGAACACAATGATGCAATACACAAGTCCAACGAAGAGGATGTTTCCCATGTGCACTTTGCCTCAAGAACAGTGATTCAGGATACTGAAACAACAATACAAGCATCCA
Organism: Takakia lepidozioides; assembly: GCA_030704615.1. Classification (NCBI taxonomy): domain Eukaryota; kingdom Viridiplantae; phylum Streptophyta; class Takakiopsida; order Takakiales; family Takakiaceae; genus Takakia; species Takakia lepidozioides. The sequence goes on along the minus strand of CM060734.1, from coordinate 47,561,363 downwards.
TAGGTTGAACTTACTCACAGGCAAAGTCGGAGTCCAGCTCCTTGTCGGAAGTCTCCCCTGTATCAATATCACCGAGAAGGGGCTTCGGAAGGATTTGAGAAGTGTGTCCACCCAAACCCATCAGGAGGTTCTTGTAAATCTTGGCATCCCCTTCAATCCCAAAGAGATGTTGCGCACTGGCCTTGCAAGCGTGGTACAAAGCATCTGCAGTGGAACAGAATGAAGAAAACAGACATTGAAGACACATTTGGAACGGTGGGAAGTTATGAAAGTGCAAGCTCAAACAAAAACCTCATGAAATGTGAATGTTGAAGAGACGAACCTGTGCCCTTTGACAAATCCAGAACTCTGGCGTCTGTGTAGGTGCAGCACTCCACAATTGTTTGAATGAAAGCCGAGCTCTTCTCCCTCGCCCCTCTCCAAGGAACCCCATTCCCCCTTCGCAAGCACACGTTGCTATCGACGTAGTTGTGGTGCATGTCATCCGTGGGAGGATCTGTCCTCTCGTCTATGAACTTGCCCACATGAGTGATGGCGAACTCTGGAATGATGGCCGGAGTCGTAGGTGGATGCACTCGGACGAGACAAACAGTTTCAAACAAACGAGTCTGCGAACAGGACATGCACGAGGAACTAAGAAGCTCCAAAACCAGGCCCCAACATATGAGTTTGAGCGACCTATACAACTCCATCCGAGAACCAGCAAGAAGAGGAACAAAAAGGCAAATTTACCATCTCTCCCGGACGATCCCCCTTCGTCAGGTACATGTTGTTCACACAATTCCATGTCTTCACGGCCCTCATACCGGAGGCTTTCAAATAGCTGGCAAGTGCACGGCGACAGTGAAGGTCGATGGACTGGATGAGCACCAAAACACCTGCATCGCATAGATATAAATTGCAAAAGGAGAAAACCCACCGCCAGTAGCGCTCATCAAAAGCATTCCAACCCGGACAAGCACCCGATGGAGGGACATCCGGAACTGGCAACCCAGCAGGGATGTCCAAGATGATGAGTTCGGCTGCATATGGCTTCTCCTTCCCGTTCACCCATGATTTGGTCATTTTAGCCTGCAAACAAGAATACAATGGAATGCTCAAGAGGATTGAAATGATCCATGCCCACAACAGACAAGAAGCAAAAGACAACACGCACCGTGCCGAGGAACTCCACAATCCTCTCCCACACTGGTGATGGCTTGCCCTTGTAATCAGATTTCCTGGACTCCATCATGGCAAGGAACCCGATGTTGGCCATCTCCAACCTGGTAGGGCAAATGACCCTCGTGGGATGTTCCACTGCATGGTACGGGTCCTTGGGAACAACCACCCCCTTGTTCTTTCTCCCGGATCCCCTACCATGCGGTGGAGTCTGCTGGACATGCACCACAGGGCCAGGTTCTGCAACACTTCTCTGCCCACCTACCTGCCCTTGTGCCCCCTTCCCCCTACCCCTTCCTTTCCCCACACCACCAGCAACATCTTTTCCCTTTGCCTTTCTACCTCTACCCGGGGTATCCTAAGCGGGAGGCTCCTTCTCTGCAAGAGTCCTCAAATTTCTATCATGAATGTCGAGGTCGGCTGCTGCGGCGGTGGTTGCTATACGCTCATTCTCTCTCCTCAAAGACACATCCTGAGCTGACACCACGGGGTAGTGGTGCTCCTAGCCAACCACTACCTCAACGTGCTCAAGGCAACAAGGGGGCTCAGGTGAAGCTCAGGGAAGGGCAGAGAGGACCTCAGATGCAGGGGTCTCTCCCTTCATTTGCTGGCCAACAACGGGCGGATGTGGTGTGCTGGACATGTGGAGGACCCCATGTCAAGAAGGATTGCCCAGAGGGAGGCAAAGGGTCGGCACATGCACAGCCTGCACAGTTGCAGTGTGGGCATTGTGGCAAGCACGGGCATGGAGAGGCCCAGTGTTATGGTTTGCATCCTGAGTTGCGCCCAGGCCAGTTCCAAGGGAACAATGGTGGCCGAGGGCGAGGTGGAGCAGCCCAGAGAGGATGAGGTGGCCAGCCACGAGGCCAAGGGCAATCCAAATACCATGGGAGTTTTGAGCATGCATACTGGCCCTGTTAGGCCCAATTTCACATAGAAAAACAAGCACAAAGGGGGCTCAAAACAGTGTGCGTTGCCGCACACTGTTTGAGCTTCCAATAAGGGTTGGATTCAACCTGCCAGAGTGGCCCCAAGGGACCGATTTTCAAATCAAAAGCAATCACATAAGGAAGCTCAAACAGTGTGCATTTGCCGCACACTGTTTGAGCTTCCAATAAAAGTTGGATTCAACCTGCCAAAGTGGCCCCAGGAGACCGATTTTCACATCAAAATCAATCACATAAGGAAGCTCAAACAGTGTGCGTTGCCGCACACTGTTTGAGCTTGCAATAAGGTGTGATTTTAATATGGCATAGTGGCCATAAGTGGCCAATTTGAAATAAAAGAAAAGGCAGTGAAGGGGACTCAAACAGTGTGCGTCGGCGCACACTGTTTGAGCTTCCATTTTGGAGTCGAATGAACCTGCTAGACTAGCCGTAGGTGCACAATTTCCATATCCATAAACAAGCAAATCAGGGGGCTCAAACCGTGTGCGTTGACGCACACCGTTTGGGCTGCCAGGTAAGTGTGAATTGAACCTGACAGAGATGACCTTTGTGGTCGATTCTAAAATGCCAGCTGCCAGGTAAGTGTGCATTGACGCTCAAAGAGATGCCCTATGTGGCGATTTTCAGATAAAAAAAACAATGACATGGTGGGCTGGAACAGTGTGCGTTGACGCACACTGTTTGAGCTCCCAGGTAAGTCTGCATTGAACCTCAAATACATGCCCTATGTGGCCGATTTTCACGTGAAAAAAACAATGACAAGTTGGCTCAAACAGTATGCGTTGACGCACACTGTTTGAGCTGCCACGTAAGTGTGTATTGAAGCTCAAAGAGATGCCCTATGTGGCCTATTTTCAGATAAAAAAAGCAATGACATGGTGGGCTGGAACAGTGTGCATTGACGCACACTCTTTGAGCTGCTAGGTAAGTCTGCATTGAACCTCAAATACATGCCCTATGTGGCCGATTTTCACATGAAAAAAACAATGACAAGTTGGGCTCAAACAGTGTGCGTTGACGCACACTATTTAAGCTGCCACGTAAGTGTGCATTGAAGCTCAAAGAGATGCCATATGTGGCCGATTTTCAGATTAAAATAATAATGACATGGTGGACTCGAACAGTGTGCGTTGACGCACACTGCTGGAGCTGCCACGTAAGTGTGCATTAAAGCTCAAAGAGATACCCTATGTGGCCGATTTTCAGAAAAAACAAAAAAACAAAAAAAAAAACAGGGTTGGCTGGAACAGTGTGCGTTGACGCACACTGTTTGAGCTGCCAGGTAAGTCTGCATTGAACCTCAAATACATGCCCTATGTGGCCAATTTTCACATGAAAAAAACAATGACAAGTTGGGCTCAAACAGTGTGCGTTGACGCACACTGTTTGAGCTGCCACGTAAGTGTGTATTGAAGCTCAAAAGATGCCCTATGTGGCCTATTTCCAGATAAAAAAAACAATGACATGGTGGGCTGGAACAGTGTGCATTGACGCACACTCTTTGAGCTGCCAGATAAGTCTGCATTGAACCTCAAATACATGCCCTATGTGGCCGATTTTCACATGAAAAAAACAATAACAAGTTGGGCTCAAACAGTGTGCGTTGACGCACACTATTTGAGCTGCCACGTAAGTGTGCATTGAAGCTCAAAGAGATGCCTTATGTGGCCGATTTTCAGATTAAAAAAATAATGACATGGTGTGCTCAAACAGCGTGCGTTGACGCACACTGCTGGAGCTGCCTTGTAAGTGTGCATTGAAGCTCAAAGAGATGCCCTATGTGGCCGATTTTCAAAAAAAAAAAAAAAAAAAAACATGGATGGCTGCAACAGTGTGCGTTGACGCACACTGTTTGAGCTGCCACGTAAGTCTGCATTGAACCTCAAATACATGACATATGTGGCCGATTTTCACATGAAAAAAAAAAAGACATGTTGGGGTCAAACAGTGTGCGTTGACGCACACTGTTTGAGCTGCCACGTAAGTGTGTATTGAGGCTCAAAGAGATGCCCTATGTGGCCGATTTTCATATAAAAAAAAACAATGACATGGTGGGCTGGAACAGTGTGCGTTGACGCACACTGTTTGAGCTGCCAGGTAAGTCTGCATTGAACCTCAAATACATGCCCTATGTGGCAAATTTTCACATGAAAAAAACAATGACAAGTTGGGCTCAAACAGTGTGCGTTGACGCACACTATTTGAGCTGTCACGTAAGTGTGCATTGAAGCTCAAAGAGATGCCGTATGTGGCCGATTTTCAGATTAAAAATATAATGACATGGTGGGCTCAAACAGTGTGCATTGACGCACGCTGCTGGAGCTACCACGTAAGTGTGCATTGAAGCTCAAAGAGATGCCCTATGTGGCCGATTTTCACATGAAAAAAAACAATGACAAGGTGGGCTCAAATAGTGTGCGTTGACGCACACTGCTGGAGCTGCCAGGTAAGTGTGCATTGAACAACAAAGAGATGCCCTATGAGGCCGATTTCCAAATGAAAAAAACAATTACAAGGTGGGCTCAAACAGTGTGCGTTGATGCACACTGCTAGAGCTGCCAGGTAAGTGTGCATTGAAGCTCAAAGAGATACCCTATGAGGCCGATTCCAAATGAAAAAAACAATGACAAGGTGCACAACACAACCTCATTACATTCGGGGTCTTCCTGTTTACTGCTCTCTAGGGTTGTTGTCGTCTTTCCATAATTGATGGTTTCATGTCATGTTTAGGGTTTGTTTTTCATCCAAATACAACACGGCTTCTTGTGGCTTCTTGTCACCCTAAACAGTTTTTCTGGTTGGTGTCTCTTAGTGTGGTTGTCTGCGAAGTTCGGTGCATGTCATTCCTACATCCTTTGCAGGCATCGCCCACAGTCTTTGGGTTAGTGCTAACCTTATTGACCTCAGTTTGTTTGTGGTGGATCCCTTTCGAGAATTACGGGCTATCAGTTCGGGGATTCCGTTGTGAATCGCAGTTTTTGGTCAGTGGAGGAAAACATGTCGAGGGAGCAAGATAGACTCGCTCGATTTCATTCCAATGCAGGTAGTCTTCCACTGACTACCACTACAGACGACAATGGGTTTGCAGTTGTTCATGAGGATGAGCTGGTTACAGTGTTCCCGCTGGAATTGGGTTCTCTGCTTGTTCAAAAAGAGGTGTATGACGAGGATGGGAATTTGGATTCTGGGCACTTGGAGAAACCATTGGTTGGCGAGTGTGGAAGGAAGTGGAGAGTCCTTCCAGGCACATCCTGTGTCCTTGGAAAAGAGAGAAGACAATCAGCAGGATCAGTAGTTACCCCTGGCACTGCAGCATCAGTCGTGCAGCAGAAGGGCACAGTTCATGTGAAACAAGAGGTGAGCACATCCACTACATTCGTGACTCTTTCAGACTCGTCCTCGGAGGATGTTTCTGACATTCCTCCGCTAGTGTAGACTCCCATCTTGGATGATGACGAATTGCAGGAGATAACGAGTGTCATTCCGAAATTGAAAGCCCTCGCAGGGGTGCCTGGGTGCAAGAGCGAGCTGCGTTTTGTTGATTGGGAGTCCCTTCGTGTGCAGCAAGTTCAATACCTGCCAACAAAGTTTGATGGGGACATCTTGTTTGAGCTCAACCCTCCCACGTCTTCCAGTGGACTGGCTAGGCTTCTGCAAGGCATGGACAAGAAACATGACGGACACCCTTGGTGCATGACAAAAACATCGAACATCCACAACGACATTGGATTGAAATTTTGAAGGTCGGTTTGCGTTGGGCATTGCAAGTGCGTGAATATTTCTTGTCCTCGGCTGAGAAACAGCGCTAATCGGCTGATGACGAATCGGGTGCAGATCACAAATGCAAGATGGAATCGGCTAGAATTTTGCAGGCTCGGGTGACTCGTATCACCGAAGTCCCTGCCCCGGGGTATGGACGGATTTACACAGTGCTGTCTATTGGCTCAATTCTTCATGGCAAAGAATATCAGGTTACCGTGGGGAATTTCCCTAAATGCACTTGTCCGGATTTTGTAACGATGCGTGAGGGCGCTCTCGGCATGAGAGGGAAGTGGATCCTCTGCAAGCATCAATATTATATATACCTTGTAATTATGTGTTGCGACGGTAAGAGAGACCAATTCATTCACCAAGCCACACTAGGCTACGGAGAAGTCATCACCCTTCTGCAGCGGGACAGCTCACGTGGGGCTCCGCCAAATTCTCTTTGAACACATACGAGCCATGCCCGCTTCCCATGCTGGTTTCCAGGTTACCGTGTGAAGACTTTGCATTTATGACAAACACATACATTTCGTTCACGGAACCAGGGCAAATGCACATGCCATTCATTGTAAGCGTCTATCTGTGAATTCAAATAAAGTGTATCAATCATTCTGAGCTCAACTCTGCCATATTTTCATATTCCTCTTTTTGTGCAGGCATTGCAGACACGGTGCATGGTGGCCCCCTTTGTTTTGTCCACGGTAATACGCCCCAATAAGGACTCGTTCCACTGTGAAGACTAATAGTAATACTTGTAGTCCCACATTGGGAGTACTTATAGTCAATGAAAGGGGTTGAAGGTCCAATCGTAAGACTATACTAGTCCTGAGGATTGGACCTTAAGTCCCAAGTCAAGAACCACACTTTGTAAACAAGAAAACATACAAACTTTGCAATCAGAAATACTTGAAACTTAAATGTTCCTAACTGGCTTGATCATGAAGTTGCTCTACTCACATGGTGGTGGTATCTTGTAAGCATACTTACCATCTTTGCTTGTATGACATCCCACATGAAGCCTATGTCAAATAGGTGTATAAGGAACTTCAGCTGTTCACAGATCATGCATCTTGATTGGTGTTCCAGTTTTGGGTCCCAGAGATGCAGGCACTTGCGGAAAAACTAAAAGTGGTTGAGCTGCGCCAACGGTGGATGCCGGCCAACGGTTGAAACCTTTGTGGCAAATATGGCAAGGAGAGACTTTCAGGAAATCCTTGATGGAGGTACTATTTTTGATCACTTGAGGATGACATATAGGCATAAGATAGGTGGTGAGTCATAATGTTGCACCTATCTACATGTAACATCTACGTTCCAAGGCTTGCCACCAACGTTGCGTTGATGATTCTTCCATGATTGCAGCCTACATTATCCATTTTTTGACATCACTACGTCATTTTTCCTATACATAGTTTGTTGGTATTAATCCACAATCCTAAATTTCTATGAAGTTTGTGAAAAAAAAACTGACGCATAGAATGTATTAATGTTGGGCCTAGAGTGCAATGTAGTGCAATCAGAACCAACATATTTCAAAAGTGCACATCACCAATATCCAGAGGTAGTGTAAGGACTCCAGTTCCTACCTTTACAGGTTTTTTTTGGCCATTCGGGCAAATGGAGGCAATGAATCACAAGTTCTGGTTTTGCATCGACGACAGTAGGAGGTGTGTGAATGAGACAATACGAGCTTCAGTGGACATAAAGCCTCATCCACCAAACATTGGCCAATAAAGGTGGGGACGAATCTCACAACTCACGATATAGCAATCAGCGTAGCTATGGCGTGAGCCCAGCCCCGTGAGCCTGGGAGCTGAGCTCACGTTGAAGCTGCAAAGCGTGGACTCTGTATCTTCAGACTGCATGTCACAGATGGCAATTGTCATTATTCTTTGGTAGTTTGGGTCGTAAACATGGCAAGACATGGTTGTCCAACCCTTCACTCGTTTGCAATGATCGAACATCATCCAGGCTTTCTCCAGATCCCCCCCTTGTTGCATACGTCTGGCCAGGCCGACGCCACTGCCCTCGCCCACCGTAGACATCTTGAACAAGTAAACCTTTGACCCCTGACCCGGGAAGATGCTAGATTTGATAAAGTCATATTGACTTATGCGCTTGAGCTCCATAATGTTGTCGATGGACCCTGTGTTTCCACCGCGCACTCTCAATGCATTCACCTGATTCCTAATATTGGGGGAGCTCAACACGGAGAAGTGATCCATCACTGCATCCAAAGAAGCTCCCTCAAGTCTTGAGCTGCATTCGCTTCCCTGCCCAAGAATGTGCCTCTCTAGGAAACTTTTGTTGGCAGCCAGCGCTATGGCAGATGGTTTGGCTGAAGGGGACTTTGCAAACTCCTCCACGACAAGCCCACGTGCCAACTCCACACTATCTCTGCAATCGCCGTGAGACACAGGATGGTCGTGAGTCCCAAAATGAATGTAGGCTCGAGTCATGGTTTTGCAACGGTGAGTAACATAGTACATGCAAGCAGGGCAATGTGCAATGCAGGAGGGGGCCGCCTTGCAGAACTTACAAACAAATGTACTGGCAGACGGTGGGGCACAGCCTGGGATAAAAGGATTGTCGGAGAGTCCTTCCCACTCACTCTCATTTTTAGCACCGCTCTTCATGAAACGCTGGCAACTTGCATTCACACATCTCAGATGCCCCACACAAACGCTCCTTCTGAATGTCAAGTTTACATCGTTGTGGATATTGGACGTTTTGGTTCTGCACCATGGATGGCCATCATGCTTTTTATCCATTCCTTGCAAGAGACCTGAAAGGCCCCCAGCACAAGTTGCTGGATTCAGCTCAAAGAGGATGTCACCGTCGAAGGAAGGTGGAAGGAAATGAACCCTTTTTGTTGCGAATGAATCCCACAATATCCCTGCGATCTCGTTTTTGGATCCTGGTTTTCCTGACAATGCTTTCAGATGTGGGATGACGCTAACGATTTCCTGAACATCGATGTCCCCTTCAGGAAGACTGTTCATGGGAGCCAGTATTTCTGCCAATTCATCATCCGAGGAATCCGACAGTGTCACAACCCCCAAATGTGGAAACATGAGAGATTATAGCATTTTCTCAAAATTCCCACTTATTCAAGAGAAAGGCTAGAGGCTCAGAGTCAAGATTAAGATGTTTGGAAACTGATTGTCTGGAGGTTTTTGAATTTAAAAGGTTAGAACTTACAGCCCATGTATAGCGTCTACCATAATGATTGTAATTTGAGCTGTCCATACATGTCATTGTAGTCCTTACCATTGCATGGAGTCCCAAGATTTGGACCACATAGTTATGTGTACAGTCCATCATAGTGGACTGTTTGTCCACCATATCAAACTTTAAGTTCTATGCTCTCCTTACAAAGGTAGGGCAGCTAATGTTGGGACAATAATTAAGACTCATACTCCCTAATTAGGACTTAGACTCCACTTGGGCTAGGACTCAGATTCCAAGTTACAAATCACACTCCCCAATAAGGACTCACATTCCACATTAGTCAGCAGTTGGATTCAAACTCTATAATAGTTTGGACTCACACTCCATATGAATCAGTACATGGACTCATACTCCACATGACTAAAGACTCAAATTCTTAGTTAAGAATGATAATGTGGAATTGTTTGCTTTCAGTCATGGAGTCTAATGGACATACAGGCATAAATTTCAACGGGTTTATGGCGGATAGTGCACAGGCTAACTTCAATGCTGTGCGCCGAGTTTTTGGATCTGGTGATCCAAAGGTACCCATGCCTAATAGGGAGCGCATATGTCTATTCCACTGGACTCAGTCCCTGCAGAAACATACAAAGAGGTGCATCAGAAGAGATCTGCAGGCGGAGCATATGAGGCTCTGCTTCTTGTACAAGAATGCGACTACAATGGAAGAGGCTGAGACCATGTACCAGACAGTGAGAGCATGGTGGTTCTCGTCAGGGGCTACTGATCAGGACGGTGTCAAAGAATTGGAAGACTGGTTCAGATACAGGCAATGGGGGGCATTCATGACTACTGTAAGCTGCCTTTCACCTCTGCAATCCCTTGTATGTGCCCAGTTTCTTTCCTTGTTCCCAGAATAGTCCGCGCTTGCATGAATGACGCTCTTTCATTTTCCTTTCACAGAACATGTCCCTTGAGGACATTGCGGACATGCCGTCCTGCAATCTGGCAAAAAGTGTTCATGCCGCCTGGAAGCAGCAATCTGGCAAAGCATGAAGAGATCTGTACATTGCTACAAAGATGATCTGGTACGAGCTCTAACCCAGCAAACAAGATATCGTGACTTCCTCAGGGGGCGATGTGGGGGCAAGGGACCAGATATAGCATAGTTGATGCTGAGGGCTGCAAGAAGGTCCGGGGATCCAACGAAGATGGCAAAGGCGGTGAACAGGTGCACAATGGGCTCGCCTCTCCAATCAAGGGAGCCCCATCTGGAAGGAGAGGAAAGGTTCGGGACTTGCAAACGCAAGCTAAATACACCTCCAGGATCAGATGGGGATTCACATCGCCATGACAGAGACAACTTCTCTGTACCCAAGATTTCTCCACTACAAAGCATGGCGTCCAGTAGGAAAGAGGTTGCTGGTGCTTCCTCTTCTACAGAGCTACCTGCAACCCCTGTAATTGAGGGTTTCCAGCAGGACCACAAGGGGGCAGTGCAGGAATCACCGTGTGCTGACTCCGAATGGCACATCGAGCGAACTACTCCAGGGTCTAGAGTTGGCTGCGCTGCAGTGAGGGCCATTAGTTATGAAAAGTGTAAGTCCACGATAGCCAAAGGCTCGGCGGGTACTCCAGCTCCGACGTTCATAGGTTTGATTCGGCCATATATGTCAAAGGAGTCGAAGATGCACAAATTCTGATTCTGCCCGGACGATATGGCTCGCTGTGTGAATGGTACCGTCCGTGACTCCTACATTGCTAAGCCTCCCCCACCAACCATTTGGCCAGTGCGGGTGGGAACCTCCCTAATAGCACTGGAGATTGGCAAGTTGGAGGACGTCAGCTTTCGTTTGCACCTCTTCATGAATGACCTTACGCTCATGAACACTCTCCCTATAAGCATGTTGTTTGATAGGCTTACCATCCGTGATGATGCCATGATCAAGAAGGGTGGTGTGGCCTAAGTCATGGGGCCCCTTACTAAAGATGTTGAGATTGTCACGGAGGAACATATGCAGGCGACAAATCTGCTGAGGGGTGAAGTGATCACCCATGTTGATATCCTTTAAGACCTACTGGAAATGCTGCTCTTGCTCAGGAGTGAGCGTTCCACTGACAGTGGAGCTGGAGTGTGAGGCAAACGTCTGGAGTTGGTCAATGGGAGAATCCACCAGTCCAATATCATGAAAACTGAGGCCTTTCTGAACAGAGGCATACAAGGGAGAAGCAGTGAGCCTAGCGATGACCTGACCCTTGCGTATACTGATGCTAATACGTTCTGGGTTAGCAACCAGTAATCTGACCTCACCCTTAAATCCCCTGTCAAGAACCCCAGAAGCAATCAGACAGTGCTTTTGTAGGGTAAGTTTTTTTCCAGCCTTCTATCTCAAGGAAATGACCTACAGGGCAAGCAAAAGCTAGGCCTATAGGCACTATGCGCTGAGAAAAAGCAGGGATAATAAAGTCAATTGGAGCACGGATCAACATGGTATTTTTTTCCACAAGTAGAGGAGGTCCAGACTTCTTACCTGGTGGAGGGAAATGATTTGGTACAGATTATCACCAGGTGTTTGAAACTGGCTGAACCTGGCCCAATTATAATGCAAACCCACCTACTCCTTCATTTGCTCAGCTTGAAGCTTGAGACGAGAATAGTTGGCCATAGAGGTCCCAACAGCAATAGTAACATGGCTCAGGCTCACTTTGTAAGGTTGTCCCTCACCATTGTGCAGGCACATCAGATTGTTCATGACATCAATGCTGACCTTCTGCACCCTTCATCCAATCCAGCCCCGATAAAATTTGTTCACCCATCGTGACAATGCAGTTAAGCAGGACAGTCTTTCCACTAATGTGAATAGGCAAAGTGACCAACCCTATGTTCATAGGCCGTGCCATCAGCAATGGTAACTTCAAGGCCTGCACGGGCAGGGCTAATCTGGAGCGCAGCTACGGCGTGAACCTAGCCGCGTGAGCCCAGGAGCTCGGCTCACGCTTTGCCCTCTAAGCGCGAGCCCAGGGGTTTAGTGGAGGAAGAAGCAGGCCCCATACCCGAGTCCTCTGTTTAGAGAGGGTCCTATTGTCGTGGAAGCAGTTATAGCGCTTAAAAAAAGAGGTATAGAAAACATGGAATGGTCATTGTGAAAGTTACTGAGGTTTTCTTATTGAAGAAGAGGTGAAATAAAAGGCTGGGTGAGTCATCATGAATCTTACTTAGGGATTCTTGCATGAATAAGAGGCAAGAAAAGTTTGGATGCTCATTGTCAAGCTATCTGACGTTTCCAGTATTGCATCCATGGTGGATTGAATGATGGATGGATGAATATTGAAGGAAAGGATTAAAATAATGAGGATGGGCAAGAACAGGCCCCAAAATATGACCACTCATTGTGAAACAGGCAATGGTTTTTATTAATGTAGATGAGGTGAAAATTTGACAGATGACCATCTTCAAGCTTATTTAGGCTTTGTTTGTGAAGAAGAGGTGAAAAAAAAGTTGAGCTCTATCATTGTCAAACTTCTTCAAGTTTCTGTTATAGAAGAAGAGGTGAAAAAAAAACCAGATGGTCATCATGAATGCTTATTTAGGGAATAAATTAGGGATTGTTTGTGAAGAAGAGGTGAAAAAAAAACTTGAGCTCTATCATTGTCAAACTTCTTCAGGTTTCTGTTATTGAAGAAGAGGTGAAAAAAAATCATATGGTCATCATGAATGCTTATTTAGGGTTTGTTTGTATAGAGGACGTGGAAAACAAATGAGCTGTCATTGTGAAACTTGTTCAGGTGCCTGTTATTCCAGATGAAGTGGAAAAAAAAACAGATGGTTATCATGAAGCTCATTTACGCAATGCTTCTGTAGAGGCCGTCAAAAAATAAAATGAGCTTTCATACTGACACTTGTCCATGTTTGGCAGGCCCGCGAACAAAACAAAGTTTTTTTTTTTTTTTTTTTTTTTTTTTTTTTTTGGTTTTTGCCCGGGGAAATATTGGGGGTGGGGGCAGAAGTGGTGTGCGTTGACGCACTCAATTTTAGAGGCTCGTTAACCAAACCCGATGAAAAAATAAACTACCTTTCAAAACGAGACATTGTCTGCTTGTCCAGTTTTAAGAGCTGTGTATACATGTTCTACCAACAAGGCAGCCCTTTCCGACATTGCGAAAAATCGCAACATATGCAACACTACTCGATATTGCCAATGTCTCGCTGCAAAAGTGTCCGTACCTCACCAGGACCTAGTGTCGTCTGGTGAATGATTTGGTCTCTTTTGGGATCACAATACATCCTACGCAAAAAGATGTAGTAAAGATGCTTGCAGGGAACCCATTTCCCTCTCTTTCCTAGAGCTTCCTCACGCATGCACACTACACCCCGGAAAATTTCCCACCGTCACCTGATAGGCCCTGTCGTGCAAAACAGACCCAGATGTGACCAAAGTATAAACCCGTCCATACCCAGGTGAAGGTACTTCCATAGTTCTTGTTACCCGAGCCTGAAGTAGTCTGGCCGATTCCACCTTCGCATTGTGATCAGGCCCCGAAGCCACCCGATGCACTGTTTTGCCATTCCTTCTCGTGGGATGCGAAGTATCGTCTGGAGGAAGCACCATAGCAGCAAGGCCACCAAGAGTCGATGCCACAGATCGGATTACCAAGATGCTTGATGCTGGTGTCATCACCCCCTCCATATCCCCTTGGGCCAGTCCCATTGTCTTGGTGGGTAAGAAGGATGGCTCAACCCGTTTTTGTGTGGACTTTCGGCGTTTAAACGCCATCACAAAGAAAGATGTCTACCCTTTGCCATGCATTAACGAAACATTGTACGCATGCAGACAGTACCTCCCTGGCCGAGCTATGCAAGAGTGACTAGAGGAACTTATCGAAGTCTCTCATCCAAACAATATCTAACAACATTTATGTTACATGAAACTGGAGGTTAGACAACTCAACAGGTGGTGTTGACAGCACTACCAGGCGACCTAAGGTGACAGGTTCCTCTGTACTTAAGAAAGTTTGGTGTTGCCAAGCAGTTTCTTTTGTATATTTGTTTATATTTTTTTGCACACCAAATAGATTGTGCAGTCGATTTTTTCATCCTGAGTATTGCCAATATAGTATCACTGTTACTACTTCCAAGCGACAATTCCGCAATTGAGTTGGACCTAGCTGATCTGAACTAGCATAATTCATGTTAGTCATCACACCTCTATTATGCAGGTGCCTTAGCTGTTCCTTGCAGACTTTGGAGTCATATTTCAGGGGCTTCTATTTCTCCAATCTCCTGAAATGATTCAGGCTCTTACATGGGAGTTACTGGCAGTTGGTTCTTTCTAGCATCTGGCACATAGTTTTGTTAAATCGTTCTGTCAAACCATTGCACTGGGGATTATAGGGACCAGAAACGGCATGATTAGTGTGTGAGATTAAACAAGACAATCTCCATAAGTTGGTTGCAGAATTGAGTACCTTGATCCGTGAGGATTTCAAGAGGGCAACCACGACGAAGTATCACCTTGTCAAAGAAGAACTGCACCACTTTTCCCTCCTCACTTATCCTGAATGGAGTACCTTGATCCGTGAGGATTTTTCAAGAGGGGGCACCATCAAGATTCGAAGTATCACCTTGTCAAGAAACCATTGAACGCACCACTTCACACTCCTTAGCACCCTAGTCAGAGCTCAACCCATTTCGTCAGGTAAATCCGAGCAACCGCAAGTTATGCATGGCTCTTGGACCGTGGATTAAGGGGTCCAACAAGATCTAAGCCAACCCTGGCAAATGGTTCAGTCATCGGGATTGGCTGTAAAGATAAGGATGCTTCGGTCCTAGGTAGGATGGTCTTGGCATGACAGGGTACACACCTTGCAATGAAAGTTGAAACAATTTTACTAAGGCCTTTCCAGTGATACTGCTTCTGCAGTCTTTTGACAGTTTTAACCCCCCACTGACCAGCATAAGTAGAAGCATGGTACAAATGCGAGGAAGCATGGACTCGGACCTAGAAGGGACGTCCACATCAGAGGGACCTTCCAAAGCAGTGACTCTGCACAATATCCCTTCACTTTCCGGTGGCTGGTAAGATAATTGACTTGCCGCATGAGCAGCTTTGATATGCCAAAAGGTGGGTGCCCGTTTTTGCATCTGTGGAGGAGAGCATCATACAATGGATCATCCATGCCTACATCACTCATGGCCACACAACAATAGATTAGTGCAGGGGAGAAGGAAGTGTCCGCCCCCGTTGTCTTCCTCTCCATAATCCCGACGTCATGTTTCAGATGGCTGCCTATGAGGAAGCAAGCAGGCTATAAAGAGCATCTCAGTCCCTTGGTCAGGAAACAAACCAGGGCAGATGCAAGACAAGATGAACAGGCCTTAGGTAAGGGAAAGTACCAGAGCCTACTACAAGATGCCAGACCTGAATTCATGCCATACCACGGAAATTCAACAAATCAAACTGAAGCAGATCCCAAGTGTCAAGCAGATCTGTGAGAACATAAGGATAATCCAGCAGATGACACAAGGCAAACGGATCCGAAACAGGCACAACAGATGAAGCAGTATGCGAAGCATGAGGAACAAGATCATGCAAGGTAGTGTATGTTTTAGGGATTTTGGGTTCTCCACTCGTCAAAGCATCCGCATTGACATTATCCTTCCCTCGCGTGTAGAATCTGTTGAAGTCATAGCCTTGTAGGATCAGAGCCCACCTAGCTAATCTGCTAGTTAGTTCACGAGGAGTAAGCAAGGCTTTCAAAGATAAATGATCAGTTTCAATTGTAAAATGACAACCATGCAAGTATTGCCTAAAATATTTGCCCCCAAATATTACTGCAAGGCCTTCCTTGTCAATGATAGAGTAGTTACGTTCATGTTTATCAAGGCGGCGGGAAGCGTAGGCAATGGCATGCTCCTTGCTATCTTGAATTTGGCTCAACATTGCAGAGATAGCTAAATCACTGGCATCAGTTTGCAAGAGAAATGGGAAGGTAAAATCAGGATAAGCAAGCACATGAGCAAAGGTTAATGCAATTTTGAGCTTCTCAGAAGCAAAAGTTTCTGTAGTTCCCCACACAAAACGAGCATCCTTGGATAACAAGCGAGTGAGTGGAGCAGCAAGCTTAGCAAACTGAAAAATGAAGCGACGATAGTAAGAGCCCAAGCCTAAGAAGGCTTTAACACATGTTTTATCCCTAGGGGTGGATAGTTCCACACAGACTAGATTTTACTTGGGTCAGGACTTATGCCAGCAGCAGAAAATAGATGGCCCAAGAAATGGAGCTACTCCATTCAACATTTCTTGGCTTTAACTTTAAGCCCGACTGCACGAAGTATGCACACAACCCTCTGTAAATCCAGCAGATGCGCAACAAACGTTGTAGAATAAATATTGATGTCATCAATGTAAACTAAAGCACACTCCCAACGAAGGTTTCCTAAAACAATGTCCATAAGGCGCTGAAAAGTGGTAGTGGCATTACACAGGCCAAAAGACATTGTTTCAAATTGGAAGAGGCCCATTCTGTAGGTGAAGGCAGTTTTCTCTTTAGCAGCAACAGTTAAAGGAACTTGCCAAAATCCAAAGGCTAAATCCAATGAAGAGAATATAGTGGCCCCATTAAGCTAAGATCTCACCTTTTGAACTTTTGTATGGTAGGAAATGTAGGACTCTTTTGCATATCTCTTAGCTATAGGTCTCAGCAACTAAGCCTGAAAATTGGGAAGTCTTTTTGCTTTCCATGGATGCTAAACGACATAGTTTGCGTGAAACAACTAAGTCTAACATTGTGTTTGCCCAAGCTTCTCAGGCCAAGCATTATAACATGCGTGTTGTGTATTCTGAGTCATTCAAGGTAGGACAGTCCGTTTGTGTAAGACTCCAGCCTGGTAAGCAGATATCTAAAGCCAAGTGTCGGATTGATAGCCCTTACCTGATCTCTGATATTCTTCCTGGCAGACAGTATGTATTGCTTCCACAACATGCTTCTACTCCCCACTTGGCTAGCTCCCATGTTTCACCTTGTTCCAGGTGATGTTTACAGTTGACACTTTAGAGTAGTTTTGTATTTCGTGACAATTTTCTGTACCATTTGTAGCAATTGGAGTTTTTCCTATGGGATGTTTTGTCCTCCACCCAGTTTGCAGGATGAGGTTTTCTTCCCTAGGTTTTTCCATCCCTCTTGCTTCGGGTGTGTAATTTTGTTTAGGCTAGATCTTTCTTCGTTTTCCCTGTGATCTTAGTTCGCAGGAGCTCAAAGCTCATAGTGGCCCTGACATGCATCACATATGTGAAGATGGGATTCCCCTCACCTATTTTTTCGCCTTAGATGAATGAAGGATGGATGATGGGAAGATGAACGTGTGATGTAAAAGGGATGGACGGAGTTAGGATGTAGTCTGGATGAACTTCTACCTAATGCATGAGGATGAGCTGGCAACAGCTTAAGGCTTTATTATATGCTGTCTTATTCTAATAGCTAGTTTAGGATCAGATTAGGATGGAACTGGATGATGTGGCCTCTTCTATGGTCAGGCTGGAATGACATCTGGAAAGCCTATATGTATGTGCCGCGTGGCGCTAGGATTAGATTATGCCCTAATACTATTTAAACCCCTCTGCCGTGGCACTAAGGGTGGTGGTTTTTATCTGATGTGTGTGCGTATTGTGTGAGGCGGCGTGCTTGAGTGCTGTATGAACATTGTGCGGATGTGTGATTCAGTTGTGTCCTCTTCGTGAGATTCCGTCTTCTTAGCCAGGCTCCTCTGCCAACTACATTCCCCTTGACAACTGACAACGCTAAAACCGGGAGAGGAAGGGGAATAATCCCCTGGCGCCGGAATCATGCATCACAGCCTCCGTCCCCTGTTCTTAAAAAAATAAAAATAAAAATCACTGAATTTAGGGTTTAGGGGTTAGAAGAAGGACAATAACATGGCACACTCGGGAGGTGGGCTGCCTGCCTGCATCCATGGCTTCTCCTCGGATCTGCCCCTTCACTCGACTATCTGATCGTTTGCTGAACCGGAAGGATTGCCATCCTACCTTCCTCTACACCATGCTCAGGCCCATTTGGAGCTCTAGATTGAACTTGGGTGCTTTGTTGTTGACCACGAAAAATGCATCTGGTTTTGCTGAAAGACCTTCAAGGTATGGATACAGATCTTTGGCTTACCCTCTGGAACGGGGGAGAGGAAGTACAGTGTGGGATGAGGCTGCTGATGTGTTTTTTGACGGCAAAAGTCCTTCTTCAAGTGGTGGAGTTGAACAGATGGATGCCTCTGCTGAAGGAGCTGAATCAACTGGGAGACTTGGTCGTTTATCAAAAGCTAATGTTACCACGAGTAGGGTCAATACTTGGAATACTGACAAGGGGGCACATGCTTCTGACTCGCTGAAGCCCAGCATCCGGAGTGCATCCAACCGTAAGGAGAATAATGTTATAGCCTCCTGGGATGGCACTCAGACAAATGGAGGGAAATTTACTAACAGAGAGGCTGGATTTCGAGAAGGTAGAAGGGAGGCCGATGAGAATGTGAGGCGGGCTGGGAGGGAATGGGACGAGCTGAATATAGAGGGTAGGGGAGGGGATGTAACAGGTAAGCTGCAGAGAGAGGGCAGTTCACCTGGGAGCGGCTTCTCTAGGGTCAGGCGTTCAGGCGCGGATGTCGAGAAAAATTTGGTTCCTGCCAACAAGGAGCGGGACTATTTGGGCACAGGTCGAAGCAAATTTGGCACTAGGGGTACTTCAGCCAGCAGAGGCGGTGAGGAAGGGGGTCCTCGCAGTGCTGATACTCGTTTTTCAGAAAGGAAAACCAGCAGAGCATGGGATGAGAACCAGCCGCAACAATACCGAGGAGGCCATATTGGGTACCGGAGTGATCGCCGAGGTGACAATGTCTTGAGTAGAGGAGGCAATGGCTACAGGACCGCACGCAGAGGCGCCAATGTCAATCTCTTGGATAGGAGTGGAGGTGGCGAGAGGTGGGTGGAGAGTGATGATGAGGGAGAAGAAGTAGATGATGTCCACGAAGATTGGGATAGGCTGCCAGAAAAAGAGTGGGGAAGGGAATCTGAACGAACTGTGAACTGGAGGTTGGAAGGGGAGCCAGTGTATGGGGTGGGGCCTATCCGAGCTGCACTGATGGCATGTAGGCGGAAGTTTTACACGCTGTATGTTCAGGAGAATGTGGTAGAGAAAATTGAAAGTGGGAAAAGGAAGGATAAGCCAGCTGTTATGTGGGTGCTGAACAATGCAAAGTCCTCAGGGCTGAGGGTGAAAGAGGCGTCCAAACATGACCTTAATCTGCTTGTGGACAATCGACCTCACCAAGGGCTGGTTTTGGATGCGTCTCCCTTAGAATTGGTTCCTTTAGAAAATCTTGACACTCCCTTTGGTCAAGAAGGTGAAACGCCTGTTTGGTTGGCCCTGGATGAAGTCATGGATCCACAAAACTTTGGGGCTATTCTTCGTTCAGCTTACTTTTTAGGGGCTACTGGGGTGGTTGTGTGTGCTAAAAACTCAGCACCACTGAGCGGGGTGGTGAGTAAGGCAAGTGCAGGTGCCTTAGAAGTGATGGAGGTGCGGTCGTGCCGGAACATGGTTAAGTTTATTGACATGTCGGTGGAAAATGGATGGCGGGCTGTGGGGGCTTCCAATGAGCCGCAGTCAGTGGCAGTTCGAGATCTCTCTCCAGGGTTGCCCACTATCTTAGTGCTGGGTAATGAAGGCAGAGGATTGAGAAAAATGGTGAAGAGATCTTGCAGTGAGCTGGTCTGCATCACTGGTTTAGTCTCGAATCAGGTAGTACAAGGCTGTCCTAATGGAAGGTTGCCATCAGAGGAAATTAAGAAAGTTAATGACAGAGGTCCTTTTGAGCCTGAGATACCAATGAAGGGTGCAGAAATACAGGCTGTATTAGGACCTGTAGCAGTTGATAGTCTGAACGTGAGCGTTGCAGCAGGTATTTTGCTCCATGACTTGCTTGGCCATTCAGTCCAGCGAATGGCTCCAAACTGTGAGGAAATCCACACTGGAGTATCTGATGGCTAGAGGTTTCAGCGAACACATTTCCTTCCTATTCCTGTTGGGGAGATTGTGAAATCACATGCTCCAGGTGCAGTGCCATCAATTCCGTGGGGTTATTATCATTCACACAGGTGTGGAGAGTTTTCCGCACTGCAATTCCTTGGCCTTTAGTTATGATGCAATATACTGCACTGTATGATGCTCCAAACAGGAATATGCTATGTTGTACCTAGGAGGACTACTTTAACTTCTCATCTGGGCCAATTCTTATTGTAACTTGTTGAATCGTGATGACTGTGTGGATTGGTGCAGATTCCAGTGAAGGTATCCCGCATATTACTTGCAACATGTTTGGGTGGTGCTAGAATGTGATGCTCCACATCCCTTGCCAAGTCGTGCCAAAGTAGGTGAGGTGTCCAAGAAGAATGGTAAGATCAACTGTTGCTACTTCTTTTGCAGAAGATTTTTCCAAAGGTGGCTCATATGAATTGTAGTGTAGCATGGGCTTCATTCATGCACAGCTTGCTGGATTGGCCAATCTGATTGATGCCATACAGCTAGCTTGAGAGATCATGCATGGGTGGAACACAGCCAGAGCTTTGAACACTTGTCGCCACTATTTCACTGGAAAGATGACGCACTTCATCCATCCCCGAATTATTATAAATTTCTCAATCTCCCTAGTATACCATCCTGATTGCCCTCTCATGTTGTTCTCCACTGTTGCGTAGAGCATCGATACTTCTTCAAAATTCTTGAACTTGTTGCCCATCTAATTTATGATCTGACATAGTTTGTCAGGCTGCACCCTGTTTGCCAAATTGTACATACAATCCTCCGTGCAACTTGTTCAATTAAGCATACCCTCCATATGGTCAACTTCAAATATATTCCCCTCCATCCCCATAATTAGGTTCAAAAGGTTCCATTCAGTGCTCTTGAAAAAATCGGGCATACTTGCAAATGAAGCTCTGACATCTGCCAGCAGAATCTTCTGGATCCTAAGGTGTCTCGCCAGAAATGTCCTCACATTATAATTGTTATGTCTGCTAGTGCTCTATACCAGAATGGACAATGTACCAGTTGGTCTCTCTGTCTGTCAGCTGATTCAGCTGGAATATTTGATTCGATAAAAAATCGCTATGTCTGTCACAAGGCCCAGCTGTAAGGCTGCTTCTACCTGGTTTTCACAAAAGTCAACCCACAGGAATTTCGTTTCTTTAGTTTCATCAAGGCCCTGACCATCATCTCCTTTCACTTTGAGGCATACGTGACACAATCTCTTGAGCAATGCCAATAATGTACCTATAATGTTGGAGTTGTAACTGGTCATGCTGGTGAATCCATAACATGCAGATACAACACACTCTCACAATGGTGCTTGCATTGACATCAGTAACTAGCTATGTAGTATCTATCTCGTGCAAATCTGTACACAGGCATAGGCTTCATTCTCAAATGCCTCCTATGGCTTGAGGACATCCAGAAACATTGCCTGGTCATTTGCTCTGGTGCACCATTGGTGCAATTCCCAATGGGCAAAAATTGGTTTGAGCTGTTTTCATTGAATTGTTCTTTGAAATATATGAATATGTCCTGTCCCACTTCTCTAAGAATGCATCCTGGACGAGAGACTTTGTAACACATCTGTGGATTGAGGGTTCACGTGAAAACCCACTTAGAAGTTATGAGGAAAGAGAGATAAAGATGGATGTCGACATCCAGAAGACAGACTGAACTATTGCAATGTTGAAGAGGTTCCATCGCCTCCTCAACACAGGTACAGGGTTTACACTGGCCAGAGGAGAGCTGTACTCATAAGGCGTTGTTTGCCGTAGCCTTGTGGCCATAGACCCCAAACACTACCTTTGTGAGGGGCTCACTGCGGTAGTGGGATTTACCATGGGATAGACAATCAGTTCGGGCTTTCCAGATATCCTCTAGAAAGCCCTTCACACAAGCTATGTGAGCTGCCCAGAGACCCCAACATGCCCAGGGCTTTAGGCTCAGCCTCAAGATTTTTGAAGTTGGTGAACAGGGGTGCAGGAACAATGTTCTTGAAGCCTAACTTCATTTTCATCACAGTCTTTTGGGCATCAGACATGGCTTTCATCAGAGAGAGAGAGAGAGAGAATGTACTCATAAGACGTTGTTTGCCGTAGCCTTGTGGCCATTGACCCCGCGCCCAGTTTGAGCGGAAACCAAAGGGACAGAACCTACCTCTGTCAGGGGCTGACATTGGTAGTAAGCCTTACCTTTATAAAAAATAGAATTGATTCGGGTTTTCCAGATATCCTCTAGAGAGAGAGAGAGAGAGAGAGAGAGAGAGAGAGAGAGAGAGAGGTACCTGGCAATTGAATGAGTAACTCTCAGATGGAAGATGTAGGAGGTGGGCTTGTAGGACTTCTCCTGCTGGGCAATCTCAAAGCGCTTGCTCATATCGTCATCCTCCTTCAGTCCCGCTAATGCAAAGCGCCGAATCCACCAAGCACGACTGCGTGGTTTTGACTGCACCCACCCTTTTATATCACCTCCACCATAATTTATAGCAGGATTACTGTCTATGTTCATATGCGCCAACACAGGTTATTTGAGTGTAGCAAACTAAATAGTAGAACTTCTCAAAATGAAGGCAGGTATCACAGCAAATTAAATTAGCACTTACAGACTTTGAGAGCTTGCCAGCCTGCAACTTATTTTCAATAGGCCGCAAACTATGCTTGCCTGCCATAACACAGGTTGAAGTTACATACTTCAATCACCCAGCCACACTATCATCCTCTGCACTTGATGGGACAGTAGGGCAATACAGACCATATTACATAGATCAGAAACTGGCTGTCCTTGAATTGATTGCAAGCACTACCAGATATTTTGGTGGACATATACACCAACAGTTTGCTGATTGTGTTACTTGAGTCCTCTATTCAATAGCACAAATAGCATTGGCCTTCTAGTTCTGTCAAAGTGTCTAACAAGGCATGAGCATGGGATGCATCAAACAATTAAATCTCGTAACATTACCAGGACAAGGTAGAGTTGATGGCTTCACCTACAACCACGACAATATTTTGTGCAGATAAGCGTGCAATCTCAGGCAGTGTTCCGTTCAGGTCCCGCCCTTTCATCAGGTCCAATATGTCTGTTACTAGAACGAACGAGAATGAGCGCGATCTGTAAGGAAGGGGCCCAGTCACATCTACCACACGAATGATTCCTTTGTGAACAAAGTTTTGGCATGATTTGTGGACTGGCGCCTTCATCTCGAATGGCTGGATGCCCCACACTTGAGTGCCTTCTTCCTTGCGCAAGCTGGAGACAATGCCACATGTGCCAGGACCGACATGCAGCATGCGATGCATTGTCTTGCTATATATGTCCCGCAATATGGGAATGGCACCACAAACTCCCGCTCCACACTCGGGTCGTGATGAACCTCGATTCCCTGAACCATACACATGGTATTTGAGCTTGGCAACCAACATCGGAGGCTTACATATGAAATTAACGAGAGGGACAGCAAGGACAAGGGACTGAGACAGCCACAGTGGTAATACAGAGCTCTTCTTGCAGCATACCCTTCACTTCTCATTTGTATCTCAAGGTATTGTGGCACAATACCTATTAGAACAAACAGTCCTAAAACCTAAAGCTGTACTTACATGGATTCGGTACAGCTCCTTTCAATCCCTAGCACCTCTAGCACTCGCTCTACCTCAAGAATCAGGAAACGAGACATTCTCGTGCCTGACTGCACACCAGAGAACCATGCTTTCGGAGAGACCTGGTAAATTGATGGAGTTGTGATTGATCAACATTTGGTGACTTTCACTAAGCAAGTAACGCCTTGACCTGTTTGGTCAATTTGTAATGCTCTGCAACAATCAACATTACTAAATAACTCTTATTAGCAGCACATTAACAACACTTATCCACAAAATGTGGTATGGTCTCCATTACCTGTACGTGATGAGCAGAGTGGAGGACTCAAAAGTGAAAGCAATTGCCAAAACAGACATATTGTAAATGAGCAGGCTTTTGAAGAGTTATACAGACTGCCACAACGCCAAAAAGAGATATACTGGCAAGCTATACAGACTTACGCCCATATCTCAATGCATCAAATTTTCTAATACGTTCTATTAGACAGCCAGGGGTTCAATGCACACCATCCCAAGTGGTAAGAGGCATGGCAAAGTCATCGGTTCCTTCATCAGTTGAGATATGCTCCTGTGACCATGCATCCTTGTCGCCTTTGGCGTCTTTTTCACGTGTGTCGCGAAACACTTCACAAAGGTCACACCAATACGATTATCAGATCTTTGTCTGTGTCTGTCTGTCTCCCATTCATGACAAATGAGACAGCAGGACTGACAGCTCCTCAATTATATATTTACAGCCGCAGATTAAACCTACTACTTAAATGTTGCACTCAGAAACTCTGCATGGGTGCACAAAATCGGACCCTAAACTCTGCAGCATCCTTGTGCTACTGCTGTAAGAAACCCCTGAAGAAGATGGGCAGCTGCTTATACATGTGATTCAAATGGCGAGCTCATACATGATGAGGTTATTGCACTTTGCTATCATGCTCGGACACAACCCATATTGTGCCCTACATATCACACAAGCGGACTATTTGTAGTCATCCATCTGGTGGATTACTTTCAAGTTTTAAGAGGCACAGGAGGCACGGAGTTACCTGAATTTCCGTAGGCTAAGCCAATCAGCAGGATAACACCCTGTTTTCCATCCAAGAAACGTTGCAAAATTAACAAACGACTATCTGCTTCAAGCACAGCAATGCAAACAAAGTGGCAGTGATGCATCCGCAGTCCAACGACGCCCAAAAAGCACAAGACGTCGCAAAGTCACTGCAGCTCTCTTTTGTGCACAGTCCATCCATCACTCTGTGTGGCCGCAGAAATCCTTCTCTACCATCATCACAATTTCTCTCTAAAACCCAATAGCTGTTGGAACAGAGCGGAAGCCTGACCGTAAAAAGCAGGCACAAGGAGAGCGCAGGGGAGGAATGCGACTTAGACGAGGTGGGGCTAAAAGGTCCAACAGAGGCTGTGCGCCTGAGAGGCAGCATGCCTACGCGCCGCGCCATCTCTAGTGTCCTGCCGCCCTCCCTCACCCCGTCATCTGTAATGCAACAAACAGGCGACCTTGATCCGTGCCAAACCTCAATGCCTTGAGAGGCCAGCCAGGTGGTGTCCGAAGAAATGTCAGCCCATAAAATCCCAAGGTTTTACAAACCAATCCGACTCAGGCAAGTTTCCAGTTTTGTGTCACTCAGCTGGGCTTCATCATACTTCTTAATGGCACCAAGACCACTAGGCGCAAAGGCCATGTCCCATCGTCTGGAGGGTGACAGGTCAGCCTGTCAACCCATGGTGAAAGCAACACACCAAATTGAAGGAAAATTGCAACCCCATCGCTGTACAGCCCTCAAACGAGAGCAGGTAAACCAAACTGTCCCACTATCCATTCCCAATTTCTAGACAGCCCAAGCAAGCAAGGTCCCCCGTGCAGAAACAGTTGAGATTTGTAAGCAGATTCAGGCACTCACCAATGTTTCCCACCACAATCCTGCAGCTGCCCCTCGCAATGCTGGCATGGAAGAGCGTAGGTGCCTCCTCTGCCGATGCCTTCCGTCCTGAACAGCACAACGAGCCACCTGCATGTGGCCGGTCTCATCAGTCCCTCTTACATCCTCCTCTGCTCACGTCTATCTGCCTCTGTCCATCCAAAGAGATTACCTCCAGGGAAGTAGTTCCAGTGCCAGTGCCTTCGTTTCCTCGGAAGAAATTGAGCTTGATTTTGTTGGTTGGGTGTGATACTTCTGTGACTCCTTGGAGCTACTTAGAGTATCCATGATGATAGTTTGACTGTTGGTTGTAGAGAATCACTAGTAAGCATCAAAACCAGAAGCATCCAAATTTCGTTTGTATTTGTGAGTGTGGGTGTATGCAGTAGGCATGCGCACCAATCTAGAGGCAATGACCATCACAAAAGAATTTGACAGGTAAGGGCCTCCTTACAGCCCACTACTCAGCTTTTTCCGTAACAATGTGTGCCTGCAAATAGTATGCTGACATGCTACAGCAGCAACGCACAAACAAGGTAAAACCATTTCATGTGGAAGACGATTGCCACTACCAAAAGATGTATTTTCAGCCTCCGAGTACGACCTTGGTGTCAACCGCCAAGGTCTCAAACAAATGTGCTCCACCCAAATATGTGTGCCTGTTTGCTTCCTACGAAAAACTACCATACTGGAGCACTGACCCTCCGACTTGGGGTTAAGATCAGCAACTCGACTACTCCTCAATATCCTTTCACTTCTACAGGGACCAGAAATAGCTGTGGGTGGAGGTCATGAGCATTTCCTAGCCCACTCCACATAATTGTCCAGAAGCAAAGGCCATGCTTGACTTTCATCGTAGTTGCTGAGATCAGATTTGATCTGCACATGGAGCACCACACATCAATCACCAACTGAGTGGCGAACCTCTAACACAAGGATTTCCAGTCCTTGGCTCCAACCACCTCAGCTATTTTAAAAACAACAACAACATACGATGCTAGTTTTTGGGTATTATTATTCTAATTCCAGATTTCGAGGTTATTTATAGGGACTCGGGATGAAATGGCTAGCACACAATGGATGTTAAAGAAAAACTAATCCAAGCTATATTGACCATACATGCTACATGTCACTGTTATAGGCTACCAGGACAAGAAATTGGAGTATGTAGGTTGGTAAGAGCAAATTTACCTCCTCACAGAACCGCAGAAAGTTTGTCCATTGGTCCAGATTCATTGCTTTGTACTCTGTTTGCTCCTGCAGCACCAGACATTCCCACCACCCAGCACATCTGTTATTTTATTGATGAAAACAGTAGGAAAGAAGCTTGCTGCAGGTTGTCTGACTGAACCCATCAAAGCACAAAAGCCCATAGCAAACCATGTGAAAACATAGGTGTACATGATGGGGGCCGTTGAATCAGTACTTGTAAGAACTTAAGGAAAGAGGCCACGTGTGGGCAAGATCCCAGTAGCAACTGAAGCATCTGAGAGGAAGTCTCCAAATCCAGTGTCTTCTGGCGAGGCTCTGAAAAACAAAACCTTAAAAGTGACATGTCGAGTCCACTCTACAGAAGCATTGACACATTGGAGTACAGATCACAACGGCAAAAGTAGGAGAGATGCAAGCACAACAGCCCCAGAGCAGTCTCAGCCATATCGTCAATCACAGTTACCTGTCTTAGCAACATGCAGTGTCCAATATGAAAGCAACAGCCTCGCTACGCAAAAAAACTGTAACTTTGAGCACAAGAAAAAACAGATGTCTAGAAACTTCTACCTGTCAAGCAGTACTGAAACCCAAATGTATAGAAATCCTTGAACAAGTATTGATTGGACACCTGAAACAAACCACCCGGTTGGAAGTCAATAATCCCCACTTGAAGGAACCAATTAAGCACTACATGTTTCTGCAGAAGGAACCACGCATCAGCATGCTTTTATCCATAATGCTTTACAGTTGGTACTTGCTCCTAGTGCTGTAAAAATACATGCATCTGGCACTGTGTTCAAAGGCAAGCACTGGCAACACCCATCCTAGGAGACCACACATTGGAGGCCTCCAGCAAGTTTTGAGACATCCTACATCCTGTATTTTTGAGTTCATCAGTAAATAAGATTTCTGAACATGTAGAAACGCAGCACCTCTTGCTGTAGTGTTGGAAGTGCCTTCTTGAGCTTGTCAATACTGTCTACTCGCATTATCCTTAATCCTTTTCGCCATTCCTCCTGAAACAATCAGCCAGGGCACCAACTGATTTGAGAACTAAAAAGAGGCGATAGGCCAGTCTACAGATACTGAAAATCAGTGTTGTTTATGTGACAACAAAGACAAGCTACACATAACACAAGAGAAGATGAGGGAAGGGGTTTAGAGGCCAGGAGGGTAGAGACAAGGTAGATCCGGGGGAAGAAAGAAAAGAGTGGAAGTGTTGACAGAGTGGATTGATTTGTAAGACACTGGCTCAGCCCTGAAATCTAGAGCTTCAAATGCCAGGTCACTCTTGACTAGATATGAACTGGAGGTTTATTGAGGAGCAGATGTGCACAAAGGTGGAAATCAAATCACTAACCAAAGTAAAGTAACCCTGCCGTGCTGCCTGCAACTTCCTGTCATACAAATCTTAGATACATCAGATGACGGGGAAGCAGGTACACATACAGGCATCAGTATCATGCTTCACTCTTATCAAACAGTGATTCATACAGTGGGATCTGCACTCTATGATCCTACTGACTAAGAGGTTTAAGACTTCCCTTTATTATTTCTCCAAATGCACATACCAGGCAAATAGCAAAATTCTGACATCTGTTGGCGCAACCCCGAGATCTTGACACAGTGCTTCAATTCCCTCAGGCCTGCAAACCACCACAATAGTGAACATAACTCTCACATCCAATGAATTTGGAGGGCAGAGAAGTCAAGACATGTAGCTGAAAGCCACAAATAGACACTGACAGCAATAGTTGCAAAAGTCTGATGACTTCCTGCCACCACTGACATACATGTGTAGGACGGAGGTTAATACAATTTAGAGGTCTTCTATCTGCATCAAATTATGATCTCAAATGCATGAATGCTCAAACATAAACATAAGATTATGCCCCATAATTCCTCGGCAGACGGACAAAGCAAACAAAGCCATCCACCTCAACTAAACATCAAGGACAAATATTATTTCCAATCCAGGATTCATGGCCGGCACTAACCCGATGGAAAACTCCTCTGTTTTATCAGAATACTGACTGAAAAGGGAGTCAATCTTTTCCAGTTCTTTTAGAGCAGCTTTACTTCCTGTGCTTACATGGTCAGAGACAATGATTCCAACACAGTCACGGAATGAGTAGAGGAAGTTGCACTGGGAATCACTAACAATCGGGGACTCAGACCACCTCCAAAGGTTTCAAGGAAAGCATCCATCCCCAACCTTGAATTGCATACTCCAAGCGCCAGGCAAGCCATCACAGGAATATTCCAGGTGAATGGTTATGCCTCTCCCAGTTGAGAGCAGGCCTTCCACAAGTTGTTGCAGAGAAAAATTAGGGCTTAATGTCGAAAATTGAAGCCTATCTATGACTTGAGAATCTGACTGTTACCATCTCTAACTGCACCAGGAACAAGGCCTCAGACTGTTCGAAAACCCAAGCATGAAATCCACGCTGGTGAACAATAACTAATGACCTTTGAAGAGACAAGTTCAGCTTTGCAGATTGCTGGAATGTAACCTAAATTCACTTCTGCAGATGGAGCTCCGTGAGGTGCACACTGAAGTCTCAAAGGACAACAAGCTCTCCCGCGCTTCGTCCCCTACAATGAACACGAGACTTTCACAGCCATGGACAAGGCAGGGGCAAGTGAAACGCAGACCGGTAGAGACCGCGGCTGTGGCTGGGACCACACCTGTCCTTCTCGACGCTGACTTCCCCATCATGGCTTGATAATTGATCCGCAAGACCCGGCACTCCGCTTGGCGTACTGCTCCCCCAAACTCCAAACTACCTACGTCCGCAGCATCTCATTCATTCTTTCACAATCTATAACATTCTCGCAACATCTTCCTCTTCCCCTTTACCACAGATCGATATCAGTGAAGACGATTGATCACAGCACCGACAACTTCACAAGGCTGCTTCCTTGACAGAAAAAACGAGAATTGTCAGCAAGCAGGTCTGCAAGTTGCCTTGAAGCTTGGCCCCAGATTCCCCTGGCCTGCAACCTTCTACAGCACGGGCTTTGCAGTATAAGGGAGCTCGCTAAGCTGCTGATCTGACGCGCAACTTGGTTTTGCACCTCTTCTTTCCCCTTACAAAATGGCCAAAATGAACACACCCCTACTTCTCCATTGCAACCTACCTACCGTTAGTCAAGTCCATAATACATGGGTACGTCTAGCCTTGCTTATTATTCATGAACATCTATCTGATCCTGGACAAGCAATACGCAGGAATTGCCCAAAATCCAGACTCGACTATCGTTGAAACCCTGTAAGATTTTATCCCCTGATGTGACGACCTTCTGAAATCTTTCCCTGGATGCATGTCCCAATCTTGAGGGTGAGGATTACAATGCGAGATCAGGTCAGAGAGCTACACTGGCCACCGAGAGACATACAGTGGTGATGGATGATGATGGTGTGTGGGTCATCCATGAAATCTCATACTGGGTTATTTTAATCCGTGCAGACAATCGTGGATTCCCTCGCGCAAAAAGACCCATCTTGCAAGACATGTTGAGAGGATTGCAATTTCGATGCTTTGACAGCATACCCAGTTGGATGGCACAACGGAGGGAGCAGTGAGATCACACAGACGCTCGCAATGCGTGGCGGCATGCGCTTCTACGTGTGATGGTGGCTTCCGCAAGCATCCAGTCGCTTGCTACCTCGGTCTCTGCAATTCAGTATGCCTATTTGTGCGTAAATTTGCTCACCTGTTGTGATCTTGTGCAAAATTCAGAAATTTCGCATTCAAAAAGTTGTCACAGTAGTGAGCCGAGTTTTAGCATTGGCTGAATGGATCGGCATCCATGTTGAACGTTTTAAGAGAGAGAGATAGAATGTACTCATTAGACGTTGTTTGCCGTAGCCTTGTGGCCATTGACCCCGCGCTCAGTTTGAGCGGAACACAAAGGGACTGAAACTACCTTTGTCAGGGGCTGACGCCGGTAGTATGACTTACCTTGGAACAGACAATTAATCCGAGTTTTCCAGATATCCTCTAGAAATCCCTTCACACAAGCATCAATCTGCTGTGCGTGGTTTGCCCGATAACTAGCCTCAAAAGGGCCTTGGCTTTTGGCTCAGCCTCGAGACTTTCGAAGTTGGTAAACAGAGGTTCAGGCACAATTCCCTTGATGGATTTGAAGAGGGCGTCTCTCTCGTGAGAGTACCCAGGACAATGAATCAGAAAATGAATATTGTCTTCACTGGGGTATGCCCTTGTTTACTGCTATAAATATGTCTCATATTCCAGATAATGCTCATCTTCCCAAAGGTAATTCCTGGCAGCTAGTTACTTATCTTTCTTGTGTAGTTTTTGGGGTGAATCCCAGGATGGACATCGTTTCCTTCAAACTACTTGCTCAAGTTTAGGCTTGAATTAACTGGCCGATGGCACCATCTTGACACTTGGTAACAGAGGTGCATTGACGGTGACTATGTCTAAGAATGCTACATTGACAGGTAGAGTCCCACAGCAAATTTAACTCAGAGAAGTTCGACCCTTGACTGTTTGGAGAGCTACCTTAGACATTGGTGATTCAGTGAGGGGCTCAGGGAAGACAGTGAAGGATGGGGAATTTAAACTGAAAGTTTCCAACTCGTGATGCAAGACGGAAAGGTTGAAAGAGTTGAAGTAAAAAAAACCATGCTTTGCGGTGTTATTAGGCCTGCCTTGAAGTATGCATCTGCAGTATGGGTTGATAACTCCAACCAGGCTATGTCTCTAGAATCCATTCAAGTGGGGGTGCTTAAGGAGTGCATGTCAGCATGCTCCAAAACAGCCAGCAGAGGGGCTGCCCCAAGTGATCCACTTGTTACCATTCAGATATCATCACTCCACAGGAGGGGCATGGCCTGTGAAGGCATTTTCTTAAGGAGAGATCCCTTCTCTCCAACAGAATCCACTACTGCTTCAGGTCAAACAAACATAGGCAAGGGGGCATTTGGTCACAGAGACGTTTATCTACTCCCATGTTAAGTTCACCCATTTAGTAGGGTACCTAGTGGGCAGAGGGAGAGGAGAGAGAGGGAAGTTTATTATGTCTGTATGACCCAGGGGACAGAGAAGAGAAACAGAACCAGAGAACTCTTCAATCTTTGCATGAACGTGGAATGTCTCCTGGAGGTAGGCTGCAAGGTACTGCTGGTCTTCATCACTGCAGGTCCCTCATTCCATGGAGGGAGAGTCTTTAGAGAGAGACCAATATCTGCCCCAGGGACGTAGTAAGCAGGGCATGGAAGAAGCTCTGTCTGCACATCCCTTGTTGTGCAAACAGGGGAGATCCTATTCTCCGGGGGCGTGTCATCCCATCTTCCTATGTTGATCCACAGAGAGTGGGAATGAACTTGAATTGTCGTTATTGTAACTGATTTGCCGTGTGATGTTTGTCTGTCCGCAAGAGAATGTCCTCATAAGACATTGTTTGCCGTAGCCAAGAGTTTGTGTCCCCAAATGAGCCATCCCATTCTCTGTTTTTCTGTTCTATTCCAATTAAATTTGTTTGAACAGACTAACAGGATCAGGCAATACTTGATTGTTGTTACAAAGAACATAGCCATATTCAAAAAAAGAGAGAGACAGAGAGAGAGAGTGTTATGTAGCATGTCAAAGCTAGACAAGGAAACACTAAACACAATGGGTTGTGTTTGCCTCCTTTTCATGACATCAGACAGCCTAATTTAGGCATCATCAAATTGCCTCTACCCAGATCTGCCTCCGTACCTCCCTTGAAGCACATTAGGTAGGCCCTTCTCACAAACAGATTTTCCTCATCACTTTCACATCCAAGGAAGCAACATTAGAAGTAGGAACTGCATGACTAGTGTCTCCTCAAAAGGCAACTCCTTTCGAAGTAGGTACAAGCTCGTAGGTCCTTCAACCCATTCAGAGCAGAACAGCAAGTGTCTGTGTACAAATCTAACACATACAAACAGATATGAGGTTTGGGAGAGCTCAAAGCCCCATTCCCTTAGTCTCTTGCCCTTGTTAGCATTTCCTACAACAAAAGAAGGTGAAGTGGCCTCACCTGGATCCATCATGGCCAACCAACAATCCAACAGGTTAGTGATCCCTGTGGAACCCGAGGCTTAAACCACTTCACATTTGTTATCAACGTCATCCCTGCAGCAGGTCATACTAGTGAAGAAAGGGGAGGTAAGGGAGGTCCTTTCAGCCAGCCAGCAGTAGGTGGTGGTGGTCTCATGGGGGAGGAGGGGGTGGTGGTCACATGACAGTAAGCACCCATCCCCAAAAGGGAGGTGTTACTAGAGTGAAGTACAAGGCAAGGCACGGGTGGAGACCCTTGGTTCGCAAAAGTATGCATAGATTCAAAGTAGAACTAGTCAAGTCCATGTAAGTTCCTCATAGCGTCCACTCTCTTTGTGTTGCCGTACAAAGTGTTAAGAGCCTGAATGAGTACCTTGCTTGTAGCCATAGTGCAGCAGTGAGGTGATTGCTCCTTCAGTTCGTGCCTGCTCGTCTTCCAAATGAGAAGAGCAGCCAGGGCTTCTAATCTTAAAGGGCAGCTGCGCGTCATCCCGTTTTCTATTTTTCCGTTCTGTGCTAGGTGAAAGATTCTGAACAGAATAACGGAATTAGGCAATCCTTGAGTTGCGTTGTTACAAAGAACTAGCCACATTAAAGGAGAGAATGTACTCATAAGACGTTGTTTGCCGTGGACCCCACACGCAGTTGGGGTGGAACCAACGGGAACAGAAACCGTCTTTGTGAGGGGCTCCTCCGTAGTGTGACATAGACGATTAGTTCATCAACCTGATGTGTGTGATCTGCCCAGCAATTAGACCCGGACAGGGCAATGGCTGTAGGCTCAGCCTCAAGATTTTCAACGTTGGAGGAGAGGGCTTGTCTTGTCTTGTCTTGACAAGAAAGGATCTGTCTATTCCAGACTAGACCACAAATTTATAGACAACAACAGCCTTCAAAGAAGGCACCACCACAGTTCCTCTTGATCCACACATTGACTCCAAATCCATAGAGGTGATCGGGGGTGGGTGGTGGTGTAACTGTAAATGAAGGTTTCCCTCCCATCTTCAAATTGCCACAGAGATAAGCATAATGCTTCATGGTTTTTCATGAACTGCTACACTGCTCCATGGTAGAGAGTGAGCAACCAATGTTATGGTGACACTATATATGAGAGGACTTCAGGAAAGAATAACAGTGGGTTGCCCCTCTCCAGGGTTGTAACCTATACTATGAGATTTTTCCAATCTGCTAGGTTAATGATAGTCACTATGTATCACTGTGAAGTATATTATCTTATCATGAGCTGATTTCCAGAACCTACGCTGTCCAAGCTCCTCTTTGATCAAGTTTCCTGCAAACTATATGCATGGTAAATTTGCAAATGACTCGATAGAGGTGTTGTTTGAAAACAAAGTACAATACACATAGCAGCTATTTGCATTACACGGAGTTCTTGTCTGATATCACATAGCTGGATATGGAGTTGTCTTGCAGATATGAGAAGGCTACTTGAAGAAGAGAGGCCCTCACCTGCACCCAGCCCGAAAAACACCACAAGCATATGATGTGGGTTAGTGACGATGTGCGAGGTGAATAGCAGGCCCTCTTGTGTGCTATAGCTTTCCAAAATGAACCAGTAAGTACAATGTCCAATATCAGAGCATAAGCCCCACTTGGGTACAACCATGCAAGGGAGTCACAGGAGTAGATCACTTAGCCACCACCACCTGAAGCGTTTGTGTAGGAAGGGGCTGCGACATCTTCAGCAAAGCTCTACCTACCACTGATACCGATTTTAGAGTGAAGTGGCTGGAAGTAAGGAGTGTTGTTGACTTGATCAAGAGTCAAGTGGTTGGTAATAACTTTACTCCAAATTTGTGGAGGTGGTTAGGTCAAGAAAACCTCAAGCCTCTCATTTTCAGGTTTCCTAATTCCAACACAGGGCATTGGCTACAGTAGACCAGCCAAAAGAGCAATTTACATTGACCAGATCATGTAGAAGGTGTACTCATATACTCCAGTATGCTGCTGCTACAGGGCCTAGCACGGGATATCATGGATTAGTTTGCCATCAAATGTCATGTTGGGTCATTAGGAACCTCCATGGATGTACCATCCTCCTTCTGTCTTCACAGACCATGTATGTAGTAGCAGATAGTGGAAGCCACAAAGCCCTAATTCCACTTTGGCGTAAGAAAGGATAATCCAAAATAGACTATCAAATTTCTCCTTCGAGAAAATAAGGAAGAGATAAGTGTTGCTTTCAATTTTTTTTACAGAGAATGTACTCATAAGACGTTGTTTGCTGTAGCCTTGTGGCCATTGACCCCGCGCCCAGTTTGAGCGGAACACAAAGGGACAGAATATACCTTTGTTAGGGGCTGATGCTGGTAGTATGACTTACCTTGGAAGAGAGAGAAAGATATGAACATAGAGAGGATGGACAAAAACCTTTTATAGTAAGACATACTTTAGCATTCGCAATAGCTCCTGCAAAAATGTGATAACCTTTATGAAGGAGAACACTGAGATGCAGAGGGTACAATTGAGCAGGGGACCAGTTCAAAACTGATTCACTGTGTATCTGCAGGTCTTCATACTCAAGAACGCCATTAGTGTTAATTGCTGGTAGCGGGCATTTGCAAGCTGGCACCATTGCTTTACTGTCATCTTCAAAGAGCAATTTCAGAACAATTGGGTGTTCGCAAGATTCCAGAGTAGGAAGAAGAAGAAAGGGACGCGGTGTAATGCCAGCACTGCCCGCTCAAGCTTGTGATCCTCCAAAGAGTTCTTCTACAATGAGGGTTTATGCAGTTTCCGACCTACATACAGATTATTCAGAGAACATGGAGTGGATAAAATGCCTCTCATCAAGCCTTTACCAGGCTGACACTCTGATCGTGGCTGGAGATGTTGCGGACACTCTACAGATTTTTACCACCACCATGACCCTCCTGAAGGAAAAATTCCAGCATGTGTTCTTTGTGCCTGGTAACCATGATCTATGGTGCAAAAAGGCAGAGGAAACCCAAGTGAGATTCTGTTTGCTATATGTGCAATATTGTTTCGATAGTATTTTCTGGAATATCCAGGGTTGATTAAACCATGTTTTTTACCCTCATTATTGGCTAAACATGAATTATTGATACTAAGTAATTATGAGCAGATTGTCCTGCCAGCACCTTTAATCCAACATAGGGAGTGTATTACCCATGTGATTCAATGTACTGTTCTTGCATCACAGTAAAGACCCAGGTGAGGTATGGTCAGTTGGTGGTTTTGCATGTGTAGTATGCACCCGTGCCGCGGAGGTGAAGTTGACAGTCTGTGATGGCTGATGTGGGGTTGTGTTTGTTGGGCCAGCTAGATTCAGTGGCAAAATTGAAAGCACTGAATGACACTTGCAAGTCACTTGGCATAGATACAGAACCCAAGAAAGTGAATGGAGTTTGGATTATTCCCCTTCTCTCTTGGTACCACCAGGCAATTTTTTTTTCCATTCTTTCTTGGCTGGACACTATCTTTTCCGTGTTTGTTCACATCACACGTAGCTTACATTGAGTCTTTGAGCTTGTGCAAGTAAGTTCTCTCCAAGCTTTGCAATGCAAGTTTGTCCTAGTCTGAGAATATTACCTCTGATCCCTGAAGTCGCATATCAGGAAGTTGCTAGTTCGTACACTGTATATCAGGAGAATGCACTACCTTTTTAAGATTGCAACTTGTTGATTTGAAGCAATTTGTTAGGGAGGTTGGGTCTACTTACATATTGCTTCTTCTCATACTCTCTTTGCAGAGCTTTGATAAGGAAAGAAACATCGAGGGTTTCAACATCCGTGCCCCTGAGAAGGTTCTTTCATAGAATTTGACGTGTCACCTTCTGTTTTAGCAGCCATGCTCTTGTGGATTGCTTGGATAGCATGTATCAGGTTCCAGTGGTTGTCAGCTGTCACTAGCAATAGGTGGTGGTAAAGAGCAAAGAGGTCTCTGTCATCATTGCCTACTGTGATTTAAGTGAAGTGGAGGCTTGCAATGGTGAGAGGGTGTGGGAAGAGCCTGCATAAAGGTAAGCTGGGAACGTCCGTGGTTGGATATGTATGTGACTAGGTGGCTTTGGACTATCGTTTGTGTAAGTGGCCTCCTCCCCTTGACAGTCTGATCGATGACTGTCTTGCTCGCTATTTTGATGGGCTGAACTCTGAAGATTTTGAAAATCCGGTGGAGCAGGCCAACGGCCAAGTCATCACCTTTTCTCATTTCCTTCCAAGGTATTTGTGCGTGAATTTTTTGCATGAATGTATTGCTCTCTCTGTCCACCTCTCTGAGAACATAAAGCATATCATGATGACAGTGCCAAATAGTATCATCATTTGTCAATTGTATAATTTGTAGTGCGTTGGCCACTCATCAACAAATCAGCTTCAATGCAGGTTCGAGTTGTGTCCGGAGAAGCGCATGCTGTTCTATCCGAACCTGCCAAAAGTAGTGGGCTCTGACTGGCTGGAGGCTAGGGTGCGCCGTATTCATGGGGTTCATGGCAGCCCAACCGCTTGCCATGTGTTCGGGCACACACACTTCTGCTGGGATGCAACATTAGATGGAGTGAGGTAATCATTCTTTCTGCTTCCTGCATTTGGTGTATCAAGGCAGTAATTTTTGGAGCATTTGTGCTCCAGGCCATTCTGGGTCTGCACATGCAGTGTAGCAGGTACCTTCTTCTTTGGACGGGGTGGTAACCTGACTGTTGGTGATTGTGGCAGGTACATTCAAGCACCACTCGCATATCCAAGAGAAAGAGAAAGACGTATTAATGGAGGGATAGACTGGTTACCATTGTGTCTCTATGACTCTGATAAAAATGGATTGATAGAAGGTCCTTTGGAATGCCATTGGTCTGAGTACTATCGTAGTAACCAAAGGGATCCTGATAACACACAGCTTGCTCCATGGGTGGCTGACCTATATCGCCCAGTTAGAGCCTTATAGCACCATTTATTGATTGACGCTTAGACCGACCCCTGTAGGAAAAACTAAATATGATTCCAAAAATGGATTTTCTCTCACTAATTTTGAGCTCCCCAAATTAGTGTAGGCAACAATAATTGTAATTTATCTATATTGGTGTGGCCAGCAAAACATGTGTGAGCCCTCAAAGTTGGTCTCTGCTAATTAGTGGCCCACTCTGAAGAGTAAATTTTGTTCTCTTGTCAAAGAGAATTACATAGTTTTCAGGTAAGCAGCTTGATAGCTTTTACATGGTGCCGCTCTGGTCGACAGTCCATAGATGCTTCATAGTGCATGTAATCACCCACTGGTTCTGCCCCAAGATTACATCTATTAAATTCCAGACATCCTGCTTGTATAATCGTTGATGCAATGAGCTGTAAATTATATCACTGATTCGCAGTTGAAGCTAAATCTGTGAACGTTGCTACAGACCTGTAGCATAATTGTCTCCACAACCATTCCGGCTTGTCTCCTAGTACAGTCCACCACCATGGAAGAGATTTTGTCACTTGTAGCAGACGATACAGACGGCTACATAAAGGACAGTCACAAAATTTATAAGTCGGTACTAGCTAAGCCATAAGCCCGTTGGTATGATTGATGAAGAGGGTCCAGTTGATCAGGGACCAGGACTGGGTTCAAAGTTATGCAGCTGTGTATCTGCAGGTCTTCGTACTCTAGAACGCCATTAGTGGTAATTGCTGGTAGCGACCATGTTGAAGCTGGCACTACTGTTGCTTTACAGTCATCCTCAAAATGCAAATCCAGATCACTTGGGTGTTCTCTTGTTTTGTAGTCCTGAAGAAGAAGTCGAAAGGGACTAAGTACTGTATTACCATCACTGCGCGCCCAAGCTTGCGATCCTCTAAAAGAGCTCTTTCACAAGTGTTTTACGCAGTTTCTGACCTGCATATATACAACTTATGCAGAGAACATGGAGTGGATAAAATGCCCTTTATCACCCTGACCCTCTGATTGTGACCGGCAGATGTTGCATCTGATCACACTCTAAGGATTTTTACCACCGCCACATTTGACCATCTGAAGGAGAAGTTCTCTGGCAAGTGGCTGGTAACCATAATCTATGGTGCAAAATGGAGTCCTGAAACCCAAGTGAGATTCTGTTCCCTGTACGTTGGATATCGTTCTGTAAGTATATATTTTCTGAAATTCCCAGAAAGTCTGTTCAACCATGTCTTTAACCCTGATTATATCAGTCAGACATATAGAAGTAAATTATGATGAGCAGATTGTCAGGACTGCAATTGACACCTTTAATCCAATGTTCACAGCAACGCATCAGCCATGATATTTCAGTGTCCATTTCATTGAATCCTCAATGTTCTGTCTCTTGCGTCACAGCGAAAACACAGCTGAGGTATATATGGTCAGCTGGTGGTTTTAACTTACTAATGTCAAAGCAACAAATCTGCAACCGTCAAAATGAGTTTCCGTGCGAATGCCCATGATACATAGATCTGAATATCCACGGTTACATGGCAAATTTCAAAGGTAACATGTACACGATACCAATCTGATGAGTTTAATTTGTACTGAGTGATTGATCACACGCCACTAAAAAAGGGCCCGTTTCTCGTATATGTCTTTAACAATTTCATGTTTATGAAAGGTAAGTCTAGTTAACCGGAAGAGGAATGCTCCTAATACCCATACACATATAACTGCACCCACAATGGTTGTGCTCAATGTCAACACTCTAGGACTCCACGCAGGTAGCACTGCAATTGTAGCTGCTGCGAAAGCAACTAGCACGCAAACAATAGAAAGCAAGAGTAAACACACTGCCGCAACTAGAGCATTGCGATGCCGCCGCAACTCACCTGGCAACGGCTCTTGTGGCAAAGGAAGTGATGGGATCACAGATAACATGATGGATGCCACTGCCAAATAAAATGACAAGCTATCACTCACTATAAAGACTCTCACCGCGAGAACTTCATAGAACAGTGATGTGCCATTGTTCTCAATGCCAAGGGGAGGTTGTAATGGTCCCACAAAAGAGGCCGTTGCAACTAATGCTGCTGTCACTGAGATGGCATTTGCACCGATTGTTAGGTTTTTTTTGGTGTTTCGAATGAGCACGCCTGTCTTTTCATACCACCATGTACACACTTCCTCAGATGCCGAGGGTCCAGGATGAGGATCATTTCCTTCTTCATCTTTGGGCCATAAGTCCATATCGGCAGCTTGTAACAACAAGATGATGCACGCTTTCTTCCCACTGTATTCCTTCCCACTCGTCGTTTCTCTATAGGTTTTTGTTTTTTCCCACCGCAGTCGCAAACTCTCATAGTCGACGAAGTCTCCGTAATATTGCACTTTATGGTGAAAACTAACCAATGCATCTGCTGCTCGATGTAGTGCAGTTGTACCTTTGTAATCCAAGACAAATGGATTAAATTTTCGACTCTCCAAGATAATTCTTAGACCTTCTGGATTGCCAATCCGCGCAACGATAAGCAACACACTACTATAATGCCAGAAGGGATCGTCAGGCTGCCTCGACTTGTTGTGCAGTCTTCCTTGATCGTAAGCTCGGTCGTCCTGACAAACGTGATCCATCAGCGAGGACATGAAGCCAATCACTTTTTCTTAGAATATGTTAGACCTGTTCTAGGACGAGCAAAAGAGAACCTGGAGAACTGGTATGTTAATTGTGAATATCTTATGTAAGAAGAAGATCAACTAGATGCCATACTCGTACCTTGACTAGCATTTTCAATATGGACTGATGTCCCATGATAGCAGCAATCTGCAGAGGTGTCCAATGCACCACGTCGTCGTGGGCCACGTGTGGATCAGGTGTCCAATTTTCAAGGTGGATACTTTCACCAAAGTGTACAATACGCGCAGACACGCAGTTCAAATCTATACGGGAGCCTGCTCCGAGCAGTTCCTTCACACAAAGGGGATTATTGTGTACCACAGCCAAGTGTAGGGCCGTTCTGGAGCTGCAATAAGCTCTACTGTACTGCCATGAATAACCCTCACCTCCAAGTGGAGAGAAGCCTGCGTTCAAGTCTGTCCTCCCATCCTTCACAAGGACACCAAGCATGTCAAACTTGTCTCCAGACCGCGCAGCAACTCGATGCAACGGTGTCCGTCCTGCACCATCACGTGCATTCACACAGTCTTCGAACTCCTCTTCAGGAATTAACTCGAGAAGTAGCGACAGGTTGCCGCTAGTGTCATTGGTAGCTGCAACATGCAACGGAGTCATGCCTCGGTGATCTTGCAGTTTGTAGAGACAACGTATAAGATCTGAGTGAAGTTCCTCCCTCGCCATGGCAACTATACGCCTTATGATCTCTTGAGACTGACATGTATTCTTTGCACATGCCCAGTGAAGGACATAAAATTCTTCTCCATTATTTCCATCGCCAGAGAAATGCTCGAAAACTGTTAAAAATTCCTCCTGTAGTTTGGGTAGCTGCTTATCCTGCCAGTCCCTCACTTGATCTTCCGTCGTTGCCCATTCGGAATCGTTGTCAGGTATCGTTGCCACATCGGAATCGTTGCCACTTCCACCAAGCTCGCTGGGAGTATTATCTTGCCATAACTTGGTGGCATCGTTCAGACGGTTGATAATATCTCGATTCCCAATGACTGTGGCAATCACAAGTGCTGTCTGATCACATGAACTATCGACTGCCTGAAGTAGTTCCCCGAGAGTCAAATCCACAGTTATTTTGGCTGTTAAAACCAGTAGTAGCACTTCTACCACTAGCTGTGCGCAGCCTTCGATAACTGCCTTGTGCAAAGCAGTACGGCCGTAAAGACCTGTTTGCCGTAGCAGCCCAGGTTCCTTCTTCAAGAGCCGCATCACCTCAGCGCATTCGCCCCTGGTCTGAATGGCAATAAACCATTCCGAATCTTGAGGTGCTTCGTAGAATATGATAGGCCCACGAAGAGAACGCGTACTAAATCCTATGTCCCTAGACATTGTCATCGAGAAAGGAGGACTTGGTTTGGAGCTTGGAGTTCAGGCTTGGAAACCAGACTGCATGGTCACTCGCCACCCTCGGCCTAAACAGCAAGATTCGGGCGGAAGTAAGGCTGTCCCGCGCAATGGAGGAAGCTGATCCGTGGTCAACTACAACACCACCAAAACCAACTGCAATCATATAACATTCTCTCTAGAGGTCTACATAGATTGCACGTAATCACTATGAATGTGTTGTTCACCGATTCCATGCAAATGATTCGGGCCAACAATTTATAGTGACAATCGATCGAGAACATTGCACGGATATATGTGCTAGATATGAGCATATGAGCATAAAAAGATCATGGGACTTATATATATTTTTAGGATAGAAAGATGGTATGATTGCAAGCGGTAATGGAGTATTCAAGGATGGGTCGGGAAGAGAACATAGATACATACACTTAGAACTGTCAGTTTTTTAAGATGCTCGCGAGCAAACTTCTATACTTCACAAGGCGTCCAAGCTCTGGTGCGACTCTAGACCTGGACATGGACACAGAGATGCAAGGCCACAAACTATGTGGAAGTAATCGAGCGAGTTGTATAATGCTCACCGTGTCACGTTACACTAACTATTTCTGTCCTCGTCACTTTATAGCTAGTGTTTGAGGTCATTGAGAGTGTGGACAAGAAAACTGTTGATCACGATATAGGATTGTGGTAGTCAACATATTCCATCTCAGCAGGCTAGCCGAGAAAGTGAACACCACGAGAGAGGGCGGGCCCTATAAAGATTCCTGAATCACAGTGGACGTAGCTCATCGAACCAGGCTTCAACATTTACTTATAAGCAGCATCGTTCCAACCACCGTTACCCATGAGTTTTCAGGTGCATCACGTGTTGTACGGAGTTCAAGACGTGCATTGATTCCTCCAATCTCCTGAGCATGTACAGATTGAACAAGTTGTGGAAATACTCTAGATAAATCGTCCTCTCTATGTACAAAACAAGTCCATAACTTTTAGGTCTATATGCTTTTCACTGTCAGGGTCATACTACGTCTAAAACAGAAGAGAGTTTTGCTATGCATGAGAAGCACCTTCTGGTGGTTGGTGGGGAAGCAGGGTTAGAAAGATGATCGGCCTTTCAGTACGTTTCTAGCAACTAAATCACAAGGCGTACAGCGCGTCAGTATTGCCCCATCCCTCCAGGATTTCTTCCGCCAAAGTGGAAAGTGAACACCGGAGGCTCAGACTTCTAACTCGTTATTAAAAGTACCAAAGCTCAAGATGTGAAGCTGGTCTCCGACATCCCTATACACAGGCACACCTCTTTTCTCTCCCCCTATCATCCTCACAAACTCACCAGCACTGTCGACTATGGCGGATGAGCGACAGCGAGCCGTAGCTGAGGCCAATTTTGAACCGCGCAGTTATCGTGAATACGTGCATACCTCCTCTATGCTCCTGAAAATCAAAAACTCAAGAAGCACTTGGAGTCCTACAGATCACTCTTTGGTCTGAATGATCTATGGCGGCTGCGTACTACAGAAGCAGAACGGCAAACCTGTCGAAAGGATGGTATGCACTGTGAACATGGAAGTGTGGACAGAATGCCACGACCTACGCACGCGCGTCCAGACGGCATCTTAATGGCGAGTGAAAGGGGAATAAGGTCATACATACCGACAGTCTTCTGAAGATGAGTAGTGCAAGCTGTGACTTGAGTTCATCCCTCGGATGCTTTCAACTCACATAAAGAAGGTTTACACTCATAGAATATAGGTTGACTGTACAACTAAGAATATCCACCGAGTCATAAACTTGCGCACATGCTCTTGTCATATTGACACTTAAATTAAGCTCACATTGTTTCCTGTTCATTCACCGATTCTACCGATTCACACTGTTGTAAGCTTTACAACTTCACCCTTGGACGCTACAGAAGACTCAACCTTCAACCTCCTGAGGCTTGCCTGTGGCCAAGTGCAGATCAGCCACTCGTAGCAGTGCACACTCGCTGATGCAGCTTCATGGCGCAATTTGCAAAATGATCGCGGAGTGCGAAGCTCAAACAATCCATAATACCGTAAGCAACTTTGAGTTGAAGAGTACCTGATGCCTGCAGGTATGTTGTATGTTCCTTTGTTCTTTTCCACCAGGAAGCTTTTGCTAGCAACTTGTCACAGTGAGGATGTGCGGGTAAATAGTAAATAGCTGTTTGCTTCGTGTGGGGATAACTTATATTATTTATTGGTCCACTTACGGTATCCTAGGGTAGGCATAAATCAAATATACATCTGCACGGAAACAACATATCCACATAGCTTTATAAAAAGGCCCAAGTGGGGCGACTGTACAAATGGGTAAAGCTGTCCTCAAGAGGAGAAACAAAATGTCTTAGAGCTCGATGGCTAGATGTATTGACAAAAAGAAATCATAGTGTCACCTGCTGCCTAAAGAAGGTCAAACGAAAGATGATGGGTCAGAAGGGAGACCAGATGAAGCCACCCCAGC
This sequence comes from Takakia lepidozioides, assembly GCA_030704615.1. NCBI lineage: Eukaryota > Viridiplantae > Streptophyta > Takakiopsida > Takakiales > Takakiaceae > Takakia > Takakia lepidozioides. Next base: position 47,517,023 of record CM060734.1, on the reverse strand, counting down.
AAAATAGATAGAGCTTGAGCCTTTTGTAAAGCAACAAAAACTCGTTGTCTACGCGTGGGTGGCTGCGGCGGGCCCGCGTGTGGGTATGCCCGGCAACCTAGTCTATTGGGGCCACAATATACACATAAAGGGTTTGTAGAAAGTGGCGGATGACGAGGTAGTTAAGAGCAATGAACAACAAATACAAGGTGTGGTGTTCTATCAATGGCAGTAAAGTGATGTGTGTTATTAAAAAAAAGAAAAAGAAAAGTAAAAATGAAAAGAAAAAGGTAGATGTGTTACCGAAGCAAGTGTAACTTATGGTGTCACTTGACCTAGAAGGGCTACTGCCTTCGGGTAGGAAGGTGGACACCTTTGTAACAACCAACGGGGTTATTAAATATATATTTTTGTCGAAGAGTCTGCAGTCCGTTGGAAGGTTGGAGACAGTCTGATTCTCGGTCGTTGGAGGGTCTGCCACTCCGCTCGAAGGTTGGAGTTTGGAGGGTCTGCCGCTAGAAGGTCCGGTGCGGTAGATGAACAAGGACGTCGAAAAATTTCAGAAACTGGCCAACCCAACGAATGGGCCGTAGGCTTATGAGCTCACCTCGGCCGTATTGGTAGGGCCATAGGTGCATTGAAGATGTTAATATTAAAAAATGAGAAATATGAAAAGACGCGGCCATGAGATAGTCCGAGAATAAAATGAGGAAAAAATAACCTCACATGACCTTCCCTGTGTTATTAGAGCATCCCCACCCTATGCTTCTATGAACCCCTACACTCCTACTTCTCGTATACAAGGTCAAATTTGCCTCCAAACGTACCACACCTTGCCCCACTACTCTATACACCGTTAAGGGCGGACACTCAACCGCCTCTATTTCACTGAATCCATGCACGATATTCAGTTTCCTAAACCCGTTCCTGAACCGAGTCGTCCCGACCATGGATATGTCATAGCGAGGTCCATGGTCATAGCGAGGTTGGGTAGCGTGTGAGCATGCTCACGCGAGCACAAGCGAATATTAAGGATATTCCCTAGATGCCTTTCGAATGTTCCCCAACGAAACTAAAATTGAGAAACTAAAAGCTTTGCGAAACTTTTTTTAACTGCTCACATAGGCCCTCATAGCATCACTTAAGAAACAAGTAACACCTATATACGATAAACATGTTACCCTATAGGCGTGGGGTTTCCTCACGTTATGCGAACCGAATACCCATAAAACCCCATAAAAACAAAAATCGTGGTTTTCAGTCCGGGGTATCGGCGGCTCAGCGGTAGAGCGCCTCGTTTACACGTGCGCCAATGCTTCCAAGAAGTTTAAGCAGTAGAAAAATTACTTTCGCACTGAGAAAATAAATCTGAAGGTACTCATGTGCACCATGCTGTTAACATGTAATTCCTATGACGAAAACATTTAACCCCTACGGTGTTGTGCTTATGCTGGGCTCACAGGATACCAACCCCCTGTCACCAACCCCCTGTCAGAGCACACCTCCTAGCCTCTCGCTTCCAATCCAGCTGCTGTGCGTGGGCAGTGAAGGCGAACGGTGGGTCCCGAACGTGATATGAGAACATCTTTTCAGCAAGGCGGGAACTTAGCATACAGGGCCGTAGCCAGGGAGCAAGGGTGTGGCTCCGAGCAGCCGACCCCTTCATCTTTCGAGAATCCTGAACCAACCCCTTCACCAATAGCTAGGGTAGATAGGCCTATGACCGTTCATCAATGGCGGAAGATCTAACCATGAATTTTTGTCATTTTTACCCTGGATAAAATTGATAAGATGCCCCACATCCTGGGCATCCCAACACACTTGGAAGCGCATGATTTCATGAAGTCCATACAAAGTTGTGGGGTTTCAAAGTTGAGCCAATCCAAATGCTTGTGTGAACCTTGAGCCCTATGATCAATCACAATTTTTGGGGGGTTCTATCAAACAACTGTTTGCCAAGTGGCAAAAATGAGCAGTCTTGGGCCCAGCAATGGTAGCTCATGTGGCCTGACCCAAGCATTTATGAGGTGATCGGTCATAGGTACTATAACGGTCATAGAGGGGCCATTTCAGTGAGAAGGGTGGGGATGCTCTCTACCGGAAATGACAATCTAAGGGCGTGGGGTCCAAAAAAGTAACGCAGCTTGCTCAACGGTTGGCTCAACCAGCTAGATTTGCTGCCGTCCCGCCTTAAATTTGCCTCCAGCATGGCTCTTTTGCCAATCATACTGGAGCAGCCAACCACTCTACATTAAATTTGTGAGCTATGTGTGAGTTAATGAGATATGATGTCCTGGGGCTATCTCTGCCGGGTCTCCTACCCTCCCAACCGTGGAGTGTCAGCCCACCAGTCCTTGTAAAAGATACAGTTGCCCTGTAACCAGGGTAGATAAACCGTGGAGATGCTCTTAGAGTAGGGTAATAGGAAACAAATCGATTAACCCGTCCCGGACCCGCATTCCAAATCAACAGACTGAGGGTAAGTTAGTAAGCGTAAAATCTGGCTTTTGGCATATTGTAGCTTACAATCACGCCACATATGGTACATACAGTCAGCCCCGAGAGTCAGTCGCCACTCGTACTCTTGTTTGACTTGTTTCATCTTGTGTCGGGTTGCTTCACTGTTTCGGGATTGTGGGCCCGCGAACATTAAACTCCCGGGTCTTTTTAGCTGTCGCAGGCAGGCACTTAATGAACCCTGGAAATCTTTCTCCCTCCCCAATTTCTCTGAGAGCGGGTCCTAGGAGCTTTGTGCCACTTTCCCTCGAGTCAGAGCAATGTCACAACCTCTAATGAACATTCACTTCACCATGGATTTTTGGATACGTGAAACCATGTTCATAGGAGATTGAGTCCTGAGGAGTTAACGATTTTGTTCCTGATCCAATAATTCCAAGTAACGCTTCAGGGGCCGGCGGTGTCTACTTCCTTTCTACAAAGACAAGCCAAATGAGAGAGACAAATCTAGAATCCTTCAGTTCAAGTCTCTCCTTGTTCAGGTCAACACTGCTGGTTGTGGCCAGAGGTGGGGTCGGATACATGCGATGAAATGTGCACTCCAAGTGGCAAGCAGGAGTGGTGATTAAACTATATTCTTGCATTGCAGACCATTCCGAAGGAGATGGTTGATGCTGTGGGCCAGGCAGGAGGAGACTGGTTGGTAAGTTTCTTGAGGTTTATTTTCTTAACGAGTACACAAGATAGCACACTTTATTTAACGGTAAGATAGATTTATTATGATGTGTTCACAAGGTTAGATTTGTGAATGTATATTCCATTTGTGGATGTTGAAATGGTAGAAGAGAATGTAACTTCGAGGCTTCCTATGAGGGGCAGGTAGTGTTGTCTTCTTGGAGGCCAGGAACTGTACATTCTCAGAGGTCGTGGGACTGAATATCATCTTGCTTAGTACTTAAGCTGTGTTTCATTCTGTCTTGCTTTCAGGTGAAATGGGAGCAAGATGCAGTGTTGGAGGAGATTGTTAGTTGCTGCCCTGGCTGAGCCATCGACACCCCTTTTGCTAATTCTTTAGGCTTCCATGTTGACAAGTAAGTTGTCTGGCGCTCTTTTGTAATCTGTGCCATCATTTTCAGCAGCGTGTCCAGAGTAAAGTAAATGCAGCTTGTAAGCACCAATCACATTGTCCCAATTGCGGACAGTATGTAATTTGTATGCTAGATGTACGCAGTACTGAGGTGCATGCAATATGTGAACTCTTACGGGATATACAATGCCAGGCCAGCAACACCAACATTCGCGTGTTCTGTTTCAATCGGAAGCTACGTCTTTTGATTTTGGTAACATGATCTATCTACGTGTGCAGCAGAAGGAATACTGTATAGAAAGGAGATAGTGATGTATCAGGAAACATGCGCTTTTGGCCAGCTTATATGCTCTTGTGACATTTTCTGTACTTTGACAATCGCTTAAATAACAAAGATGGAAGATTTATCCAATACTATCTTTTATAGAACACCTGTGAATGGGTTATAAGTGAGGACTTGTAGCCCAAGAAGACTCGTGCATTTGTTGACAAAGATCTTTCAAACAGTATGTTTCGGAGCTCCTAATTCAACAAGGCATCACAATGTTGATATCATTCACTTTCAAAGCTTCATTTGATGTCTTATCGCATAGTATCCTCTCCGCCAGTATCATGTTTTCTTTTGATTGTCAAAGTTGCATTTAGTTTTCAAGGTGTCCAGCTAGTTCTAGGAGTCTGATGAGGTGATCTGCTTCCACCCTTATTGGTGTATGGACTAGTGGACTGCTAAACAAAAACTGCAACTTGTAGTGCCATGTAAATTGCACATGCATGGTCGAAATGATTGCAAGACAACGTCTATTCAGGGATAAACAACAGTTGTGTGTCCATCTTCTCCAAACAAGAGTCGTGAAGGATCAATGAAGCGGAGAACAAACTTCTGCGCTTGACACTCTCTTTTTGGATTAAGAATTCTCCTTATACAGTGAACCTAGGAAAGATGAGGAAGGTACATGATTGCTTGTGGATATATCTGAGATGTGCACTAAGATTAGCATGCCAAGTATTACTGATCCTGCTTTCTTCCAGCAGTAGCAAGTCTCATGTCTGCAGCCGGCCTCGAGCTCAAACAATGAACCTCTCGCTGTAGTCCGATGTCGAACGTTCATGAATTTTGAACTTTGAGCAGCCATAACTTTCTTCCTTTTCAAGGCCAATGAAGCTCGGGCAGGTAGCAGTGGAAAGCTCTAAAATCTGGACGACAATCTTCCCGTTGGCAGCTCTTCAATTAGACCGGATTCAGAAAGTTATGGTTCGGAAAACAGGCCGTGACCGAAATGGGTTTCGTAGTACATTAGGGGTGAAAGGAAATATGCTAACCACACAAGAGGGCGGCAAGGAGGGGTGAAAGAGCAACAGAAGAAGAGATGCCAGTGATGGAACCCAGACGGACGCCCTGGTTGGCTGCCATACAGCGGCAAGATGCATCATCACCTTGTCTAAGTGTGTGATAGTCGTGTCTTCGCATAGGAAGTTCTTTGGAATGCCATTGGTCTGAAGTGACAAGAGGGATCCTGATATAACGCAGCGATTGCTCTGATCGATATATACTGGCCACCAGTTACAGATTCTAGCGCCGTCTGACGATTGATGCTTGTATCAACCTCTGCACGAGAAACCCACTCAAATATTTTGAAAGCCTTGTGGCACTTCGCTTGATGCAGAGCAAACTCCACGACTTCTCTCGAAGACATTTGTATAACGAAGGAATAAGGAAATGAACAATCACTCCACCACGGATTTCAGGATACGTGAAAGCATGATCAGATGCCGTCGTCAAGGGGCTTTATCAGTTCAGAAAACTGCTGTCAGTAGCTGCCGTCAGTAAGAAAGAACGCTTTTAGCTGGTTTTTGTGCAGGTGCAGCTGCGGGAAGGGGAAATCCTGTGTGCAGAGTGCAGAGAAAGCCGTGCTGTTCAGAGAGGGAAGAGGAGTGATTGGAGAGTAGCACTGCGAGAAGGATTCGAGGGGATTTCGTGCTCAACTGCTTCTGCAAAGCAACGGAACGCATTTACCCACAATGGGGGAACGATTCCTCCAATAATTCCAAGTAACGCTGCGGGGCCATCGGTGGATCCCTTTCTCCCAAGATAAGCCAAATGAAAGAGACAGATCTGGAACTACTTAACTCCAAATCTCTCCTTAGTGAGAGTGAGAGAGGGAGACCCGAGAGAAATCTAGAACGACTTAGCTCCAGATCTCTCCTTATTGAGAGTGAGAGAGAAGACGTATCTTTTGCGTCTATCTCAGGGAGCTTCACATCAACCCCCAAAAAAGTTCTTGTTGAGGCACGGTGTTGTGAATGTGATGGGCGAGGGCACGGTGGTTATCACGGGGGCCTGCGGATTTCTGGGTCATGCGCTTGCCCAGGCTCTACCAACGCAGAAGCTGGTGCTTCTGGATTTTGTGCCACCCGTGCACGCTATCCAAGGCGCAAAATATGTGAGGCATTTTTCTTTGTCTCGTTGATCCTGCGATTTCATGGCATGTCAATGATCTGCAAAACGCGTACTGGTTGTTTGTGTCTCTTTCGTTCTTCTTGCACTCGAGTGCAGCATGGCGGCATTCACTGGCATACAGCAATGCTACGCGGCCAGCATTACCTTACTCCTTGTGTGATTTCCACATCCGATATAGCTGGGTTTTCATCATTTGCAACGAAAACAAGTGTGCATCGACTAGCTGGAGGAGGAAGTCTTCTTGTACCCGTAGCCGAGTTGTATTCCAGACCCGTCTGGGAGGGATGCGACCGAGGTAGGAGATATGTCCTGAATTGGTGACTGGAGCTACGGAGGATTTTTGAGCAGCATTTACTTTTGACCGATTCGATGAACGTGAGCCTGAATCGTGCAGGTAGTTGGGGATGTTGCAGATCGCAAACTCTTACAAAGCGTTATTACCACTGATGTGCATAGGTGAGTTTCTACCTCTTGTGGTCCCTCTCCCAACTTGAGTATCTTTGTTGCAGGCAGGGATTTCCCATGTCTGTAATGGACTGGGAGTGGCCTCGCTGTTCATAGTCACTTGGTCTGTCGACTTTGACATATGAGTGCAGCACGACAGGGGATAAAAAGATGTGAGATTCAGCAGTCTCTGGACTGCCATGATATATTGTTACTTCATCCTGGTTTGATTGAGGAGTGCCCAAGTGCTGTAAGTGTAAGACTTGTATTAAGCGAAACCAGGGTGGGTTACCTGTGGAAGTGAAGGTGGCAGAACAGGAAAGAATTCCGTTAGCACCAAAATCTGTAGTAGTCTTATACACACGACGTTATGGATTGTGCCTTGTGGATGCAGTATCTACCATTTGGCAGCTGTGCTGCCTCGGGGCGCAGAGGCAGACTATGAACTTGGTTTGAAGGTGAGAAGGTTTTGTCAATTTGTTCCAACTGCCATCTCCAGAGTTTTAAATTGGTGCAGGTTTGAGCAATACAGAATACCTATAAACTATCTTATAAACTTACAAATAGATATCACAGCTATCCTCAACAGTCTTTACTCTATTGAGAATAGTGTATTTACTGTAGCAGTATTTACTATATTTTCTGTAAACACAGTTGAGAGTAGCTGTGATACCTTTGGGCTTCGTGGAAAGCAAGTTACAAGGGTACAAATCACCAGCCCCATTTACTTTTGTTTGTGCCAGATTGGCATCATACTAATTTGGATTTGTAAGCCAAAAAGTCCTATGAAGCGGGGAGGACAGCTTTGCCTTGTGGAGAGTAGTGCATGCAAGTGCTGTGACTCTTTTCTTAGACATGAAAGCATACACACCAATATCTCTGTATATCTTTAGTGAACCAAAGGTGGTGTCCACAGGTGAATGTGGATGGCACAAGAGCAGTAATTGAGCAATGCAAGGCTGCAGGACACTGTCCTCGTCTCGTCTTTACAAGTTCTGTTGCTGTGTTTGGCCCCTCACCAACCAGTTGTCTGGTAATTTAGGATGGCCAAATATGTATGTTCTTTTATCTGTGAAGAAATAATCAGCACGTCTGCCTCGCTTCATGTTCGCCATTGCCTTTTGTGTCTGTTTTACAGATGTCAGGAGGCTACTACCGAAAGTCTATTTCTTTTGTTTATTCTTGTCTCTTTCCTTTGCCAAACAAAACAGACGAGGCAGCTCTTTTTGATACATACTAGAGATGTCATGATCCAAACATGGGGTTGTGGTGCTTACATTAGGGATTTGGATTTAATGTGGGTGTTTCCCGTTGCTGGGGTCAGTGATTCTACTGGGCACAATTGTTATTAATGTTTTTATCATGACATATTTCAGTTTTGATACCAAAACTACTGAACGCCAGGAATTCATAGGCGGCTTACCTTTTCTTTTTGTCCTCCTGTTTTGTGTAGGAGGCATTCAGTGACACAACCACTCCCTATCCCCGATCCTCATATGGGACACAGGTGAGTTAGCTTGTCAAAGATTTTGTCTGAGTCCATTAGCTTGAGCAATACTAGAAGGGTGAGAGAAAAGTACCTGTACACTTTGTGCAGAAGGTGATTGCGGAGCTTTTGATAGCAGATGCTACAAGAAGGGGATATATCGATGGGCGTTGTATCAGGCTTCCTGCAATTGTAGTGCGGCCCAGTAGGTATGTTCATACTCGCTCTCTCCCTCCCTTGTGCCCTTTGAACATTATAGATTTCCTTATACTCTCTCTGCCTGCTCTTTTCTCAAAAATATCACTGGCAATGCAACCATGACCTGTCGCAACCTACAGTGCTAGAGGAGCAATGCCGGAACCAACAGGCTTTCTGTTATTCTGTCGATTCCAGTCAACAGACAGCACTGAATTCGCATAAAGACTCTTTGTTGTCTGTTGGGTGTTCTGGCAATTTGGCCTGAGTCTCATATGCTGTGGTAGGCTGAAATCCACTCTCTCTGCCTGCTCTTTTCTCAAAAATATCACTGGCAATGCAACCATGACCTGTCACAAGCGACAGTGCTAGAGGAGCAATGCCGGAACCAACAGGCTTTCTGGTATTCTGTCGATCAGTCAATAGAGCAGCACTGAATTCGCATAAAGACTCTTTCTTGTCTGTTGGGTGTTCTGGCAATTTGGCCTGAGTCTCATATGCTGTGGTAGGCTGAAATCCACATATGAACTTCCACTGAAAGCAGTCAGATATGTCATGCATCTGACAAGCAATTATACCCAAAGAATACTGTTGTAGTCAACGACTACCTCTTTTGCTGTATAAACCTCTTTTGCTGTATAAGCTCTTGGCTTTTCATGGAGGTTGTAACGTTCTTTTCTTTGTCTTTTGTTTCTATGTCCATCTTCACTAACACGTGCATCTCGTCCACCAAGTAGTCGGTTATGCTTTTTTTTTTGGTTTCATCTGTCTTGTTTGATGTTGGCATCTATAGCTGACATTCAGCAAGTAAGCAATGCTGATCAACTGTACAAACCTTGCAGACCATATAGTGCACATGAAACGTTTTGGTCCTCTATAATTCGGGAGCCACTCAATGGCAAGTCTGTGGTTTGCCCTGTTTCTCCATCTTTACCTCTTTATGTGCAGGTATAATGATGTGCTCTGAACCCAAAATGTCTCAGTTAGCAACAGAAGGATGCACATTGTGAGATGCTTGTAAATACCCTTCCAAAGAACAAAATATACCAAGGCTTTGTTGCACGTGTTTTTTCCTTCAAACCCCACCTTCATTTTCAATTACTTACATGGATGGGTTGATGAAGGATTGTTGGTTATGCTATTGTGGTGCATGAAGATCACACTGTGGACACAGCATGTCTTATATTCTAACAGAGCTCCGTGATGTTTGCAGTCTAGGAGGACAGTTGTGCAGAATATTAAACATGCCATGAGCATTCCGACCTTGAGAGGGAGAGAGCGGGCTATCACTCTGCCTGGTTTGACGGTCTGATTTGCTTCCAAAGTGTGTGCATAATTTTCTTTGGTTTGGTAGCGTCACAAATATTGTCAAAGTCAAGAGATGTTAGGCATCTGTTCAGGTGATATGAGTGCTTCATTTCCTCACAGTATCACCAGACGTCATGGTGTCCATGGTTTGTTTTGTATCACAACTGAAGTAAAGTGGTGCAGCGCATTATGATTGTAGCTGCATAAGCTAGTTACGTTCTGGTGGTGGCCAAAGGTGGGTTGAGGATACATACTATGAAATGAGTAGCAAGCAGGAGTGGTGATTAAACTACATTCTTGCATTGCAGACCACTCCCAAGGAAATGGTTGATGCTGTGGGGGAGGCAGGAGGAGACATCAATCTGGTTGGGACCTGTCGTAACGTCCTTGGTTAGATTGGTTATTCTTTTCTTGGTGCACACGATAGCGTTGTCTATATTACAGTTAAAATAGATTTATTATGATGTGTTCACAAGGTTAGATTTGTGAATGTGCGTTCCATTTGTGGATGTTGAATATGGTCGTGTGGAGGGGCAGGTGGTGCAGTCTTCTTGGAGGCCAGGAACTGTACATTTTCAGATGTCGTGAGAATCTTGCTTAGTAAGTTTGTTCCATTCTGTCTTGCTTGCAGGTGAAATGGGAGCAAGATGCAGTGATGGAGAAGTTTGTCAGTCGCTGCCCTGGCTCTATCGACACCCCTTTTGCTAATTCTTTAGGCTTCCATGTGGACAAGTAAGTTGTCTGCTCTTATGTATTCTCTGCCATCATTTTCAGCATCAAGCAAGCTTGGAGTAGAGTTAATGCAGCTTGCAAGCACCAATCACATTGTCCAGCATGTGGATGATATGTGCTACATGTACACAAGACTGAGGTGCATTCAACATGTGAACTTTTACAGGGATATACATGCTGTTGTGACCTCCTTTCTAGTAGACAACCTTTCGGGGTAAACGCCATTGGCAAGGAGGCCAGTGACACCAACATTCACAAGTGTTCTGTTTCAATCAGAAGCCACTTCTTCTGATTTTGGTAACATCTATCTATGTGTGAATACATACAAAGGCTATATGCAATTTTGCGAGGTCTCCAGAAACATGCGCAGTTGGCCAGCTTATATGCTCTTGTCACATTTTCTGTACATTGAGTACCCAGTGTCAATTGCCAAAACATACAGAAAAGATTTTATCCAACAATATCTCTTATAGGACACCCACAATTCTTTTACTATAGCTAAGGACCAGCTGTGGACTCACCATGAGTAATTACTCGCAGTTTTGATGGTTGGTAGTGCGATATCATCAGCAAACATAGGTCTTATCTTGGGGAGAGTATCTCCTGCAACACAGTATCACAATCTTGATATCATTCACTTTTGGAAGCTTAATTTTTTACTCCATAATATCAGGTTCTCTTTTGATTGTCGAAGTTTCATTCAGTTTTCAAGGAGTCCCAGTTCTAGGAGGCTGATGATGTGATCTGCTTCCACCCTTACTGGTGTAGAGTGGAATGCTAGCAAAATCTGCAATTTGCTGTTCCATGTGATTGCACATGCATCTTCGATGGCAAGACAAGGCCCATTCTGGAAAAACACTGGTTCAAGGTGCTGGTCGGAATGTCCGTCCATCTTCACAACACAAGATTCCTGAAGGATTGAAGCACAGAACTACCTTGCACTTAACATTCTCTTTATGGTTTAAGAAGATCGATCTACCCCTATACATACAACCTCAGAAAGGTGAGGAAGGTACCCGATTGCCCGTGATTTGTGCGGAGATTAGGACCCTAAAACTAGAACAATGGAGTAAACCGATCCTGCTGTCGTCCAGCAGTAGAGGGCAATCATCCAGGGCTATGATGGGTATGTCTGGAGACAGATGCAAACGCAAGCAAATGGTGGGATTGTATTAATTAGATGATGAGAGAGAAGAAGCAATCCATGCCAAGCTTTCTGACCGTTGCCGCCCCACGAGAATCGCGTGAGACACCGTGGCTTGCATCAGCACGCAACCCTCGGTGAGCACCTTGAGGAAACGTACACTGCAGAAACCTGGATTTGTGGGGCCCAGGGCTTCCTGGACTGGCACCGCTAGTAGGTTGCTAAGGAGCCCAGTAGGTAGGTGTTGGCACCGCCGAATCACAGGAGCCAGCCAGAGATGCTGGAGGCTTTGTCTCCCGCAACGATCTCCGCGTGTCTTTACTCATAACGGAAGGAGTGGACGATTAAGCTTATGGGTGTGAAGCGGTGGTGCATTTCATGAGCCTCACTTGTTATGCATCACCATGAGTTTGTGTTCATAGGTGTGCCAGCAAATTCCCTGTGCATGTTGACGAGTAATTTTTCTCTTAAGCTTGGTATCGCTGATGTCACTGGGATCGGGGATCATAGCACTACTTTATTCTAACCCTCGGATACCACGGCTGCTTCATAGATTCGTCGCCAGCAGCTTGTGCAGATCTTGGTACTTTTTCGAGAAGAAAAATCTAGCCTTTCCCTTCATCTTCTCTCCCACCTCTGTATTAAGCGATAAAGCATATGATATTACTCTGATTGCAGCAAGTCGCTGCTTGTGCAACGACATATTAATATCGATTCAATCTTTCTGGTCACATTGGCCAGTAAGTCTTCCTTGTTCCCTATGATCATGATCTGTTGCTACGTCCCTCCTTCCAGCAAGAAGATCGAGATCTATGCTGTATCGACCTGATAATTAGGTCAATCCCCTGCAAGGCTATCTGACCTGGGAGGGGAATCAAGTTGCAATTGCAAGGTGCACTATTTGGGGCTACGTAGTTTCATTGGCACTGTCGGCGACCTTGTTAGAAGGAAGAGGACGACCTGCAAAAGTTCTTCAAGTGGAGCTGGATCTTCTTGCAGACTGTCACATATCGCTATCAAGGCCAGTGGCTGAGCATCATCCCACTAGCAAGTATGTCAGATGCTGTCGTCAATGGGTTAGCAGGGGCGGGGGGTGGCATCGTTGCGCAGCTCTTGACCTACCCACTTCAAGCTGTACGTACTTCAAATGGCCAGGCTAATGATCTCCCCAGTTTGTATGGATTGTTTGCCTAGTTTGTTCTGTGCTCTTCAGATCTTTGTTGTGCCGTGAAGTTGAATAGTTTCAAGGACAAGGGCAAGGAGTTGTATGTGGCTCTGTAGTACAGGAGATCACTTATCAGATCTTTGAATGGCAAACTCCTTACAACCTGGCTCCCAGTGCTAGAACTTTTGTGAAACAAAGTGGACAAACACTTAATGAAACCTTGGTTCGATGCTGAATGATTCCTTCTGGATATCAATGTTGTGTTATTCACGGTAGGTTAACACCCGGCAGCAGACAGAACGAAAGGCGAAGAAGTCTAAAGGTTCAAAAGGTGATGCATTGGAAGGATCTCCTCAGGCAATACAGAAGGGAACCTTGCATGAAATATGGAAGGTAAGGATGTAAGCTAAGTTTGAAGTCACCTTATTGAAGAATGCTTGTCCTAATTTATGTCAAGACAGTCTCTTTGTTGGAGTAAGCAATTTTTGTGGATGTGACAGGAGCATGGTTGAACATATCCGATCAAGAGTGTAAGCATGGTGATTACTTACTGAGCATTTTCAATCTGGAACCTGAAATGTTGCAGGTTATCAGGGAGGAAGGCTGGGGAGGTTTATACAGGGGCCTGGCACCTTCTTTGGTTGGGACCGCTTGCTCCCAGGTAGGTTGCTTACTTTGAACCTTGATAACTAGCCTTTCAAGACAGCAAAGAGCAATCTCAATGAGCCAATGGGTGCAACTATGTGTGCATGGGAGAAATCAACAGTGTCATTGTGGAGGAGGGTCGGTGTTCCAAGTAGGCCAGAAAAAGAATCTGTATGGCGTTTGATGGGTCGTAGTAGAATTAGTATGTATCTGGTTGGTGTGCGAGCAATTAAAGCAGAGGCTAACTTATGCTAAAGACACATATCTTGCTGTGAATGTGGGATTTGCTTCCGTTTGTAGTTTGGTGGGTTATTCAAATGAATTGGGAGCAGTGGTCAATTTTCTTGCACCTCTCGCTGGATGTGTATCATTCTTTGAGTGCGACCTTTGGGCCAGAAGCTTGAGGGTTTAGGTTAAAAGAAGGGGTGAGTAAGAGAGATGTTAAGACTAAAAGCTTGGGGTGTTGCTTTGCAGGGTGTATACTATTACTTCTACCAGACATTTAGAAATGAGGCGGAGGCCCGTGCCTTGAGGCTGAAGAAGCTAGGTAGGGGAGATGGCACAGTGGGAATGTTCACATCCCTTTTGGTCGCAGCACTTGCGGGGTATGTTTAAAGGAGCTCTGACGCTTACAGTGATTGTCTGTGAGCTTACTTCAATCAATTTGATGTTTGATTCTCATCGGAGAAAACTTAGGCGCAATCCAAACTTGACGCCTTACAAGTACAACATGTGTACATGTGCCTGGGCTACATGGATTAATTTCGGCCTCTAACTTCTGTGTGCTTTGGTCTTTCCTTTATGTATGCAGATGTGCAAATGTGCTGCTGACAAATCCTATATGGGTGGTGGTCACCCGTATGCAGGTGTGTCTATTGCTTGGTTTTCTCCATCTAAAGGAACTACTTGCCTTTGTCTCTGTTGTCAAGCATGGTATGGGCTTGACGGCCTGTTTGTATCCCATCCATTGTCACTGCAGTCTCAAACCTATAAATGTCCTGTAAGAGCAAAACTTTACTTATACAGTAGTTACATAGGTGGGAAGCAGTGTAGTATGAAGGAAACTGTATCCGCATCCACTGGGTGCCCAAAGTTTATAGAGGGAAAACAGGAAACAAAATGTCAGTCAATCTTTGAGGTACAAGGAGCTATAGTGGCGATGGGTTTGCTTCACAGTAATGCCTAGAGGGTCATTGCTGCTTGTTGGGATGTCCTACTCTGTATGAGCTTGACTTGGGGCTGCTTTCGATGGTGAACTGGTAATTGTCTGTTTGAGAATATTTTGGAAAACATGTACTGTAGCTGAAGATGGTCTTAATATTGTTGCAGTTTATGGTTGACTGAATCTGTGCACAGACCCAAGCTCAAGCACAGAAGCAGGCTCTGCCACTACCGGACATTGAGACTTCCATTTCTTCCTCTGACCCATCTGCCAGCTCCAGCCATAACTTGTTGGCTATTACTCATCCCCGAGGAGCATTAGAAACGGTACATTCTCATTGATGTAGCTGCAAATACCATATGGTTGTTGTGTAGCATAGTACGTGATACTTACAGTTACTGCTTTTGGATGCGCTTTAGGATCTTTGATGGAAATCAGGGAGGTAACAGTTAATCACTGCAGGTATCAGAGCTCTATAATGAAGCTGGCGTGCTTGGCTTGTGGAAAGGCGTGCTTCCCACTCTTATTATGGTTTGTTGGTCAACCTATGTCTTGTAGGTACTTTCTTTCTCGGCAGTGCTGGTAGTTCTGTGAATGGCTTCTGCTAGAAAAATTGTGTTCATAAGCCCTGCAATTGTTTTGAAACTTGGCAAAGGAGAAGGCAAAATCTTTACTAGAATGTGTATGAGAGAAGTCTAGTGTGCTTGCTTGGGCAGCAGGTGGAGAAGTTATATTGTAGGTCTGATTTCTTATCACGTAACCAGTGAAGTGGGTGTGGCCAAGCAGGTTAGCAACCCTTCAATTCAATTCATGATCTATGAGAGTTTGCTGAAGCAACTAACACTAAAGCGGCCTGTGAGCAAGCAGGGGGTGAAGGATGTATCCGCTACAGAGGTACTCCTTTGCTGTCGTCTCTGGTTCTGAGTAAAGCTTGGGGAAGGCATCCCTCATTCTTTACAAAACTGTGAAGGGTAGCCTAAATAAGCACATTCTATCCTTTGGCGCACCTTCTCATACTTGCATCCTGCATTGCTACATCTATTAAGGCGAAGTCCGGGAGACAAATCTCGCTAGTTAAGTAAAATCATGCGTTGTCTTAGCTCTGTAATGTGATAGTCAGACAAGAAACTGCCTTCAGGGTTTTCTGTTTCCCATGTTAAGCTTTCTGTGTGGCAGGTATTCGTGCTTGGAGCCATTGCAAAACTTGGGGCGACTGTGATGACATACCCGCTACTTGTTGTAAAAGTGAGCACTCTTGCATGTAGACTCAGTTTGCATGCCTTTGACACTCAATGAGATCCTCAGAACTCCGGTGTGCCTCTCCCCCTCACTTTCTCTTCCCTGTTTACGGGTATTTGTGTGTTGTCTATTTTATGTCATGTTCTGACCGGCTTCATGCAGCAGGTGAATCAAGAGAGAGGCTTGTCTCCTTGTGTTACTGAGTTAAGAGACTCCTCGTTCTTTCATTCCAAGGGTGATGGTCTATAAATTGTCAGACTCAAAACCTCGAGGTGACATGTATTAATGGTGGAGATATTGTTTTGCAGTCACGTCTTCAAGCTAAGCAAGAGATTGCAGGGGACAAGTCATTGCAGTACACAGGTAGGTGAAAGTAGTCATCACCAAGGAGCTAATCTCGCAGTTGTATGGAGAGGCAAATGTAAGTGTGGGTAATAACAACATAGGCATGTAGAGCTTAGGAGGGCTGAGTACTTTATCTCTTTCCCTTCTCCACTTGACAGGCTGTAATGAGTTGTCTGTCATCTTTGCTACGTTGGCAGGCACACTGGATGCAATAGTGAAGATGGTGCAATTTGAGGGGCTGGCAGGCTTCTACAAAGGCATGAGCACCAAGATTGTCCAGAGTGTCATGGCAGCGGCAGTTCTCTTTATGATAAAGGAGGAGCTTGTCAAGGCTGCCCGGGCTCTTGTGGCCAAACGTGAAAAAGTTGCCAAAGTTGTGCGCATCAAATCACTGACTTAAGTTTAATCTTGCAGATGCAGCCCCCATTTGTACATGTGCTCATTGCTGCCCTACTCAGACAGCGTAAATTTACTGAATACTCTCTTCATTTTTTGGTCCGAGTCCTAATGAGGTGGATATAGGATAGGGGGGGTGGGGCGTGGGAACGTGGTACAGAATGGACATGTTGTCCTGGTGTTCTAACACAACATGATTTATGTGTTACAACAACTTAATTGTGAAACTTTTGAGTTTAGGAGCTAAGCTACTAACCATGCTGTGGACACTCTAGATGTCTATAGACACCTAAGCAAACAGACAGTTAGCCAAGTCAGTCCAAGACAATTCTCTATTTATAATGATTGAATACTGCAGTCATTCTTTGTAGGCAGTTTTCTTTCTTCAGTAATGCTTAAATGATGTGGTCCTTGGAAAGATGTTAAGGAAGCATGACAGTTTCCCACATTCGGGTTCAATATCACAATTGTTGAATCTAGAGCTTTGGTGAGCTTGACTGTCCTTGAAACAATGTCCTTTGTTGTCCTCCACATGCATCTATCACTAGTCTAATTTGTCCCTCAATCTGCTGCCTTATCACCTCTTCCAGATGAGCACATGACAGTATTGTTGTTTCAGAGTCTGTCTCCCATGTTCTTCACTGTTATGGTGAATTGGATTCAAAGGTGGTTGATTGAGTACCTTTGTTTGAAATTGCAATCCCATTTTGTTGACTTCATTGAATTTCAGTCACAGAACTTCGAGCACTTCACGCACAACGGGCACAGGTAGAGCATGCAAAGGCCAAAAAGTAGAGCAATTTCTCTCTCACAGGGAGGTCTTGCAGTCGGAGAGAGGAAAGTGAAGAGAACTAGCTTACAAATATGTTGTGGGCCCACTGGCCACACAAAGAGTCCAGCTCACAATGAAAGAGACAACAGGAAACGAGCTCTGCAAAGGATATAGAGTTCAAATGGAAGAACAACAGGTGTGCAAATGGCAGGCCTGCATGTGGCCTGTCCGAGGATCCGCCACTTTTGCACTCAACACAGAAGAGAGAACTTACGTGAAAAGCTTCACGCGGTGCAGGAAGGTGTCCCTTCCGCGAGGCTTGCTAACCACCTCGATCGCTGGACGTCGGTTGCTGCTCCTCCCTCAATACCGCATACTTTCTGCTTCCAATTGTCGGTCTGGGTCGTTTTCAGAGAGAGGAAGATCTGGTTATTGAAGCTTGTTAACTTGGAAAGCTTGAAGGTGGGTCGAGTCGGAGCAGCTTGAGAGGGGCGGAAGATGATCTGTCTACAAGGAGCTCTATCTCCTAACTGATGTGCCTTTGAACAACTCGATTCGAACTGCTAGTTGGGGGGCTTTGTGATAAGAGACGAGCGATTTGAGAGATGGTGAAGGACACTAAGTACTATGAAGTGTTGGGGGTACCCCCGGATGCCACCCCTGCTGACATTAAGAAGGCCTACTACGTTAAGGTGTCCTTCTGTCTTTGGCTTCCGTCTTTTGTCAATATTGCAAAACTGGGAAAATGATAGAATGTTGTGATCTCTGTCTGTGTGATACTGTGCTGCTTTTCTCATCAGCGGTTGTAGTACCAATCTGCAAAGGTAAATTCACCGAAGAACTTCGAGCACTGTTTCTGGTGTCCGACGGAATGTACATCTTGCCCTCCTTATCTGATTATGAGGAGGAGCCCATATCTCGCTCGAATTTTGACGTGTCCTTCACTAGGCAGTCTTTCCATGGGAAGTGTCAGGACAGAGGCGCAATTTACATTCCTTCAAGCCCAATTGTTAACTTCTACAGCTTCTTAACGTAAGCGAATGCGCAGTTGACCCCTTCTTCTGAGAGTTATGAGCCAGAGATTCAGTCGCCAGGACGTGACTTGACGCCTTTCCGGAATATTATCGGATGGACGCAAATATGCAGGACCTGTGGAGGTGGCTCATCTGGAAGCAAATTAAGTTTTATAACTTGGGGGTTATGACCATCTTTGTAAACCATTGCACTGGAACTGGTCAAACCTGGCAGCAGAAAAATTACCTTGCGTGCTCATTCAGGAGGTCTTAACTCTAGGTGTAACGATTCTGATTTCACAGAATTTTGCAGCAAATTTGAAGAATTAAAACATATTCCTGTGCTCAGGCTCAACCAACTGTGTGGTTGCTGCGCTTGGTTTTTGGCCACAGCTGCAAAAGAAGGATTTTAACCGGGAAGAAACAAAAGCAAAGTGTATTTGTTCTGTTCAGAGCATTGAGAAAATGAGGTTGCTTCAGTTCACTGCAAAAGTACAGGGCATTCTGTGTTTGATAGAGAGAGAGCTGCGTTACTGAGGGATGAGGTTCTGGATGGAGAACAGGCAAGGAAGGTGCACCCTGATAAAAATCCAAATGATCCAGAAGCGGCTCATAATTTCCAGGCAAGTTAGCGCTTTTTCCTGTATCAGCTGGAATTTGAATTGTATCAGAAGAGTTTCTGCAATTTGAGAGTGCTGGATTATCATGTATAAAGTTCATGCCATCTGCTGGGGTGACATGTATGTGTGATTGGGAACAACATTGGAAGAAGATGGCGTTCAGGGTCTTATTAGCTCTAGTAGCCAAGTGCCTCTATGGTGGGTAAAAGATTGAGATTAGCAGAGGGAGGGTGCAGGTGTTGGGAGAGGCATACCAGGTTCTCAGTGACCCGCAACAAAAGGAGGCTTATGACAAGTTGGGCAAGCAGGGTCTATCACCGTGCGGCTTCTTCTTCCCATTCTTACTCATATTATACTCACACAAGCTTCATGACACATTTAAAATTCTGGGATGTTTTCAGATGGCCATGCAAACCTGATAGATTGTCCCATTGTGGGGGTGGGGTGTATGGGTTTCCGCTGAACACCATTGCATGGTTGTCTCTTAAGTTGTTGTCATCTGAAAGCTTCATGAAGCATGGGCACATTGCTGCATGTTTGGTTATCTTGCAAGAGGGCTTCATGGTTCTCTGCTGTTCTGTGGATTCTGGTGGTAGTTGAAGGCACAGGTTGCCCTATAACCATACACTGGCATCACTGCAGCATTTATGTACATTCTTGCTTAGAAATAGCAGCCAGCATGGAGTTCTGACTTTGTAGAGTAGAGTATGCACAGAATGGGCTCAAACATGGTGCTCCTATGATGGACAAATGATGGATGATGCAGGGAGGCGATGGTAGATCCAGCTGCTGTATTTGGGATGCTGTTTGGCAGTGATGCCTTTCACGACTATGTGGGCCAGGTCTACATCTACTGGAAAACTATCCAAATCTGCACTCGCCATGGGATATTACTATCATGTGATCAACAAATAGATTGATGATTTACATTTATGTTAGTAATGGGGTTAAATACCATTCTCACTATCATTGCAGTTAAGTAATCTCTTATTCTTGTGGCGGTGACTGAAGGGGGTGAACTTGTTTTCTGGGTGATTTTCCAGCTTACAATGGCTTCCATGGCTGCAATGGATACCGAAGCTGTTGACATGCAGCAGATGCAAGGAAAGTTTAAGGTATAAGTTTCGACTTGTGTATCTTTGGTTTCCCTCGCTGTCCGTCCATCTTGGGGAGTGCTAAAGAATTTTTGGCGGAAATGTTTACTCTTAAGAGGCCAAAGTATAATAAAATGTTTACTGCAATCAAGCACGTCTTTGATGCAAGATATATCTCGAAAATGTGCAATCTTGCAGGAGATTCAAAGAGAAAGGGAGGAGAAGTTAGTGCAGCGTTTACTTGAGCGCATTCAACCCTATGTGCAAGGTGACAAGGTGGGGTTCACCAAGTGGTGCAGAGTTGAGGCTGAACGGCTAAGCAGTGCTGGTAAGATCTCTCAGTCCGTGTCTTCATCCTACAGTGGGGTCACAAATGAGATTTTGCCATGAGTGAGTCTGATCTGTGCAACGTGTGTCAGGAGGACATGCAAGACTGTCAAGTTTGTGAAGTTGGGGGGGTTTGGCATAACTTCAGTGAATGATGACTTTAAATGTGGCAGCATTTGGGGAGGCAATGTTACACACGATTGGATACATCTACTCAAGGCAGGCTGCAAAGGAGCTTGGCAAGAATATGCTCTTCTTAGGAGTTCCTTTTGTGACTGAATGGGTTCGTGACAAAGGCCATTTCATCAAGTCTCAGGTCACTGCTGCGACAGGTAACATCCCTGCTACTCATATGCCCATGTCTGTATGTGTGTGAGTGGTGGCGTCCCTTATAGCTAGCTGACACCAGCATGCCTTTCAACATTTTTATTTGGCTCTTGTTCTTGAAGGCTGCTGCACAAACCAGTTATGTGAATCGGCTCCATCTTTGATATTGGAGCTTCCTGCACTTTGTGAGATGGGGTCTCTGACGTGTGTTTGCCAAGAGGGAAACTTGGTTTGCTATCTTATGTATGTATAAAACTTGTCCCGGATGTCCGGGATTGCAAGTAGTCTGTGTCTTATAAGGGGGAACAATGAAATGAATGGTACTTTACAACGTCTGCAGAGCTCAAAGAGCTTATAGGCTGGGTTGTGTGAGCAGCTGCTTGCTTCCGTAAGGTCTTTCTGGAACGAGGATAGTTCTGTGGAAGCTGTTGAAGTGGTAGTTCAACTCAATTTTGCACAGCTGCTATAAGTCTGAGCTAACTTAACAGGGTTTTTCCGTAGCTCGAAGAGCTATTGCCCATCGTAGGAGATCCGCCATGGAGACTAGATATTAAAACTGATTGTGCATACTCATGTTTTCTGAACATTTAATGTGCATAATAGAGGGAAACCAGTGTTTGTATTTTGGGCCGGGGGATGTGGCAGGTGCAATTCAGTTGATGCAGATGCAGGAGGATATAAATAGGCAGCTACAGGCAGGTGGAGGCATGGGTGAAGCGGCTATTGGAACATTTTTGGAGTCCAAGCAGCAAATAATGCTGGATTCTCTGTGGAAGCTGAATGTTGCTGACATTGAGCTCACTATCTCCCATGTTTGCCAAGCGGTACAATTCTTGAAGTCATCTTCACCATAGTGTACACAAAGTACTAATATTGGCTTGTCTTTGTCGTAACTGTTGTGTGTTATTGCACTCTTCTATTTGCTTAAGCATTTGGAGAGATCACTCAAGATTATCTTATTATCCTCCTACTTGGCATAGGAGCAGCATAGTGATCATTGTGACATTCTTGTCCAATCTACTCAGTAGAATTTGATGCATCTTGCATTGTTGTTGTAGCACGCTTACATGTGGAATGTGGCAGGTGCTGCATGAACCTGGTGCTAAGAAGGAGGTGCTAAGGCAACGTGCCAAGGCACTCAAGAAGATGGGCACTATTTTCCAGGTTGTTAGAATAAGGCTTATATGTGCAGCTCTAAGTTGTTTGACTTAGTATGATTGAACAGACAGCTCATGAATGGCAGATGTATGTGTGAGGGCTGGACCTCTACATACAGATGTTCATCCAGTATGTGGAATTAACAGGCAATATAGTAACTTTGTACCATTGCAGGGTTAACGGTCCTAATTTCAACTTGGTTCGTTGTAAAATTGACGACAGCAGGGTGCGAAGAGTGAGTTTCAAAGGGAGAACAGCTTACGACATGATCCAGGGGCTCACCCTGAGGCAAATTACTCATCCCCTGGTGCTGAGTCTGGTTTTCGAACTGCTCCACAGTTCCGTTCTGAGACGCGAAGCTCTGATCAGGTTTTTTATCCTCCGCTTCCCCTTTCTGCCCAAGCCCATCAGTAAAGAAGGCTGTTCTTTTCTTGGTCAGATACAGTAATCTTTCCTTACATGATACAACTCTGGCTTCTCTCTCTGGTGTGTTGTACACATTTCCTGCTGGCTGATCCGATCTTTCATGAGTTAGAATGAGGCGCTTGTTGGACATGGACTCTGCAAATAGCTCATAGCGTGCTGTGGAATGGCCCGTGTTGTGTGCAGAATGGGCCCAGTCCAAGAAACCCCCCAGCAGTAGGAGGGTATTCAAGGACTTTCAGTAATGCGATGCCTTCACCCAGAAGCTGGGGGGTGCCAGCGCCGCCTCGGGGAGCTTTTCAGGCTTACCAGGATCCATCAAGGAGGGCTGGACCTACTTGATCCCTTATATGTTCAGTAGAGCCGCTACAATCACTCCAGGTGGACCGTTCACCCTTCTCCATCAAAGAATCAGGATTGACCGACCCGGCTTCTGCTGCAGTTTATGATCGCCAAGCTCGGTGTAGATTTAAGATATGAGGTGTGCTTGGGAACAAGGTTGTCAAATGGAGAGTGTGGTTGTTTGCCTGCTCATTACATTTTCCCAGGATTGCTGATTTGAGAACAAATCCATGGTTTTAAGGATTCCATCAAGGGAAAGAGTCAGCTTGCAAGGCAGTTTGATTTTTTTGCTACCAGTTCAGTACAGATTTTTTTGGAATTTTATCAGATAAATTCTTTATGACCATTGGTTTTACTGCGTGCGATTCATCTTCATATATCTGCGGTCTCGTATTGGTGAAAGATTGAAAGGGTTATCAAGCCTACATCAATTGTATGAGTTGAAGGATTTAATTTCGTTCGCAGAAAAGACCACACAACTTGGTTTCTGCACAGACAAGACTGCGACCCATTCAGTTGTAAAAACAACAACGAGAAGTTGAAGCCAAGTTTTTGGTGATTGCTTTTGTGATCGTAATTACAAAGAGCTGGCCTGCAGAATGTTTAGAGGATATATTGTTCATTGGGCATATGGTTGGTGCGGTTATGTCTCATTGAGCACTTGTTTGTAGATTGCCGGGCATGTCACATTCTGTGTGTGAGTGAGAGAGAAGATAGAATGAAAGAGAAGAACTCTTAATAATCTCAAAACGAAGCTCAAACTATTTATGGAACAATAACGTGTAAAACTAGGTCTAATCTGCCTGTACGATTTGGAAGGTGTCATGAAGGGTTAAGCATCTCTGGTCTTCGTAACCAAGGCCTTCACCAACGATGGCAGAGCTCTCCTCCAAAGCATGAAGATCAAACGGGTTTGAGTTGTTGGTGGAATTGTAACAGAGAGGGAGTTGGTTGCATTTGACAGATACTTTCCAAAAGGCACTAGACATTCATAACGTTGGATCCTAAATGCTAGAGGCAGTTCTCAATCACGTCAATCTCTTTGTGCAAATTCCTGTGTGAGGTACCCAGCATCTTTAGACATGCGATCTGACTTACCAAAAGAGGAATGAGCCGCATTTGGGTGCTTTGCCCAGCTGTGCCTTAGTCATTCATTCAGGGTTGATTTTCACCGAAATACCTTTTGATTCTACAAGCACCATCACCTGAAGCACTGCTCGAAAAATTCCCTTTGTAAAGTATAGTGATCTCAGCAGCAAAATTCCGCCGCTCGAGTACATCCACAAGCTTTCCCGGCAACTCTGGATTATGATGGCCCCTGCCCATAATTTGTTTTGTCATTTTCAAGCCGCCATGAGTCATGAACATGTAAAATTCTTACCCTCTGGACTTTCCTGAATTTTCAAGTCCTAGGGAGCAAAGTCCTCAGGATTGAAAATTTACCTCAAATCACACTCTTAACTTCAAACCCTTCAACTACAATCATGTAAACTTGAGCTTTCCTCTTTCCTGCTACAATATGGGAGGGAAGGTCCAAATGTAAAGTAAAGGCCTTCCTTCTTGCAAACCCAGCACTGAGTTAACGGAGAAAGGATATGCTGGGCATCTAAGTGGCATCAAGATGTAGTAATATAAAAGCTGAACTGCAGTAATAAAGACAACTGCCCCAACCAAGGCCTACTTACAAGACTCTTGCGTATTCCATCTCTTGCCCATTGCATCTGAGCTGCACCTCGGACTGAGAGAAGAAGAGGGTAGGTGGGTGGGGTTGGGGAGCATAAAATTCCCAAAATACGTTGTTGTATTATTGAGAATCAGGCAGAATGATGCCGGGCGGCTGGTGCCTCCCTAGTGTTGGTGCTACTGGGAGGATGCGAGGGAGGGGTTCACTGGGGTGAGGTCAACAGGAGAGAGCAGCAGAAAGCCAAAGCACGAGGCAAGGTCGTGCTCCAGCCTCCATTTTCTTCTACTGGGTGATGATATGCAGAACAGATGAGTTTACCGCTCTGAGGACAAGTCAGTACAAGTTCGTGACAAAAAGGGCTTCCTTAACACTCAAGAACGCTGTCTTTGGGGGAATCTTTTCTGTTTCGGTTTCGCAACTTCGGTGGGAATGTGCGAGTTGGACTCGAGGGAGCTTCGGTAGTTGGGTTCTATCCGGGGGTTTGATGATTGAGGAAGATAACTGCGGGGGTGGGCGGGACGGATTGGTTTGGGAGTGGTGGAAGTAGCATAGACATCAGGCATTGACGGGCCCCTCCTTGGTCAGCTCCCACGTTGTTTGCGAGCCATGCTCGCTGTTCCGGATGTTTTGCATAATCTTGAGGGGTCCAGGCAGACAAGTGCTGGAATAAAGGAGGGTAGCTCAGGCAAGCACGGAACCAGGAAAATTCAGTTAGGGTGACGTTCAGAGGAAAGAAGCTAGAGGGAGATGGAACGTGTTTTCTCAGTAGATGACATTTTAGGTACGTTCTGGAAGCTGGACACCCAAGGGGACAATACTGGAGAAACAGGTGCGCCAATGGCTTCGAGCAACGCGGGGAATCCAGCCGAAGCTCCGAAGACATGCGGGCCTGACAAGATGATTCGCAGTGCTTCAGAATGGGCGTTTCAGGAGTTCCTGCGAGAGCATGCGGCCTCGGTTGGGTCGGTGCCACGCACACAAAACCGCAAGTTGATGATCGATGAGGAGGAGGAGGAGGAGGAGGAGAAAGATGAGGTTGACAACAACGAGCTTCCTCTGCGGCCTGCCCCTGCTATTCCTGTGCAGCCACCAGTGCAGCCACCAGCTACAGGAAGGACAAAGGATGACCATCTTAATGGGTATGAGCAGGTGGAGGTGAGGGCTGCCTTGAATCCATTGTTTTCTGGTCTGCGGGATGAAGTGAACAGTGCGACCAGCAGCAACCCACAGGAGTATGAGCATTTTCTCAAGCAACGGCTTGATTTGGCCTGTGCTGCCGTTGCACTCTCTCGGGTCTCTCCTTTCTCCCTTTTTATTGAGATGGTTTTTTTTCTTGTTTGTTATTGTGGTAATGTAGAGGAGGCATGCCTTGAGGATGGTCCGTACTTGGATCAGCTGTACATGACACATTTGCCACAGGCAGATCCTTGGGTGAGGGTAGCAGTGAACTTGGGCGTTGGGCCTTATATTCGATTGTAGTTTGCAAAGCCTTTGACAATGCTTGTTCCAGTATGTATCTCAATTTGACACTGTGCATATATGTTTGTTAAAGGGATATATGTTCATGTTCATATGAGGGAGAGAGAGTTGTCATGTCAAGATACGGTTAGTCGTAATATACATGTCTTTTCAAGACTGAGGAGCTCATTGACATCATACAGCCATGAAACACGGCCAATCAGATTTCGTGAAAGTTAATAGAGATTCTTTTAATATCAAAACAGTTTCCATCAAGTGGTTTATTCTCAATCTGTGCCCAGAATGAAAGGGTGATTGCCGGTATCCTTATGTCTGCAGACTCACATGGTCCTCACACATCCTTCTTCAAAGTCCTCAGTTAGGCCTAGTAATCTTTGCTTAAACATCCTTTCTCGAGAAGGTCTATGGCCACAAGGCTACGACATCTCATGAGTACATTCTCCCTCTCACACACACAATAACTGGATTAGACCTTTGAAGAAGTAATGGCATGTTGCTTTGCTCCTAAACTATTTATTCTTGCACACGTTTTGGGTGGGAGGCGATGTCAGAGTTGGCATTAAATGGAGCGGAGGGATGGGTGGGATGCAGGCAACATCAGGAGCAGCACAGCTTCAGCCTACAATTCAGCAGGTGCAAGGTATAGCAGACTCTGGTGGTTCCCTTTTTGGGTGAATAGAGCCGTCCTGGTTGTTGGTTTCCATGTTTATCTCACCCCGAACAGCTAACACTTGTGCCGATGGTAATTATCAGCTGGAGACCTTATCAGCCAGAAGTCCTGTAAACACTATTCCTTGCATCATATGTATAATCTATCAACATGTGTAGGTGGTGTGACAGCATCAAATGGAGGAGCAGTGGGCCCCGTTGGTATTCCTGCACTGCCGCCAAAGCCTGAGTTTGGGGGATCTTCTCTGCATAGTAGGGCACGACCCACCATCACAAGTGGTTCAGAGCTGTCGGATGATGATGATGCCGACTTGGAAGTTGGCCCAATCATGGCCCTTGGTGACATCAAGCGTGTGAAGAGGTTTCTCTCTCTGTCTCCCTCTTCCCCAACTCTCTTGTTCCACCCAAACTGGGTGCTCCACAAGGCTACGGCAAACACCGTCTTTTGAGTACATTCTCTTCCCCAACTGGGGGCAGGGTCTTTTGATGCAAGCATATATCAGTGACGACTCTACATTCAGTAACTCTCATTGAATTGTGTTTGTTTCACCTCTTCCATGTCATTCACCCCGTTACCCACCTGAGTTAGCCAGTGGTTGCCAGACAGATAGGCAAAGGTAGAAGAATTAGTAATACTCATTGTGAATTGATAGCTGCAACCTGGAGTCACTGGTGTGGTTACTGGTGGGATATTCTTTCAGTACACGGTGTCATGTTTGCTCATGGGCACTTGCAATGGTGGAGACTTCTTGTCCTTGCCGGTCTGCATCGATATTTTTCTCACCAACAGAGTAGTCATATGGTCATGTGTCAGTCGGTCAGCAGATTCTCTGAGGGTTGGTTATGAGGCAGGCTGGGGATTCTTGGGTATGGCCATACTTATCAGGATAGTGGTTGACATCCCAAAAGGCTAGAGTCCTTTTGGGTGGATAGGCCATGAATGGGCATGTGCTAGACTACTTTCAAGCTGGAGTTGCTGTTTTTGTCTAGTCAGGTCCTCTGTGTGGCATATTCTCGTTCATTCCTGTAAGGGCGTTTCCTGATTGGGGCTGGCTACATGTGAGATGGTACAGGATGCTCTCCAACAGGGAGTCAGCAAGGAGGTCACGCAGAAGAAAACAAGCACATTTGAGTGATCTTGAGATGCAGGTGGTTAAGATTTATGGGTTTCTATGTCCCTACTGCTGTCTGGTCACATGTTCCAAGAAGTGCAGTGGAGGTTACAGAAGACTGAGGAAGCTTGTCATTAACTGAGCATGACAAGTGGAAGCTCTTGTAGAGGAGGGTTTGCAGTTGCAAATGCGAATTGATACCACTGTAAAAGTGCCTTTGTGGTCAAGTCAATAATGTAGACTTTTCATTGTGGATATAGGTAGCACAATTGAGAATGGAGAATTCAACATTGGTGAAGCGGCTGACAGAGATCAGTCAAAAGTATAATGACGCTGCCATTGACAATCGTGTCCTAAAATCGGATGTTGAGGCACTGCGTGCCAAGGTATGTATTCTATCACCCCTTTGCAATCCTGCCAAGCTTTTTCCTGATAACTGTTTCGCTATTTGGTCCACTAGCTATGTGCCTCAAATATCATTGAGTTCATTTTGTTCCCAACGAGGAGTTGAAGTTGTTCAGGCCTCACGACATAAATCATAGTATGCATTTTGCTTTAGTAGTTTGTGCATATAGTTGTGGTGAAGAATGCTCCGGTGGAGCCTGACCCACATTATTTTTGTGGTGCACTTCTGCAAACTACAGAACGTCAAGTAAGTCATTGTGCTAACTGAGGACTCACATGCGGCAGGTAAAGATGACAGAAGACTTGGTGGCAAGGGCTGACCACGCCCAATCCCAGATATTGCCTCAATCTGTCTACACAGAAAGCCCAAGTGGGAGATACGTTGCAGCTCCTGTCAGTGTGGCCCAGTCAAATACTCCACTCTATGTACAGCAGGCAAAGCATGGCCCAGCCTCACTGCAGGAGCAACAGCAAGGTAGTGGTGGCCTCAAGATGGGACGGACACCGTCTATGCAGCGTGTGGCTAGCCTAGAGCATTTGCAAAAGCGCATTCGCGGTGGTGGGCCATGTAGCTCTCCATTGTGGGCTAGCTGGGAAGTTGAAGGACCATCTACAATGGAGCACTCTGTTGGCGACATTCACTAGTTGAAATGGGATGCCATTGCTGGCATCGTAGAGATTGCCAGTGTGTAAAACATTAAAATGTCAGTGGGGCCTATCTGGATCCTTTGAAAGATCTGAATCCTGGATCCTGGATCCTTTATATCCTGGATCCCTCTTCACGTTTCCAGATCCAGATCCAGGATATAAAGTGGGAGACCCATATGGAGAACATAGCCCAAACTTCCTGTACATAAATCGGCGTCTGTCGCAATTACTGTACAGATCCCTCTTCACGATTCAGATCTCAGGCCACTACCTAGCATATACCCGTATTGGCCTGGTATCTGCTTCCTAATACTGTGGACAATACCCTACCAGTCTAGGTAGGTGGTTGAAAATCTGGTATCTGATACCAGTACCATATCCATATTTGTGTGGAAAACCTAGGTATCAATACTTTGAGGAACTTGAGGAATACTTTGAGGAATAAAATCAATGAGAAGCATGATTGTACACATTTATATGAGAAGTGGGCCTTTCAATATTTAACATATCATGAGTTTTTTTAATACCAGACCAGTATTGATAATACCCTGGTATTGATTTCTGAAAACTCTTGCTATTGATACCCGTAAAACACCACACCAATCAGGTATTATTGATACCACCATGGTATCCAAATGTTCAAAATACAACACCAGTCCAACACTGGAATGAACCACTGGCATCCTTGTTTCTCACTCAAAGGTGTAGATGACTACCATACCCAGGAGGAGTTTGTCTACAGGACGTGGGCAGGTGAACACTACCATGATTTCTGTGGCTCTTGCACCTAACTACAACTGGTAAAGCTGTGCATACTTGGATAGTATCATGAGCAAGATGGAGGGAGTCTCATAGAAAGCTAGGAGACAACGGAAAGCTAAGATGAGGAAGGTAATGCAGTTGCAAAACACAAAAACCAAATCCTAGAACTTGTCTTTGCTTTCCCAGTCTAGTATTCATCCATAACATAGGTCACTGGCAATCCTGCTCTCCATCTGCCATCAACCTGAAACCGCAACAGCTCCTTGCAAAGGTCATTTCACATTACTATCTCCACCTAGACTTAAAAGGTGTGCCCCAAGGTATTAAATGCACATTTTCCTCACATAATCTTCAGGACAGCGACAGTAACCCTTGTATAGATTACAACAAAAAGCACAGCAAAGCTAGATTGCTTTTTCGATACAACTTTGAGACCTTGAAGGGAGATGCTGAGTGTCACAGTTGCAGCAGCAAGCCAGTGGATATTTTCATTTGTGCCAACTGATCAACCTGATAACAATGTACAATATCAACTCTGAGCCGCATGTATCTATCTAATCTACCGGCTGCAGGCTGTGGTTCAATCACATTCTTATTGAAAACCATGAGGTTTTCTCAAGAAATAAGGATAATGGTAGGCGCTAGAACTGTGTTGCAGCGACAACAGAAAGGTCAAGATTGGCCTCTACTGAAGATGTTCAGGCAAATTGTAGACAGAGTACAGCAACTTCTAGTATCTCTAAACCTAAGGTAGATATGCATGTACACGGGCCCCTCTTTACAATGAGATAAACATACACTAGCTCCATCAGCTGCCACAGAAGAGAGTAACCCTTCCTTACACAAGGGCCAATTGGAGCTTTGTCACTAACCAAGCCAGCTAGCAGTCAACATCATTGCTGGCTGCTTTCAGCATAAATACACAATCATCGGGACCCCCCAAGTCCTGCAGCTCTCATTGCTCCTATGTTACACAACTACTGTGCGGTGCTATATCGCAGATGTTGCTCATAAAAATCAATCAGCTGCAATATTCCCACAATCCATGCTTTGTTAGAGTCCTAGCCTGGTGTTTTCCCTTAACAGTTTCATCCCATGCTGTAGCCCCTAAAAGTTAAAACATTGTGACTAAATCACCCACAGGCACAGGGACATTACGCACAAGCATGCAAATACATAGATGCAGCATCTATTAATCTTGTCATCCATTAACTTGGAAGATGCAGCAAGCGAGTACCAGAAGAGGGTAGTGATCACGCATGAACTTGTTATCGACCACCATGTCTTCTCCATCCACTCTGGCCACCCACACACAACATTGAGCCAGCCATTGTAAGTTGAATTCCTTTTCTAGTTTCCCCCACGCAAAAGCCGGTTCTTTGATGTTTGCCATCACCTAAAATCTCCCACAAACTGGAAGCACAAGCTACAACCAATGGAAAGATGCACACCTTGAAGCCTTGAAAATGACCAAGACATCTGGCTTTCCATTGGTAGTCAAGTTGCTGTAGCTAATAGCCTTGATAATTTGGGTGATGCAGGGGACAGTGGCCATTTCTAGGTTCCCACCCCTCACTGGTGATAATGGAGGGGGGTTTTCAGCCCCTTGAGACTCTGGACAAGAAGATCGGCACTCGTGTGGCTTGAGCACTTCATCTTTTGAAGTTGACCTGCCCAAATTCTGCCCAGGAACTGCTCTCTGTTCCTCCACTGTTTGTCGACCTTCTTTATTGTTTTCTTCTGCAGATGCTTGCTTGGCTTCTTGTTCAGAATGTGAGTTCCGTATCACTCGTCGTGGAGCAACACACTTCCTCTTCTTTGCTCCAGTAGCCATCGTGCCCTCAGACCTTGAACTAACTACCAGACCTGCCATGGATTCATTTCCAGCAGCTGCATTTCTTGAGTCTAGTACATCATCTACCTGTCTGATGTCCAGGACTCTTCCCGGTTCTTCTGGCTGCTGATTTTCATGCATCACTATCCGTTCCTCAGCGGCTGCAATCACATTAATGGGTACAGGACCCACCTCAACCTCCTCCTCATCCCTCCTGTAACTATCTTGAGCAGAAGGCATTGTCACAGGAGACTGTGAAATCAAGCCTGGACCTGTGTCCTTTTCTGTTGAAAGCTGGGCTGCAGCCTTATCTATAAGGCCATCCATGCCTGCCCCATTCACAACCTGATTACTGGTCTCTTCTATTTTGAGACCATTGGCTGTCTCATCTATCTCCTCATCTGCAACTGCCTCTACTAAAGTTGCAGCCAGTGTCAACTCCTCAACCCCAGTAACCTTGCCCTGTCTGACTGCAACTAAAGTTTCCACACCTTGTGTACCCTTGATTGCCTTGTCTGCCTCAGGAGTAGCAACATCAGCAGTGGGAGTTGGTGGGGAAGTGCTGCGAATAGACTTTCCATTCTTATCAACTTCCTCTGGTAAGTCTAGCAATGTTCGGGCTGCTTCTGCCGATGAAGGACTAGTCATTCTCTCTGCTAGCAAAGCTTGGCCTTGTGAATTATGGCCCTTTTCTTGTGGGACAGCATGGGAGTCTGTGGAAGATTTCACAGTTTCCTCCCCTGCACTTTGACTTGGAGCATCTTCATCAGCAGTAGACATAGAGCCACGTTTCTTCTTGTTGTCTAAACTATATTTCCCAAACTTACGCTTGCCACGCCGTGCTTTTTGACTGCATATCCACAAGACCAATTTGAGCAGGCATGCATGCTGTCCAGATCCTTTGAACCTACTCAGATCCAAACCAGCGCGACACTGTGAATGATGACAAACATGATGACTAACCAAGGATTTAATAGATAGAAGTAAAAGAAGTGAACATCACCTTTCCTCAAAGTCCTCCAGGATGTCAATACATTGCTCCACATGTGCGTATGGTTCCCATGTGTTGTCCTTCTCCGGCCAACCTCGCCTGTGCCAGAAGCTACACTTGTCACTTGATTTTCGAAACAGTACAGCTTGAAAATGCACAAGTGTACCTAATAGAAAATGTCCTGAATTGTGTGATGCTACATGAAACATCAGGATTTGAGAACAAATATTAAATCCTTAACTCACCATTTGACCAAATACTCCTTCTTGCCCTGACCCAAAAACACAACATAAACAAAACAACAATGTTAGTTAGTGCCAACCAGTTCAACTCTACAGCCCTTTTAAACTGTTAAGGTCACTTGCGCACCCAGCATTACAGCTGTCGAAATCTGTAACCCGCTTATCAACATTCAAACATAGCAATCCCTTGCCTATTGTACGACATTCCTGGATAAACAAATACAGTAGATACCAACATTGGATCTGCACGGTCAAACAAATAAGCAATTGCAGTCTCAGTAATGCTCTTTAAACATCATTCCATGCGCAACCATAATAGCAAACCGTTTTCACCGCCATAAGCAAGCGCTACAGAGCATTGAATTCCCACCAATTGGAGGTCCCTCTAACACAACAAGCTATTGCACTTTAGAGGGTCGCAGTATTGATCCCCATGCCAGAGATGCAACCTTGATCATTTCGTCCGTAAACAAGGAGAAAGCTCTATATTTGGAATGGTTTCCTAGTTCTGTCGAGTGAAGCTTTTTACTTACAATAAAGAATCTCAAAGTTCCCTACCTTACGAGTGCGCTTCTTTCTGATTGCTTCCACTTCAAACATCCCTTCTCCCAAGACTTCCTGGAGCTGAAATCCATCCTCATCGTCGCTCTCTTCATCTTCTTCATCATGGTCGTCAATGTTAGACTCTTCAGAAGCCTCTTTGGCCCGTTGTTTCAGATGCTTTCCTGCTTTACCACCCTCTTTCACGATGGAAGAGGCTGTTTTTCTGGCTTTCTTCCCCCGCCCACCCTCCATCCCTGCACTGCTGCTTCTCTCCTTGCTCATGGAGGGGAAAACCATATCCCAATCCCTCTTCACTCCAGCAGCAGAACGTCTGGGCCGCTCTTTGGAGCCGGCGATGACTTCCTGCACAGGACGCAGCCGGGGAGCCGCCACCGCCGCCGCACCATCGCCGCTCCCCTCCTGCGCACGCTGCTCCCGCTCGACCGCTCCTTCAACATGCCTCTTTCTGTGTGCCCTAAAACCACCATTCCTCCCCTCCCCCGACTTGTTGCAACCCCATCACCCCCCGACCACTCCACCACCTCCACACTCTCTCAGAACCTCACACTATCCCACCTCTACCCCCCACACAGCACAACCCCAACCCTCTGCACCCTGCACCAATCACACATCCACAACTTGGCCTCCATCCAATCTCCCCGAATCCTCCTCATAAAAACCTCCTAGACATTCCTGCTTCCCCACTGTACAGTGCACCATCCCTGCTCATCCCCATCAGAGCTGCTTCCACGATCCGAACGGCAGATGCACACACTGCCAGCGAGAGAACGAGAGAGACACAGAAAACAAAAGAGAGAGAGAGCCTGCACACGACGCGGGAGGCAAACGCCCTTCTCCGCTTCAAATCCTATTTATACTCCCCATCACCAGAATAAATATACAAATAAAAAGTAAAAATACTAATATGTCACATGAACACATGGACATCGGACTTAGACGTAATGTTTTTGTTTTAAAAAACAATTAAATAAAAATAAAGGGAAATACCCGGGAGCGACCGCTCACAAATCAGGCCCCTTAATTGTGGTGATAGGAGAAAATAACCTCTTTCATGGTAACCTCGCCATGCGACGTCGATTGCAAGGCTCTAGGGACACTGCCCAAGGGAAGGGGGAGAAGAATATACCACACCGGACAAGGTAGCAGGATTTGAACCCAGAATCAACTAGGTGGCACTCAGTGCTCTGTCCAACTGAGCTACCGGCTGGTGGTTAGCGTTTTTTTTTTTTCCAGTTTTTCAAAGTGTTCTTTTAAGTTTAAATAAAAAACAAAAAAAAGATCTTGTAAGGAAACCTGGGAGCGACTGCTCACAATTCAGGCCCTTGAGGAGGGGGAACTTTCAGATAAGCCATTAGGCACACAGGTGGGAACGTCACCACCAGACCAACCGGTCAAGAACTATCCACACACCAGGCAGGGCAGCGGGTTTGAACCCCGAACCACCAGGGCGACACACTGTGCACTTACCAGCTGATATGCAGATTATTTATTT
Organism: Takakia lepidozioides; assembly: GCA_030704615.1. NCBI lineage: Eukaryota > Viridiplantae > Streptophyta > Takakiopsida > Takakiales > Takakiaceae > Takakia > Takakia lepidozioides. The sequence continues at coordinate 47,482,823 of CM060734.1, read as the reverse complement.
ATTTTTTGTTTGTGGTTTTGTTCTGTTTTAAGAAATCAAAAAGGGCTACACTAGCCGCAACAAATTAAGGAATCTATGTTCATAGACGATTAGACGATTCCTAGCTTTACATGCCACACACTCCAATCTAGACAATGCCAGCAGTTTACTGCAAGCATTCTGCCAAGCCTCTTGATTCAAGGTTAAATGGGGTAAAATATGTGCCCTTCTGGTGGGAGAAACCTCGGCCTCAACTCTGGGAGTAGACCCAATTTGGGGACAAGATAAAGGTCTTAGATAGCTGAAACCAGGGCAATCAACAACCTTGCTAGGTTATATGTATGGAATAGATCTATTGGATCAACAAATTTTTGAGGCAACACAAGCCAAATTTAGAACCAAGCTAGCTCATTGGGGCAGCTACCACTTGTCTATAACTGGTAGGGAGCTGGTAGCCAATCAAGTCCTATCAGCTGGCCAATGGTATTTCGCCTCAGCATGGAGGCCCAACGAAATGCAAGTGAAGGAAATGAAAAAGCTCCTGTGCAACTTTGTCTGGGGGGCAAAGCACCCCTTGGAGAAAAAAATGCCACATGTGTCGTGGAAGCAGATATGCCTACCAAAAAAGAAAGGGGGCCTGGGCATTATAGACCCACAAACTCAGTTTACAACACTTCTAGCGAAATGGATCCCCAAGTTTATGGGACCAGAAGGAGGGGTCTGGAAACACCTGGTATGCGACAACATTGCCTTGGCCTCTCCGCTGAAGACGGTTATCTGGAACCCTTTTTACAGATGGATGGTAAATGGCTTTAAACACAAACAAGTCGGATCCCCCCTGTGGACGGCAATCTGGCAGGCATGGGCCAAGCTCAGGCCCTATCTTACAAAATCAGACCCGGAATCGTACGAAGAAACCCTCCGCCAATCCCTGTTTCTCAATACCAATATCCCATATGCAGATCACAAAAACCAGGCTCGGAGGTAAAAATGCATTCAGAAGGTCAAACACATCTGGTCGAATGCCAGCTTCCTGTCAAAAGATCAAATTGCAGCCTCCGTAGGTGCAGCCAGAGCCACCAAGTCATACGATATCATTCTCCGATCAATGTCAGCACTATGGCTACCTAACCTTATTAAAGGCCCAGTAACGCCCAATGACACTTTCTGGATGCTGGGAATAATCAACAGCACTATTACCATTCTGTTTGTCACCGAAAAAACCGATTACCAATTCTCTGGATATCACTTTCACTGCAAAGTGAACTCCATGGGCTTACCTTTCAAAACCGTCAACCCCTACCCACCCCACGTTTCACCCACCACCCTATAAGGATCTGTTGGTGGTCATCCCTAGCTAAGGAGATGAACCCTCTCCCACCGCTCACCACTTCTTTGATAAGCTGGCTGGCCAATCAAACATTCGTATGGATTGGTGGGAGACCCCTACAGATCTGGACATGGATCCCAAAGAGTGGCATTGGAAATTCAGACCATCCCCCAAGCCATTCTTTGAGTACACAATCAAAAAAGCCTACTCGGCAATGCTGAACCCCCAGCCCCTATTGGGTAAATGGAACGAGAGATGGAGTCACCTGAACTACCAGATTGAGAATTGGAACTCCATCTGGGGGACGATCTGGAACAAAACAAGAACAGCCAAGGTAGCAGCGTTGCTCTGGCATATAGCAAACATGGCAATAAAAGTGGGGGAATGGTTGGGATTTGATGTTGCCCTCCTCTGCAAATGTTGTTTGGCTGCCCTAATGGAAACAGTAGAGCATTGCCTACTCCACTGTCACAGACCAACAACAGTATGGCCCCTCGTCGCAAGCTTCTACCAGACTTGGGGGCACATAAACCTCACCCCCGGCGGCCATTCTGCTGAACTATCACCCAACAACAAAAACAAAAGCCAATCACTGCCCAGTTTACGATACTCTTAGAAGCGCAACGCTCTGGCACCTCTGGAAAATAAGATGCGAAAAAACTTTCAATGCAAAAACAACTAGAACTTCAGCAAAAATCTACATGGACATGCAAATTGAATGGAAAAAACTATGTGTTGATATCGAAAGAGCATGATCGGACCAACAAGCTACCCGACTCCACTCTACCTTCATTGCGACCTGGGGGTGGGATGGAATTATCTGCAACAGCCCCTCCCCGGATCGTTGCGACTGGAACAAACTGCCCCCAAGGGCTTGGGGAGACGCCACGGGTACTGTCCACAGCCTCGCCGGAGTTTGACAGGGATATCAACTGGAAGCACGTTAAGCAATCATCAAAGGCCTCCAGGCTCAGCTTCCGCTAAGTCCTTTGGGCAAGCAATCCGCTGAAGCAGGCCTGAACCGTAGCTAGTTTTTTTATTCTAGCATCTATGGTTTGAGGAACATACATTATCGAATCCGGTGGGGATCGCCACCACTTCGTAGCATTACGCAAAAAGGCCTCGGGCCGGACAGTTCGTTATTACTCATCATGAGTGGTTAGGCTCCAATTCACTAACTACGGTGTGTGTGCCTTATGGCGTAATTAGAGGGTTTAATTTTTTCCCTCCCAATAACCATCTATGTAAGGGCCTCGCCCACCAAAAATATTTCAGAATAAAGCTAACCATGGCTCCAACCCTGTTAACCAAAAAAAAAAAAGGGAAACACCTGGGAGCGACAGCTCACAAATCATGCCACTTAATAGTGACGACTCTGGGGTCAAATCTTGCTACTGACGGGTGTGGTATGGTTACTGGGTGGTGTCCCATTCCTACGCCTCATGGCTGGTTACTGTGAAAGAGGTTATTTTCTCCTCTCACTATTAAGAAATTTGGAAAACAGCACGAGTGGCTACAGGGTTTTGCAGAAAAAAGCGGTACATTCTGTTCATCCACTGAAATTCATCCATATCTGTACTTTAATCCATTTATATCATTTATTTTTTATTTGGAAAAATTTGGCGATTTCATCCACGAAAAACAGGGAATTTTCGACAGAATATTCCATTTTATTTTTTGAGGTCGAAATCTGGCGAAAATTGGACAATAAAAAACGCTTAAGGAAAAAGAAACAAAAAAAAAAAAACGTTGACGCAACATGAGTTTTATTTGAAGGGATGAGGGTACGAGGGTTCGATCCGTGTTAGATAGCGTACATGTTCCCATGGTTGGAACAAGTTGAAGCCGACATGTTTTTGGATGATGGATGACGTTCATCTATCTTGTAGACGGTGACTATGCCGTCGTGCCCACGCAGGCTTCGTGTGAGCTGGCTCCTGCCACCATAGCTTGTGAGCTTCACTTTCTAGCGAAGCTTTTGTATGTAGTTGTCAGAGTGGAGCCAGGATGGTTCTTGTGACAATTCATGTCGCAACATGAATTGCGAATTGAGATCTTCGCCATGAATATTTTCTAGGGCTTCACCGCCTTGTTGTCGAGTATCTACATTAATTAATCACTGGGATGAACCTTGCATCATGACAGTACCAGTCACGAGTTTAGTGCGAGCCTGACACTCGCCGTGTATAAATTACATGTATGCATGTCTAGTCTCCACAATCAGGTCCTGATTCCAAGCTCAATGGAGAGTGCTCTTGCGAATACTGATCCATGGGGCGTTTCCCCGGTAAAGGGCCACCTTCGAAGTGCGGGAGCCTGTTGGGGTGAAGTGACACTATAAGTTACGCTTGCTACATCCTCCTGATCTCTAATGATCCATGATTAAAACACAAACACATATCTTGAGAAAAAAGAAATTTAAAAAGTCCCTAGAAGCAATCTAGATCATATACAAACTCTAGAGACATGGGCCGGCCGAGCATGGGCCCTGGCCGGAACGCTATTTCTCTAACTAATTTTCTGTGCACAGCACCTTGAAAGGCTACAAGTCCAATTTGAGTGACATGCACGGCTAGGGCCATCGTCAAAAGAATCTAAAGTAATCTTTTGCAAAGGCGCATTTTCAAAAGTACCCTGCTTCCAATTAATCTACCTCAACATGTCCCATTTCACCCAGGTGGGTACCCTAATTATCCGGGCTTCATCTACAGTCACAAACAGTCTGATATAATGTCCTAGTTCTATGTTCTCTTCACTCTCTAGAGCTTCACTCTGAATCCACTGTCTCAGATTCCAGGGGTTAGACATTTTTTTTTGACTTAGGTGAACTCCAAAAATCGATCGATGGATCCTAGAAACTTTGGACCTTGTAACTGCACTACAGGAGCTGCGCCACAATAAAAACCAGATGTCTCCATAGGTTTCTACGTCCATCTGGAACAATGTGCAGTTGAACGGCGCCTTGAGAAGTACCTGAGCTATAAGCTGCTCATCATGGACCCTTATATTTTACCAGTTGGTCAGCTTGAAATTCACCATGACATGGAATACTGATTTTTCAGTGACAAATGGACACCAGCAGTGCGCAAATTTTCTGGATCAGAAACAGATCGATCGTCATCCACTGTCTGTTGCATGCTCCCTCTACTTGGTGGATCATGCTGCAAAGAAGTATCAGTTAGGTTGAAGACGCCCTGTCTCTGCATGAGATCAGCTAATGTGCTGCTGGTACCTGTTTGCTCATCCTCTTGCAACGATGCGGATTCCCCTGTTCCATATGCCATCTCATGTGCCAATCTTGACTGATTGAAGTGATTTTCTGCAGGATGTCCTTTCATGTGCTGCCCAAATGCCTGGTGCAATTGATCCGTTGCATCTACCGCAAACCTTTAGAAAACAATTAGTTCAAGTTTTAGACAATTGCACAACTGGTACATGTAGTACTTCAAGACTCCTATTTAGTTGTCATTGGAAAGCGAGAGATATGTACAGAAGTTGGAATGTACAACTGGCTTCAATTTCAAGGTTTACACAATTCAAGATTTGAATTCAATTTCAGAGCCATAATTGAGTGCAACATCCACGCACCAGTTGATCCAGCTCACCTGGAATGATCATGAAATGCATGTAATTTATCATTGAAGCTGTTGGGTTGTCCTCCATGTTCATTGAAGCTCTGATGGGATGTGCCGCCGAATGGCAACTGATGATGCACAAAGTCTGCAGGTTGTTGATGCTGATGAGCATAGGCCTGGTTAAAGATAGAAACGGCGTGTTGTTGCTGTTGTTTCACTAGGTAAATTTGATCACGCACTATTGCCAGCTCCTCCTTCAGCTTTCTCACCTGGCTCTGCAACAAGGAGATGACGCCCAGGCATCCGTGCACAGGATCCTTCTCTCGCGCATCAGCTTCATACACAATTGACTTCACTGCGTCTTCACGCTTGCTGGGTTCCACCGAGCGCAAGATACGCAAGATGTTGCTCACCCCAAACAGTTTGTGTACATTGTGGAACCGCTTGGGCTGCTCTGGTGGGAAGTAGGGTGCCAACGGACAGTCAGGTGCACACTTGCGCCGCTGATACTTGCATGCCGCACAGGCTGTATTGACCCCTGTCGGGCCTATCCCTCCTGTCATGATCCTCCTGTGAAAAAAATCACAAGCTTGCTCGTTTTCAGCACACCCTATCTAAATGAGAATAAAATCTAACAAACAAGAAGATCATAGCTCAATTGACCTGTGCTGTCGGTAGCTGTGATTTGAAAGGTAGAAGCTACTGTATATCTTGCGGGGATTAAAATATCCTCAGAGAAGACCATGTAGTCTACACATAAAAACCGATCCTCGATCGATAGAGAAAAAAAAGTTACTTAAACCCAATCACTTTACACGTCTTTCTAATGGACTGACGAGTTGTATTGGAGGTGATATTGATCTCACTGGGCATTTCAACACAACTGATTGTTGGATTAAGATCAACCTCGACATTAGGTATGAGTTGATAGCCTCAAATGCTAGTTTCACAAGAAGGCACTTCAGAAGCTAGAATTCAGACTACATATACGTGATCGATTATGTATGTTCTTGAAAAACAATCCTGAGGGAATTGGCACTATTATGATGCTCAGTCCTTCCGACTGCTTGTCCATCTCTTAATGCCCGCTCAACATGTTATCGTACCTGAAAGATCCAGTCAGCCAGCTTGTTAATTGCTTTGCTCCACTTCTTCCTTCATACTGATATGTATGCACACGCCGGTCTTGTCGCCTGCAGTGGTAGATGATGTAAGGGAGCGTCACACTCAAGGTAGAATTAGAACTCTACCTTATCACCTGAAAGAAAAATCCTGGCCGAATTGGAACCATTCCTCAGTCCTCGAGTCTTCAATAATCGCTCATTATGGTGTACACAACAGCTGTACATAACAAGAACTCTTTGCTCCATCCCTTACTTTCGCCCTACATATTTCCGCACACACAGGTGGTCACGTTCTCTTCGCTAGGAGAATTTGACAACACCTTGCAAGCTAGAATTCCAGCCGTGTTTGACAGGTATCCTACTATGAAAGCGGCTGGAGAGAAACTGCAGAGGGATCTACGTGACACTCTTATCCAGAGGAGGCTAGATCGTATGTGTCCCCATCCACAAGTGCATGTGGGTTTTGGAGAGAGAAAGAAGGGCTGTGAACGAGTGGTGGTAGGAGGGAGGATCGGACACGTGAAGGAGAGACTGGGGAGGGACGCGGCGCTGGAAGCGGCAGACGCAGTCACACTGCCACATTACCGCCGCCTTCATACCTAATTTTTTCCTCCTCAATTCTCTCCAACCGAGCTTTCCATATGAATATTCCCTACCATTACGGACTATTGTATAATATTCTCTATGTTCAAGGAAAGTATTGAAGACCTTAAACCGGCGTCTCTTTATATTCTAGGAATATGCCCTAGGGATGAAGTTCTGAGTCTGAAGCTGAAAATAGCAACAATATCCACCAAGATTCTTTTATTGGATGGATGGATTTCTACAGCATGGCTGCATTGTCATCTTCCCCGAGTCCCTTGTTCTGTCGTCATCGCCACTGCGGCTTCTGCTTGTAAGCTTTTACATCTTTTAGAGCAGTCCGAATTTAGTGCTCTCTTCTTACTCACTTCTTCTTCGATCAGCTTTCACTATACTAGATCTTTTCCGTTCTTTTCTTCATTTTCTTCTGGTTGTTTGGTCCCCGTCCGAGTCTTTTTTGCTCGGAGTCTTGTCACATACATATTATCCTCTTTTTCTCTTCCCCTATATGTCGTTGAGGCAGTCAGTTGAAGTTCAATTACATAGAATAAGGTTGAACCTCTCTTGGTAGAGCCCTGCAAACCATATTTGTTCAAACCAGGCCATGTTTTTGAAAAGGGGCATCGATCCCAGGGGCGCGACCTGTTTTGTCAATTCACACTGGCGACTTGTTTCAAGACACTAGCAAGTGCTCAGGACTGAACTGGATATCAATGAAAGTGGGGCGTGAAGCAATACCAACAACTTGGCAATGTGGACCGTGTCAAATGTGTTTATGATCACTGTCGCATAGATCCACTACATGATGAACGACGTATCAGTGAGCACTCAGTTGCTTCCGTAGATAATGCAAGCTGCTATTGTCCAAACTCTGAAGTATTGGGAGGGCCCGATGTTGGTCTTAAGAAAAGCTGGAATATGCCCCACACCTGGCCCCACGTCCCAGATCATACAATCCTACTGCTGGCTGCCAGCCAATCTTGGTTCTTTGAGATAATTTCATCTGTTAACAATCAGTATCCTTTCCAATGAATGTCGGTAATTTTCATTCCACATGGTGGCTACATGTCGATCGTGGAACCTTTGCATCAGTTGACTTAGTATCTGAGCAGAGTAGGAGCAGAGTGTACACAAGGGCTACCTCGTAGAGTTCCGAGAGGGAGAGAGGGGAGAGAGAGAGCATCTATATCTGAACCTCTATACGTATTCATCCATCTACGTAATGTGTATTGGGAGGATGTGTGCGTATAATGCCTCATCGGGATGAGGAATATTCTCATCCATGGATATATGTATCCATCCATCTACGTAGTATGCATCCAGAGGATGTGTACGTATAATGCCCCATCGGAATGAGGAATAGTCTCATCCATGGATATGAGTAGGAAGGGAAGACATTCATCCACATACTTGAACGCCTCCCGCGCTGCAGCTTCCCGCCATCGTCTTCCCCCGTCTTCATCTTCCCGGGCTGGACGAAGCCGAGCTCATTGTCCTCTGCTTTTGTGCTCCAGCGTTGTGGAGATCCTCACTGCGAAGTTGGCGAGGAGAAGTGATAGTGCAGTGTCTTCCCTGTTTCAAAAGTGACCTTGACGATCCACACAGCCACGGATGGGTTTCTCGAGGAGAGTGTATCCACTAGTGTCGCTTAACCCATACCAAGGCAACTGGACAATCAAAGTGAGGGTGACCGGCAAGGGTCCTTTGCGCACATTCAAGAATGCGCGAGGCGAGGGCAATGTTTTCAATGTTGAGCTCACCGATGAGGATGTATGTCCCTTGTGCCTGCACGGGTGTTCTGTCATGGGACTTTTTTTTTCCATCTTGCACTTCAGAGTAGAGCTGAATCTGATTGGTGGTGTTTTTGGTGTGAGCTGAGAGCAGGGAACACAGATTCGGGCAACTATGTTTAAAGAAGCAGCTGACAAATTTTTCAGCAAGTTGCAGCTAGGCAAGGTAAACTTGCAACTTAACACTCCTGGTCTCTGACTGTCCGAAATTGCAACAAGTAAAGTGAATTTGAATAGGACTAGGTATGACAGGTTTGGATTTCTCTCACTGATCGAAATCATGTTAGCATGGTGGCTGGGATCTCACATTGAGAACTGAAATATGATGTAGCAATGTCCACTTTGATGCAGGTGTACCTCATATCCAAAGGCAGCTTGCGAGTAGCAAACAAGCAATATGCAACAGTAAAAAATGACTATGAGATGACACTCAGTGCCAACTCTGAGGTGGATGAAGTTGCCGAGGAAGGAGGTTTTGGCAAGATGCCGGATGTCAAATATAAGTTTGTGAAGATTGATGAACTGGGGCCCTATGTCAATGGAAAGGAACTTGTGGGTAAGCCTCTCTTCTCCTCACTCTTCTTTTGCTAACAACTTGCCCCAGCAGCCAAAACTCACTAAACCAACTGAGTGCATTAACATACTGGTAATCATTTGTCTTTGTTATATTGAGGGCATTTTCTAGGCACTGAATGTTGATTAATCCAGTGGAGGGAAAGCTAATGCGTTACAGTGAGATTGTCTCTATTTTTTGCAGACGTGATTGGGGTTGTCCAAAGTGTTGGATCTCTTGTAATGATACGCCGCAAAAGCAACAATGAGGAGGTTCCAAAACGAGATGTCACGATTGCAGATCAAAGGTGAGCCAATGGAAGTGAAGTTGTGGTTCACTGAAAATCTTACACCCCAGTTTTGAACCTCCTTGTGAGGAAGTGCTTAATCATAGTGGGGAAGGACCTTCTGGGGAGCACCAGGGGTGGTTTTACTGAGTCGTTGTGTCTTGGAATGACAGTGAGAAGACTGTGGTGGTGAGTCTTTGGAACGACATGGCAATAAAAGAAGGGGGTGTCCTGGCAGACAGCGTGAATACCTTCCCGACCCTGCTGGTCAAAGCACTACGTGTTAGTGACTTCCAAGGTATTTATCTTTGCTCACCATGACCGTTCGACCACTGTCTTTGGATTCTAGAAGAGATGAGCAAGTTTTCTTTTGTATGAGTTCAACATTTCTGCAGTGCACTCAGTGGCCTCTGAATCTGTCCTCCCCCTACGAGAAAACCGTCTGCGTGATCTTCAATGAAATTTTCTGTTGATGTGGACATTGCATTCTAATTGACAGATGTGATATGTGCACTGGCAGGGGTGTCGCTGTCAACTACTATGAACAGCATGGTCACCATCAATCCAGAGATACCTGATGCCCTTCCCCTTCAGCAATGGTCAGTGGTTCTTCTCTGTTGCATCTCAAAGTTTGCTGTACTGCTCTCTATCCTGACTATGCATATGCAGAGTACATATTTTCTTACCAGAATCACTTACAACACACCATGAGCTCAGTAGGTTGTTAACATGGTCGTAAAAACGGAAATGGCCAGCCTTATGACATTGAAAAAGAACGAATTTTGTATGGGTGGGCAGGTATGAGCAAGATGGCAAAGCTGCTACTTTGACAGCAGCAGGTGCCAGCCTTCCTGGGGCTGTGGCACGCACGGGCGCACAGTCCAACTATGGAGAACGCGCTGTTCTTTCAGAGGTCACCCTACCATCTATAGGTGAAGGCAAGGTCAGTTCCGTACATTACTCTTAGACAGTAGAGGGAGATGCATAAGGTAGATGCTAAAAACACTCTCTAGGTCCAGCCCTAAATTTGGATGTGGCATCAGAGGTGTAAATGATGTTAAGATGATCCAAGCAACTTGTGGATGGTTAGAGACAGGAGAAAATGCTTTCCAGGAAACTTGGCTTAGGGGGGATGGGTATGGCAGGCTGAGTATTTTCATGTGAGGGCCTACATCAGCTTCATTAAGTCAGAGCAAGCCATGTGGTACCTGGCATGTATGTCCTGCAACCGGAAGGTCAGTGAAGACCACAGTGGCAGCTACTGGTGCGAAGGCTGCCAAAAGCTTTCTGAAAAGTGCAATCGCAGGTAATTCTTATGCTTTGTTTGAGTGCTGCATTGCATGCTCTCTACCGTAGAAGGTGGTGTGAACAGTGGATACTGACTGTGGGCATGGCAGGTACATCATGCTGGCTAAGATGTCAGATTCATCTGGGGAAACTTGGGTCTCAGCCTTCAATGAGCAAGCAGAGCAGCTCCTGGGCGTCCCCGCGGAGAGCTTGGCGGTCATCAGATCTCAGGTGGAGCCCTCTTGATGCCATTATCATAGTGAATTGCAAGTAATCAATCTAGCCTTTGCTCGGTGCTTTTCTCATACAGTCAATTTCTGCAAGTGTCTTGGTGTCTGAGCTTGATATGTTTGTCAGTTTACACTGGGGACTTGTTTCAAAACACTCACATGCTAAGGGCGCAATGGATGTGTAGGAAGGGGAGGGGAAGCAATATGAAAGTGCACTCCGCAAGGCTATGTGGGTGCCAAATGTGTTCCGCATCAGTGTGGCGCAGACAGAGTACATGAATGAAAAGAGGCAACGCGTCACTGTGCGCTCGATTTCTGCGGTGGATTGGGCGGCCGAATCCAAGTTGCTATTGGAGGCCATGGCCAAATTCAGGTGACTTTTGCTTGTCAAATATGTCGCGATGTATTCTTACCGGGGCATCTGTACTGGTCCTGCCAGCAACACCAACGCACCATCACAAGGCTGCTACTCCGAATGTTGGTGGAGCTGTGAGCCCCATGCTGTGCCTTCCTGCGAAACTAAATGGCAACAACTGGGACAGTGCGGTGTTGGTCTTGAGTCTAATCTGGATGCCCCATGGTTTCTCATGTAATTGCTACTTCTGGCTGGCAGGCTTTCCTTCGTTCTTTCGATCATTTATTTGTTGCCAACTAGTTTTGCTTAGCAAGACCTTCGCCTAGAGGAGGTGGTCCACACCTCCTACAATCCCTGTAATGGAACTGCGGAAACAAATCTGAATCCGGTTGTAATTGATAACAGAAAGAAAGTGATTGGTTTGTTTGATAGTCACGTGAATGCTTGGTACCTTCAACCACTGAGAAAACTTCTCATACCCTGGAAGGCGACCCATCGCTGTTTCTTCGAGGCGCTCCCTTTACTCCTAAGCTACGGAGCGCACAGTTCTTGCAGGCCAGCATCAAGAGCAACTTGTCTAGGTCAGTTATAAATGTATGCCCAGACACAAGTTTCGCTCGCATGGTGAGATGTCCCATAGAGGCTGCTGGACTGGCCATTGTCTTCGTGCTGACGGTGGTGTGAGAGATGAGTGTGCCCAACTTATTATCTGGGCACGGTGTTTGAGGGAGAGGAGAGTGCATCATTGCCAAAAGGCGTCAATCATAGTCCTCCTTTGCTTCCCTCCTCCGTGTACTTAGTCCTCCTTTGGGTGACTTCTCCAATTATTTCCCTCCGCTTATGGACACTTGCACCACCGAGTCTTATTCAGGCCCAGCCACCATCATTTTCTTCTTGAGGGAGAATAGGCAACCATTATGTGTGTGGGTCCAGTCTTCTAAAAATAATTGTGAGAGACTCCTGACCGAGGGGCTGCTGCTGACCTAGTAAAAGGACTTGTCAGATGCTGTGCTCTAACATTACAACCAGTGACCTGATTCCCTTTGTGCTTGATTCCTAAGGCAGCTTGGAGATATTCCAAATTTGGCAGCTGGGTTGTCTTGGTCGGTGATGATGAGCCCTTCTACAAGACATGTACCATCCAGTATTGCCAATTTCCAACTAACAGTATGGCATGCAGGACTTAACTTGAAGGATGATTGTACATTGTCCTCTCTGTGAAATCTTCAAGTGGATTTTTGTCTACTGTGTGCCAGTACTCTGTGCATCATGTTCCCATCAACCTTTCACTTCTTCGTAACAGCGGCTTCGGCTTCGGCGTTGTTGAAATTCATCACTTGTTTGATATATTTTTTTAGCAACAACAGGGAAACCCAATTCCCGAACACCCATGTTTTACTGGGAAAAGATACTCCATCCAGCGAAAAAATCCCTTGAAAAAGTTAAGTAGATTTGTGTGGGACGGTAGGCATGGGACCACGGCAGCCAGCAAGGCTTGCTTGATTGATTTCCAGCGACATTTGAAGAATTTGGGGATACATGGGGTGGGGCAGAGGCGGGGAGGGTGAAGCAGAAGTTTCACTGCAGGCCTAAGTGCGACAAAAGCTCAATGGATTTATGGAGAGGCCAGCACGAGGAACGGCCTCCGCTGCAGCCAAAAGAGGCACTCTAGATTCCCATCAGCTACATGCACTCCCTCTATCATGCCCCCACATTAGGCAGCACTCTGCAGGAAAAAAGTAGTGAAAGTAGGAACACCTCCAAAGTCCACAGCAAAGAATGCATGGCCTCGCCAAACTGGGGGTCACCTAAACGCTTCTATCTCTCCAGAGGACGGAGCAAGATGACAAAATCGGGCCGTCACACCTTGCGTCAGCGTCATTGGAGACCTAAAACGTAGAGAGAGTAGCGAACAAAGGAGATGTAGGTATTGTTGGGAACTACCCATACATCTGGAGACTGGTGTCGCTCCTGCTACATACCCTTCCTGTATCTGAACTTTTGACAGATCTGACAACTCAGATTTCCCAAATTGTGACGTGATGTCGATTTCAAGCTAACAACGCTGACTAAGTTAATCATCTGCCAACGCGCAAACCACAGCAATCAATTCGAAGTTTCCTATTTTTCCTGTTTTTACTCCCCAGGATCGGAAATCACCCACCTCTTCACGCGAGCAGGAAAGTTAGGTCCTGAATAGGTCCGCAGGAAGAATGGCAATGGAGAGTAGGAATGTCGGTAGCCATAGCTGACTCCTGCAGCTTTGCAGGTTTGTTTCAGAAGGGTAGAAAAGTGGAAAACCCTCATACACCAAAAACCAAAACCGAGCAAAATACCCAACCCTAGGAGATACGGAAAGATGGACTCAGAGATGTAACAGATGGAAACCCAGCAGTAGAAGCTCAGAAACGACAAGAATTCACGTCTGCGCCCAATAATGCATGCCTCGACTCCCCTCCCCCTTCCTTCTCGCTTCTTGGTGCAGGCCCCACCACACTGTCTGACTGCAACGCCATTGTAAGCGCGTTGTTTAAGTCTGTGATGCCTTCGTCCACGTCGCAGACGTGCGAGAGCTCTGCCCAACCCTAACTTTCTTGGTTCCTCCTTTGGTCTTTCTTTGCAAAAATCACCCACACAAGCTGCGGATTGTTTTTACAGCAATTGGGTCTTTGATTATCTGTTTTGTCTCATCCGAGCCCTATAGCGAATCCGGCAGCTTCCATTGTAACCGGCCGGATAAACCACCTATGCAATGTATGTGACAATCTTCCTCTGCGCACAGCCACATTATAGTAGTAAGTATATATGCCACCACCAGTGCAGCCCATTTTCATGGGGTTTTTTTGCAAACCCAAACCGTGTTCGTGTTTGTGGTGCCTTGCTTAATGCAAACCCATAAGTCAACAATGGTTACACAACAATGGGGTACTCAACGAAAGAGATCAGTTGAGATGACTCGTAAATTGGAGCTGATTTTGTTGTCTCGTACTCGCTAAGCGCTAGGTTGCTTGTTTGCAACAACACAAACTATGCACGGAAAGCACTGGTAAAGGGGATCATGCGAACTGTGGCTTATGTCTGCTGATAATGCTGTCACACCAAGTGGCGAGGGTGCCTTAACTGTGTTAGAGCTGTAAGCTGGACTCTGACATAATGTTATGTCGGCTGCTCTCTTCTAACCCTAAAAAATAGTTTGCTGGAGGTGAAAGGGCAAAATGCTCCCCAGCAATTGAGCTTTATGAAATTTATTTAATTGGATTCTGGATGTAGCATTTCGGTGCAAATCATTGGGTGGGCCTGTCACTCACAATTGATTAGTAGAGAAATGGTTACAGTGTTGTTACAATATATGCGTGTTATATTCTATGTGGGAACGGTGGACTCACATGACTGTGAGTTGTTGGGTGACGTGATGGTTTGAATCATGATAGCAATATATGATTTTCAAGTCTTTGTTTATGGACAATCCCTAACTATCTTGGGGATAGTGGGAGTTTAAGGGTTAATACGTTAATACGCGTTCTTTTGAGCTTAAATAGTCCGCATAATAGACCAAAACAAACAGCTAGTTGTCGCACAAGGCGCGGTGCACTGCCTTGTCTCCATGTGAAGTCAAGAGTTGTATACACTCACATATCTATATATACAAACTCCCGAATGCAAGAAAGACTTTGACTACATGAGAAAACTGAAGTGCCCAAAATCCAAAAACATACACCAAATGTGGGTTGGACTTTCACTCCACCTCCATTGCAATGCTTACTGTGAGCTTCATGTATACTAACTACATAACTACACGTTAGTGTTATTATGCAGTTGCATCTTCGATGGGGAATATTGCGGCTTTGATTTCATTTTCTCAGTAAAAGTTCTCTCTGAGACTTAGTACTCTCTACAATACCAGGGCAAAACCAATTTGTGCCATGGTTACATGGGAAAGGTTCCATTTTGCAAAGGGAATAGATATGGGTCAAAGTTGACTCGAACCGTCCAAATATTCGGCAAGGCAAAGTGAGTCGCCATGAACTATACACTATACACCTGTGAATGGAGCATATTCCAAAAGGCCGGCTACATTGGGTGACAATAGAATGTGATGGTCGGCAAAGCAAACCCAAAAATCAAAACTTCAACGCAATTGAGATATGTGAACATTCCTATTTGTAACGGAATGTAGGCACGACACAAGGCCGACGAGCGGAAAATCCAAATAGCAAGGCTTCCCATGGATGTAAAGACTCCATGATGGGAAATATCATCCAAGGACAGCAAACAAAGATTCAGCTAATCCCTAAGATAATCTGACACCTGAACCTACACACAATCAAAAGGTGAGCAATGGATGGAGTTATGGAGGCCTGCAAACAGCAATCAAGCTCATGAAACTATCTCAAGTAGCCAATGAAGGCCCTGACCCCCTTGTACATAGACTGTGGGTATCTGAGCGCAGCTCTTAATCAGATGAAACCATGGAATTGAAGGAGGAAGGCAGTGAAGTGAAGTGGAAACAGACTAATAATTGAGTACTGCTGCTCCTCTCTCCTCTGCTCTCTAATCCCCCCCTTCCACATATACCCCAACAGTACGTAGTAAACACATGAGTAAAAACACGAGCATCATGCAGAATATACTGAGGGGGAAGGCAGGCATGAGCTGGCTGCCAGCCTGCCTGCTTGTATTGCGCTTCATTTACTGTTTCTTTCTCCCTTTGCCGCGTAACTTATCTCCATCCTCTCTCTCTCTCCCCCCTAAAACCTCCCTTTGACCAGCCACTCTCTCCGGCCCCCAATACAAACAACCCACCCCCCGAAAAAACAGCTGCTTCAGACATGGTGGCAGCAGGGCATTGCACCAGGTTGCAAGGAAGGTGCTTGGTGGGTAGTTAGGTTTCCCAAAAGTCAAAATCCAATGCATGTTTATTGAACTCTTTTATGCCCACTTTGCACTAAGTAAACCCAATTGTGATATGATATGATATGAGACAGCCAATTCTGTGTGCACCTTGTTTCCATTCTTTCCCCTCATTTTCCTCAATCAGATTGAGGAAAAGAGCACTGGAAGATGCGTGGGCTTACCGGATCCCATGTTGGGTGAGGGAGAAACTCGGTGTTGTTGTGGCTAACTTAATCCGAACATCTATTGAGGGACATGCTTCTGCAAATAGGAGGGAGAGTGGGTGATTAGCATGGGAGAGACACTTGTTGTTGGTGCTACTCCGAACATCTATTGAGTGTACATGCTGCTGCAAATAGGAGTGATAGTGGGTGATTAGCATGTGATTAGAGTGTGATTAAGTGAGAGAAATGTGGCGGCTAAAGTGAGTGTGGAGAGTCGGTGGTGGCGCAGTTGCACAACGGCAAGGACGTTGCTCTTCCAGTGGGGCTGCCAGCCTGCCCTCCCTGCACCACTGTAAATCCCTCCCTCTCTATTTTATTATTACCAACCTCCCTGCTTTCCTTGTCTGCAGCCCATCTGCCCCCTGGGCAGGCTCCAGGGACCCCATTATTGGGCCTGCCCTGCAGAGAGGGACCCATGCATCCCCATGTATGAAAAGTACTCCAGCAGATCATGGGGTGACTGGGCAGCAATAGGTGGGAACATGTTCTTTTCAGCTTTGCTGGGACCCTTATGTACCACTCTCCCTGCAGTGGGCAGGTTGGGAACCATGGGAGCTTGGCCTGGAAACATGGCCCACATGTATGTTGCACCTCAGATTATTGCTCAAGAGAGAATGATTATGAGGATGATGAGGATGATGATGGTGGCTGCTGGTCCCATGGAACAATCCACATAACGGTTGTACCAAGTTGTGGCAAGGTGTGGAGGCTCTGTGGGCAGGGGGGTGGCTGCCCAGGGAGTGGGGGTAGAAGAAAAAAGGGGAGGTGGGGCAGTGCACAGCAGGCTGCCAGCCCACCCACGCCCTCTTCTCAGCTTCTTCTCCCCCTCTCCCCCCCTATTCTCGCCTGCCTCTGCTCTGCTCTGCTCTCCCCTCCCTTCCCCGCATCTTGTTGTTGCAGGGCACGCGGAGGCAGCGAGAGATTGGTAAGTTGGTAGTGCTGGGATGACTTGTCGGAGGGGATGACTTAGTTTGGGGATGCTGAAGGTTGAGCTTTTGTAGCTGAGTTGGATGCAAGCGGGGGTCTACTGGATGTGGTGTTGATTCCGACAGGGTTGGAGGGAGGCCTTGGTTCTTTGCACACGTCTTGGTAGTTTGTAAAGATTGTGGTTTGGACATTGGGCACTTTGGAGTGTTCTTAAGACAGGGACTTCAACCCTGGAGGCCGAGTTGTTGTTATTCGATAAGGAGTATTCCAAGGCTGGGTCTGAAGGATTTGATTGCATTGCACATGTGCAGAGAGGGAAGGGTGAGAAGCTCGGAGCCGGACCTCTACTGAGGTGGCGGAGGTGGACAATGTACATGGCGATTGAAGACTTGGAAGGGATTTAGTAGAACTTTGGCCTGGTAGTAGTTGCCTACAGGGGCTGGAACGGTCGAGCTTGGTAGAAGGGGTCAGCCCACCATGGAGGCAAATGCAGGCTTGGTGGCTGGTTCTCACAATAGAAACGAGCTTGTCGTCATACGACCGGACAGTGAAGGGGTAAGTGCTGCTTCACTTTTGGGGAACACCACCTGTGTGAATATCGCGGAGGAAGTTCAGTTGCATTGCACGCTAAAACGCTTGTCTGGCCTGAGCCCTGGTCACAACAAGCGTTTGACATCTCGAGATGTTCGAGATGTTGTCGATACGGAAGAACTGTATTTGACGACAAGATCTTTTGAAGATTCAGTCAAACTCGGATTGTGGTCTATTCTTTGCAGTGGGTTGCATGATAGGCTGACGAATCTTGTGCCTTGGTGACACCCAGCCACTCGTAAGGTGTCGAGTGCACTCATAGGCTGCTTGGGCAAAATCTCATCGCCATTACGATGAGTCCTACTTATTGTCCTTGTGGGGATATAAGAGTTTGTTATGTCGCTGGAGTGATCGCTACACTCAGATACCCTTCCGTTTCTGCGTTAGTTTCTGTTATCCTTGTGGATTTGTTTTCTATTCAATATATCTAACCTCTAAACCGGCCAATCACAAGTTAGCTCTGAAAGATGAAGAGGTTTAGACGATGATCCTCGGAAAGGAGAGGTTTGTTTCGGGCTATGTGACATTTCATAGAGAGTCATTTTGCTCTAAAGGTAATGGTTTCTCCGGCATGGAGCCTTGACTTAGATGGAGTTGTGGCTGTTTCCCTG
This sequence comes from Takakia lepidozioides, assembly GCA_030704615.1. Lineage (NCBI taxonomy): Eukaryota > Viridiplantae > Streptophyta > Takakiopsida > Takakiales > Takakiaceae > Takakia > Takakia lepidozioides. The sequence goes on along the minus strand of CM060734.1, from coordinate 47,464,486 downwards.
GTGATCTGCAGCCAAAGCCTCTGAACCATACCAACGGCCACATATGTCAAATTTGTGGAGACGATGTGGGGTTGACTATCGAGCGAGAGCTTTTTGTCGCCTGCAACGAATGTGCATTCCCCGTGTGCCGTCCCTGCTACGAATATGAGCGGAAGGACGGGAACCAGTCCTGCCCACAGTGCAAGACTAGATACAAGCGTCACAGAGGTTTGCTCATCTTATTGAACTGGCAATCTTGTCAAAGTATTCGACTGTATTTGAGATAGAATGCATCCAGTTTTCCTGCTTTTCTAGGCAGCAATCTTGGCTTCTAACTCACCATAGCTTGTTGCTGCTTGCCATCAGGTAGTCCTCGTGTGGATGGTGATGAGGAAGAAGAGGATGTCGATGATTTGGAGAATGAATTTAACTTGACGGAGGTTGACAAGCAAGATAAGCAACAAGTAACAGATGAGATGCTCCACGGACACATGAGTTATGGCCCAACGTATGACCATGATCTGCCACATCATATGATGCACCCCATGCAGCCCCAGTTTCCACTGCTCACAGATGGAAAAATGGTATGGTTCTGAGAAGTTTATGTGTAGTCATTAGGGCGCATTGTTCGAAAGACTGTGATTTTGTGAGCTTAGCTGTCTGTAGTAAGGTGATTTCTTAGTGTTCAAGATTATGATATTCTCCAGGTCTCCTTTTGCATTCGGTATTTTGTGTGCCACTAAACCATATGTGCATTCTATAGCATTGTCTTTAGTTCATGATTGTCTTCCTGTATACTATGTGAGTGCTGTAATGAAAGGTGATTTAACTGCATTTTCGTTTACAGGTGACTGGTGATGCACAGGGAATTCCTTCAGAACATCAGGCTATTGTGGTCCCTCCGCTAATGGGAGGTGGTGGGAAACGGGTCCATCCCCTTCCCTACCTAGAAGCTAGTCTCCCAGGTATTGCAAGTTCATTGGTCATGTCTTGCTTAGGTGTTTCTTAGTAGTGTGATGAAAGAGCATTGAACATTAAGGTCTTAAGATGGAATTTTTGCAGCTGCCTCCAAGGTTATTTTTCTTCTATGTGGCCAGGAGGTGCATGTCTTTTTCTGAATTATCACATCTGGCTGATGCAGTTCAAGCAAGGCCAATGGACCCTACCAAGGATTTGGCAGCATATGGTTATGGCAGTGTGGCCTGGAAAGAAAGGGTAGATAGCTGGAAGTTGAGACAGGAGAAAATGCAGATGATGATGACGGAAGGGGGACAGCAGCTTGCTGGAGGAAAAGGTGGTGCCCATGATGACCATGGACCCAATGGCCCAGACTTGCCTATGTAAGGCTACCTTGCCTCGTTCTCTGGAGTGTCAAAGGCAGATTTGTGTTCACCATTGTCCAAACTTCTTGAGCCTGTCTTCTCCAATTGAATAATGTTTATTGTTGTCTATTTGAAATCTCATTAATATTGTCATCTAGGATATAATTCAATGGACTAATGTGATTGTCGATGGACTGTTGCTTGGCAGAATGGATGAGGCAAGACAGCCTCTGCACAGAAAAGTTGCTATTCCATCTGCCCGAATTAATCCGTACAGGATGCTCATTGTGATCCGACTTGTGGTTCTGGGGTTCTTCTTCCGGTATCGCATTCAGAATCCAGTCAAGGATGCTTATGGCATGTGGCTCACGTCTGTTATTTGTGAGATATGGTTTGCTGTATCCTGGATTCTAGATCAGTTTCCAAAGTGGCTTCCAATCAATCGGGAGACATATCTTGACCGGCTTTCCCTGAGGTATTCTATCTTCCCTTTTTTAATTGTGTTATTTTTGTTGAGATGGACTTGCAAGTGCCTTCTATACCTCATTTGTACATGTGGGTTGACTCAGTTGACTCGTATCTGCCTACCTCTGTTGATACTTAACTGGAAAGTCGGTGTTTGCGAGTGCCCAATTTGTACCTTGTGGTTCACATAATTGGCTTGAAACTTACCTATATGTATTGATACCTTTCAGGTACGAGAAAGAAGGGGAGCCATCTCAGCTGGCTCATGTGGACCTCTATGTCAGTACTGTCGATCCTGCTAAGGAACCTCCTCTTGTTACTGCAAACACTATCCTGTCGATTCTGGCTGTTGACTACCCTGTTGATAAGGTTTCCTGTTATCTTTCTGATGATGGAGCAGCCATGCTTACCTTTGAGTGTCTCTCTGAGACATCTGAGTTTGCTCGAAAGTGGGTGCCGTTCTGCAAAAAGTTCAGCATTGAACCCCGTGCGCCTGAGATGTACTTTGCCCAGAAAATTGACTACTTGAAGGATAAGGTGCAGCCAACATTTGTTAAAGAGCGGCGGGCTATGAAGGTTAGGGTCTTTTTCCAGCCTTGCTCCATTGTACGCTTTGAATTGGTCCTGGCCACCTTTCTTCACTATCATGACATCATGCAATTTGGGGCTATGCAGAGGGAATATGAGGAGTTCAAGGTTCGAGTGAATGCCCTGGTTGCTAAAGCTCAGAAAGTTCCAGAGGAAGGGTGGACCATGCAGGATGGGACACCATGGCCTGGAAACAATACCCGTGATCATCCAGGAATGATCCAGGTGAGTTTCTGCATTTATCAGCATGCGACTCACATTTAATTTTCAGTACCCTCCACCCAGAAGCTTAGTGTCATGGTTTTACTGAGAAAGCAACTTCTTGGCAGGTTTTTCTGGGACACAGTGGTGGTCATGATAGGGTGAATTCCATTTATCAGCATACAACTCACATTTTGTTTTCAGTATCCACCAACCAGCAGTTTGTTGTCATGGTTTTACTGAGAAAGCAACTTCTTTACAGGTTTTCTTGGGACACAGTGGTGGTCATGATACTGATGGAAATGAACTTCCCCGACTGGTTTATGTGTCTCGAGAAAAGCGCCCTGGTTTCAATCATCACAAGAAAGCCGGTGCTATGAATGCTTTGGTAAGCATGAATCCTTGAAAGTTTTCAACCACTAGCTTTGTATTGCAGTTCCTATCTAGTATCTAGGTTATTGTACTCATCAATTTCTGGCCTTGACAGTTTTCTCTGAACTTTATGAACAAGCCTTTAATCAATGTTCTCTTTTTCAGGTGCGAGTCTCTGCAGTCCTTACAAATGCACCGTATCTTCTCAATCTTGATTGTGATCATTACATCAACAACAGCAAGGCCATTCGGGAGGCTATGTGCTTCATGATGGATCCCACTCTTGGAAAGAGAGTGTGCTATGTCCAATTTCCTCAGAGATTTGATGGTATTGATCGGAATGATCGATATGCCAACCACAACACTGTGTTCTTTGATGTAAGTATTTCAAGGAATCATTTTTTTCTGTTTTAGAGGTTTGAAAGCCTTTGAAAATACAAGGTTGCATTTTCCTTTCATATGCAGGGTGTCCTAAATGTGGTTTCTTTGTGTTGCAGATCAACTTGAAGGGTTTGGATGGACTTCAAGGTCCTGTGTATGTGGGTACTGGATGTGTATTTAGAAGGCAAGCCTTGTATGGGTATGAGCCACCCCTCAAGGACAAAGCAGGCAAGGGTTGCGGATGTGGAACCTGTTGTCCACAGTGGTGCTGTGGTCCTCGCAAAAAGAACAAAAAGCTCAAGACCCCAAAGTTCTCGGAGAAGAAGAAAGCTCCTTCACGAACTGATTCCACTATTCCCATCTTTAGCCTCGAAGATATTGAGGAGGGAATTGAAGGTAAGGTGGATTCTTCTTTGAAACCAGTGGAAATTAATGTACACACAGAGGGTGTCCAATGTTGTGAAACTTAATTGGAACTAGGCAAAGGTCGTTCTCTTCCCATCAATTTAACTGAAGGTGGGGCGTGCGGTCATGCAGGGATTGATGATGAAAAGTCATCTTTGATGTCCATGAAGAACTTTGAGAAGAAATTTGGTCAGTCTCCAGTGTTTGTTGCTTCCACTCTTCTTGAGAATGGAGGTGTGCCCCACTCTGCTAGTCCAGGCGCCTTGCTCAAAGAAGCTATCCATGTCATCAGTTGTGGGTATGAGGACAAGACAGATTGGGGAAAAGAGGTAATCTTGGGCACTTAACATGCTCCTATTTGCATTTTGTCTATTGCCCATGCATTCACTATTTTAATTTTTGTGAATGTGCGATTTATTAGAATCAGGTGACTTATGCCCCCACTCTGCCCTAATGCTGCTACATTCTGAGTATGAGCACTCCTAGTTATTCTAAAGAGTCCAGGTTACACAAGCAAATGTCAGTTGTCTCAATGGCACCTTTTTGACCTCCTGTGCAGATTGGATGGATCTATGGGTCAGTGACTGAGGATATTTTGACTGGATTCAAGATGCATTGCCGTGGTTGGCGTTCAATCTACTGTATGCCACCTCGACCTGCCTTTAAGGGCTCTGCACCCATCAACTTGTCTGATCGTTTGAATCAAGTCTTGCGGTGGGCTCTTGGGTCTGTGGAGATTTGTCTCAGTCGGCATTGCCCTCTATGGTATGGGTATGGAGGACGACTGAAATGGCTGGAGAGGCTAGCGTACATCAACACCACAATTTACCCCCTGACTTCATTGCCACTGATTGCATATTGTACACTTCCCGCTGTATGCTTGCTCACAGGGAAATTTATCATTCCTACGGTGAGTCTCGCAGTCTTACTGCTAACTGCATTATGTGAATTCTGTACATCCCTAGAAAACTCATGTATTTCTTAGTGTCTTCTTTCTTCATTCCATTGGTGCAGTAGGCTTGATGTTATCTACTGAAATGTCTTGAGCAGCGTTTATGTTACGAACATGCTGAGTTTAGCGCATTACATAGCTAAATGTGGCTTTCCTCACTTTTGCAGATAAGCAACTTTGCAAGTTTATGGTTCATATCCCTTTTCATCTCCATCTTCGCGACCGGTATCTTGGAGATGCGGTGGAGTGGAGTGGGAATAGATGAGTGGTGGAGGAATGAGCAGTTTTGGGTGATTGGAGGTTGCTCTGCTCACTTGTTTGCCGTGTTTCAAGGGCTGCTGAAGGTTTTTGCCGGTATCGATACAAATTTTACTGTCACAGCCAAGTCGTCTGAGGATGAGGACTTTGGAGAGCTCTATGCGTTTAAATGGACCACACTTTTGATCCCACCAACCACATTGCTGATCATTAACCTTGTGGGCGTTGTTGCTGGCATCTCAGATGCTGTCAATAATGGCTACCAATCATGGGGTCCACTTTTTGGTAAGTTGTTTTTTGCATTTTGGGTTATTGTCCACTTATATCCTTTCCTAAAGGGATTGATGGGACGACAGAACCGTACACCAACGATTGTGATCGTATGGTCCATTCTTCTAGCCTCCATATTTTCTCTTCTATGGGTCCGTATAGATCCCTTCCTTGCCAAGGTCAATGGCCCAAACTTGCAGGAGTGTGGCATCAACTGTTGATTCTTTTTTCTGTAGCCCAATAATGGCACAGTCAATTTCATTCAAGCCGGAAGAGGATGCAAGATTCTTTATCTGCAGTTCGAGCCTTCTATAAAGGCTGCAGGCTTGGCAGCAGCAGTTTATATTCTACAGTGTTGTGTGAAGAGCAAGGTTCATACCTCAAATGCAAACTGGAGCATAGGCTTTGTAGATAATAAGAGAGCAGGTGACATGCTAGGTAAAGGAGATGAGGCCAAATGTAACATTACTCGCCAGAGTTTCATTGTGGTTCCAGTACTGGCTGCCTTATATGGTCGAAGTGGGTTCTTTCCGGGCAGCTTTATTGGTCCATTTCCCTTCAGCCTGGGCTGGCCTCCCTTGTAGTCTACTGTCCCCTTTTAAGTTAAAGGCTTTCTCAGCTGGGCCTTAGAAAGCTGCCACGCTCAATCTTATCTGGTTCGTAGGAGGTCAACCTACCATCACTCATCCGAAGGCCTGTCTGCAAGGTGCTCTTCTCAATGTGCATAGCATATCTACTTTTCAACCAGTAACTCTAGTCTTTGTGACAATGTTTGGCAATGATATGCTTGCTACCCATTATCAATTGGAAACAACTCTGGTATTCATGTGTAGATTGCTGCAAGGGAAGTAAATATGGGAAATTTCCAGTTCCTCGATCTTCAATTGTGATGGTGCCTTTTGGGATCTCGTCAAAACAGTCATTAGCAATGCCACTTAACTGAAAATCTTTTTGCAAGGCTCTGAACTACACTCTTTTTCCAATTGTAAACTATGTTGCGATGGTGCCTTTTGGGATCTCGTCAAAACAGTCGTAGCACTGACACTTAACTGAACATCTATTTGCAAGGCTCTGAACTTTGAACTACATTCTTTTTTCAATTGGAAACTATGTTGCTCTCCATGTCTTTAGTGGATGCGTTTGCTGAAGGTTAATTGCATTCGTACTGTATCAATCATCTATTATATAAAGGCTGCATTTCCCTGCAACTGGAGCCTTCTCTTCCAACAGAGCAGAGGCAGGAGAGTATTTGATGTTGTTGCATTGACAGAATGTTCCTGAAGATAGTCACAGGTAAAGAATATCTGCACTAACAAATCTCATAGATGCCATCATCATATGTCCTTGTACATGCAAGGAGCATGCATAACCATTTATGGAAGGTATATGTACATATTGTGAGAAGGACGCATAACCATTTATCTATTGTAAAGAATCTGCTGGACTCCCTGAAAAAATGACCAGAAGATTTTAAAGTGTTTTTAAAGTATGACAGACGTGGTGGTTCACTTGGAAAAATAGGAGCAAATTTGGAATAACCTGATTGAAGGGGGAAGTCGTGGAGGGATGGCGCTCCGCAATTTGCCATGAGTGTGTCCTGGGACTTGGCCGCTTTCCCCAACATCCCCCTCAACTGGAATGGGTCTGTCGATGCAGAAGACCATCCAGTTCCCCTATCTATCTCACGATGCAAAAGGCCATCCGGCTTCCCCCCCCTCAATCTCTCTTGCAAGTCAAGTTACCCCATCAGGCGGTAACATGAGCTAGTTCTGCTACGCTACCCCGGCCATCACCCCCCTGCGCTCTCTCTCAACGCAATGACGAAAAAAGAAAAAACCTAAAGCATCTGCTGAGATTTCATCTTCCCAGTGTTCATCTCAATGTGTCTCTCTTCTCAACTCTTTCTTCATTCATAAGATCCAACAGAGTTCTTCCCACCCCCCCCCCCCCCCCCCCCCCCGGCTTCCTATGTGGTTTAATGAGCCGCCATGCTCACACACCCACACTCTGCCATTGTCTCAGACACTTAAGCTCTTGTCGCTAATCGGTGGCTCCCCGAGACCTGCAGTGGTCTGCTCGATGCAGCGGCTCTTTATGAGTCTTGAAAGAGTGCAGTAGGGAGACGCTGCCAAGCCGCCATGCATTCTCTACAGGAAGGGAAGTCTTCTCTTCTTCTATTAACCCCCTCACACTGCTGCATAGACCAAGGATTGAGGCGAGCTCATGTGTTTTCTCTAATTGTTGATGTTGATGCAATTCTACATGCAATCAGCTGATTCAGTTATCTATCATCTCTAACAGCTTGTCGCATTTGCGGTCTTCGCTCCACATCATTCCTTTGCATAATCCACGTCTATCCCACCACTCCACTCACTACCTCATTTCTCTCCCCCCTCCGCTCTAATTCTTATTCCCGCTCTTGCTTCTCGCGCCTGTCGTCTTCCTGAAACGCCTGCTGATCGCAGTTCTGTCCCATGGATTCCAGAGGTCGTGGCTCCAGAAAGACGAGACGTGGTGGAGTATCAGGCGGCTCGTCTCCAGCAGCGAAAGCCAAAAATCAGATTTGGACCAGGTAATCCTCCATGCTGCAAGTCGAAGCTGCCTCCATTCTGGGAAAGGGCCCCTCAACCACTGCCCCCCCCCGCCCTCACCGTTGTTGACTGAGAACGCATGGGAGGACACGTGCAAGAAGACAAGGAGCAGCCTGTCATAAACTTGAACAAAGCTAAGCTGCAAGCTCAAGTGCAAAAGCTAACAAAGACAAGCATCCTCTTGTACTTCCCTGGAAAGCCGCGGACGAGAAAATCAATTCGTACTAAGATTATCGAGCACCTAGGAACTGCTGGTGGATTGGCACAACACTTTAGCCTTTCAATGGGGAAAGGCTTCTACGCTATCATCTTCAGCTCGCCAGCAGATGTAGAAAAGGCTCTGCGCTTCAACACGCAGACTTCCGCCTCCAAAGTCCACATTTTTCCTTGGACCCAGGATTGGGGATATAAGAAAGGCATCTTGTGGAAGCCGAGAGTCATTGCCATCCCCTTCCTACCTCCCACGTATCTGACTTCGCTCCCAGAGATAGGTGCCAGCTTTGGCTCATTCATAGGGGCAATCAACGTTCTGGAGCCAGCTCAGGACAAGATTCTCAGTGTAGATATTGAAGTCGTACATTCTCAGGTTACTAAGGACATTGGCATCCCCAAGATCATTGTGCTCATGCCTGAAAACGCAGCCATTGGCACCTCTATCAAACTCCCCACCCTGGATGACTCTTACATTGTAGTAGCAGTGAAAGAGGAGGTTCCCTCGGTGATTTGTTACCACTGCAATGCTGAAGGGCATATCAAGGCAGACTACCCAACCATCAAGTTCACAAGAAAGGAGGAGGGCTCCTCCCAGCCAATTGATACCTCCAAGGCCAATCAAACGCAGTAGGAGAAAGAAGCTCAAAGAAATTCAGATGATCAAGCAATGGTTGACATGCTTCATTCCAAGAAAAGGAAAAGAGGCTCCGTATTGAAGTGGAGTCCCCCATTAAACCAACGGGGTCGGGCTTCTTCCCAGTGCGCATCATGGAGGCTTGGGGTTCCTTCCCTTTCTCAGTCTCTGATATGCAGCAGCTAGACTCTACCAGCGTGGCAATAACGATTTTGGAGCTGCATTCTTTCAAGCTCAGCCCCCTGCCAGGGTGGGAACCACGCTCCTCTTTTCATAGAGAAAAGGCGGCAATATATGTCACCCCCCTGCTCTACAATTTTGTTGATGATTACACCAGTTTCTTCCTGCCAAGTGAAAAGCAAGGATTCCAGTCTGCATGGGTTTCGGAAGCCCTGGCTCTTCAGTTCGGCATCGGGAAAGAAAGAGAGTTTGCATTGACCCTCACGCAAAACATTCTCAAGGACTTCTTTCCAAAACTGAACCTGAATCTATCCACATTGGCATAATGGTTGAAAATTTTGCCTCTCTTCCAGATCTTGTTGTTGTTCATGTCATGCCTGTTATTTTTGGTAGGGGCTTGGATACCTCTGGGGCTCATAACTCATGGATTTGGGTGAGTAAGCACTACTTGTCTTGCAAAGTCAAAGACCCCACTGAATGGGCAAGAGGCACAAAAATAATGGAGGTAGGTTCCAAGCTGGTAGATGAGCATTACCAGCTGCTACATCCTCAGACGGAATCAGGGCAACCCCAGCAGGAGCCAAATCTCAACACGCAATTGGTGCTGGCAAACACAAATCACTTCAATACATCCTCAAATGCAGCAGCACGTGGACTCACCTCCACAGGTGAGCATCTCTACTGCGTGCTCCCCCCTCTTCTTTTATGTGCTTGACCACTCAGACTGTAAACGGGTATGGACTTTGCTGCTGGACAGTGTTCATAAGCAGAAAATCGTGCCAGCCTGGTGGAACTCAGCAGGCCTTCCATCCTCCCCACAAATCCCTCTCCCACCTTTCAAAAGCTCTAGCCTGGGACATCCCTGCAGACATGTTCTCAGTTCTTAGAGACGGAGGGACCCACTTCGTACCTTTTCAAAACAACTACAAACGAAAAAAGACAACGATTGTGTTCACCTGTCAGCTCCGTGTTTTGATCAATCCTCCACAAGGGTTTAAGTGGTTCTCCAACCCGCCACCAGCCGACAAGCGTTCAAAGTATTTCTTCCTCCGACAATGGCCATCAAGTCACGCAAAGAGCGTGGGCCTGATAGTCACACCCACATGAATCTGTCTCTTGTCTCCTGGAATGTGCGAGGTCTTGGCTCTGACCACTCTGCCCCCAAAAGGGCAAGGGTCGGAGCCTGGGCCTTCCACTCTGTTACGTGGTTCCAATATTATCTTTCTGCAAGAACATAAATTAAATCAACAAAAAATTAATTCCTTTGGTGCCTCCATTTGGCCAGCGGTCACAGCCTTCTTGAATCCCACCATCTCGGATTGCAGAGGGGGCACAGCCATCCTTGCTTCCCCTTCCTTACAACAATCCATTGTCTCCCATGAGATCTGGTTGCAAGGCAAAGTGCAATTTCTTGTCTTGAACATAGGTCAATCAATGGGGGAAGTGGGTTTTCTAAACATCTATGCTCCAAATGGGGAGGAAGACAGGATAGACCTATGGAACCAGATCAGATATAACATGCAGCAGCGACATCATCTCCAGCACTGGCTGGTAGGCGGTGACTTCAATATGGTGGAGGAAAAAAGAGACAGGCTTGGGAGATTGGTGAATGGTCTCTCTATGACAGAAAAGAACACCTGGGATGCCTTGTGCTTGCTAGTGGGGCTGCTCGACGCTTCGTCTCCAAGCCAGGGGGAATTGAAATTCACTTGGTCGAACACCAGGGACCCCCCTCACCTATGCCAGGCTCGGTTGGACAGACTTTATTGCTCATACACTCTAAAGTCTTGGTCAACCAGTGTACCGCTGCAGCCTATCCTCCCGGAGTTTGACCATGCCATGGTGCACTGATGCTCAACATCCCGGGGTCCAGGGTGAGAGGCAAGGGTTTTTCAAGCTAAACCCAAGCATATTGTAGGACCCCATCGTCGTACAGACCCTTCAGAATGCCTGGTAATCGGCAACCACACAACTTGTCTCTCCCACTGCCAGATTCTTGGCGAAGATAGAACTTTTAAGAGACCTTTGTAGAGTCATGGCAAGGGAAAAGGCAAAAGGACAGTACGAGAAGGCAAAAGGCTCTGACTAAGTGCTTGGAAGTCTGCCAGTTCAAGCTGCAGTCGGGTCTGGAGGGAGCGCACACCATAATTGCTTGCAAAGATGCCAAGAGGAATCTCTCCACGTTGTTACATGCCAAGGAGCAATTCTCCAGAGTCAAAGCTGGAGTCAATTGGAGCCTTAAAGGGGAAAAAATGAATAGATAAGGCTGCGCAGCAGCGAGCTGCCACAATGGTCCCAGCTTTGCGAGATGCAGATGGACGTTTGGTAGATAAGCCAAAAATCATGGCAGAAGTGGCAGCCACATATTTTCAAGCTTTGTTTCAAAGGCGAGATGCCTTGCAGCAGAACAAGATGCAACTGCGGCTTTGTTGCACCACATCCCCTGCTCGATCTATCAACTGGACAAATCAAACCTGGCCTGGTAGCCCCCCTGTCAGTGTATGAATTGGGGCAGGCGGTCAACTCTTTGGCATCACAAAAGTCGCCAGGATTGGATGGTCTCCCAATTGAACTTTTCAAAGCATTATGGCATACAATTGGGGAGGACTTCCTCCTTATGGCTAATGATATTATGGTAAAACAGATAATGCCCTCGCAGATGGCGGAAGGTCTCATTATTCTAGTCTTTAAGAAAGGAGATAGAGAAGATATGGCCAACTACTGGCCAATCACTTTGCTAAACTCAACTTACAAGATTATCGCAAAGACCCTGGCCTTGAGGTTGCAGCCTCTCCTGCCGAAAATTATTAGGAAGGAGCATACTGGCTTTCTCAAAGATCGCATGATCTTAGACAACATCTTGCTGGCCCACGAGGCCCTCCACAGAGCAGAAATAAACAGCCAGCCGCTGGCCTTCTTAATGCTTGATTTTGAAAAGGCCTTTGACTCCATTGATTGGACCTTTCTGGAAGGGGCTATGGAGAAATCAGCTTTTGGATACGAGACAGATTTCTCGAATTAGTTGTGCAATTATGGTTGTTATCATGTTAGCAGAGTCAGTGCGGCAGGGTTGCCCCCTGGCACCCTTCCTCTTCCTCATAGCGGCGGACTCGCTGGGTCACATGTTGCACTACAGGCAAGACATCATTGGCCTTCACTTGCCCACACCGACCCCGGAGATGCTGAAACTCTCGATGTATGCAGATGACACTACTCTATTGCTGGACAACTCCACTAAGGCCAACGTTGACAAGGCACTTCAAATTCTCCACACCTTCTGCTTGGCTACAGGGCTCAAGGTCAATTGGAAAAAATCAATGGGCATTTTGTCCAAGCTGCATAATGAGGCAACGACAAACCATTGTCTTGGGTGGCTGCAAGAGGGCCGAACGCACAAGCTGCTGGGCCATCAAATAGGTCTGAACATGTCAAATCATGACCGCTTCAAGGATGTGCTTGCTAGGCTAAAAAAAAACCTGACGTTCTGGAGTGCTGCAATGCTCTCCATTGTGGGTAGAGCTTTAGTTGCTAACCAGGTTTTGGTGGCATCAATGTGGTTTTCTAAGGCAGTTTGGGACCCAGATGAGGACATGGTCAAAGAAATTAAGGCGCTCATTCGTAATTCATATGGGGAGCTACTTCTGCGGCCCCATCAAGAAGGGCTTTGCTCTCATGGGACCAGTTGTGCCAAAAGAAAAAAAAAGGTGGACTTGGTATCATTGACCCCTCAGCGCAGTTTAAGGCACTGTTGGCAAAGTGGGTCCCAAGAGCCATCAAGCATAGAAACACTCCATGGAACAAGCTCATACAACCCTACCTCATGGGTCGATCCCCACATCATCAAGCCTCTGGACTCAATCCTTGAGATGGATTGTTCAAGGTAAAAACAAAGCTGTTTCCTTGGGCTCCAAACCATCGCAGTCCGTATGGAGGGCCTGGCATGGCATGATAGGCAATCTCACGTAGCGAATGCCTCTGACTCACCAGGAGTGTTTGAGACAGCCTGTTTTTGCTAATTATAACATGGATTCAGACATTCTTCTTTCGTAGGCCCCGCAATGGGCTTTTTGGGAGCAGACAGGATTCGCGCACATATCAAACATGCGCTGTCATCATCAATTCTTATCCAGGGCGCAAGTCGCCACCATGGTTGGGCACAAAAGAGCTAAAACCTGGGACACCATTTTGGCAAATGTGCCTCAGTACATGGAACCTCTCCTCGCTGATGCATTGGTCATAAAAATACCCACTTGGATGGCCACCAGTCAACAGATTCAGACCCCGGTCATGCTGGTCACAGCCTGCCAAGGTGTTAGAGCAACAGGTCTGGGTTTTTCTGCAGATGGAGATGGTCTTCTGCAGTATCAAGGAAGAATGGAAGGAGATAAAGCTGACCTCCCTCACATCAGAGTTCTGGATAATCTGGGCAACCCAAACCCGCTGCCCCCGCAAGGTATGGAGACCCAATGGGCGAGACAAGAAAACCTCACTTGGTTTTTGAGCTGCCCACTGGTAGACCTGCAATTCGATCCCGGAGAATGGAGATGGATGGATAAGAAAAAGACCCCTTTCTTTGCGTACTCCGTGAAAAAGGGATACTCCCAATTAACCCCCCCCCCCCCCCGGTTCGTTTGAATTCAAGTGGAAAGCAAAATGGGGCATCCCGCTGCTAGACCACCAAGGATGGGACAAAATCTGGAGAGACATCTGGAGAAAAGACAGACCAGCCAGGCTATCCGGTTTTCTATGGAAAATTGCGCATAGAATTCTTCCAGTCAGAGAACAAACCCATGAAGACAACCGTAACTGCTCTCTGTGTGGTTCTTCTCCCAAATCCATTGAACACTGCCTGGTGTTTTGCAATCTGGCTGTTAGAGTCTGGCACTTGGTTCTTGGTTTCTACTCCCGGTGGAATAGCTTCCCCTCTCCCCCCCCACCTTCTCTGTTGCTTCTGAATTTCACCGTAGGTCAAGTGCAAACTATCTGCCCGGTTTGGGCTGCTCTTAGAGCGCTTACCTTGTGGAACTTATGGAAAACAAGATGTGCTTGGGTTTATGAGGGAAAACCCCCCAGGGGCAGATTGGTATTATTCAATACTTACCAAGATCTGTTGACTGAGGGGCGGAAGGCTTGGTTAACTGTCTGTGCAGCTGTTTCCAGAAATTCGGAGCAACGAGGGAGGAAATTGCTTCAAGACTTCCATGACACCTGGGGCAAAAGCAAAATGCTCGGCGCCGGTTTTTCCAACTCTAAATTCACGTGGCAACATTCCATCCCTTCTCAATGGGAAGTCCCCTGGTGAAGGTGATGAGGGAGATTGCAACTGGTGCCATAAACGTGCTAGAGCCCCCAAATTCCGCGCGCAGCTACAGTTCTAGAAGTCTGGCATCTGCAGTCGTCTCTGCGATGGTTCCGAGTTGCATCACCCTCAAATCGACTTCCACCATCCCCACGCATCCCTTGCTGGTTTCAAGTCTTTTTAAAGACTTAGCACATTGCTTTTTCCTGACTTTGTCTTCTTCCCATCAGTGAATCCTTGCTTCTAATCCCCCCACCCCTACCGCATCTCTCTCGGCCCCCCTCACCACTCCCTCAAACCTTCCTTCTCAAAGTCATCTCTTCGGGTTTATTTGCTCCTTTCTTAGCATGTTCGATATGGTTCCGGGGATGTTCCCCCTCAGTAAGCCTCACGGCCCCCCCGGGTGGTTATTTTTTCCACCCTTGTGTAGCTCCTTCTTATTTAATTTCATCAACAGGGCTTCTGTCCCCTTTCTTTAAAATAAAATAAAATAAAATAAAATGGACCATGTAGGAGTGAACTTGAGAGACGTATAGTTAGATGCTTGATGAGGTGGACCATGCGAGAAGGGAAGCAGGGGAAATCTGTTGCTAGGGAGGAATTCCCGGCAAGAAGATTCTTCCTAGTTCATGGTAAAGTTATAAGTCAAGGCATTTGAGATAAGATAAAGATAAAGTTTCTTTAATGTCCAGTGAATTTACAGAGATAAAGATAAGATAAAGATTCTTTAACGTCCAGTGAATTTACAGAGAAAGGACTGCCTTTAAGTTTATGGATCACATGATTGTGGGTACCCACAATCACATTGACTTTTAAGGTGAATGTTAATCAGTGTTGTGCGGTTATTTGACTTTTTTAATATCAGCCGGTTATGGATGTTTAACTTTAACTTTGTATTCACATCCTCCAATTTCCGGGTTTTGGAGCTTTTCCGTTTCTGATAGCCTGCCGGTTGGCAACAAATACAAAATTTAACCCTATACGGTTATGGACAAATGAAGTTTATGTCAAGACGACCCTGGTGGTTCAGTATCCCCTTATCAAACAAATCCAAAATTATTTTAATAAAATAAGATAACCCAAACTTCAAATCTAATGTATTAAATATTAATGAAAAAATAGTTACAATTATTAGGGTAGAACATGATAGAGGAGTGCGGCTCTTAGGAGATTTTCTATTGTCCATAATGCAGAAAATGCAAGTGTCCATTCAAATCTTAGAAAATGGGAATGCATCATAAGATATGAAGTTATGAATAGGCATGCCCCTTCAGAACGTGATGAGTAGAGGCAGGACCAGCTCATGACTATGACCCACCTTGTTTATGTCCAGTGAACGCAATAACCGGCTAGTATTATCCGGATAACAACATCCGATGATTTTTATTATTTTTATTATTATTATTTTAAAGAAATAGCATCCACTTCTTTTACATGAGCAGTTGGAGGCACGATCTCAATACTATATACTTTACAAAACATCTGATGCAAAGTATAGCGAAACATAGATCTTATTATTTTTTAGTCACAATTGTATTACTTTACGATTAGCTTCTGATCCTTTGGTTATGTTTTAGGATGGCGCTTAATTACGGAGTGTATCTCAAGCTAGCTCCCATTACATTTTAGAACTACCATGAGAGACTCTCATATTAGCTTATGTGTTAGTGTAGTATAGTGAGGGTTAATGGAAGGTCGGTGTAGGCTTGTGCTTCGTTTAATTGGTCTTGAACATATTAAACAGGTTCTAAACACATTAAACATGATGACGAATGTTTAAGGAGGATGGCTTTTAAGTTGGATGAAAACAAGCGTGTGTCATTAGCAACCACGATTGAACATGGATGATGCAAGATAAAACCCCATTAATATCTAACCTAAAGTGTGTGTATATGAAGTTGGGTGGTAACGAATTTTTGGCTTACGGCGTGTATTTTGAATCCTACCTATTTATAACACTTTGATTACACACTTGGAGACCGGATTTAATTGGTCATCCCATTATGGATGACCAACTGTAGCCGGTCCAATATTTCTTAAAAATGTATCTCAAAAAAATAGGTAGGTCTAAATAGTAAATAGCATCCATTGTAGCAAGATATATTTTTTGATGAGGCTATTTAGGGAGTCTTATAGAGTTAAGTCAAAATATTACAAGTCCAGCATATCTTGTAGCGTTTATGGTGCACTTAACATTTATTAAAGGCAAATCCATGAAGAGGGGAGTAAACATTTGTTAACAAGTAACACTTAACATTTGCTAGTGTCACAAGTAGGGGAGTAAAATTTTCTTAACATTGATGGTAGTTTAACATTTATAAAGGTAACTTTCTTCACCCTAGTTCCAAGGATTTCTTCACAAATGTCAAGTGTCATCATACGGATTTTGTATCCAGGGAAAAATTGCGATGTCCACGTCAACTTCCAGATTCTGAAATGTTTGGGCAGACTTGTGGATTGTGTAAATGCTCCAATGGAATATTTGGTAAGTGTAGATACATATAAATCTTAAAGTATTTTCATAAGTCTTGCCAACATAGTATGAAGAAAAGTCATCATTTGGATATTTTTGCAAGTATGTGCCGACTTACAGAAATATTAAATATATAAGTCGCTGTCAATCTGACAATTAAGTAGTAGTTGTGCTTTCCATGCCCATCTTTTGCAGATACCCCTTCTAACTCAAGGCACTTTTTTCCCCCTCCATTCAAACTTGACAGGTATATTTTTCTTGAAGCAGTCAAATTTACATGAGTAGAGTCTAAGGTACACAACCTATAGAATATTTTTATGTATTTGTTACAGGCATTCTATTTGCTACATTTCAACTATCGCGAAAGCGTGGATAATGTGGATGCGAGTGTCGCTGGAGTGGTATACATCTCTCTCATGGTAAAACAATCCAATTCCATCCCTAACTCTTGACAACTAGCATAACAGTAGTATGCAAGGTGAGCGCCTACCAAGCTGGGAGCATTTGAGCAAGGCCTATGCCACCAACAATGTGTGGAATGGAAGAGGCCACATTGATCACTTTCACTTTGTACCTTTCCAAGTTTATCTCACAATGCATGTGGCTTCTTCCACATCATCGATTATTGATGGCAGCACAAGCCAAAAAGCACCACGAGAGAAAAAGAATGAAGTCAACAGACAGAACATCTTAAGCAACTTCCACTCCATTGCTATTAGCAAACAGTTTTTGGTTGGAGGCTTTAATTGAAAAGTCCTTATTTTATACATGAACAACAACCATGCTCAGCGAGAAGACTGAAGAAAGCATAGAGGATATGAAGTTTTTGAAACTTTCTATCAATCTGACTACTGTTGTCACCAAATAGCATGAAACGTAGAGACAAGGCCAGACCATCACTTCACAGCACCATTTGAGACATACAACATACCTCTAGAGACTAGAAAGCTGTCACAATAATCTCAAAAGACAGCACCTTAACCTGAAACAAATGTCGATAGGAAAATTAAAAACGTTCACCAAAACAAACCTTCAAAGAACCTTCATTCTCATTGCAATCTATCACGTACTCAGTGCGAAGATTTCCCATTTTGATTCCTGCCCCATAAATTATACCCCTGCCTACCCTTTTGAAGAAACTATGCCGGTTTCGGCACATGCCACTGAAGTTTTCGAAATTTGTCAATGATTCAAAGAAGGCATAAACTTCAACTCCCTGTACGGGCATCCGCAATTCCCCTGCCACCTGAAAGGCATCTCAACAGCACAAAACTCTTTCTGATTGGGCTCACCATCACACAATAGAGCGATATAGTAATTTGGGCTTTGCTTGCCGCCATAAATATACTCTCTTCCCTTCTCTCTGCCTCTCTTGCTCTCACTCTTCTAAAAAAAGTCCTTCTTTGCTATCTTCTCTTAAAATACCTCCAGCTATATGACTCTCGTCAGGACATACACTACAATGAGTTTCAGTAACCATTGAAGGAGTTTCAAGCAGGATCATTGAGTCCTCACAACAAGAGGTTAGGTACCAAATGTAAGCCAATCCACTACAACTAGCAAGCTATTGTTGAATCCAAGCTGTCCAGTGTGTTTCAAGTGCTAAGGAGCATTTAATTAGTTTGCCAAAACCTGAAATCCCCAACCTCCTCCCTCGACTCTCACTGCATAGAAGTCAGAGCTGATAGCTTTGACACCTGGCCTTCCTTACAGAATGCAACAGTTTTGGAACAACCATCCCCATTTATCTTGTACATTTCAGTTACCATGTACATCTACTACAAATTCATTGGGCTCCTTCCACCGTCTGGGGGTAGAACAAGACCCTTACAAAGTTCAAATGAGTTCCACAGTGGATACTGATACGTCTCCCTTCTCTCACCCTAGACACAGGACATCCAGCAAATGAGTGGATATCATATAGCTCAAAAGTACCTCAAGAAAGCGACTGAAATTTGCAAGCTCGCCTGTGTTATAACCACGCAGTGAATAAGGGCCTCCATTTGTGAAAGCACGATAGCTTGGCAGGTCCCCCACACATCCTCCATACCGGGCATGTAAAACAGCAACAGAGGGTGGTTGGTTTGTTCGTTGAATCTCCCTATGTATTGGAATAAATCTTGTTGTAACAAGCTGATGTCTATTGAATAGTGGAGTGTGACTCCCCAATCCTAGCCCTTGGTCCACCTGCAATTCCTCATTTAGCACACGTAATTACAGGCAAGCACTGCTGGTCACATCTGCAGACCTGCCCCCTTGACCTTGAATGGCACCTAACAGCAAACATGGCATAAAACAGAAAAGTAAAACTGCATAGTCCACTCGGCCCACACAGATTCGAAATAGTCCTGGCTGCTAGGAAGATTTCACCACATCCCAGATCCTTTCTGCCTATCTAATTGAACTGTCCTTTTGAGCTGCCCAAGGTCACTGCAAAAGTGTTCTATTATGAATAGTTTTAAGATCACATTGCTAACAATGGTTGCCTCTCCTAGCCATTGTCGCCTCTCTTAAACCTCCAGAAAAAACTTGCAGATTGACCTGAAATATATCTCGAGCCCCAATACGTGCACCATTGACAGTGTGAGTGTTACTGCGTGTGACCTTCATCTGCAAAAAGGCAACATGATCGATTCCAGTAGTACCCACTCCTGTCGCTCCATGAGAAGAGACTCCAAATCTCTGTGTACAAATGGTGCTTGCCTCATCCCTTGTTGCAACCTCTTCCACAACAATCCCATACATAAGCTTACTCTGGTTTGAAAAGTGCTGCAAGGGAACCATTGCCTTGTTAACACACACAATCACGCAGATCAAAAATTGTTGAGTCCTCTGGTCAAGAGATCATATGTGGTCCCTTGCTAGAGGATCCGACAAGGAGGGCTACCAATGAAGGGATCTATGATCACTGCTGCAACATGGTAAGCACACTTCCTCATGAACATGCAACCCTCAGGTCTCAAATACAGAGCTACATTAACTTCCAGCTTTTCAGCCATGTCTACATCTAAGCTTGAGGTGGGAAAACGATACATGACATGCCAATTTGCTCATTTCTGAAAAGTACTCGGTTGGTGTAGAATAATATGGGTAAAGTTCAGTCACCTCAGTAAGGTTGGCCTTGATGCCAGCACGATCGACCCACACTGCTGGAAATTCCTCATTGCTGTCGTCATCAGCAAACATAGCGCTCAGCTTCCTTTTGTTGAAGGTGCCAACTCGGAGTGTGCGGTCGTGGGGATTTTGCAAGCCACCCACATACGGATGAACATACTCGAGTTTGAACCGCAGATCATCCTGGAAGTCAAAGTGATGAGTTTGATGGGATACAATATTCAAGGTATTCTACTCTGAATGTGTGGATGTTTCTTTCTCAGCAGCAGGCACACTACAAGGTGACATAGGAAGAGGGGATCGAGATCAAGGATAGACGTAGAAACACCTGGATAGTAGGTATTGTACCTCAGGTCGTAGAAGGTTACCAGTCGCAATCGACCCAGACACAGCTCTGTTCAAGCCTCCAATGTTCCGATGCTCAACACACAAACTGCAACCTGCCTGCACTGTTGTCTGCAATGGACACCTTCCCAATGAACATGACGAGTCCAGAGTCCCATCAAAATGGCAACTAAAATGCTTCAGTTAATCCTAAAGGGGCTGGTCTGTTTCTACTACAGCTAAGTCTACACTTCCCTCTCAAGAAAAGAGGCTGAACTACCAGATAAATGTTTATGAATGTGGAGAACATCTTATTATCTTCAAATGGAGAGGGAAAGCATACCCTTTATCCTTAAGCAGCTTAATCAAGATTTGAGAGACAAACAACTCTTTAAAGCCGAATGTCTCAGAACCTGTAGACCTGGATTAGGACAATAATGTACATATGTTCCAAAATGTTGGACTAAATAGGAGGATCACTTGAATGGTTGTGTGCGTTTGTCAAAAATGTCAATTTCAAGATGCAACTAATTGCTAGAAAGAGCATGCTCCACATGTTGTGACACCACAACTGCAACGTGGAAACTCAAGCCATCAGTTCATGTGCCAGTTTGGTGGCAAGATAACACTGAATGAGGTCCTCTTCCTTTTTAAGTGGAAGAGTTTGGGCAGTTGCTGCTGGTAATGACAATGCTTTTGGTGAAAACCTTCCCAAAGAATAGTCTTCGAAACTTCTTTGGTCATGACACACATAGGGGCATGGCTCCCTAGGAACTTAGTTATTGCAAGCAGATTACCTTTTTGGAAGACAACTCAGACTTCCATTTAACAAGCTAGTAAAGGTGACCTGACCAGCGTGCAACTCTCCAGTATTTTCAGAGCCACCTTTTCAACCAACAACAGTGACCCTTATAGAGTTCAGCTGATCATGGACTTCTCTATGCAAAGTCTGCCAACAATGTGGTCTGCCAGGTGCTCATCCAATCATAGCTTGAATATTTGAAAAATATCCTTCTTGCCAGCGGAAACAAGTGGTTGGAGGAAAGGGGATGGGGGCTTATACCAGATTGGGCCTGCCAGAGTCATTAGAAAGGAAGCTCCATTCAGGATGGAGGGAGGCAGACTGAAGAGGTCGCTCTCTGACCAACACATGCAGGACAACACCGCCCATATCAGAAAACTCCGGATCGGGTGATGGCAGCACATGCACTTCATCAAATAGCCCCAGCTGGTCTATGCTGTGTAGCGCTGCCTTGCCTGCACCGACGTTGTATTGCATGCCCTCTCTCACCTGCACCCCTCATTGCATAAAAGTGGTGTAAGACATTGTGTAAGAAATACAAAATTTGATGCATCTGACTTCCATACAATGGTTGTGGCACCACTACCAGACAATCTATGTTGTAATCCACAATGTACAAGAGGGGTTGGTTTCCAGCCTGTAGAAAAGGCCCAAAACAGTACCGAGGCATGCTTGCCAAAATAATGTAGAATGTCTGAGGGAAGGGTGGTAGTAGCATTGCTGTAACTGTGAAGAAATAGGAGACAGAAATAGGGATGGTCCTGCAGACCCTTGAGCTATTTCCTTTGCATTAACAACACAAAAGGCTCACATGGAGGGATCACAGGTGGATTCTGCATGCTTTTGACCCTGATGTGTTCCCATGCACACCAGCTTCTGGTATTATGGAAGCTTGAAAGCTGATTGGCATGGTGTCCTCCTCAGTCATCAAGATTTTTTCCTCCATAAATTGAGTGTTGGAATGATGCATGGAGCAGTCTTTGATTGCACTTTTTGAGCTCTGTGGCCATCAGAAACTGTAACTTTGTCCAAAAAATAGCTGTATGAAAAGCTTCCTTCTGTATTTGGGAGCATAAAAGCACAAATTTGTATGTGTATGCAAGCATAGGGTAAATCTATTTGCAGAGACTTGACAATAGACAGCTGTAAGAACCAAGTATCAACTGTGACACCCATGACCATGTTCGTAGGAGGCTTGGACTTGGTAGAAAGTTTTGTGACAACAACCTGAATGATGACTAAGACATGATTGTAGAGCATTATAAATTTGAGTGAATAAAATTGGTCACTGTCCCTTATGCCCATAGACTGTGGCATTCTATGTTACCGTTGTTTAATCTTAGCCTAGAGTGCAGGTTGCACTCTTTGGCATACACCAGTATGCCACCAGTGGCTCAGTTGTGAAGCCACATCCCAAGGCTGAAGCTTCACCCTGAGGCTTGGTCAGGTAATGAGCACAAATCCTGTATGTATAGATGTCAAGAAAAGAGAAGCCAGTTCAGACAATGACATCACATGCTTACACCACCGCTCGGTCCTACAACTGAGTGCAGCAGAGTTGCAGTAGAAGCAGCTGAATGAATTGAATTTTTTCGAAAGTGGCCAGGACAACATACCGCCTGTGGTAGCTCTCGCAAAATTACTTCTTTTCTGGTGTGGCCATGTGCAGGATGTCCCAACTTGTCAACAAAAGAAACAGAAAGATGTGTGATTTTCCCCTCAACCAAGTGGCAGTGCAACTCGTTGCTCCCCAGCCCACCAAAGTTCTTCACCTGGGCGAATGGGTACCCTTGGCTGTGGTACCATTTCTCTATTCTTTCCTGAATGGAACTCAAGATCTCATTTGACACCTTTCCACCCAATTGCAGCATACTCGAGATGTCTCTCTCGAGACCTTTGGGTAGCAGGCATGAACGAGAACCTCTGGACAGCTGTTCCTCACAATCACATTCTCCTCCACAGCGTTTCTCACCAGGTTTCCAGGTCACACCACTATATTGCGGGCCCACATTAATGGAGCGGAAGACAGAAGCAGCAGGATAATGGGCCTCTTCGACCATGACTGTAAGTGTCATGGCCACCCCAGGCTGTGAATCACATTGTGCGCTAACATTCTTATACCAGCCTGTGTCCAACAGTCTAGACAACGCCTTTTCGAGCTCTTCTCTGGTATAGCAGCCCCCTGCAGTTACTCCCAATATCTCACAGGCGGAAGTAGCCTCGTCCACAATTGTACCTTGAAAACCCACCCATGCTTGTGGTTCAAAGTAGTTCACTCGTATAATGTGTACAATGCACAAAGGACATGTCCCCTTCAGAATCTATCTACTCGACCAAAAACAACTCGATGGTATGCCATAGTACGGCGCTACGAGATGGGCACTCGCGATGGGGACCCGAGCTATAAACCAGAAGTACGTTGATTTCAAGGTCACACATCCCATTGATATTTTGTATGATTAGTATACTACCTTCCGAATTGACAACTTCCACATTCGAGAAAATGTAGCTTGTTTCCGCATCGAGCCTGCTCACACCCATTCTTTGATCTGGCCACCCACTCTGGTTGTCACTCGGCTGGCTCTCGCTTTCATCCTCGTATCTGATAACTTGTGCGTTAGCTTCCCTGTCTGGAATCCTACTGCTGTCTCCTTCTCCCCAGCGACCCCCATTTCCACTGCCATTACCACCACCACCCAAACCTCTGCCTCCGGACCCACTGTCCCCTACTCCTGCAAACCAGTCGGATACGCAAGTACTAAAAGTTCTCAACTGATGAAAGGATCTGACTATGGCTTCACACAGGTCATAAGCATGCAGTCTTGATGGGGCGACAGCAAAATCAAGTGGATTTAATTGTAATACTGGCTGAGGGTGGTGTGCTGCTCTCAATCTATTCAAGGATGACCCACTTGAGTAAACCGCATCTGATGCCTCCTTCGATTTTGGTCGATAGTGAAAGGAACTACCCTGATTTAAGTGAAGCCCTATGTGGTCCACGTCTTGGATGCACACCACCACAACACTCCCCACGGGCCGGGCACTGAATGCACCAGCAGAGCATGAAGGGTGGGCATGGAAAACAGGCATGCCATGTCCGGAATTCTTCTGCCACGTAGCATCTTGCACACAATTTTCATGGCATTGTGTTGCTTTGACTCCTCCTTCGAAATTTGGCGATGCACAGAATCCGAAGCCCACGGCAGTGGGTAACATGCATTCTCTGGGCGGCAGCATTTTAGCCTCGTGCGGAACACCTTGGCAATCACTACCAGTTGCATGCAACGCTTTGATTTCAGAGTCTCATCCCTCCATTTCCAAACCGAGCTTTGCTAATCTAACTTTGCTAATCTAACTGCATTTCCTGAGAATTCCAGCTGTTCAAGAACCAGAAGATCAGAGCTCAACCCTAGCTCATTCTGCTCTTTGACTAGGCAGGCTTTGAGACATGATTCATAAATGTTACATGTGAATATGCCTTCATAAGGCTAGTAACAAGCGTCTGATCGTTCATAGTACTATGGTCCCATATACAATCTAACCTACGCGCAACACTCTTGATCAACTCAGACGTCTTTAGAAGTGCTTGACGGATGCCAGAGACCACGGGCAGGACCTCCCACAAGTTTGAAGCTGTCATCAGAGCAGATTTTCAATGTCGATGGGGTTGGAGGGCAGATCATCATCCTCATCACACCAATTACCGCCCACAAGTAAAGAGAGAGATTGTTGAAAGTTCTCCACAATTCCTAAGAAACAGATGATAATAAAGCTATCTGTAAAGCCATCCTGAGTCTGGGCCCCACCTATGAGTAAATCCTATTTAGGGAATTCCAAAAAGGTTGATGTGAAATGCATCGCAATTC
Organism: Takakia lepidozioides; assembly: GCA_030704615.1. Taxonomy (NCBI): domain Eukaryota; kingdom Viridiplantae; phylum Streptophyta; class Takakiopsida; order Takakiales; family Takakiaceae; genus Takakia; species Takakia lepidozioides. Next base: position 47,439,797 of record CM060734.1, on the reverse strand, counting down.
ACTTGATCACCCCCTAAAAGTGCGCAATTCAATTGAACTAACCCTAATTTGCAATTCAATTGAATTGTCGGCACATGATTCAATTGAATTGCAAATTGGCAATTCAATTGAATTGTTAAGTGCAATTCAATTGAATTGCTAGTTGGCAATTCAATTTAATTGCTGACTACAATTCAATTGAATTGTAATCTATAATTTTTAACTTATTTCTGTATATAATATATATGTATATATTTAAATTATACATATATACATACACAGGTATAAGCTAAAAATACATGTTGCCCATCTATTCTTGCTGTCCGTCTGTCAATCCTTTGCCCGTGGTAAGGCTTGAGCCCAAGATAAGCCTAAGGGAGAGCGAGAGAGGGAGAGAGAGAGAGAGGAACTCACGAAGCGCTTGTAAAAGCGGGATTGTCTCTCTTTGTGGATGTTGGTGGGCTATGTACATATACCAAACATGATACCAATGTAAGAGTATCAACGTGTAAGAGTTTGATATATTAAACTTATATGGAACACACATCCCAACTTCAACATGATACCTTTGTAAGGGTATCTCAATTTTTGATAATTCTCAAGATGAACATATTTTTTGTTTTCTTTGTCTTGGGCCAGATACTAGTATTAGGGGACTACATGGTGATGCAGGGGAAGCCTTTCATCAATTGTCAGGTTTCATTTTGTCTTTTTTTTTCGGAGCCAGCCATGTTTCTTTTGCCAGTGAATCACAAGAAGCTGCTCGAAGCTGCTGATCTGTCTCCATCTCTGGCTCTCCCTTTCTCGCTGAGGCTGAGGGTGGCTTCACAACTCCACAATTTCCTCAAGGGCAAAAGAAAGAGGGCCAGCAAGAATAGACGGGCAACATGTATTTTTAGCTTATACTCTTATATATGTATACATAATATTAGAATATATACATGTACATATATATTATATATTATATACAAAAATAAGTTAAAATTTATAGATTACAATTCAATTGAATTGTCGGCACACCAACTAGCGATTCAATTGAATTGCGAATTGGCAATTCAATTGAATTGTTGAATTGTTGACTGCAATTCAATTGAATCGTGTGCCGACAATTCAATTGAATTGCAAATTAGGGTTAGTTCAATTGAATTGCCCTTGCAATTCAATTGAATTGCGCACTTTTAGGGGGTGATCAAGTGAATTGCGATGCATTTCACATCAAGGCCTTTTTGGAATTCCCTACCTATTTCATGCCCAGTTTGAGCGCAAACGTAAAGTCAGCCAAACACAGTGCGAGTCTGCTACCCTCAGCCTCGCAGCAACCTCTTTGGATCCCCAGTTTCGTAACTCGTTCCCTCTTTTAGTACTTTACGGACTCCTTTAGTATGTTCAGAGGGTTTTGAAACCTGCAAGGGCAAATGCTCTTGTAACCTCGCGTGCGCGCAGCTCTTCCTTCGGGTGTATCAGCGGAGGGGAATTTAGTGCAAGTTCTCAAGGATATTCCAATTGCCATTGTGGCAGTGGATTAAGGGGAAGTCACAAGTCACCAAGCCCTAAGAAATTGGTGGTATATGTGGATTGGTGAACTAGGTAGGAGCCAAGAATAACCTGATCTGATACTCTAGGGACAGTAGTCAGATTGTATAACACCACCTTAATGGACTCCACACACTGTCAGTAAGTTAGAATCCTTGGGCTGATCCTCCATCTCAACATTGTTTTCCTGGCCAGTTTAGACATACTGAGAACAACTGTATCAAATCTACTGAGAAGGCAGGTAGGGTCAGCAGTATGCATGCATCTATCAAGTTCACTATGCACACACAACATCTTGACAAGGGGTTGTACCCAACCAGTTGGAGGCTCTCAATTCCGTGCCTGAGCTCAAATACAATTTATGGTGCCCCTAATAAATCTCCACATTACTTTTTTTTCTTGATTCATATATCGTGTGTCAAAAAGACAACCATCACTACAAATCCTGACTCCAAACACTGCTAATTATCAATTACATCCTGGACATCGACAGACCAATAGGGCCGGTCAATCAAGACAAAATTCTTTCTGCGACACAGCAAACTTTATACTGGGTTACTACTGACACTAGCTTTGCATGGGCCTTGTCTGTTCCTTCGTTAGCAGTGGTATGATCCCCGGAGAAAGCAACTCACTGCCACAACTCTTAGCAAACTCAACGACCCCTCTGTAGATCCTTCAAGTATCCTCCACCTGTGAATGGAAAATAAAACTAGGAAAAGTCGTTGTGATGTCCCTGTTACACCAGCAGAAATAAACCAGAAATATGGTCCATCAGATGTGAACAATCTACAGTCTTCTAAACACCTATATTAGACACCTTGTGCATGCAGACACCACTCAATCACTTATCTTTTGCAATAGATGGTTCCAAGTGCAGACAACCATAGAAGCCAATATTTATAGCAACAAGCTGAGTCACATCCCTCATATGGAACATTGATGGTCAACCTTTGACAGATGCATGCAGAACAGAAAAGAGAGAATATAGGAGTACTCACTTGAGGTAGGGAAGAGTCATGTTCTTAAGAAGAGAGGGATGCTGCTGCACCAGACTGCGCCACTCTTCCTTGTCAATCTTCCCATCATTTTTTGTGTCGGCCTCTTTGAAGGTCTATAGATGCCATCCCCACGAGAGAACCCGAAACAGTATTACTTAAAAGCACCATCTTTTCATTTTCGCAAAGTTCTAACTTTGCCAGCAAGCATGAGTCGCACCCCCTTTACAAACACCTACAGCAACCAGTTAATAAGATACTAAATGCACTCAATTTAGGTTAGTTTACTGCGTCACGTCTACAGGACTTTGTGTTAACTAATGAAGATGATTTGAACTACACACATGATATTGCAACTGGAAGTGCAATCACAAACTCATCACAAGCAGCTATTGCTTGTAGCTCATCCCCAGCTGTCAAAGCTTGTATCCCAGCCCCAAAGCATGAACAGGCCACTAAGTTCCCAACATCAATGCTGCAACCGGTATTAACGGGTGGCCACTTTCCTTTGAAGGTTGCCTTACAGAATGACCAGGTTTGTAAGCAGAGGACTCAGCACCCATAAGCCAGAAGTTGAAACCTACTGTAGAATAGGGTCTTGTCTTATTCACAAAGAAACCTCTTTCGCAAAGCTACCATCTATTAGCAGTGTATCACTTATAAATTTGGTCACCACAAACCAATGATCAGGAACTTATGTAAACTGACTCTACAATGTCCATTGCACACTGCTGCGAGAAACACCCAAAAAAGTGAGTGCTTGCCCCATACAGACAGAAGCACAAGGGTGAATGAATGCACCTTATCAATGATCTCCTCAACCACATCATCTGAGAGGTTCAGACCTGACTCTGCCAGTGTCGCAACCACCATCCGCTTCACCTGCCAATCCAAGTCCCACTCCCATATGTACTCTTAGCTTCCTGTCTCGCTTATTGACACAGAACAACAAGATCTCCAACCAGAACAACTAGTAACCACGATTTTTATGACCAGTACTACCCATAACCTACAGGAGGAGGCTAGGTCCCCTGTCGATACAAACCAGTCGTCCTACATGACCACCTGCCTTTCTTGACATTGTTTATGCAAGGTGGAAGAGACAACTACATGATGCAGTATGAGATATGTGATTCTGAATTTCACAACATGCTGGAGCCATATGTGCATGTAAACACCAGTCACTGCATAGAATATACATTTCCAGGTTCTAAACAATTGTGGAAGTTGAGGGTTAATAGTGCCACATGGAAATGGGACTGCCAATCTTCCTCTGCTGTAAAAATGCTTCCATTTCCAGTACTGGCCAAGTGCAGCAGGCGAAAGGGACAAATCATACCCAACACAGACCTGGGTTCAATTGTGTGCACATGTTATCTGCAGGCACCACAGCCTAAAAGACTGCAAAGATGAACTGCTTGTAAACTAGGTGCAGGTATCCATTACCCAGTTAATTTCCTGATATCTTGGTGGATATTACCACCCATACAGATGCTCAAGCCCCTCTAGAGCAGGTGTCTAACCTCTTGCCGCTCTATGAAGCCCTGCTGCCGTAGATCATAGAGCCGAAACGCAACTACATCACAACCACACACTATATTTAGAAGCTGCAACATTAAACTTCTTTAACTGTTCGTCCCCAGTCAACACCTAACATGCGTGAGAGGACACCATGCTTCATAGTTTGATCACACTGTTCAGAATTTACTGCAGCAATGAACTGGGACAATTTGTTGCAGCACCAAAAGCTCTTTCAAGCACCCATAAGAACCCAGAAGCAACCATAACCCTAGAGCGGATCAGCATCGACTATGCCTGGCATATGCTGACGTGGTGTATCTGGCAGGTGATAATACAATGGTACTATTGGAGGTTTCCTCTTCTTGTAGCAAAATGATAGAAACAGGACTCTGAATAAATCTTACAGTCTATCTTATCTTCCACAGGGGCAGAGGGGTGGAAGACTGAAAGAGCGCGAGCAAACTCTCCAAACTCCAGGAATCCATTCTGCTTCTCATCGAACAGATTGAACACCTGCATTGTTTCCTCAAAATATGAATGCGCTTCATCAAAACCAGGCAATACCAGGCCTCCCATTACATGGAGAAACTTGACCTGAACCTCCCTCAATAAAAGTTTAGATCCTTGAAGCATAGATTGATTGGAAACACATCTGTGTGGGAGGCCAACAATGAAAGAATGAAAGTCATTTCAGACCTGTTCCGGGTCAACTACAACCCCCTAGTACAGCAGCAAGTGCAAATTTGGACCATCCCTAGTAACCAAAAATCACCTACAACCAGCTCAAGAGGATATATTCCTGAAAGCAAGTCACCAGTGGTAACAACAAAATCCTCTCATTCTCTCTCAAATCAGGTGTATAGAGATAACATACACAATATGCTGTCTCCTCATATGAAAATTCAACAACAAGATTATGTTTCCTGTTAGCATAGGGAGAGAGCCATACCCTATCTGCAAATAGGCTCTCCTTCCCACCACTCTTGAAAAGTGTGCTTATTTGAAACTCCTCCTGTTAAAGGACATGGTACAGACATTAGACCTGAATGACAAGAAGGTTTGCTCCAAGTGTCTTCACACTGTGACTCCTGTGAGACTCCCCCTGTTACAAGGAGGGGGAGCTGTCCTTAACAAATCCATTGACATTGAAACCAAAAACTGGCACATCCAAAGTGCTCAATACTAAGATCTTAACTTGCAGGGCCTCTGCTAGCTTTGCATTCGCGACTAACGAATTCAAGTTGATTGGTCCACAAATACAAACATGCGCACAACATGCTTAAGAATGCCAAGCTCCCAACTTACAATACCCTAAGGGAGAAGGGGTAGGGGTAACAATTTAGTGCTCTTTGAGAATGGACATATCCTTATGACCCCACATAGGAAAGGGTGCAAGAGAGGACTACCTTGTTTACAACACCATCATCAATACCAGAACTAGCAATTTTCTTGAAGAGCTCGTACAGTGCTTCCACCTCACTCACACTAACTGCAACACCAAATCCCACCCATCTACCTGTCAGCAACATAAGCACTAGGACTAGGTTTTATTGCGGCAAACCATTATGAATAATTGCAGAAGTGAAGCACCAACCAGCATGGGCCACAAGCTGACTCAAATGTCACCAACCCTTCACAGACTGCACATGTGAGGGAATTGTTCAAGAGAATTCCCAGTGTGAGCTGCACAAACACCACAAGCAGTAAGGAAGCCACAATAGTGACAACAGAGTTCATAATCTTGCCAATGACTGAATAGCTCCGGCGAGTAGTTTTAGTTGCATAAGTCCGCGCCAGTCAATAAAACCTCCGGGTCAGTTTTCTCAACAGTCCTGGATGCCAGCTGGAAGACACTCTGCAATTTACATGCTTGTAAAAAGCAGTAATGAAGGTTGTGACATTTGCCATGTTAAGGGTGTCGAAATGAAAACTCTATGAGGATCTCAACAATCACAGCTTGCAATGACATGATCATTGAAGACCTTGAACAAAAGCCCCTTCCCAACATTGGTCTTAACAGGCGAGGAGGCATACAGGCAGTGCCACTAGCGATGGTGTCAGGGTCTTCAAGGCCGCCCGCCCGGTTCGCGAGCTCTTTGACCCAAAGCAACCCCAGAGACAGGCAAACACATGGTAAAATCGAGATGATACATGCTCCAGCCACTGCCACATCCTCTTCTCACCTTCCCAGAAAACTCCACATCTGTAGTCCGTGCCACATGCAGTTTATCACTTCTTAGTGCCACATCCAAAAGTCCTACAACCAGCATCTCATTTCAAGCTCTACCGGTCAGGTCTATAATCTATTGTGAAAACCTTGAGAAGGAGCCCCTTCGAATTATCTCTCCTGAGAAGTGCAGTTGGGGGAGGAAAAAACTGAAAGAAAACAGAATAGACCGGGTGCATGAAACCAATCAACACTCAGAGTTAGTACGTTAGAATCTCGTGGAAAACAGTGATCTAAAGATTTGAGCCGACAGTGCTTCGACCCCTACAATATGCAGGTCGCACTCGCGAAAGCCTGCCAGCTGGATGCTTTCCTCAGTAGTATGAGCAGTAATAGTACATGCAACGCAATAGAAAGCAATCTGAGGGGCGTGTCCAAGCTCCCTACGCTATGGCTGCACAGACGTGCTAATTTTCAGGGCGAGCTTGCGTACTAGTTGTAACAATTCCCAAAAGTATGGCAGCGTATGGCAGCATGTGTGAAAGTAGCACAGGAAAATCCATCGCTTGGCTCGAAACACTGAAACATCCACTGCAAGTTTCATCTGCTTTGTGCTCCTTGGAGACCTCGAAGCTTCTTTACTACCTCTGAAGCTTCTTTACCCCACGTAAGATGGGCTTCGAAGGAAGGGTCCACACAGCTATCAAATCCACAAACGAAAAACTAAAGTTGACTACAACGATTGACGGATAGGTATCCCAAAACGACGATTCCCCTTCGCTACAGCCATCCCCTGGCCACTGCAGATCACTCCGTGCCACAAGAAGGGTGAACTGGAACAACCCAAACCATCATCTGCACTGACACGCATCCGTCTGCACAATAGAAACAACCCCAGCAACACTGAAAAGCAGAATGACCCAACTCTCTGCTTTGCTCACACAGCAGGAATCGTGAGAAGTGGAAGCACTTACATCATGAAACGGAGAGGCAGCCATGGTGGGCAATGGAGCAAAGAACAAACGGCTCCAGTCAAACCTGGCTGGATGCCTTCTACCCTGCACAGCCTCTCTTATTATTTTACTGTGCCTTCCTCTATCCTCTCCCTCTTTCACTGTCGTTTTCTGCCAATACCCCACCTCTTTACTGACATACCTACACTCCCAGACTCAGTTGATGCCTACACACCTACCTGGGTGTATCTTAGATGATACTACACATCCGACCTAATGAAAAATATATATGCTATCAGAAATGTTGCATATGGTGGGATTGAGAAAGGGGGCTCCGCATGTTGCGGTGAGGGAAGGTGCGGGACTTAGTTTTTCAGAGCCCCTCATCCAACCTTCCATAGAGGGTAGTCTTGTCCACCCTCCAGCTCTTCATCTTGCATATGGTGGGATTGAAAAAGGGGGCTCCGCATGTTGCGATGAGGGAAGGTATGGGACTTAGTTTTTTAAAGCCCCTCTTCCCACCCTCCATAATAGACTTGTCCATCCCTCCAGCTCTTCATCTTCCTCCCAAAGTTGTAACTCATGAAAGTTTGTGTTGTGGAGACTGTGTCTTTTCGATGCATTTCATTGACGCCGACTTAAGTGTTTTTGGGGGCATTCATGACAACAATGGGACATAGCAATATGAGACTCACAATGAGGGAAGGTATGGGACTTAGTTATTTAGAGCCCCTCTTCCCACCTTCCATAGTAGTCTTGTCCATCCCTCCAGCTCTTCATCTTCCTCCCAGAGTTGTAACTCATGAAAGTTTGTATTGTGGAGACTGTGTCTTTTCGATGCATTTCATTGACGCCTACTTAAGTGTTTTTGGGGGCATTCATGAAACGTAGCAATATGAGACTCACAATGAATCTCATGGATGGCTATTTCCCAGAGAGCGTCTCTCGCTCCTTCTCCTTTCTCCCTTCTCTTTGTCTCTCCTCACTATTTGCAATTTCTTTTCTCTACACCCTCCCTGTGGTGCCATCGCCTCTTGATCTCCCTCCCTCAACGTCTTTGTTGTTAAAGCGTTGGGTGACAGAGTTGGTAGGGATAGACTTCATTGTGTGATTTCAGCGCATTGGTTCAAGAAGATGTCGGCTTTCCCTCCTCTTTGTCTTCACCTACGTTGAGCCACCACTTCTTCCTACAATCTCCCTATGCCAACTCTTTGAGCGTCCCCCTCTTTCATTGTCATATAATCAATGCGAATAATGACGATATTGTCTAGAAGAGATTGCTTGGATCATTGAGGCACACTAGCACCTAACAAGACATAGCTTGGCGATTGTTCTTTTGCCCTTGTCTGGCGCACTAAAGCTCATTAGGAGAAGTGGTGATTTAGATTGATGGCAAACCAAGCGACCTGAATCGGGTCACTTTGAATTTGCAGTTCGACCTATTTTTTGCAGATCTAATCTGATGGCCCACTCCTGAAGCTTTAATGACAAGGGATTTGTCTCGAGTATGATGAAAAAACAAAATTAAACAAAAACAACAAAAGCTACGACCTACAAAAAATATCTTAGATCTCTCATTTACGTTTTGGGGCCTGAAAAGGGCTTGTTGACCGCTGACGTGGTATGTAAACAAGCCCAAAACAGATTGCACTCCAAAGGCCATTTTTGGCAGAAAATTAGCAATTTTGGAAAAAGCACTTCACCTTGTGGTGTGTGAGCATTACATACACACATCCACCATTGTCTTTTAAAAATTTTGTAGAAAAAAAAGTACTTCATTTGGAGGCACGTTTTCTCTTGTCAATTTTGAGATTTCAACCCCCATGTAATTGCATGCAAAGCAACCATAGGTGAAAAAATCAGTTGGACTTGCAATTTAGTGGGGTCATAGCCAGTCCACTATTGGTTTGGAAATGGTGAGTCTTGGGGCAAGCAAAATTGGATAAAGCTAGGTTTTGATTTGGTCAAACCAATTTCTTTCTCACTTTTTCTTTGGGACCTCATATTTGAGGTCCGGGCCAACGTTATATCTCACAATTTCCACGGTGGACTTGGCTCATTTTTTGGTATGCCATGCATAAATGAGCTGGGCCCATTGCTATAAGGCTGGAATCTCTGGATGATTTTTGGTAGGTTTCTAGGGGCAATTTACTGCAGCTGGGTACCCAAAATTGGTAAAAAGTCAAAAAAGGGCTTGGGAACTTAATGGTTAAGGAAGCGACCCCCCACTCATGTGGTCATTCTCTCTTGTATTTTTGCATAGAATGATGATAGAATTCTTTTGGCTCTTGTTTTGAATACTGTCTAACGGCTTCTAGAGGGGAATCATGCAAGACGGGGGGGGTGGGGGGGGGGGGGGGGGGCGCTGTAATTCATTTGGCCATGTAGTGGAATAAAATATAACAATGAAGGAGACTTGTCAGTGTAGGTGGGGGTGAAACGTCCCGAAATCCCCATTTTTTATATTTCATTGAAACCAAAAGGACATTATCCGGCCTTCATGCTAGTCAATGTTGTCACTGCAACTACCCCCTGAGACTGAGGCACAATCATCCAAGAACACGCTACCCCGCAAGTAAGCACGTCTATATGTTGTTTGGCAAAGATAGATGCTTCGCCATAGCCTCCGCGTACAAAGGGAGGTCAAAAGAAGAGGGTGGACTTGCGGCAAACAGTTTCCAAATTTGCGAAGTTGTTGTTGCACCTATGAAATGAATGGGACTCTTGTGCAACGTTTTCCACAAAGTGTAAAGGAACATGAACACATACAAAAGCAAAAGAAAAGCTTGAGAACATAAAAGGAAATTGCATACTCACACTCACAGGAGAAGTCATCATCAACATCCTCATCATCCGTTCTTCACGATTTGCAGAAGCCACAATTTGTTGGGCTGCCGAGGAGGCCCTTGGAGCGAAACTATCACATTGTTATAGAGCTCCGAATCCCCCTCCATCCCAAAGAGATGCCGACCGGAAGCCATGTAGGCCCCTTCCCCATCAAATCGCTTGAAGCGGGCTTCTCCCTCACCTCCTTATCTAGAATGAGCTTCTTCCTCATCATCTCCATTGCTCCTCTCTCTAACCGAGGTGAAACATAAGCTTTAATGTCTCCTCCTATTCCTCTGTCGAGACACTGTGACTAAGTTTGTTACCTCCAGCATGAACGACTTGGAATGCAGCTACACAAAAGTGAGACATGGTTTAGGATTACATGCATAATGTATGGCACCGATGTGGCGGAACCACGCCTTGAGAAGAGATAGAGACAGACTGTATGGATTCGTCTGGCTATATCATCACCCCCCAAATGCCACGACTGCTAATGAAGCAATCCACTGAGATCTCATGGCTGCCCATGCATCTCCAGAATCATTCACCATATTACTCATCTCAAACAGCAACCGCACCAACAACACACACCACACCCTATGCTGGCAAATTCACCTTGGGTGTACACATTGGTCACAGTTGACCCCCCAATCGGTAGTCTATGATTCACCCCCCCCCCCCCCCCCCCCCCCCCCCCCCTTGTCACTTCCAAAATATATGAAAAGAGCCATCACTAACTAAACTTATCTATATACATCACTCCGCCACCCCACACTCGATAACCCCCACCTTCATTGGGCAATTGACTCACATGTTAGGCAATTTGTTTGGATCCGCACTGTACCCACCCCATAATCCATGGACTCCGCATTACCCGCCATAATCAAGGGGTCAAACATCTCCTCAAACTTTTCCATTCATATCCTAAGTCTAGATGGTTCAACCTCATCAATGCATCCGCATTACCCGCCATAACCAAGGGGTCACACATCTCCTCAAACAAATCCTAAGTGTACATGGTTGAACCTCATCAATGTAGGAATATACCAAAGAAGACCGTCGGACCACATAATACTCTCATCATGGCTTCTACCATGCAAATGTCAGGCACACCATTGCTGCTGCCTAGCAAGACTCTCCCCTGATATCCTCCTCATCCATGGACTTCCAATCTCTTTCACTACACCAACTCAACCATTATCAGACCTTACTGTTCATATTATCAATGACGAGAACGTGACAGAACACAAACAAGAGATCAGACTAGAGGTACAAGACTAGACAAGAAGTCAAGGTCGGCGTGGCCGAATGCATGGTAGGTGAACATGAATCAAGATGATCTTTATAACAATGGACAAGAGTACAAAATACTGGTCGGATACTGGAATGCTGGAAACTGGACTGGAATACCAGATACTGGAAACTGAACTGGATACTAGAAGCTGGACTGGAGTACTGGACTTGGAACAAGAGTAACTTGAACTTGTGTTGGCGAAACTGAAGAGTGTCTAGTCTCGTCTCCTATATATACTGGCTACTAAGAAGCTTCCCCAAGAAGCTTCCCCTATGGAGGTTTCTTGCTGGAGAAGTTTCCAAGATTAAACAAAGGTTTCTTGATGGAGAAGCTTCTTTAAACAAATGAGATATCTTGATGGAGAAATTTCCTCCAAATGAAAATTCCTGAGTATTTTCCCAAGTTATTTTTGGTAATTTGGTAAACTCCCGGTAACTTGGTAAGTAATGGTAAATCATGGTAAATCATGGTAACTTTTGATAACATGGTAATTTGATAACTTCTGGTATTTACCTGGAGGAGCGGTAATCTTGGACTTGCTTAGAGTTGGAGAAAATCTAAAATCCGATGAATGGTACTTGCCAAGTATTTGGCTCTTCATTCTTGACTCAAATGATTTATAGGTCCCTGTAACCATCGATAGTGTCCAACACCTTAAACTTGGGACCACGCAGTAATTTGAGCATTCTGATTTTCGAAGCTGCCTTCAAATATAATTTCGTTGCCTCTCGGTCCGAAGCCTCAACCTCCAACAAAATTATCAGACTTCGAGTAGGCTCCACTTGTTGTCGTACGGGGTCTAGACGAGGAAGTACGCGTCGCATTGGTGGCCCATCGTCTCGTGAGCGTCGGCGTGATGTTGAAGGTCGTGAGAATCAAAACGGCTGATCTGGTAGTTGGGTAAGCGACAACTCCAATGTATCTGGTTCTTGTGACTCCATGCTGTCAATACAAGACGCAAGAGTGCTGGAAGTGTAGCTATATATACTGATGTGTGGTGCTCCTCCCTCCTTAGCGTGTATCAGGTACATTGAATGTGAAGTCTTCTCTTTGAAGCTAGCTTGGCTGACATCATCGTTATGACGTCTCATTGACGTGTAGCTCGGGGCTTAGTTGGATATCGTTGATGAAACTCTTGGACTTTGTCAGAGGCATTGACGAGGTTGGATGAAGGTTCCCATGTTCGTTCGCTGATGTCGTAGCTTTTCCAATATACGAAATACTCAAGACGTTTATACTTGATGCGAGAGTCTAGGACTTCGTCGACTTCATACTCAATTTCCTGATTGACTTCGATTGGTGGAGGTGGTACGGAAAACTCTTCTTGGAATATTCGATGGATGATACAACTCCAATAGTGAAACATGAAAGACTGGATGGATGCGCATACTTCGTGGGAGTTCCAGCCGAAAACTGACCGGATTTATTTGTCGAATAATTTTGAATGGTCCCAGACATTGATAATCCAACTTCTTTGATGGTCACGAGGTTTGTATGTCCCGTCGAAGAAGCCACACACGATCTCCGACTTTGAACTGGGGTTGGAGTTGGCGACGTTGATCTGTATACTCCTTGTATTGTTTTTGAGCTTCTGCGAGGTGGGATATAAGCTCCTTGTGAATCGTAGCAAGATGAGTAGCAAGGTTTTCTGCAGCAGGGCTTCCAACAGTTTTCATGTGGAAAGGGTTTGCTCGAGGATGATGACCATAATTGGAGAAAAATGAAATTTGCTTGGTCCAAGAATGTATAGTGTTGTTGTAGGCAAACTCAGCCAATGACAGAAGGTCCGTCCAATTATCTTGGTGATAATTTATCGTACAGCGAAGATACTGCTCCAAAATCTGGTTTACACGTTCGGTTTGACCATCAGTCTGTGGATGATTAGCTGTAGAGAGGTTGATCTTAGTATCCAATATGTGAAATAATCCCCTCCAGAAATTTGATATGAACTGTTTTCTTCGATCAGATACGATGTCCTTCGGGAGTCCATGAATGCGGTAGATATTATTGAGGAAGAGTCTTGCAGTTTCCTCGCCGGTAACCGTCTTATTACATGGAATGAAATGTGTCATTTTCGTAAAACAATCTACAATAACAAGGATTGAATCGGTGGTCTTGGAAATTGGAAGGTCCGTAATAAAATCCATAGACACAGACGACCATGGACCTTTGGGAATGGGTAATGGTCAAAGAAGGCCATAAGGTCGATGTCATGGTCCCTTCGCTCTAGCACACGTGTCGCAAGATTTTATAAATTCTTTCATGAGTTTCCACATCTGCGGCCACCAATAGTCCCTGGATATCAACTCCAATGTTTTGTTGAAGCCAAAATGTCCTGCAACCGGAAGATCGTGACATGTTTAAAGAATTCGAAGTTGTGTAGGTCATGGAGGTACATAGAGAAGTCTCTTGAAGTAAAGTAAGCCATCTTTGAATTCGAAGTCGTTTGTAACATGTGGGTTGTCTCGAGGTTGATTTAGTTGACTTTATAGTGTCGTAGCAAAATGGTCGCTCTTCAGTGCTTCCTGAATCTCCTTTATGATCTCTGCATCGTCATAGGTGGACATGGATAGCATATTCAATTGGAGATTTGCTAGTTTCAGGATGATGGATTTTTGTTGGTCAAAAGCTGCATCCCCTTCTTTTGGCGCAAAATACGATCGTCGAGAAAGAGCATTTGGTTTTCCTTGAAGATGTCCGGGACGGTAGGTAATAACAAAATCAAACCTTGCTAGTGACATACTCTATCTCGCTTGACGTCGATTCAAAACACGAGCACTCATAAAATATTCGAGGTTTTTGTGATCGGTATAGACAGTGACCTGATGTTTAGCTCCCTCCAATAGATGTCACCACTCCTCAAAAACATTGATAATCGCTAGAAGTTCTTTGTCATGGATTTCATAATTGATCTCCGCAGCGAAAATTTTGCGAGAATGACCTCAAATTGATGGAAAAGACATTTTTCCAACTTGGCATATAGTCATTTTTATCTTAATTTATCAAAGACAAGGCGTACATGGCAGCCATGTTCTTCTTCATTCTGTGAAAATATCAAAATGTCGTCCAAATAGATGATGACAAAATCATCTAAAAATTCTCGAAAAATGTCATTCATCATATGTTGGAAAATTGCTGGAGCATTTGTAAGACCGAAAGGCATAACACTGTATTCAAAATGTCCATACCTTGTTCGAAAAGCTGTTTTCCATTCGTCTCCTTCTTGTATCCGTACAAGGTTATAAGCTCATCTCAAGTCGATTTTGGTGAAAATCTTCGCTCGTCCCAACTGTTCGAGAAGCCCAGAAATCAGCGGCAATGGATAACGATTCTTGATTGTGACTTTGTTGAGACCGCGATAGTCAACACACATGCGGAATGATCCATCCTTTTTTTCCACAAACAAGATAGGCGCCCCCGCGGGTGATTTTGAATGTCGGATGAAGTGCTTCGACAAATTTTCATCAATGTATTCACGTAATACAGCCAACTCCGTCTAGGATAAGTTATAGATTGGGCCGAATGGTGGTTGGGTTCCTTCTTGAAACTCAATTGCACAGTCATAAGGTCGATGTTCTGGCAATATGTCTGCATTTTTCTTCTCGAAGACATCTTTGAAATCTTGATATTGAGCGGGTAATGTTGAAGTACCTTTGTCTGTTGTGGTCTTGATCAGAGTCGCATAAAGTGCAAATGCCGCCTCCTTTTTGGTAACTCTCATGAAAGCTCTAGCTCCAAGGAATAAGGGTTGAATACCTTTGCTATTTCTACATTTTTGTCTTGTAGAAATTTTTCGCAGTCGATGTCGGGATTGTGAGGTACAAACCAGGGAAGTCCAAGGATCACAAGATTCGTTGGAGACTGGATGACATTGAAAACAATATGTGATGCTTGATCTTTAAGCTTCACTTCAAGTGGTCGAGTTTCATGGTCCACATTTCTTGATGCTAATGGTCGTCCATCGATGACTTCAACGGGGGTCGATAGTTTCTTCTTTACGAGCGTTAACTTGTTTTGCTTCGCAA
Organism: Takakia lepidozioides; assembly: GCA_030704615.1. Taxonomy (NCBI): domain Eukaryota; kingdom Viridiplantae; phylum Streptophyta; class Takakiopsida; order Takakiales; family Takakiaceae; genus Takakia; species Takakia lepidozioides. Next base: position 47,424,498 of record CM060734.1, on the reverse strand, counting down.
AATTTTTGTCCATAAAACAAGCTGAAGCTCCTGAGTCCAAAAGTGCTTGTACAGTGATATCTCGATTTTGCACTTTGATTTTTACCGGAACTATGAAGCAAGGTGCAGGGTCTGGAGGTAGAAAGAGACTTTTTTTCGGTAAGAAATTTGTGGTGTCTAGCCACATGGTCCCTATTGTGACTGGACATCTTCGTTTTCCGACCCTCGTATCGAACACTTGAGTTGTGCCCCGAGCTTTGAATCTTCTCTTGTTGGGGCAGTTTAATACTATGTGATCTTCTTCTCCGCAATAGAGGCATAATCCATTCGAGCGTCGTCTTTGTTTTTCTTGTGGCGTCAATGGCTTGAATTGGATAGCATCAATCTGCATAGGATCACTACTGGATGTCTGATGGATCGTTGTGTTTGGTGTCGTAGTAGCAGTGGCATGATGCGTCGTCGACCATCTAGATCGCTTCTCTTGACGTCTTTCAAACAAACAATTATCGCATGCAATGACTTGGGTGATGAATTCACTCAGTGTGCTCACGTTTGGCATTGTCAGCAACAAATCTTTTACATCATCTTTTAGCCCACATCGAAACTGACTAATGAGGCTCTTCTCATTCCAGTCGAGGTCGCACGCAAGTTGTCAAAATTCGGCAGCATAAACGGAAGCAGGACGTGTCTTCTCGAAGATTTCGCATCTTTGTTTCTGCAACTTTCTTTCTATCAGTTTCTTCAAACGTTGCAGTGAACTTGGACATGAATGCTTCAAAATTGTATAGTAAATGCGATTTTTTTTATAATAGCGGTGCAAACCAAGATAGGGCAGTGCCTGACAGAAGGGTGCCCATGAATCCCACTTGAATACCTTCATCGGGATAACGTTGTGGATGTAGTCGTAGGAACAGTCATACTTGTTGAACAAAACCGCGAAATCTTGATCTCGTCCCATCAAATTTCTCGGGCATGTTAATCTTTGGTTCTCTCGTAATCTGTTAAAGAGGAACCGTTGTAGTAGGAGCTGTTGCAGTAGGGACTCGTATGGTTGAAGATCCATTGTTCGACTCCTTTAACTCTGAAATTTGTTGTTGCAAATTGTGGAGAGCATTGCCAAGATCTTGAGACTGATCAGCTTGCAATTGGGCGGTAGATGTACAAAGTTCTTGCATCTCGAGCTGAAGACTCTGCAATGTGGTGACCATTTCCGCAAATGTGCCTTCCATCTTAACTAACTAAAGAACAAACTTCAGTCTCGCCAAACTGTCAAGGACGAGAACATGACAGAATACAAACAAGAGATCAGACTAGATGTACAAGACTAGACAAGAAGTCAAGGTCGGCGTGGCCGAATGCATGGTAGGTGAACATGAATCAAGATGATCTTTACAACAATGACAAGTGTCGCGCACCTCCCTTCGATAAGCTCCCCTTCAAGTCATAGTTACTCGTTCGATGCGCGCTCCTAACTCCCAAACTGGCCGCCGGGCCAACTCGGAGCTTCGGCTGCTCACCGGGGCATAAAGGTCCCCCTTTACTCCTCCACAAGACCCTCTCCCAATTTGGGCCTAGTGGAAATTCCCTTTGGTCGATGAAAGTCCGGAATAGCTCCCCACACCTTGGTCGCTTTTCGGCTCGCACGCTTACTCACTAGTTTTTGGTCACTAACGGGCTTGCACCGTTCTCGGGGTTACTACACCCTATATATACTTCTGTGACTGTCCGCGGGGGTTTCACAAACAACCATGCCATTTTATGGCGAACCACCACGAAAACCCTCGATTCCCGATGATGAGTCGCGGTGAGTCTTGGCCCACTCACCACGGTCCCATTGGACCGTGATGAGTCCCAAGACTCCCCACGACTCCCACCACAAGGTCTTCGCCCCCATGGTGAGTCATATGCCACCCCCACTAAGTCCCACTAAGCTACCACCACCCCTCGTGGAACCACTCCCACCGCAACCCGATGTGCGGAGCTCCACCTAGTGAGCGCCTCCGCCTCCTTGAGTGCCTTGGGCACTCAAGGGTGCTTTAGCCCCCGCATCTATTGTCGCCACTTCCCCCACCATAGGGGCAACCCCTCTCATGTCCCGACCCCCCTGCCCTCAAGGCGAAGGGCCGCGACACACACCCCTACCAACAGGGAGTCGATGTCCTCATCGACTTGTTAATTTTGTAGAAACAAACATCCAAGTTGTGGCATCCCTTGCCCCTTGGGTGGGAGTCACCCGATTTCGGCACTACACAAACACACGATTAATCCAATTTACCTCTCCCACTTTGTAAGCTTAGCATGCATTCTACACACTAGCCAACCATACCATGCATCACCATTCCAAACAAAATAGGAACACACAATATTTGGCGTATCAGTGGCCAACTCAATACGAATCTCTTGACCCTTCAGTGCTCCCAAGTCCTTCAAACTGAAGGCAAAACAATTCATGTAAGCCCTCCGGAACCGCCGTATACGTCGTCTCTCTCCTCCGGTGACAATGGGTCCAATGTCAGGCTCCTAATTGTCCTCCGTAACTGCAACTTTAAAGTCCAGTGGGCTTAGAGGTAGAGGACGCGTCCAGTGGTTGCTATGTTGCAACCTCTTGAGCAGTACTCCCTACCTGCTCAGTCAATGACAAGGCCTCATCCTACCCCATCATCTCATCCTCGAGGACTTCCTCAACTCGAGAAAAATCCCCAACCTCATCCATCACCGCCACCTCAATGACAAGGCCTCATCCTGCCCCATCATCTCATCCTCAAGGACTTCCTCAACCCGAGAAAAATCCCCAACCTCATCCATCACCGCCGCCCTGGCTGCCAACTCCCTCTGAACCTCGAGCATCTCCCACGTGTGCCATGGATGTCTGCACCCCGTGGTCCTCTCATGCTCGCCCCCATTCACTGTATGTACCGTCTCGGTAGGCAGAGAGACCATCGAGGGAAGTGGACTCCGCACTTTGCGTTGCTCAGCCATATCCAAGCTGATAATCCAGGTCGAGCAATTGAGATCCATTGCTTGCCCCAACACTTGACGATGTGATGCCTCAGAAAGAGACAGCACCGCCGTGGTACCAGTGGTAAAACCATTGCCCGCTCACGCTCGTCAGCATTAGGCTCCACTATCTGCTGCAACTAATCATCCCACAGGAGGCCAGGTCCACTATCCCGGAAAGCATGCGATCCTGGGAAGCTGAGCAGTGTAGGTAATGCTGCTTGTGGTTGACCCACCTTGTTGACCACTGCCAAAGGCAAACGGTCATCGTGTCTCACATGCTAAGACTGCCTCATTTTGTCCAAAATGCTATCCACTGTGAGGTGTGCTGGCCGCTGCACCCCATCAAATGCACGCTTGAGCAGTGCGGGTGGCATCAAGTTAGTCCACCATAGCCGTGGACGATGAGCCCGTGACCCCACTACAGCTGCATCCAGCAACACTACTGACCCAAGCCATGACCGGACTTGATGCACACTGGCCATCACCCTGGCCCGAGAATCGCCCATCAGTGGCACATTCTCCAAGATGTATGCTGGAGATACAGCTTGGCTGCAAGTGGCGCAAAACCCGCACCATTTCCCAAAACAGACCCGACCTCGAGTCTCGCAATCCATTCCATGCCCGGCTGATGAATGCTCTTGGCAGGGCCAACCTGCCACTACCAGATCAATGGAGCCAACCCGCTCCAAGTCCTGCGCCCCCAGCAACGAAATGTCTACTGTCAAGGCCTGCTGATATCCACGAACTGCCGACACCGGCAACAACTCAGGGTACTGTTGCACCAACTGAGCAACATGGCAAAGTGAAACGTGTTGTGCAGTCTCATCCCTCTCCACATACAGGTAACGCCAAACTTGTACACTTACCTGCAATACAGCAGCCAATCCGGTGCTGATCCCGCCAAACAAGTCCAGAAGACAAATGCCTGTGGTGTCCAATGGAGACAACTGAGGTGATCATGGTGCAATCCCCGCACTCTCCTCCTCTCTTGACGGTACAAAGGCCTCTACCCAGGCTTGTTGCACACGTCTATCAGCAGTCTGCTGCAAATCCTTGCTCGTACCCCACAATGGAGTGTGAGCAACCATGGCAGGCAACTCCACCGTACCATGCATGTCATCTTGCTCTGCTGGAGGTGGCACATCCTTTGCTTGGGCATTGCCCTCCAACAACTCTCCAGGCCAACTAACTGTAGCTGTGAAGGCTGCTAGTGTTGGCATCTTGCCCCGCTAGGCAGCAGCAACACCCCCAATGAATGTCATAGGGAGCTGTACACGATGACCATCCCCTGACTGCCATCCAGGCCTGTAGGATGCTGACTCCTCCCAAAAATCCAGGGTGAAGCCCATGGGATACAATACTGCCTCACCAACGAGGACATCGTAAGAGACCGCGTCTGTCACAATGGCCTTGGCTCGCATCACTGAGCCATCTATAGGATGATCCGGCTATAGTCTAATGGCCAACTCACGTCGTGTCATGCCCCGAGCCTGCTCTGATCCTCCCAGAGATGTCTGTATCTGGAAGGGACAAGGCTCCATATCTGCCTCCATGAGGCCCAAACCTGCAATAGCGGCTCTGCCCAACATCAGTGGCTGAGCTCCCGAGTCCAACAAGACCCACAGTGGCCGGTACCTCTTGCCTGCCGGTCCACTCAAAGAGAAAATGTCATCCTGGTTGTCTAACAAGACAACTCCAAGTGTCACCATGGCGCGCTCAAAGGCTGGCCTAGCTGGCAGCTCCGTCAACCTGGCAGCTGCAGCTTGTCATGGCGCAGCCGTGGCAGTCTTGACCCTCAAATCTGAGGATCCCTCTGCCACTACACCTTCCACTAACTCCGCAGAAGATGAAGTGACCTCCCCACTCTCACAGAGTGTTGCTGCTAGTCTGAACACTACAGCTGGTCTTACCCCCGGCGTCGTAATCATGGTTATCGAGAATAGTGGGGCCTGACAAACAGAGGTGGCCGCCCCCAACAACACACTAGCTGCACTAGCCTTGGCAGCAGGTGTCAGTGCTGCACGTGTAGCTCTTCCCAATGACACAATAACCTCCGCCTCGGTATCCGTGGGTGAGAATTAGGTGCCATGGATGTCGTCGACACTGTCTCCGCCAAAATGAATGATTGAGGCAACCTAGCCTGACGGCTTGCCTCCCCACGCTGCGGATCCAACTCCACCTCTACACCTCGTGGCTCAGGAACTTGTGCAGCTCCTCGAGTGACGGCTGCAGCAGACTCCACCTGCACTAATGGTAGTGCTGCCCCACACATAAACTCCCATCTCTCCTCCGTCAGGATGACGTTGCTGAGGAGGAACAGGAGGTGGACCCTCAGGTCTTGGAGCTGGTACCACTTGAGTTGTGGCCATGGCAGCAAGCCTTTGCTCTAGCTGCTGAAGCCTGTTGGCCATGCCTTGGTCAACGTCCTAACCTCCACATCTTTGGCCATACTGTGCTTGCCCTCATCCTGCACCTCGTGCCTAAGCACCTCGTCCTCTCTGAGGTGCTCCACCTCGCCCTCAGCCACCATTGTTCCTTTGCAACTGGCCTCGCTAACTCAGGGTGCAAGTCATAACACTAGGCATCTCCATGCCCATACTTGCCACAATGCCCACACTGCAATTGTGCAAGCTGTGTTTGTGCCGGCCCTTTGCCACTTTCTGGGCAATCTTTCTTGACATGGAGTCCTCCACATGTCCAACACACCACCTCCGCCTGTTGTTGGCCAACAAATGAAGGGAGAGACCCCTGCATCTGAGGTCCTCTCTGCCCTTCCCTGAGCTTCACCTGAACCCCCTTGTTGCCTTGAGCACGTTGAGGTAGTGGTTGGCTAGGAGCACCACTACCCCGTGGTGTCTCATTAGCAAATCCCACCATGACCACTCGTTCCTCCACCATGTTGAGCTCTATCCGCTCTGCCAGCAAAAACACATTTGCTAAGGTGGGTTGGGCCGCTTGTAGGAGAGTTGCATCCCGCACCCTTCTCCTCAGCTCCTTGTCCAATATCCCATACCAGAATTGGACTGCCTGAGCTTCCGTAACCCCTTGGGTTACATTTATCAAGCGCCTCATGTGAGTGCAAGCCTCCCTCAAGCTCTCAGTCGGCTTCCGTTGGAACTCTTGCAAGCTCCGCAACTTCTCTGTCCTCACCCCTTGGTAGTTCCCTCTCAACTCTTCGAAGAACTCCACAACAGGGTTGAAGGCAGACACGGGTATTAGTGCTGGTGTGGTAGTGGCTTGGGTGGACGTCGTAGCTACTATACCACTAGTCCCACTAGTCCCACTGCTGCTTGCTGAAGCTGCCGGTGCAGCGGTAGGTGTAGCCACTGCCCTCGTGGCTCTAGTGCCCCTAGTGATGGAGACATAGTCGGGTGACCAGTATATCCTCCACTCCTCGATCTCAACCTCATGCCCCCGCCTGAACTCATGGTAATCATCCATAGGCGGCCCCTCAAGGTACTGAAACAGCCCTTTCCATGCCATGAAAGGCGTAAATAGTTGTGGATTGCGCATTTGCTGCAAATCACACCAACTATCAAACTCTTGGATAAAATCATCCAACTCGATGGTGCCCACCGCCCCAGAGTACCTTCGTGGCCCCTTAGTAGCTTCATACATCTCCTCCATTGTGTCCCACAACAATGGCAAGGAAACAACTTGTACCGCCGGTATGAGTCCTTCTGATTCACAATCCGAATCAGAACCTTCCGTAGAAGACACAGGAGGTGAAGATGGCCTAAACCGCATACCTCGTCTCATGTATCCACTAGTATCGCTAGTGCTCGAACCGGCACTGTCCCCAACAACTAGTGGCACCTCCGTGTTGACAAACTGACACTCAACCGGTCATGAACATGTCCCTAACCCCCTCTCCACAAGGTAACCAGATAAAGAACCTATTGCGGCTTATGGTTTGGAATACTAGGTTCCTAACATAGCCTACACCTGTACCTGCATCCACCGCAAGCACTCCTATGGTTGGCTGGTCATCACCTCCAACCTCACCACATGAGAAACAATGATGGTTTGACTGGTCATCACCCCAGCCTCACCATCGACAGCATGCTCTAGGACTGGCTGGTGATCAAATCCGGACCAATCACCTATAAAAACAAGCGCCCACACAAAACTAACATGGCGCACAGTCAAGCATGCAGGTATGGAGGGGATCCAAACACAAGAAATCAGAACGACAACTCCCCCATACCAAAAACAACTCCACAGTGTTGCTCCTGCAAGGACACCCCAGCCCAAACCCAGACTGACTCTTGCCTCCACCTACGGAAAGGTCTTGGCCTAATGAGAGGGTGGAAACTACAAGGAAGAGAAACTAAAGCAATGCCTAACCCTAGCATACCCTCATCCCAACACTCTTCCTCTTCTCTCTTCTCTCACTTGCATGACCATGGGAATATCATGAAGATACTACTCGAACCGCCCTGCACGAGCTTCAAAATTTGGCCTTCAAGACCACATGCCAGTCTTTAGGCAGTCCACCAGTGCCTCCACGAGTCAGCACAGGTCGTCCACATGGGCCACCACAGACCAGCACAGGCCCACACAGATCACTGGTCAAAGCCGTCACAGCCCCACACAGGCCACAGCCTGTCACAGCCCTACACAGGTCACAGGGTCATAGCCCCACAGGCCGCAACCCTGTCACAGCCCGTCACAGCCCCAAAGCCACATGTCACAGCCTGTCACAGCCCCCCACGGCCACAGGTCACAACCCCAAAGGCCACAGGCACAGCCTGTCACAGCCCTACAAAGGTCACAGGGACACAGCCCCAAAGGCCATAGCCTGTCACAGCCCCTCACAGCCCCATAGGCCACAGGGCACAGCCCGTCACAGCCTGTCACAGCCCCAGACAGCCCGTCACAGCCCCACAGGCCACATGGCATAGCCTGTCACAGCTCGCCACAGCCCCACCGGCCACAAGGCACAGCCCGTCACAGCCCCATCCATGGCCACTCATAACAGTTTAGCCATTTCTCCAAGGGGTTTAGCCACGCCAAGCTAGGGCATAGCCTGTCATAGCCCCTCACGGCCCATCAGAACGTGTCACAGCCCCACAGGCCATATGGCACAACCTGTCACAGCCCCTCACAGCCCCTCACAGCGTGTCACAGCCCCACAGGCCACAGGGCATAGCCTGTCACAGCCCGCCATAGCCTGTCACAGCTCGCCACACTGTCACAGCCCATCACAGCCTGTCACAGCTCGTCACAGCCCCATCCATGGCCACTCATGACAGTTTAGCCATTTCTCCAAGGGGTTTAGCCACGCCAAGCTAGGGTTTGTGTCTCTTGGACTCTAGGCTTCTTTGTACCTAGCTATGGCGGCTGTGAAGAAATCAGCAAGGTATTCTTGCTCTTTCGGCTCCCACACACCACCAATAGTAGCCCTAAGCCATGAGGAAGATGGTTGCCACAAACCAAGCCTTCTTTCTCACTTAGACTCCCCAAACACGCCACTAAACTCAATGGCAAATAACCAAGCCTTGCTGGTTTCCAGCCCTTGTGAGCACTCATTCAAGCGTTTTCTTTGGCCATAGCATCTGTCTTAGAGCCTATTCCAGCCCCCTACACCTGCCACTTCAAGAGCCATGCTCTATCTAGGCTTGAGTTCGAAACCCCAACTCAGAACACGCTCTACAAGTGTCGGACTGACATCACAAGAGTAGATCAGCCCCTTACCTTCTCTTCTTGCACTCCCAAACCTGAAAGTACAAGCCTTCAAACAGGCTGAAAGCATGCTCCACACATGCATTGCCCTCACATAAGGGAAGTCAGCCCTTCCCTCTTCCTTGCTTGCCCTCCAAGCTTGAAGATGGAAGCTTCAATGAGCTGAATACATGCTCCACACATGCAACCTCTTCACACAAGAGGTATTAGCCCCCTATCTTGGCTCCTTGATGCTCTCTAAGACAAGACTAAGCACTCCACAGCCTTTACCAAGCTCCAGAAACCCTAAGGCTTACATTTCCAGCCACAAGACACTCCTCTTGTGGTGCAAGAGCTCTTCTTCCAAGCTCTGAAACCTTAGGTGCAGATTCCATGGCCTTGCCGCACCTCTTAGCTCCTGTTCCAGCCCTGCTCTTGCCATGACAAGAGCCCTCTTACCGCTGGAGTTTCAGATTGAAACCCCCAACTCAACATAGCCACAAATGCATTGGCTTGCATACAAGAGAAATCAGCCATCTCTCTTCACTCATACCTCCTTATGAGCTTGAAGTTGGAGCTCCCGATAACTGTGACTTGCATCTAACACCCTCGCAGCTCCACACTCACCACACTTGGCTGCCATAGCGTCGAGCTATGCAACACCGCTCTTCAACACAGGCTGCCGCCTCTATATCCATTGCAAACCTGAAACCTGTTCGCCATCGTACCCTATCCGCTTTGGATAGGCTCATGCACTGATCCCTGCACTCTAAGCTGAGTTGCTTCTCATCTGAAAACTTGGGCCAATCCCAAATGTCAATATGTAAAAGCTAGCTATTTTCTAGCTAGTTTCACACTAGTGGTAAAATAACTTGACACTCGATTCTTGAACCTCCTCGACTTAAGCACTGCCTCCACCTCATACTCAGGTTCATTTTCATGATCCAACAGCACAGGTGGCGGACACAACACTTGAGGCCGATTCGGACGCGCTTCATCTTTGAAATAAGGCTTCAAAAGGGAGACGTGGAATACCAGATGCACCTTGCTATTTGCCGGCAGCTCCAATTCATATACATCCTCATTCATAACCTTCCGGATGCGAAAGGGTCCCGCATACGGAGGTACGAACTTCGGACTCACTTCCGAAGGTAGTCGAAATTTTTTGATGTTCAACCAGACCTCCGTGCCTGCCTCAAACTTAACCTCCCTCCGCTTCCGATTCGCCTGCCGTTCATACCGTTTCCTAGCTTTGGCAATGTTGTACTTTGCGAGCTTCAACAAACGCTCGCGTTCTTCCAGCACTGTCGCTGCTGCCGGTTGGGCGGCCCAACTTGTCGGCACCAGAGGTGCTTTTCCATAGACCAATACGAAAGGGGAAACTCCCGTTGCGGAATGTTTTGTGTTATTATAACATAACTCTGCCGCATCCAAGTGCTCCACCCAGTCCGATTGGTCAGCCGACACGTAATTCCGCAAGATCTGCTTCACCACGGAATTCACCCTTTCCGTTTGGCCGTCCGTCGTAGGTCGGAAGGCAATGCTCATTTTGAGCCTCGTCCCCATTTTCTTCCAAAGTGCCCTCCAAAACTTACTTGTGAACTTTGGATTGCGGTCTGAGACAATATCCTTCGGGAGTCCATGATGCTTGAAGACGTGGGCGAAGTAAAGTCGCCCCGTTTCCTGCACCGTTGCCGTCTCCTTGGTGGGGATGAAATGGCCCATTTTACTGAACCTATCCACTACCACCATGATTGCATCGAATCCTTTTGATAACGGCATAGCAGTCATGAAATCCATCAAGACACTTTCCCAAGACCCCTCTGGAATCCGCAAGGGTTGTAACAGCCCCGCTTGCTTTTTGTACTCGCTCCGGTTTTGTTGGCATGTGGTGCATGTCTTGACATACTCCTCGGCCTCCTCCCTCAGTTTGGGCCAGAAATACTCTTTCTTCAAGAGTGTCGCGGTGCGCTTGGCTCCGCCGTGGCCCGCAAGCGGGCCATCATGGCATTCTCTTAAGAGACTATCTCTGATCCCTCCCTTTGGCACGTAAAGATGCTTTTGCTTGTATCGGAGCAGTCCATTTTGCAAGTGGAACTGCGATTTAACCCCCATCCTCAAGTCCCACATCACGGACTTCGCCATTTCATCCTTCTGGTAAGCCTTCCGGATCTTCCTTTGGAGCGCCGTCTCGCCCCCGTACACCATCATGAGCTGCTACTTTCTACTTAAAGCATCGGCCACCACATTGTCCCATCCCGGTTTGTACTGGATATCCACGTCGAACAGTGCCAAAGTGTCTTGCCACCTAATTTGTTTTGGGGACAACTTAGGCTGCGTGGCAAAATACTTCACCGTGACATTGTCCGTGAACACCTTCACCGGGTTGGAACCAATATAGTGGCGCCAAAACTCAAGACAATGCACCACCGCCTTCATTTCTTTCTCGTGCGTTGGGCACCGCCGCTCCACTTCATTCAGTTTCTTACTTTCGTAAGCCACTGGACGTCCATCCTGTATGAGTACACCTCCAATCGCGAAGTCCGACGCATCCGTATGAATCTCAAATGGGCGGTCGAACTCCAGGATTTTCAGGACAGGAGCTTCCGCCATCCGCTGCTTCAACTCGGCAAAAGCTTGGCCACAAAAGATGTTCCATACCCAGACTTTGGATTTACACAGGAGGTCTGACAACGGCCCCGCGATGTCGGCAAAATTTCTCACATACTTTCGGTAATAGGAGGTGAGTCATAAGAAGGATCGCACTCCTGGGACCGAAGTCGGAGGCTCCCAGTCCAAGATTGCTCTCACCTTTTTGTCATCCATTTTGATCCCATCATGTGTAATCACATGCCCCAAGAACTCCACTTTTGTGACCCCGAATTCGCACTTTGAAGCTTTGGCATACAGCTTCCTTTCCCGTAATTTCTGGAACACCCTTTTGAGGTGCTCCAGGTGCTCTTCCTTTGTTTTCGAGTACACCAAGATGTCGTCGATGTACACGATCACAAAGTCGTCCAACCACTCCTAGAAAAGGCTGTTCATTAGCGTGCTAAAGGTTGTGGGTGCATTGGTGAGCCCAAAAGGCATCACCAAGAACTCATAGGAACCATACCTTGTCCTGCACGCGGTCTTTTTCCTCATCTCCTTCCGCCACTCGAATTTGATGATATCCGGAGCGCAAATCGATCCGACTGAAATACTTCGCTCCTGCCAACCGATCGAAGAGGTCATCGATCCTTGGCAAAAGATATCAATTTTTGATAGTCACCTTATTCAGAGCCCTGTAATCGACACACATCCGCAGCGTCCCATCCTTTTGTCTGCGAATAGCACCGTGGCTCCGTAAGGTGACTTATTCGACCGGATGTACTCCTTTGACATTAGATCCTTAAGCTGAGTCTTCAGTTCGACCAACTCTCTGTGGCTCAACCGGTAGGGTGCCTTGGCAGGCGGCTCCGATCCCGGTATCACCTCAATCTTGTGGTCAACTCCCCTTCGCGGTGGCAAGCCGCTTGGTAAATCCTCCGGCATCACATCCTGATATTTCTCCAAAATCCCCTTGATCCAATCTGGGCTCGACTCCCCATCGCCTTTTCCATTCACTTGTCTTACGTAAAGCAAAAATTGGGGCTCGTGTGGCTCCTCCACGGCCCACTCCTTTGCTGATAGTACATTTATTCGTCCTCCCACTGGGTTGGGCGCCTCCAAAACTCGTAAAACTTCGCTACCATTCCCACACGGTAGCGTGACTGTTCTCTTGCGGCCATCTATGACCGCTTCTGATTTGCTCAAAAAAGTCATCCCTAAAATGAGATCCACTCCATCGATCTCGCAAATGGTGAAGTTCTCACGTCTGTCCCAACTCCCGAGCTAAAGAGGAACATCGAACGCCAACCTCGTCGCCAATTGTGGTTCTCCTTTAGCAAAATGCACCTCAATAGAAGCCCCCACATCACTTGTTGGGAGTCCCAGCTTCCGTGCCGTTGCCGGTGTCATGATGGAGTGCGACGCTCCTGTGTCCACCAACAATGACACGTTAGTTCCGGAAATTATCCCACTCACGAACAATAACTGACTCTCTTTACGCAGGGCGCCAGTATCCTGATACAACTCACAAGAGTAGTTGCCTACCTTGCAAGTCTTGGCAACCACTGCCTCCACCAAGCGGCTAATGGAATCCTCGGACAACTCCGTGGTTGCCCGAGTCATGTTCAATTGTCGGGGTTTCGCGCACTTCTTTGCCATGTGCCCGGGTTCCCCGCAATTAAAGCACACTCCATCGAAGGTCGCCTTCTATCCGCCATAAGCCGCCACACCTGGTTTTTCTTTCGGGGCACCGGGTGTCGTTTTGACGTGTGAGGGCCCTCCCTTCGATTTCCATGTGCCATTGTCACCGCGTGGCCTATCCCACTTTTTTTCCGGTCGGAAGGAGTCACCTTCTCGCTGGACCTTCTTGTTGTTCAGCTCCGTACGGCCTTGTCTTCGCCCCTAGGGACATCCGAGAAACATTCAGCCCTTTCAATTGCCTCGTTCAAAGTCTTAGGTGGCTTCTCCTCCAACTTCCGTCTGGCCCATGGGGCCAGTCCCGCCACAAAGTTGAAGACCATTTCTGGTTCTGCCATGTCCGCGACTTCGAGCAACAGCACATTGAAAGCCTGAACATATCCCCGAATGTCATCCGTTTGCTTCAAATTCCTCATCTTGTCCCGGGCGAGCCAAGATGCGTTGATGGGCACAAACTGTCTCTTCATGAGTTCCTTGAACCCACTCCAGTTCAAGGTCTCCGGGTTTGGACCTCGGTCGTGAAGGTGTTTCTGCCACCATTGTTGAGCATAGCCCCTCAAATAGGTGGGAGCCACTTCCACCCGATCCTCGTCACTCAACTTGGCCGCCGGGAAGTACTGCTCTAGCTCCAAGAGCCAGGTGTTGAGTGCCTTCCAATTTCGGATGCCCTCGAAGGTGCCGGGTTCCTTAGGCTTCACCTTAAACTTTGCCTTAGTGGAAGTGGCATTAGCCACCTTCAACACGTCTTTCAATGTCCCACCAAACTGCGCCAACAACCCTTCCCAAAAGGCTGCTGGCATGGGAGGCATTTGTTGGTCTGTCGGAGCTCTCAGGGATTCCTCGGGCTCCGACTCCTCAGATTCCTCCCGTTCTTGAGCGGCCTCGCTTCCGAAGGCATGCATCGCTTCCTCAAATGGCCGCTTCGGTGACACGTCGCCCCCATGATGAGATTGTGCACTGAACTCTAAGCTCTGATACCAAGTGTCGCGCACCTCCCTTCGGTAAGCTCCCCTTCAAGTCATAGTTACTCACTCGATGCGCACGCCTAACTCCCAAACTGGCCGCCGGGCCAACTCGGAGCTTCGGCTGCTCACCGGGGCATAACGGTCCCCCTTTACTCCTCCACAAGACCCTCTCCCAATTTGGGCCTAGTGGAAATTCCCTTTGGTCGATGGCAGTCCGGAATAGCTCCCCACACCTTGGTCGCTTTCCGGCTCGCATGCTTATTCACTAGTTTTTGGTCACCAACGGGCTTGCACCGTTCTCGGGGTTATTACTCCCTATATATACTTCTGTGACTGTCCGCGGGGGTTTCACAAACAACCATGCCATTTTTTGGCGAACCACCACGAAAACCCTCGATTCCCGATGATGAGTCGCGGTGAGTCTTGGCCCACTCACCATGGTCCCATTGGACCGTGATGAGTCCCAAGACTCCCCACGACTCCCACCACAAGGTCTTCGCCCCCATGATGATTCCTATGCCACCCCCACTAAGTCCCACTAAGCTATCACCACCCCTCGTGGAACCACCCCCACCGCAATCCGGTGTGCGGGGCTCCACCTAGTGAGCGCCTCCGCCTCCTTGAGTGCCTTGGGTACTCAAAGGTGCTTTAGCCCCCGTATCTATTGTCGCCACTGCCCCCACCACAAGGGCAGCCCCTCTCGTGTCCCGACCCCCCTGCCCTCAAGGCGAAGGGCCGCGACAACAAGAGTACAAAATACTGGAACTCGACTCGGATACTGCAATGCTAGAAACTGGACTGGAATACCAGATACTGGAAACTGGACTGGATACTGGAAGCTGGACTGAAGTACTGGACTTGGAACAAGAGTAGCTTGAACTTGTGTTGGCGAGACTGAAGAGTGTCTAATCTCGTCTCCTATATATACTGGCTACTAAGAAGCTTCCCCAAGAAGCTTCCCCTATGGAGGTTTCTTGTTGGAGAAGTTTCTTTAAACAAATGAGGTATCTTGATTGAGAAGTTTCCTCCAAAAGAAGCTTCCTGAATAGTTTCCCAAGTTACTCTTGGTAATTTGGTAAACTCCCGATAACTTGGTAAGTAATGGTAAATCATGGTAGATCATGGTAAATCACGGTAAGTCATGGTAACTTTTGGTAACATGGTAATTTGATAATTTCTGGTATTTACTCCTGATAAGTTCCTCTGGGCTATGTCTGTGGCACATATTATAGAATTCACATTCTGTCATGATAGATATCCGCATCAGTCCATTCACTATAAACGTGACAAATATGAACACCCGATACATGCCATTCACCAACACGGATGGAACACGGCTCCCCTGACCATTATTACAGCAGGTGTAAGAGGAGCCGCACAAAGCCACAACGTCCAAATCCTTAAAGAGAACCTCAAATTACCCCCAAAACACACCACCCCCCTTCTATGCACCATGCACTTTACAACAATCACTTTGCTCACATCATTTACTGTCAGCAAACGCAAGATTGAAAGTGACCAGCTAGCCACAATGACACCGTCTTGGTTACGATCACCCCTGAAAAGGGGCACTACCCGCATGGGGAAGAGGCTCTTAGTTACACTAGCTCCGGTTGGCGTCATATATACATGTAAGCCCCCAAGTGGCCTGTTATTTTTTCCCCTTTTAATGTTGAATCTCAGTGGGCTAAGCTTTTCTTTTCCTTGGAAATGAAATGGGAAAAAAAGAGGACGGAGAACGGAATGAGGGTTAAGGTTAGGCGCTAGGGTTAGGGTTGGGCGATGGTGTGGGGTGAGGTTTGTGATTTTTGTGTGACTGCTCTCAGATGCTTTGCCAGGGCAACCGATGCTGCTGTGACTCAATCCCTGCATGGAAGAGCTCTCTTGGTCTTCTTCTTGCTGTTCCTTTTCTTGGGAGTTTGAGCTGCACGCGGAGATGGAAGATTGACGTTGAGAGGCAGTGTTGGATGCACAAGGGCTGCCATGGCAGTAGATCTTATGGAGCAGTATGACATTCGTGCTACTGCGGAGTATATAGTTGGCCGTGGCTTCTGCAGGGTTGCTTTGCAGTTCCCTGACGATCTGCTAGAGCATAGCGTGGCTGTGACAGCGGCACTGCGGGTTGCCGTGGGTGAGAGGGGGGATGGGTTGCAGCTGTATGTGATGGCAGACACTAGCTATGGAAGCTGCTGTGTTGACGAAGTGGCAGCTGCCCATGTGGATGCGCAGTGCGTGGTGCACTATGGTCATGCTTGCCTGAGCCAGACTTCGAGATTACCAGTTTTGTTCGTGTTTGGAAAGGCGAGCGTCGGCGTAGCGAATTGTGCAATGCAGATTTTGGAAATTCGGTCCCTCAAGAAGAAGCCTATTCTAGTTCTTTTTGGGTTGGAATATGCCCATGCGCTTCACGACATCGAACAGGAGGTGACACAGAGTCTCGGAGCTCAAGTGGAAGAAAGTGGACAGGTTGTGTTTGCAGACGTTCCGTGCCATGAGATGGAGCCCTCTGTATCCTTCAGATATATCAGTGAGCAAGGAGGAACAAAAGTGGGAATTGCTGGGGAGTGTACACGACTAGACATGGCTGGGTGTTCAGGGTGCCAAATGAGTCACAAGTCTGGTGAAGACGAAAACGTGAGAGGCAATATTACTGGCCCAACTCCGGATCTGTCACGCGATTTTTCAATAGCTGAAGTTCAACACGTGCAACAAAAGAGCTCTGATTCGAGATGTCAATTACGACCCTCCAACTGCGTCTGTGATCACGATCTTTCTCTTGCAGAAGAGGCGAGAAAGAGAGTAACGAGTGCTCAAGAAGGGGCGAGTTCCAAACACAGTCTAGGAGGAATGAGATGGTGTTTTCCAGGGCACCATAAGATGGAAGATTATGCGATACTTTGGATTGGAGAAGAAGGCCCCGCACTGACAAATGTGATGCTCACATACAATACTAGTGAGGTTGCAAGATATGACCCCAAGAGGAACTTGTTGGTAGCTGACTTGGCCAGTAGCAGCAGAGATTTGATGCGCAGATATTACCTTGTTGAGCGGGCCAAAGATGCCAACATGGTGGGTATTGTGGTTGGTACTCTGGGTGTTGCTGGCTATGGTGAAGCAATCCAGCGTGTGCGAAACATTGTGGAGACAGCAGGCAAGTGATTTCTTGTATCCCCAGTACCTGACTTGAGAGCAAACTATGAACTGTTTCAGTGTAATATATCTGGCTGAAAGTGACCTGCTAGCTGCACCAAAATGCATGACAGCCCAGTGAAATGATATCATTTCAGCAGAGTACAGTCCTGTCACTTTCTCTGCATGCACAGTTGCAACTCAGTGCCAGTTATAGATAGCAACGTACTGTCAGCGCCGATGGGAGTCTTTTGAATGGCCACATTTTGAAGCCCGTGATTCCTAGCAAAAATGGGGAAGAGACTGCCAGTTGCC
The DNA here is from genome assembly GCA_030704615.1 of Takakia lepidozioides. Taxonomy (NCBI): domain Eukaryota; kingdom Viridiplantae; phylum Streptophyta; class Takakiopsida; order Takakiales; family Takakiaceae; genus Takakia; species Takakia lepidozioides. The sequence continues at coordinate 47,407,159 of CM060734.1, read as the reverse complement.
CTGCTCCCCAAAGTTACAGAGGCGGCCCAGGTGTAGAAACTTACTTGTTTGGGTATTTGGAATGTCACTCGAACAGTTTCATGTTTAATAGAGTTTATCTGTTAATTACTTACAGAATTAATCTTATTGCAGGCAAGAAGGCATATACAATGGTTATGGGGAAACCCAATCCAGCAAAATTGGCAAACTTTCCAGAGTGTGATGTGTTTGTGCTGGTTGCGTGTGCACAAACTGCACTTTTGGACAGCAAAGAATATTTTGCACCCCTCATCACACCCTTCGAGGCAGAAATGGCTTTTGTAGAAGGCAGGCAATGGACTGGAGCCTTTTGCCTGGAGTTTGGGAAGCTGCCGGAGTTCACTGCAAATGAGTTCAACAGGCCACTTCCAGGTGCGTGTATAGATCCCATATGACTTCTGAGTTTATTGTAATTATGTCATTTCTGATTGGATGGTGGAAGTCAGCACTGGTGTGCATATAATGCATGCTGCACAAGACACTACATGTAGGTGTATACATGACCTTTCCCACAAAAATGTCAGCACAGTCGTTAGATGTGATGGTACTGAAGGATTGCCTTATCAATGGAACCCACAGCAGGTGGTGGCACAGAGGAGGACTCTACAGCAATGTTATTGTCTGGCACTGCAGAACGAGCTCTTAAAGTGCATTCGGGGTCTGCATTGGCTGTTGTAAGTTCTGGACGTGTCAATCAGGGTGTAAAATCAAGTGCTGAGTACTTAGCATTGCGAAGTTATCAAGGCTTGGAGTTACCTAACTCACAGGCAGTAAAGGTCCCTTCAGAGCAGGAGTCTGATGAGCCAACTGTGCCAGCCAGTTATGGTGCTGTTGTGGGTAGAAAAGGGCGGGCATCCGGTTATCAAGATGAGGAGAGAACTCGAGAAACTTGAGGGAGGGCTTAATCAGTCTGAGAGGAAGAAGAAAAAGGGTGGAACAAAGAATTGGTGCGAACGGACAACACTATTGTGGGACAGATCTGGAGGTTGGAGTCAAAATTATGACTCTTACTGCCATTGCTGATGCCTTTGGAGTGGATATCAGCATGTATGCAGTCCCCTGGTTCCCCTTTATGATCTAAACAGGTGCAGGGTGGAGGACGCGATGTATTACCAAACATGCTCCTTGTAGCTCACAAACTGCTCCTCAGTTCTGTTAGATGGATGTGGGTCCATTACTCGTGGTGGTTTGTCCGGACCTGGCAAGCCTAAGCTCCCACTTCGACTGGTTGAGAAACTATTGACAAAAGCATAGTCAGCCTGATGGGTGAAACACTAAGGTCACAAGACTGATAGCTGTAAGTCGAGAGAGCTATTCATACATTAGTGCAAGTAATCCATGATACTTTCGGTATACAAGTTCCCCCACCCAACCATAGTGATTGCAGTCCTGCACCTTTGTGAGGTTGCAAGCTGTCCCTGCTTTGCCAGTCGGACAACAAAAGAGTGTTTGACTGGTTTGTAATATATTTGCTGGTGGTTGGATGATTGTACAATAGGCAAGCAGGACACTTCTGGTACTATGAAGCCTTTTGAGGTGGTTCTACATAGCGATCCAGTGCAGGCACATAGTAGACTCAAAATACGAAGTGTTTGGAGCAAAAAATGCACAGGTACAATACATGTAACTTATCTATGACAACAATTGATTTGTATCTTGCCATACTACAATAGTTCCTTTAGAGCCAATTTAGACTTGAGAAAAGTTGGATGCAGTTATATTTCATGCGGTATTACCCCAGTCTACCTCCAATGTTTGATCTTCAAGCAGTTGTTTGATAAGAGGTGTACTCAAGCATGTCAAGGTAGAGATCTACTAAGTATGTGTAGTGGGTGACCTCTGGAATAATGAATGAACATGGCTTTGAAAAGTTGAGTCAGATGGACTGGCCTCAAAACTCAGTACATGTACTGTACAACTTCCAGCTCTCGACTCTAGACTGTGCTTAAACCACAAGAGGGGAATTACACAGTTTAGAAACAGAAGATATCCACAGTAGCTGAGAGCTCAGTATCAGTTCCACCTCCTATCCATTCAAAAAAAGGAGATACTGGGCCACATCATCTATTTCAAATCTGACGGTGAAATCAGTGAGGACATTAAAGCTTGATTTCCTTTCCAGAACAGGTGATCATATTAGGTACATCCTAGGCGAATGACTGCATCACATAGCATTAAGAAATAAATTATACATAAATGCCCATCTTGTCATAAGTTACAGAAACTGAATCCACATCTTGCAATGAACCCCACCTTTATTCAAAACTAGGGGTATACTACATGGTTGCCCTTCAGTAATGCCCCAAATGGATTGCACACCTCTTGTCTCAAATTTGTGACATTGCACAAGTGATAGAATCGCAATCACAACCCTATTCCATAATGTTACCAATTGAAGATTGAACTGGAGAAGGGAAAACTTGTCCTTAAAATGTCTAAATCATGTAGACAAGAATACTAGGAATTGCCACCACAAATTTACCCTAAAAAGAGATACAGCAAATGTACAGGGACATTCTATCTGAACACAAATATCACCACTATGTCCGACTGTACTACCAATGGTCTTTGGATGGCACTTCACTACTGAACACAAGCAGCACTTAGAAGCTGAAATGGAAGATTACCACCTACAATATGCTGAAGAGGGACAAAATTAAGCATTATTCCTATTCAGCCAACATGAATCCCTACCTAGCAGCTGCAACCGAATGATTGAAGCTGTCATGGCAGTGCAAGCACAAGAAATAGTCCCATCCAACTTAAATAATTGGACAGGTCATCTTTGAGACAACACAAATGCCCCATCTCCCCCCAGTCACTTTAACCACAAATGATGCTGGTAGCTCGTACGAATAAATAGAAACCCAAGATGGTGAGAGGTAGAGCTCTATTGGTAGGCGCACTAAGATTCGCCGACTCTAAGGTGAAGGTGAAAGTCTTCCATTGCAGCAACCCGCCCAGATGCATCGGACAAAACTGCAGGTAAATTGAATCTACACGTCAAATTGAGACAGGCAACATACATGTGAAAAGAATGCTTTGTACAGTTGGCCACAACTCTTGCCTACAATGAATCTGCACGTGTTCCAGCTCTGAAGGCCTCTGCAGCTGCCCATGTGAGTTCTCCAAAATACAAGCCAAGCCTTCTAGTTTGAGGTGGAGTTTGGAGTGTCTTGAAGGGCTTTGCATAAGGTGGGAGAGTCAGGAAGGGAAGGTGGTAAATGATGATTCCGGCCTTGACAAAATAACACACCTGCCGGGATCGCGCCCCTGTTTGGCAGGCCTGTCTTCAGCTCCATTCTCTGGTGTCGACATTGATGGACTTCTGGAGATCACTTTTGAAGGGGTTCTGGCAAAGAAAATGCGGCGCGATGAGTTACCAGGAGGAGTGGAAGATTCCTGTGACCCTGGGTCTGGGCTCACCAAGGACGTGGACGTGGCAGCCCCGAGCAAGAACCGCATTGCAACCCTGCTCGCTGTCATCACCTCAGTTTTGGCTTGCCTCAACTGCAAACCCAAGTGCCAATTGCCAGATAGTTGTCAAAAACCTTCTAGAACATCAACCACAGCATCTTTCAGCACAAGCATTGATGGATCAGGCCAGACATCGAAGGATAAAGAGTTGTCTTGACTGCTCAAAGGCCTATAGGACTCTCACAAATATGATTGTACTTCAGTTTTCAATTCAGAAGCTGGCCTTGCCTGAAAATTCCCAGCAACACTGGCAAATGGATCGAAAGAGTCTGCCAAGCTTTAAGCCACAGGATAATGGTGATCCAAAGAGGTATACTTGCACCTCCCCATCACTGCAGTATAATGTGACCAGCAGGCACAGCTTTTGTTGCAGGAATACAGGCAGACCTACCTAAGCAGGCTCATGGAGGTATTGCCTGGAGGAAAGAACATTTGCAGAAACCAAGGTCTGCACATAGCATTGAACTGGTATTCACCAGAACACTACAGGTATCTCAGATTACTGACTGCTACACAACCATACCAAACTTTATAATCCCACACAGTTAGAGGGTAAGGTTCATTGTTAGCGGGAGGGTGGCACAATACCCACAAGACTCCCTAGCCTAGCAAGAGGATAAGCGACTCTAGGACAATGTGTCAAACATGGGGTTTCTGTGATCAAATGAACCACACTCGGATCATGTCCAAGCACAGGATTTTCAACATGTAGGACTGAAATGGCTTGATCCAATTAACTTACCTCCTGTTTTTGGCCTTGCTCAATCCTTTGGAGGGATACTATAAAAAGAACAGCTGAATCTCAAATTAGTTCTCCCCGGAAACTTTTAAGACCAACAAGGGGTACTGCAGAGGTACCTTAAGGACTTCTCCAATGAGCACCAAGCTGACAATCAGACTACAGGTAAATTTGAAGTTTTCCAATACAGCAGATACCCTCTTTGCAACCATCAAAAGATTCCATGCACATCCTTCTGCTTGGTCTGAGGATCATGACCATTCTAAAAGCTGTGAAACTGGATTTAGGGATGAATCATCCCGTCATAATGGTAAAGAGGAAATAGGATAATAGCTTTATAAGGAATTTCACATACATAGGCAGGTTCTACCACTGGACAAGCCTTAGTGAGTCCCATTATGATCTACTCTTCCCTCCCCATTTATTCTAGTCAAAACTTGGGTGTGAGGTCAATGCCCACTAGAATACTATGGCAAGCAAACTCTGGTGAATTCACTTTGCGAAAGTAGCAAAGAGTCCATGCTCCTGTTTCTCTGTATCTTAAAACTAACTGGAAAGAACACTGGTAGCAAAACTATCCTTGAGTAGTGAAGTGATTCCCAACCCAAGGCCTCACACAGAGGCATTGTGCTGTCACAAAACACTTGAACTCCAGAAGTATAACCTCAATTAATCTGGTGGAAAAGCGAATGGCTCCAAACACGTACCCGTTCCATTGTATTGCCAGCAACTTCGACCGCTGCGTCACCAGCATTCGCAAACCTATTTACCCACACTGTCCAGAAGCCCCAACAAAGCTTTGGTCAGCTCAGTGTTATAATTGTGAGTACACCAGTCTGTGAACCTATCTACTAGATTAGGTCAAGCACTGCAACCCGGAAGTCCTCGATGAGCTGATCACTACAGACCAGCCTGGTACGGAGCACTACACTACATTCCCATTAAACAAATGAGCAAATTCTAGCAGATTGGGTTGCAGACTGGGCTACATGTGTCTTTGCTAGTGTATGCATGTGCAATCTTGTAATGCTCCATACGAGGAGCATCACCTTCATTACAAAACCCCAAAACAGGTGCCAAGAGAAGAACTTACATGGGAGCTTCTGCACGCCAAGCCTGGTACAGAGCTCCTCACAGAAGTGGTTGCAGTTGCGGGAGAGGAGATCATAGGAACAGCCAGGCCACTCACGACTGAGCTCTGCTAGAATCTGGTTGATGCGCATTACGGACAGCTCAGTGCGTCCAAGAGGCACACTTTCACGGTATGTGTACATAGGATTTTCCTTAGGCAGACAGCTGAATACTCCACTCCCATTCTCACAGAACCCAAAAGACCACTCCTCATCAAACACCTGGCAGCATACCACCCTCCAGTTCAGCAAACAGCCAAGAGATGTCTGCCACCTATGAAACAGAGGTATTTAAGAAACCTGGGCCTGCCTTGTGCACCGCCCAATCAGTGGTATACAAAGGAGCAGGAACCCTGACACAGACAGCAGGCCTTGCAGCGGCCCCAGGCTACAGCATCAGCCCAAGGATGCTCAACACTCCATCTAGCTTCCAGCGCATTGTTCATTAAATTGAGCCGGTTTTACTGATGTCCAGGCCTGGATAGGGCACAGACTAGATCACCTGCACAAGGGTGTGTGCTGAACTAAGAGATAGTTTCCTTTCCCTTGCCTAAAAGTAACCCTAAAAGCAACTCCCATACATGGCTGACCGTCAAGCATCGGTCAGTCAAAGTCATCAGTCAGTCGTTAACCCCATTGTCAATGCACATTGTCCAGAAATCCCATGAACGATTTTTAAGGACCTGGAGATGACAAAGAGCCAATCTTCTGAAGTGTTGGAGGTGAACATTCCGTCCAAACAGTAAGTCAATGGAGTTCCCTATCTTTTCACCTACTGCAGACAAAATGACGACCACAGAAAGATTCATGGCCAGTACTAGCAGGGGCATACTCCCCATTGTTCGATCCATGTGGGCAGGAGACAAATAAATGAAATAGGGCTCACTTCCACACAACTTTTTGAAGACAACCAAAAGATAATTTCGTCTTAAGATCTTTGATCTTTCTTATGCAACTTAGAAAATGAAAAGACCACCTACACTACCATAGAATCAAACAGAGCCTCGGTGCAAGTGTTTTCCCCTTTCTATGCAAAATTCTTTGGTCAAGACCGTGGATGTTCGATCTCTGAGCACCTCTACAATTGGGAAGAGAGAGATAATAACCAACACGGAAAGGAGAAAATGCTTGTAGCTTGATCGCCTACCGCAAAATAGGTTACGTTTGTGTTACATTGATAACCATTGGCCTATTCGTTACCCGCGTAAGTATGATGTCTCATCAAGATTATGAGACTGTCCTAGTGCACAGTCTTTACCGAAGGAAGATGATGGGAAGACCAAAACTGTTAAAAGCGAAGAATTCTCATTTCTTAAGATATCAACAGAGGTTCTTATAGTTGAAACATAGAGTATGGGAAGGGCCAGTTGTCATACAAGAGATAAGCGAAGTGATCCTCCTCTAGCCTAAGACCACCCTCCTATCCATTCCCGTTTCCCAGACTTGTAAGAAATTCCCAAGCCCAAACGGGTGTAAATGCAGGCTCTTTGCAAACCTGAACAGCGCCATGGAAGATACCACCGAGTCCAATACCATCGCGCATGAGTTTGTTAAGATTCATGATGGCCGTGTTGGCCCGCACATTCATGCTGTTGGTCACATCGTACACGTGCAACATCACCTCCGCCATGCCCCGTTCACCTTCCTCCTCCCAAACAGAATCCCCTCCCTCTCTCGATCACCACCACCAACAAACTCCACCTCAACCGGCTACAAAACGAGGACAATCTTATCTCTGCTCACTCCCAGATCATGACCCATTGCGGATCCATCCAAATTGAGGACCCATCCTTCTCTTGCTAACCACCACCAGACAATCCTCCACCCCCACTCTCCTTGCAGATTTCGAATACCTCGATCCACAAGACCGATGCCTCCCACTGCGGAGGCCAAGAATGTGCGAGCAACAGGGCGCAGAGAGAGAGAAGGGCGGGCTCTGTCCGGAAGGGCGTGACGGGCTGACGGGCTGCTCACCTACAAAACTTTCTTCCCTGCCCCCTCCCTCCAAAAGTCCTCGGTACCTTTTTCTCTTCCCAAAATCACTGTTCTGTACCGAACCGACTATCGACGTAAGTAATCCATCCACTGGGCGTGGCTTGGGTCGCAACATTCATTTCATCCAATACACGTAGAGCGGACACCGCAATTTTCATCCAGTCCACCGACGGCTGTCCGCTCTACGGTCCGAGTTGAGCTGCCCGCTTTCTAGATTCTGCCCCAGTGGCCGGCAGGAGAGAGACTGTAGCGCTGAATGCCACACTCTCATGTACAGTATCGCTGTGTTGCATTTCAAATGTGTGCGAGTCTGATTGCTCGGTGGCGGTGTCATTTGTCGTCTTCTCTTCGTTATGATTCTCTTGGCTGCTGACAGTTGGGAGGGAGGCAGAGGCTGCTGAAGGACCAGTGGGCAAAGCTCACTGGCTTTTCGAAGATGCGTGCAACGTTGTAAGTGGATGATACAAATTGTCTGTCTGTGAGTGTCTGTTGCAGATTGTGGTAGGTACTTACGTAGGTACTTAATTAACACGCTGGCTTAAGTTGAGAGAATTGGGGGCTTGTGTATTACTAAATTTGTATGTCTCGTTCGAGAAAGGAGAGACGGTAATGATTGTAAAAGTAGAAAAACGTTTCCAAGCATGCAAACCCTAGGATGAACAAAGAGGGAGGGCAAGGTGGATGTGAGTTATGAGTGTTGAGGGTACCATGTCCTGTGGGGGCACTATGGCAGCCACAGCTGCCATTACGCTCCATTATTGCTTGTACCGTCACATTCAAAGCAAGCGCGATATGATAATGTTATGCTCGTATCCCTTTTGAAATGAAGATTTTGAATTAGAATAAGGTACATTGGGATTGGGATGATGCACAGGTGACGATCCCATCTCATGGATCTCATTACAAGCCTAGAATCTTCCAGTTGGGTTTGAAGAATCATCGTCTTCGTCGTCATTAGGTCGTCATCTTTAGGTCGAATTGGACTTGGTTTCAATTGTTATCAGACTAAAGTAACATCATCATGTGGACTCTCGGTGAGTATTCCTTCAGACCGGCACTATTTGTCATTTTCTCCTTGCATTGCAACCCCCCTCTCACATCACGAAACAGAAATGACCTCTCCTGACATCCGCCAAGTTACTATTAGATCTCCTGACGTTTTCAGTTGCACCCATCCGAGCACGGCGCCTGCAGCAACGACGTGGCATTCCTCAAGGATGTGGCCTGATGATGATTGCTGACTGCGCACCTTGTTGGCAACTCAGCACCAGCTTGAACAGCTCTCTTGCAACAGAATCCCATGTGAGATCTCACAGAACTTGTGGGGTGACCCGATACCAAGACATGAGCATAGAGCCTTGGTTTTCACTATGGACTTGGTCATGTAGATTGCATCTATAGAAGCACAGCATCCTCCCATATTTCCTTCTTATTAACACAAAGGGCGTTGTGGCTCTTTTGAGCCGGTTTGATAAATCTCTCTAAAGTGTTTGTCAATACCTCTGCCAAAACTGAAGCTTTAAGCCTTATTGAAGAGTGGGACAACCCAGGGGCTTCACCTACAGTAATGATGAAATGGTTTGTAGTATAAGATAGGCTTCGGGGTGCACACAGATGACAATTGCTGATACACAGTCTCTTGCCTAAAGACTAAACCCAAGAAAATTAAAAGTGCTCTTGCACACTCACCTTTTGAAACCAGCTTTTAATGCCTAGGCTCATAAACTAAATCATCATCAACAATCTTGAAGGACACTCCAAGAACTCCCTGATAAAGGTGCGGACTTGCCTAGTGTACGAAGGAAGATCAATGCAATAGGACAGGTTGACACTCAGGGAATTGACCAAACCTGGTGAAGGAACCACCTCATCAAAGTTTATGCTTTTCAAACAGACCCTAAGCTTACCTCAAGACCTCTCTCACTGAGGTTGTCAGTTGCAAAAGCTCAACAAGTGAGTACACTTGATTACCCATACACTAAGTCTCTCCATCACTTACGCTTACTTCTTCAACAAAAATCCTCACTAATACCATCAATGAGGAGAGGGAGAGGGAGAGAAAGCGCTCATAGTAACAAATGCACCAAATCACAACTTTCAACCACCTCTCTTTACCAATTCCATTCCTAATGTCGTTGATGTAAACTAGAGGGGCCCTGAGGGCGGGTCCCAGAGGTGGCCTCATCATGAGGTGGCAAAGTGCGAGTTGATTGACTGGACTTCTGTTCAAGCACCTGTTGTTGGTGTAAGAAAAACTCGTGAATTTCTTGGGGAGTCATGGCAGCACCACCCTGCGCCGTTTGTGATTGCTGCATCTCAGATTGCAACTGCAATGGCCACCATGGCTAGCATTAAGAATAGGAGAGGGAAGAGAAATTATAGGTAATACCAGCCTCATCAGGTGTCCAACAGAACAGGCTATCATTAGCTTGCTGCTGTGAAAAGCTATTAGATTTTGCTTCTTCCAGAGAAGCCCCGAAAACGGCCTCATGTGGGAAAACTGGTAAACAGAATTGGAGATTTTTCCAGAAAGAACTTCCACGAGTCCTTGCCCCAGAGAAGAACAAGAGCACCACAACAACAAACTAGTTTGGAGTTGAGGAGACATGACCATTTGCTCATAGACATCACAATTGCTGCAACCCAAAGTGTTGCATTCAAGAAAATGAGTGGAATCCCTTAGTAGCTCAGTACTACAATATGACATACTGAGGTGACCCTGTACCACCACTCCCTACGTACCCCTTTACAGTTCCATGAACACAAATGCATGTTTGCAACAGCCCCAAGGCAGGTTGATTACCCCCTGGAGAAATGACTGTTGCTGGTCCGCAGGAAGGTTGCGTAGCTGCTGTAGCATTCCCATTTGCTGCACCCACCCAGTGTCCCACTTCAAACATATCATAAAACCAACGATAAAGTGATCATGAAATCATCATGAGTTCGGGATGCTCATAATCAGATTTTAGCTAGACAACCTTGTCTTTGTACTCTGCATCCTTCAAATGCATTAGTCCCAAGTCAGCAGTTGCACATATAGCATTCTTCCATCGTACTGGAATATACAATTAAAATTAAACAAACCTGCTCCTGATCCTTCTTGACCTGCTCCATTTTCTGTTGAAAAGCCTCTGGTCCCAACTCGGCCTCTTCACAAGCCATCTCCTCTCTGCAGCAAAGGATCCCTTCAGTTTTTCACTACACACGAAGAAGAGATTTACAGCAATATTCCAGCACTGGCTACAGTCTTCTCCCAAAGTGAAGTGGGTCCCATTTATGTCCACAGCAGAAACTGGAAGACAGCCTTGGGACTGGCTGCAGCCCAGTAGAACATCATTTTGTTTTCAACGCTTCCTATCCAAACAACAAAATCTCTCGGCTGACATCCATCATAAGAGAGGGGGCCAGAGACAGAGAGGGAGAGGGGAGGGCTACGGACGCAAGATGCCAAACACAGCCACCATAAGATGAAAAAAGTTTGAAACAAAGAGGAGCTGAAAGCCAGCATAATTAAGAAAGATGCAACCATGATAGGACATCACACTAACACTGCAGGCACATGACAGGATGGTAATTCAACCTGGATTTTTGACAAATGAGACAAATACCTATGGTACCAATTGCACTACGCAAACTGCACATAGAGCTCACCTTGAAACAAACTCATAAAATTTGATCATAAGATTTCGGTCGTCAGCATAGACAGAGTTCACCTTTCCCAAGAACTCAATCCCAAACTTGGGTTCTGCATCCACAAAGTAGCAATCAGGTCAGCTATCATCTCACAGGGCCTATATGCACATTGAGAGTACTGGAATTACTTGCCAACTCTTCTGGGAAGTTTGATATGACTTCACCTTCAACATAAACTTGCTCTCTTCTTCTCAACACCCACCTGGTTTTTCTGTTGATGCTGTTGAACATCAATATGGAACACCTATATTAAGACCAAATCAACCAAGAGGAAGATGAACCTGCCTCTGCACCTTCTATGCTGCAATCTCTGTCCACCCATATGCATAGTATTGCCTCACTCGCAGAAGATTTGTAGAAGGAAGAGCAGGAATTTCAGGGATTTCACTCTCCCTATGGAAAACATGTGTATGTAGTTAATGAGTTTTGATTCTCACATAGTACTGTATACATTTTGAAGAGCCTTCACTACTACTAACTAATCCTCACACATACCACTGCCAGAACCTGACCTTCACTCGAATCATCCTGTTATCACACTATGCTGCAACCAAACTCTTGTGCCTGTGGCAAGTTTGTAAAAGAGGGTCACCTACAGCCATCTTGAGAAACAGCTCCTCCTGGATCTCTGTAGTCAACGCCACTGCTTCCTGCTTTCCCTCGCCTCATCAGCCAGGACAGCCACTTCGCTATCCAATGTTGTTCAACAGAAATGAAAGTAGAAGAAAGAGAGAGAGGAGTGGATATCATAGGGAGAGCAAGGTGCAATAACCTGCTTACATCGCGCGAAAAAAGACCAAGCAGAAAAGTCACAGCAGAACTTACTTTCCTAGCCTTCACAGCATCTGAAATGCGCTTCTTTGTCTCTGTGCAGTCATTGCCACAAAGTTAGTAAAGGCAAATACATTTAACCCCATCACCTTAGCTTCCAACAGCTCACAAATAACTACCTCACTTGCGCAAATTTAAAAGGATATACCGGGCTTGTCAAGAACTGCCGAGAAGTCTTGAAAAAGCTGCAGCAGCTGCTCTTTTGAAAGCATGCCAGAAGACTGTAGGTTGGGATTTGTACCGCCTCCAAAGAAACCACCTGCCGAGTCTGTTATCCATTGAAAGTACGATGCCATTATTCCGTACTTGTAATCCTGTGTTAGAACATAGAGACAATTTTAGGTTATGTCCACCATTACTTGGTGCCATTATCTCCTCCCCTGCCGTTAACAAGAGCCTCAATTGAACATAAACCAGACAAAATACTTCAAATCAAAGCCTTGTCATGGTTTCCTGTAGGGTCCTTCTATTAACCATAGTATGAGGAAAGACCCACTAATGCAGTGTCCAGTATCTCTGGCTATGTGACTGGGTTACTCACTCTTTAAGAGTTTGTGGGTCAATGGCCACAAGGCTACGGCAAACAAAGTCTTGTGAGTACACTCTTTAAGAGTTTGTGGAAGTTGAAGAGGTGGAGCCAAAATGCACTACGGCACTACACCATGCAGTTTTGAAGTTCAGATGGATACAGTGAGAAAGGTGGGTGGTTGACTTAATAGTCTCTAGTACTGCATGAGCAAACCAAATACCAATAACCTGAAGTGCTACATGATGCAAGAAGAGTGTTGCTCCCTACCAGAGATCCTCCATTACACAACAGGAGCTGGAAATGTAAGAGACTTTGTTGTGGAGATGATTACATTCAGGACTTGAGTGTATGCTCATGTTGACTCTCTCTTTGTAAACAAAGAACAGTTGGACAGACACATTGCTTTCCAGAGGATTTCTGCTTAACAAACACTACCACAAATCCTGTGGTTCAACAACTTATGGCGGTAGACCTAATTATCTGCCATCCACTATGACTACCGCCAATTAGCTTGCGCGATGAACAGATAACCAAACCATGTAAGAACATACCTTTGAAGAGCTTGCGTCTAGGCTTACTGGATGGCATTATGCTTCCCAGTGCAATTCAACCAAAAAAGCAACATTGAGTGATGTCTGTGTCAGTGAAAGTTTACAGTGAATGGTCTCCCATTCAGATTGCGCCTGGATTGCTATGAAGAAGTAGATACCGCCACTAGCTCTAAAACACGGGGCAGAGTGCAATTCCGCCTACAGCAAATACTTTAGGTAATATTTTTCATCCTCGTTATCCGTCAAGGCTATATTGTGCATTTAATTCTAATCTCGAAACGGCGGACCTATGGCACGGTCCTCCCTGAGAACTATCGTGTGTTCACTGGTGGATCTGTAACACATAATCAGGGATCCAAGTAAGGATCTCAGACAGAGTGTAGTGGGAAAAGGGCCCAATCCCCCTTCAGAACAAGAACAGCTGTAATTGAAAATGCCCTTCAGTACAATCAACTATAAGCAGAACGAAAAATTGCGAGGAATAGAAGAGATTTGTCACTCGTAGTAACACAACACGTCTTGATGGAACAGTAAAAGGGACACTGGATTTTGAGCTACCAAGACCGCACCGGAATCTCATTGCGACAGATAAACCTTCCATGCTGGAGAAAAACACTCTTGAAACACACATACAAGTATCCCCATTCACTTTCAACAAAAACCCAACAAGTGATCGACTGTGCAAGAACACAAAACTTACGCTGATGTTATCACACCTCCAAGCATTCACACTTATGCGTTACAGCCGCGCTCGTTAACGCAAACGTGCCCTACACTGCTCGTCAACCCGTTGCTCCAAACCACTGTAGATGAACTCAAAGCCCACCCTAAAACGTGGCAGATGATCAAAGGAGACCCTGTTCAGGATCTCACATATTCCATGCAGCTTCTCAGTCTTTCCTGCAAAGGTGTCCCACCGAGGCTACTCCTCCTGAAGAGTTACCATTCACCAGAGTACCATTAGCCTATGTAGGTTACTGGGCTTTGATGAATGAAATGTGGAGTGGTGGTCATTCCCAAAATCTTACAGTGTGGATGACTGAGCAATGGATTTTGACTCAAATGAGGGATTGACATTTGCGGAGGTCACATGGAGGGGCTTAGACATAGCATTGTCAAAACTGGAGAAGGGGGGCTTGGTGCATATCTTTCCTGAGGGTAGCCAAGGGGCCATCATGCAAGATATAGAGAAAGGTTTAACCTTTAAACGACAAGAGCTGTTTTGGTGTTTTTGGAAAACCTGGGCTACCCTGACCTGTATCTGCTTACCCTCTTTCATCCCAAGGGATGAACCGTTGAAACTCATCCCTACTTACTACATGCATCATAGGCACCCCAAATCTTGGCAGATTCCACCGTTCCATTTGACATATTATAACAAAAGAAAATAGTCCATTTTGTGCAAAATGCAGAAAATGGATCTCAAATTCAAGTTTGACCAAGCCCTAAGCCAATGTTACAAAAATTGGTTCGGTGAATGCCCTCCATATTTCGTTGCAAGGTCACATCTCTCCAGATTTCAGGTCAAATCTCCAAGAATTAGGGGGGGTGCGTTGAATGTGAATGGGGAAGGGCTAAGAATTGATAATTTTCAAAAACAAATGGTAGAGGTCCCATGGTGACTTCAAATTTTGGGCCAAATTGAAATTGTGGAATGCATTGCCAACATTCAGAGTACACTGCCTAAAATTACACAAATTGGAGCAAAATTGCATGTAGGATGGAGGTTTCTATGATTTTCCCAACCTGCAACTCCAAGTCAAGCAAAAGCTTGCGGGAGTTGGCACGGAATCAGGCGACATTTTCCGGGCCACATCATTGTCTCCCTCACTTTCATAGGACCACCCCAAGGAAATTTGTGGCCAAGTTTCAAGAATTTTGAAAGAGATTTACAACAATTCACTATTTGTGGAGTTTTCGAGCGTTCGTGGCCACAAGAATTTAAATGGAGTAGATGTTTGGGCCTAAAAAATCGAAGAGCGCCTAGGACAGCTGGTTGGATGAAATATGACACCTACCAACCAAGAAGTACCAACCAAGAAGTGTTGAAATCTTTCTTCATCCAAGGATTTGGGATATACCATCCAATCCTTTTTTATAGTATTTCTAGTATATAGGGCTTAGGAGGTGAGCTTGCTCACCACTTCGCTTCTAGTTTTTTGGCTTGTTAGTTTAGTTGCTCAGGAGCTTGAGGAGATAACCAAACTTTGCTTGAAGCAACTTAGTGTAAAGTCTTTGATTTGATGACTAACTATGCAAGGGTTAGTGTAGATTCAAGCTTCAAGTCTTGTTTTGTGTCTAGTTTTTTTTTGTTGCAAGTGGAAAGGATAAGGGCCTAGACCAACTAGGTTCCATGCTTGGTTACCTACTTGACTAACCAAACCCCCCCATAGGAGAGAGAGAGAGAGAGTGGGAGGTTAGTGGGTAGGAAAATTTTCCAAGTTATTTTTTTCTCTTAAATTTGCCTCTGGATTTTTGCAAAGTCTTAAGATATGGTCCCCACAACTCCTTTGGAGTATGGGGAACCAACCCCATTGGGGTATGTTTTGTTTATTTTTGCTAATCCATGACGGGGTTAAACCCCATGGAGGGATGGTGGATATGCATGGATGACATAATTAAATTGCAGGTTTAATGAAGGCTGGATTGCCATTATTGGAATAGCCATACTTTGGCTAAACTATGGGGGGAGGCGAACAAAAGCGTTCACCAGCTTGGAGTAGTCCGCGATCTTTTCAGCTGCCGCGCAGTTTTGGATAAATTTAATTTTTTTGGGTTTTTAACCCGCGGTCCCTTGCTGGGACCGCTGGCTGTTGACCCTTTGACCGCTGACTGGACCCCGCGGTGGACAAATCGCGCTGCAACAGCGGGGCCACGTCAGCCTAGGCGACCTCCGGTCCGTTGATATAATATTATAATTCGCTATTACCCTGCGGTTGCTGGTTTAGGTGGGTGACAACTTTAAATCATTTTGGGTGATTAATATAGCTTAGTGGGTTAGAATGGGTTAAGCTCAGGCCATTATAGTGGCTAGGATGGATTTTTGGAAGGCTCTTTGAGGGTTTGGAGGCCGTCGTTTAGAGCCATAGAAGGCATCAAGGAGCCGATACGGCTTTCCGGGGCAACACGAGACACCTCGGTAAAGATTAGAGGGAGGAAAGTCCATAGATTTGAGCTAAGGATATTTGGGGTTTCAAGGGAGAGAGACGTGGGGGTGACTATGTGTCCTTGAAGCGGATCTTTTTTGGATGGATGATGATGGGAGGCATTTTTCATCCGCTGGATGAAATGACAGTCCAGCTCTAAGGAGGTTTGATGAAGCCAGCTCTAAACTAACCTGAGTCCGAGGTATGATTGTAACGAAACCAACGGTACAATCAGCGAAAAAATACTAGGGATGAATGAATATAGCTAACGGATGAAATAGGTAAAATAAAAGCTATGAGAGAATGGGCCTTCACGACCCCTTCATCTTGCCCAAAACTATTTCCATGGTGAGGGAACCATAGGGGAATTGCCCTATATGTCAAAAAAACCCCCTAGGCCCTTAATAAATACACCCCAGTCTCTAGGTATTATTATTATTATTATTATTATTATTATTATTATCATTTATTTATTTTCACTCACATTGCTACTCCGTGGCACCACGACAACTCAGGTTTCTTGGCCACGGCCCGCCATAGGCCCGCACCAACCACGGGCCGCTCCCGTGGTATCAAGACCACGACCCCTAACGACCACAAGCCAGCCACGGCCCGTCCCTCGACCACGACCTCCAACGGCCACTGTCACGGCCTAGGTCCGTGGCACCACTACCTTCCACGACCACGAACTGGCCCCAGCCTGCACCCGTGATATTCCGTGGTATCACACGCCACGACCCATCACAAGCACGAACTAGCCCCGGCCTACACCCGTGATACTCCGTGGTATCGAGCACGAACTGGCCATGGTTCCCATGTGTTCCCAGAGAGTTCCCATGCATTTTCGGAGAGTTCCCAAGTGTTCCCGAACGTTTCCGAGCCGGGGTTTGCGGTGCCCTGCCTCTGCACCTGCTGCCGACAAGCTATGGCTTCTGTGAAGCCAGCAGATCTGTCACCCTGTTCTCTTGGGCTGCTATGAACCACCAAAAGGGCCCCTAACTCATCATGCAAGCTGGAAGCTACACAACAAGCTCCCTCTCTCCATGAAACTCCCAAGAACGAGTCTAAAATCACACACATTTCTAGCCTTTGTGTACTTGCACTTCTCACGCCCGTCCGATTAATCTATGGCAAAAAAGAGGCGCCACGTGGCTGGCCTCTAGCGCCTTGCCACGTGGCATGCAGCAGGCACCTAGGGTTTGCAGTATAAACGGCGGCCTGACAAGGGTTTGGGCAACTTTGTATACTCTGGTGAAACGTATGTGTAAAGGTGTGAGAACTTTGTACGTGTCAGGAATCTTGTCAGTTGTAGTGTGAAGATCCTGCTCTTGCATACTTGCATGCTCTTCTTTGCTTCGCCCCTGTCGTTTGTCAAGTACTTTGTGAAGATATGAGATTATTCTCTCACGCTTGTTTTATGGTGGACCCGCGTTAAGCACAAACGTCGTTTTCTTTCCATTATAAACTGATGCGTCGTACTAAGGTTGCTCTTTTGGTGCTCAACAGCGCTTCATAAGGATGGCGGCTCGCCACCTTGATGTGTATTTGCTTACTGCCGTGTTTTCTCTATGCTTGCTTGCTAATCTTGCTTACGCATCGTGTTATGGCGTCTCTTGTGTCTGTCTCTAGGTGCGCTGTTAGCCGTGAAGGGGAGAGTCTGCATGTTCAGCTTCATTTTGTTAACAGCCTTGCCGACGTCGGGGGATTGCTAAACCGTGAGCAGAATCCGTGAGCAGAATTCTGCTCATGCTTCTGGATGTGCTCACCTATAACCGCGGATACCTATTCGGCTTAGAGGACCTATTACTGCGGGTAGTGTCCAGTATAACATGCATACCAATTCATCGTTATGGATGAATGATGGATGAATGGGCGATGAATGTATGTTGGACGAATGGCACATGGATGAATGTAGTTTGTGGTTGAATACAACATTTTTGAGTAAATCCCCCGAGCTCCAGAGTGAACATCTGCCAACTGCAAAGGGTTGTGGTTGTCCTTTCACTAGGTATCCTAAGTCGACAGAGATGCTGACACCCAATTGCAAAGAAGGTGGAGAGGTCGTTTGAAAACAGCCGATTCATTCCGACGAAGAATATCCATTGCTACTGGAGTCGGAGTCCAAAATGAAGGCAGGACTGTCTATGAAGACACTAGCCTTGCTCTGCACAAAATCCTCTCTGTCGTAAATCACAGGAGGGAGAGAAGAGAGGAGACTAAATTTGCAAGTTGCAGCCTCCGCATAACATGACATCTGTAACGTCTCTGGTGTGCTATCTAGGGTGAATGGCATCTACAAATTGTTCGGACAACATAACTTATGATTTGTTGTCATGTCTTTATTCCATGTGACCAAAAATCCATGTTGGGTAAACGCCAAGTCTTTTGCTTGCAAAGCAGGGGTTGGGTTCATTTGCAAGTTCGTCAACGATTTGGGGTGAATGGCATCTACAAATTGCTCGTACCACATAACTTATGATCCATTGTCATATCCTTCTTCCATGTGACCAAAAATCCATGCTGGGTAAACGCCGAGTCTTTTGCTTGCAAAGTAGGGGTTGGGTTCATTTGCAAGCTTTCCCAAAAAAAAAAAAAAAAAAAAAGTTATTATTTTATTATATTTTTCCCCGAATGTGCCAGATTAACCCTTAAGTTCCCAAGTGACCTGAATCGGGTCACTTTCAATTTGCAGTTGGACCTAATTTTTGCAGATCTAATCTGATGGGGCCCACTCCTGAACTTAAAGCTACGACCTACAAAAAATATCTTAGATCTCTCATTTACGTTTTGGGGCCTGAAAAGGGTTGTTTACCGCTGACGTGGCAGGTAAACAAGCCCAAAACAGTTTGCACTCCAAAGGCCATTTTTGGCAGAAAATTAGCAATTTTGGAAAAAATACTTCACCTTGTGGTATGTGAGCATTACATACACACATCCACCATTGGCTTTTAAGAAATTTGTAGAAAAAAAGTACTTCATTTGGAGGCACATTTTCTCTTGTCAATTTTGAGATTTCAACCCCCATGTAATTGCATGCATAGCAACCATAGGTGAAAAAATCATTTGGACCTGCAATTTAGTGGGGTCATAGCCACTCCACTATTGATTTGGAAATGGTGGGTCTTGGGGCAAGCAAAATTGGATAAAGCTAGGTTTTGATTTGGTCAAACCAATTTCTTTCTCACTTTTTCTTTGGGACCTGATATTTGAGGTCCGGGCCAACGCTATAATCTCACAATTTCCACTGGCTCATTTTTTGGTATGTCATGCATAAATGAGCTGGGCCCATTGCGATAAGGCTGGAATCTCTGGATGATTTTCGGTAGGTTTCTAAGGGTTATTTACTGCAGCTGGGTACCCAAAATTGGTAAAAAGTCAAAAAAAGGCTTGGGAACTTAAGGGTTAAGGTGTCGTCAACGACACCTTAATCTGGCTGGTTTTTTGGTGTGCTATTTGGGGTGAATGGCATCTACAAATTGCTCGGACCATATAACTTATGATTCGTTGTCATGTCCTTCTTCCAGGTGACCAGAAATCCATGTTGGGTAAACGCCGGGGCTTTTGCTTGCAAAGCAGGGGTTGGGTTTATTTGCAGGTTTTCCAAAAAACAAAAGAAACAAAAAAAGTTTTTTTTAATATTTAGTATTTATTATGTATTATTATTTTATTTTTCCCCTTAATCTGGCTGGTCTTCTGGTGTGCTATTTGGGGTGAATGGCATCTACAAATTGCTCGGCTTATGATTCGTTGTCATGTCCTTCTTTCAGGTGACCAGAAATCCATGTTGGGTAAACGTCGTGTCTTTTGCCTGCAAAGCAGAGGTTGGGTTCATTTGCAAGTTTTCCAAAAAATAAAAAATGATATTTTTATTATTTATTATTTTTTCCCCTCTGAATGTGCCAGATGAAGGTGGCGTTGACGCCAGCTTGATTTGGCTAGTCTTCTGGGCCGGAATGAAGCTTCCGCCAAATTAAAATACACTTATTTAGACTCAACAACACATGGATCCCTGCGCACATGCTGATCGGTAAGGATACATGTTGTTGCAGTCATCCATGGTTCACTCATCTAAGCAATTTTTCATCCGACACTCATCCAATGTTCATCCATTCCCTTTTACATTCATCAGAGATATATTCATCCGTCAGTTTTTCATCGCACATTCGTGTCACATTGTCGTCATGGAGCCTGTTTGTCTTCGTTTGATGGAGAGAAGATTGCGTCGTTACAGTGGAGTTTGTGTCCACGGCAATAGGCCCACTCGTTCCCTCGCTTTTAGGGCCGCATCAATAATCTGCTCACGCTTGGGGGAATCTGCTCACGGATAATGGAATCTGCTCACGGGTTCTACTCACGCCTTTGCTGCCCTCGCCGATGTCATCGCTACATACACCCAGTGATCTTGCTGAGAGTCCTATCTTCACGGCAGATCGCGGTGGGTTTATCTTTCTTGAGTTGAGCCTCACCGCGTCTAGCTATGGCGCCGTAGTGTGGATTCCCCATGGCGTGGGGTGCACTTGGCTCGACTTAATATATGAGTGATGTTTCATATGCAAGTGCGTGAGTTTGAGAAAGCTTGTGTGCTTGTATCGTTCTTTCTTTATCACTTGAGAAAGATCAGCTCGAGTCTGTGAGTGCGAGGTTCGAGTTAGTTGTAGCACTTGTGTTTTCAGATCATGATAAGCGGTTCAGCCTAGAGTGTAGGGATCAGTGCATGAGCCTATCCAAAGCGGATAGAGTGCAAGGCGAACAGGTTGCAGGTTTGCAATGGATAGAGAGGCGGTCAGTGTTGCATAGCTCAATGCTATGGCAACCAAGTTTGGGTTTCTATTGTGAAACGGAGAAGATGTTGACCACGAGTGGGCGAACTGGTGGTCGTCTTCTTCAGCTGCAGGCCGAGTTAATGAGCTGCAGGAATGTGGGCTGCGCATGCTAGCGTGTTGCAGGTTGGAGATAATATGATCAACTCCTGGTATTTATGCCCGAAACTAATTGTTGCGGGTGGATGAGGAGCAGCCGAATATTGGAGCTGCGAGGGGATGCATCGCAGCTTGTTGGGAGCTCCAGCTCCAAGCTCATGAAGAGGTATGAGTGAAGAGAGGGGGCTGGTCCCTCTTGTGTGCAAATCAGTGCACTTGTAAAACATGTGCTAAGTTGGAGTTTCAATCTGAAACTCAGCAGTGTAAGGGCTCTTGAAGTGGAAAGAGCGGGGCTAGAAGGGCAGCAGCGAGGCACCCTAGAGCCAGGGAATAGAGCCAGAGAATATGCATGAGAGATGCAAGTGCACCAAGGTGGTAAAGGTGTGTATTTTTCAGCTTCATTTTGTGAGTTTCCTGAAGCAAGAGAGTTTGTTGGAGAGCCAAGAGCTTGTTTGGTGAGTTTGGGGCGCCTCTGGTGGGCCGTGAGAGCCCAAGAGAGCATGGCAGCACGTCTGGTGGCTTTGCAGAAGCCATAGCTCGTCGACAGCAGGTGCAGAAGCAAACCCTAGCTCGGGGAGAGCTCGGGAACGCGTAGGAACGCCCGGGAACACCTTAGGAACACGTGGGAACTCGTGGCGAGTTCTTGGGAATGCAGGTGAACAGTGGTCGTGGTCGTGATGTGATGGGCCGTGGTGCCGGTATCACGAGATACCATGGGCCCTAGTCGTGGTCGTGGACCGTGGGCCGTGGTCGTATCGTGGTCGTAGTGCCACGGGGTGCCACGAACCCTGGCCGTGGTAGTGGCCGTTGAGGGGTCGTGGTCGTTATACCACGAAGGTATCACGGGAGGCGCTTGGGGCCAGTTCGTGCCTACGGTAGGTCGTGGCCAGGAAGCATGGGAAGTCGTGGCGGTTAGAGCCACGGAAGGCTGCGAACAGACAGAGTGGAAAATAAATAAATAAATAATGCGACCTTGATGGGGAGGCTGGGCTCTGAAGAACAACGGTTTTGAGTAGCTGATCCGGTAGAAAAGTCAGAATTGTCTCCCTGTTGCATCTTTACAAAGGAGGTTACCTCCCTGCAGGTAATCTTTTGGGGTTTTTCAGTCCAGTTTTTAACTATAGGGGAGACCAGCCTGCAGGTAATTCCTTTGGACAGAATGTTGTTGCAACTCCCCCACACCAAAAATCTCTCCATAGTGTCGCTCTTTCAACCCAGCCCAAACCCGGACTGACTCTTGCCTCCACCTACGGAAAGGTCTCGGCCTATAGAGAAGGTGGAAAGCTACGAGGAAAGGAAGCTAAAGCAATGTCTATCCCCAACACGCTCTCATCCCAACACCCATTTTTTTCCTCTCTTCTCTCACTTGCATTACCATGAGAGCATCCTGTAGACACTCCTCAAACCGCCCTCCACAAGCTCAGGAAACTTAGCCTCCAAGGCCCCATGCAAGCCTCCACAGGGTCCGCCAATGCCTCATTGTGTCCACCAACCATTCCTCATAATGGAACCACCTCAGGAAACTACGCCATCCACTGAAGGTTCAAAAATGGAGCGGATCCCCTCCACACCTGCATGCTTGATTGTGCGCCATGCTAGTTTTGTGTGGGCGCTTGTTTTTATAGGTGGTTGACTAGGGCTTGATCGCCAATCCAACCCTAGAGCATGTTGTTTATGGTGAGGCTGGGTTGATGACCAGTCAGACCATCTTTGTTTCTCATGTGGTGAGGTTAGAGATGATGACCAGCCAACCATGGGAGTGCTTGCGGTGGATGTAGGTGCAGGTGCAGGCTATGTTAGGAACCTAGTATTCCAAACCATAAGCCGCATCAGGTTCTCTACCCAGTTACCTTATGGAGAGGGGGTTAGGGACATGTTCATGACCGATTGAGTGTCAGTTTGTCAACACAGAGGTGCCACTAGTTGCTGGGGAAAGTGCCGGTATGAGCACTAGCGATACTAGCGGTTACACGAGACGAGGTGTGTGGTTTAGGCCACCTTCACCTCCTGTGTCTTCTGCGGAAGGTTCTGATTCGGATTGTGAATCTGAGGACTCACACCGGCGGTGCAAGTTGTTTCCTTACCATTGTTGTGGGACACAATGGAGGAGATGTATGGAGCCACCAAGGGGCCACGTAGGTACTCTGGGGCAGGCACCATCGAGTTGGATGATTTTGTCCAAGAGTTTGATAGTTGATGTGACTTGCAGCAAATGCGCAATCCACAACTGTTTACGTCTTTCATGGCATGGAAGGGGCTGTTTCAGCACTGAGGGGCCGCCCATGGATGATTACCATAAGTTTAGGCGAGGGCATGATGTTGAGATCAAGGAGTGGAGGATGTACTGGTCACCCGACTATGTCTCCATCACTAGAGGCACTAGAGGGACAAGGGCAGCAGCCACACCGACAGCTTCCACAAGCAGCAGTGGGATTAGTGGTACAGGGACTGAGACGTCCACCCAAGCCACTGCTGCACCAGCACCAGTGCCTGTGTTTGCTTTTAACCATGTTGTGGAGTTCTTCGAAGAGTTGAGAAGGAACTACTAAGGGGTGAGGACAGATAAGTTGAGGAGCTTGCAAGAGTTCTAGAGGAAGCCTACTGAGAGCTTGAGGGAGGTTTTTACTCGCATGAGGCGCTTGATAAATGTAACCCAGGGGGTTACGGAAGCTCAGACAGTCCAATTCTGGTATGGGATATTGGACAAGAGCTGAGGAGAAGGGTGCGGGATGCAACTCTCCTACAAGCGGCCCAACCCACCTTAGCAAATGTGTTTTTGCTGGCAGAGCAGATAGAGCTCAATATGGTGGAATGATCATGGTGGGATTTGCTAAGGAGACACCACGGGGTAGTGGTGCTCCTAGCCACCCACTATCCCAACGTGCTCAAGCAATAAGGGGGCTCAGATGAAGCCCAGGGAAGGACAGAGAGGACCTCAGATGTAGGGGTCTCTCCCTTCATTTGCAGACCAACAACGAGCGGATGTGGTGTGCTGGACATGTGGAGGACCCCATGTCAAGAAGGATTGCCCAGAGGGCGGCAATGGGTTGGCACAAGCACAGCCTGCACAGTTGCAGTGTGGGCATTGTGGCAAATACGGGCATGGAGAAGCCCAGTGCTATGGTTTGTATCCTGAGTTGCGCCCAGGCCAGTTCCAAGGGAACAATGGTGGCCGGGGGCGAGGTGGAGCAGCCTAGAGAGGACGAGGTGGTCAGACACGAGGTGCAGGCCAAGAGCAAGCTCAACATAGCCAGGGACGTGGAGGTCAGGGTGTTGACCAAGGCATGGCCAACCGGCTTCAGCAGCTAGAGCAGAGGCTCGCTGTCATGGCCACAGCTCAGGTGGTACTGGCTCCAAGGCCGGATTGTCCACCTCCTGCTCCCGAGGGAGGAAACATGGGAGACATGGGATTCATGTGCGGGGCAGCACTACCACTAGTAAGGAGTGCCACTACCACTATGGGTGGAACACCACTACCACTATGTGCGGGCCACCACTACCACTAGTGAGGGGTGCCACTACCACTACCACTATAGGTGGGG
This sequence comes from Takakia lepidozioides, assembly GCA_030704615.1. Lineage (NCBI taxonomy): Eukaryota > Viridiplantae > Streptophyta > Takakiopsida > Takakiales > Takakiaceae > Takakia > Takakia lepidozioides. The sequence continues at coordinate 47,382,589 of CM060734.1, read as the reverse complement.
TACCACTAGTGCAAGTGGAGTCGGCTGCAGCAGTGACTTGAGGAGCAGCACGAGTTCCTGAGCCACGAGGTGCAGAGGTGGAGTTGGATCCACAGCATGGGGAGGCAAGCCGTCAGGCTAGGATACCAGTCATTCACCTTGGTGGAGACAGGCGAACGCCATCATGGCACTAGTTCTCGCCCCGACTGTTACTACCGCGGCGGAGGGTTTACTATGCCATTGGGGAGAGATACACGGGCAACACCACTATATCTAGTGCTGCAAGGCTACGGAGCTAGGTGCGCTGGGGACTGCCACATCTGTGTGCCAGATCCATATCTGGCTACCATGATTGCGACGCCGGGGGTAAGACCAGCGGAGGTGTTAAGGCTGGTTGCTACACTCTGAGAGAGTGGAGATGTTACTCATCTTATATGGAGATGATAGGGGAGGTGTAGTTGCAGAAGGATCCGAGGATGTGAGGGTCAAGACTGCCACGGAGGCGCAAGGAAGTTGCAGCTGTCAGGTTGGCGGAGCTGCCAGCTAGGCCAGCCATTGAGCGCGCCATGGTGACACCCGGAGTTGTCATGTTAGACAACCAGGATGACATTTCTGTGTGAGTGGGACGGCAGGCAAGAGGTACCGGCCACTGCGGTTCTTGTGGACTCGGAGCTAGCATGATGTTGGGCAGAGCTGCTATTGACAGGCTGAGCATCACGGAGGCGGACATGGAGCTTTGTTCTTTCCAGATACAGACATCTATTTATAGCATTACTACTAGTAGGAAGAGATGTAGCAGGGGAACATTAACGGCAAATGAGAAAGCTGAGTTGGTCCAGTACATTGAAAAAATGCAGGATATCGGACATCCCTTGATAATGACTCAACTACGTTTAAAGGTGGCTGAAGGTACGCAAAAGAGAGTCACAGTGCCTTTCACACATGAAAAGCACAACTATGGACCAACACGAATCTGAAATTGCGACGAGTCAGGGGCCCAGGCTGGGCGAAACGGAGGTGCTGTTGTGCTGGCCAAGACCGGACAAAATCTTCCATTCCATAACACCAGACCAGAGAGAGTGGCTGAGCGTCCTCACCGGCTGACTGTTGCAGGACGTTAGATCCCAAACTTATATATATTCAAAGGTAAAAGATTTCGTCGCAATTACATTTACAAATATAAATCTCGGGCAACAATGGCAATGCAAAGGAAGGCATGGATGACTGCAATTTGGTTACACGTGGACATCGCATTTTCTAGAATCAGCAAAGGCAATGGGCAATGAGATTACTTCACAAACAGACATTTATTAATTCTAGATGGTCACAGCTCACATGTTACCATAGGTGTTGTCAAGCAAGCAAGCTCGGTAGGACTTGATGTCATTACACTGCCTTCCCACAACTCCCATGGCATTCAGCCCCTTGATGTGGCAGTGTTCAAGCACTTTAAGACTGCCTTCAGGAAATATAAAGATGTTTGGACCATGACACATAAGGGTAGAGCCACTTTGAAAGAGGACCTGGCCCAATGGGTCTCCCTTGCATTGAAAAAATGACTGACCCCTACCAACATTGCCAAGGGATTCAAGGTCTCGAGGATTTGGCCTTTGAATCCAGAAGCCATGGTAGCAAAGATGGGACCGTTTGAATGCTTCTCAGGAGGGGGGATAGTAGACCATGCCAAGGAGACCAGACGAGAATCAACAGACAAAGATACAGCTGAGGGAGAGGTAGACGACTTACTGAGTGCCCTTCAAGTGGAATATAGGTATTGGGCAACGTGCCTAGCACAACAGATGATCACCACCACTACTTTGTGGTGGTCGAGGAGCCAGATGAGCATGAGGGCAATGAGCTGGAAGGGGCCGAGGATAATCAACAACATGACCGCAGTAGCCAAGAGTCCCTAGTGTACCTCAATGCTGACACAGATTGGGAGCTAGTTACCAGCCAGCGAGAGGTCCATGAATCTTAATCAATCCCCTGATCGTCAAGGTTAATGACTTGAGCAGTGTCCCTACGAATGGCTGTAGGCAAATCCGGCTCTCGGCCAAAGAGAAGGAAATATGGTGAGAAAGATGCAAGTAATGCTTGTTTGCTGAACCTGTAGCCCATGGCTAACTAAGGCACCTGAAGATCCCAATCTCCTAGGTGTCCTTTCTGCAAGCCATACTTGCACAAAACCCTCTTCACCGTCTGAACAACTCTCTCTGCCAAGCCATCGGCCTCAGGATGATCCTGAAGTGGTGCGGTAGTCTATCAAGGCTTTATCACACAAAGCCTGAAACTCCCCCAAGAACTCTCTCCCTTGGTCCGTGAGTACCTCAGCTGGAGCACCGAATCGGCTAAGCACACGATCCAATAATGCATACGCAGCCTCCTCACTAGCCTTGTCAGGCAATGGAACAAACTCAATCCACTTGGAGAAATGCTCCACTATCACCAATACATATCTGTGGTGGCGCATAGTCAGTGGCAACGGTCCTATGAAGTAAAGACTCCACCTGTAGCCCAATCCCATGATTGGTAAAGGATGCAACTGTGGTGTAGGGGCGTTGAATGAAGCACACACCCTATCACACACCATGCACCTAGCCACGAACTGTTGCACCTTTGTATGCAAACCACGCCACCAATACTGCCCCTGCAGTAAACTGTGAGTGCGTCGCACTCCAAAATGCCCCAACTCCTCATGGGCATGCCGCACTGACCGTGCACGTTGTGTGGGGTGAGGCACAACTCACCCGACCATCCTCCCATACTCGGAGCAGGTGTATCCCCTCCCACTTGAACCTCTTGGCTCATTGCAGGATCCGATCCCTCTCCTTGGCAGTCACAGTGGCTGTCGTGTCTCCAGTACGGAGGTAGTCCAACACAGCCGAATCCTCATGTATATCTCGGGTACCACCTGCTCATCACTAGCCTCAGGGTCCTCAGACACTCCGTCTACAGTCTCCCTATGTAGGTCCAACCTGACTCCTCCCGATACCAAGATATGCATGCCATCCCGACACCATCTCCTCGTCCGTCTCACCACGCCATCGAGCTCCAGTGTCATCATGCTAGCTCGTGCATGGATTGCGACTCAATCCATCTGCATCCCGATTGACCAAACCCGGTCGATGCACAACCTGAAAGTCATACTCCTGAAGTATGAGTGCCCACCGTGCAAGCTTCCCCGTAGTCCGATAAGTATGTCATGCCAACACCAGAGGAGATCTTTGATGCCATCGGGCATGCTAAGGTCTTTAGCACTTTGGATTTACGATCCGGATATCACCAATTGCCGATCAAGGAGGCGGACAAGCAGAAGACGACATTCTGGGGGATCAATGAACACGGCAAGGATTGCCTATATCAGTGGCGGTTCTTACCATTTGGGTTTAAGAACGCTCCTGCAGAGTTTCAGAGAGTCATGGATAGGATTCTAGCAGGGGTGGACTTTGCTCGGTGCTACATAGATGACATCATCATCTTTAGTGCTACGGTGGAGGAGCATGAGAGACACCTTCAGGTGGTATTGGAGCGCTTGAGAGCGCACGGATTGAAGTTGCATCCAGGGAAGTGCAAGTTTTTCCACAACAACCAGATTGAGTATCTGGGTCACATGATATATCCTGGAGGATTGGGGGTACAGCAGACTAAGTTAGAGGCCATTGCACAAATTCCATGCCCCACAGATGTGAGCCTAGTTTGAGCTTTCATGGGGTTGGCAAACTATTATAGACAGTTTGTCAAGGGATTTAGTGCCATTGCAAAGGCTCTAACCAAGCTGACCAAGATGGATCAGGAGTGGCAATGGGAAGATGAGCAGGAACGAGCTTTTCAAGAGCTCAAGGCGAGGTTGACCTCGACGTCTATCCTGAAACGACCTATCAGGGGGCGTCCCTTTCAGCTGCATATGGATTGGAGCATGTTGGGGCTTGGAGCGGTGCTCACACAGGTGGATGATGAGGGAAGAAAGTTCGTAGGGGCTTATGCTAGCCGCTCGAACAACGCTGCAGAGGCTAAGTACAGCTCATATGAGGGAGAGTGCTTAGCTGCAGTGTGGGCCGTGGCACACTTCAGGTGCTATCTATATGGCAATCTCTTCACCCTTGTCACGGATCACCAGCCACTCAAGTGGTTGATGGAGTCAGACAAGCGTCTGACGATTTACAGGCCGGTAATCACCACACATATGTCTCTCCGTCCAATTGTCATAGACATCCTTCTTGGCTGGCATCACTGTGGCTGAAGCATACTCTCCACCAGAGAGCTCTACCAAACCTGCCTCCCATAGATCTTGAGTCCTCATCTGAATCAAAGACCTCTCTATGTCACTGTATCTATAGGGTCTCCGAAAGATTGGCGTATCAGTGGCCAACTCATTACGAATCTCTTGACCCTTCAGTGCTCCCAAGTCCTTCAAACTGAAGGCAAAGCAATTCCTGTAAGCCCTCAGGAACCGCCGTATACGTCGTCTCTCTCCTCCGGTGACAATGGGTCCAATGTCAGGCTCCCAATTGTCCTCCGTAACTGCAACCTTAAGTCCAGTGGGCTTAGAGGTAGAGGACGCGTCCAGTGGTTGCTATGTTGCAACCTCTTGAGCAGTACTCCCTCCCTGCTCAGTCAATGACAAGGCCTCATCCTGCCCCATCATCTCATCCTCGTCAACCCGAGAAAAATCCCCAACCTCATCCATCACCGCCACCTTGGTTGCCAACTCCCTCTGAACCTCGAGCACCTCCCACGTATGCCAAGAATGCCTGCACCCCGTGGTCCTCTCATGCTCGCCCCCACTCACTGCCTGTACTGTCTTGGTAGGCAGAGAGACCGTCAAGGGAAGTGCACTCCGCACTCTACGTTGCTCAACCATAGCTAAGCTGATAATCCAGGTCAAGCAATTGAGATCCATAGCTTGCCCCAACACCTGACGACGTGATGCCTCAGAAAGAGACGACACCGCCGTGGTACCAGTGGTAAAACCCATTGCCCGTTCACGCTCGTCAGCATTAGGCTCCACTAACTGCTGCAACTGAGCATCCCACATGAGGCCAGGTCCACTATCTTGGAAAGCATACGATCCTGCGAAGCTGAGCAGTGTAGGTAATGTTGGTCGTGGTTGACCCACCCTGTTGACCACTACCAAAGGCGAACGGTCATCGTGTCTCACACGCTGAGACTGCCTCCCTGTGTTCAAAATGCTATCCACTGTGAGGTGTGCTTGCCGCTACACCCCATCAAATGCACGCTTGAGCAGTACGGGTGGTATCAAGTTAGTCCACCATAGCCGTGGACGATGAGCCCGTGACCCCACTGCAGCTGCATCCAGCAACACTGCTGACCCAAGCCATGTCGGCATCTTGCCTCGCTGGGCAACCGCAACTCCTCCTATGAATGTCACAGGGAGTTGCACACGTTGGCCCTCCCCTGACTACCATCCAGGCCTATAGGAAGCTGACTCCTCCCAAAAATCTAGGGTGAAGCCCATGGGTACAAACACTGCCCCACCAACCAGAATATCGTACGAGACCGCGTTTGTCAAAATGGCCTTGGCTCGCATCACTGAGCCATCTGTAGGGTGATCTGGCCGTAGTCTGATAGCCAACTCACGCCGTGTCATGCCTCGAGCCTGCTCCGATGCTCCCAAAGACGTCTGTATCTGGAAAGGACAAGGCTCCATATCCGCCTCCGTGAGGCCCAAGCCTGCAATAGCAGCTCTGCCCAGCATCAATGGCTGAGCTCCTGAGTCCAACAAGACCCGTTGTGGCCAGTACCTCTTGCCTGCCGGTCCACTCAAACAGAAAATGTCATCCTGGTTGTCTAACATGACAACTCCAGGTGTCACCATGGCGCGCTCAATGGTTGGCCTAGCTAGCAGCTCCATCAACCTGGCAGCTGCAGCTTGCCATGGCGTCACCGTGGCAGTCTTGACCCTCAAATCCGAGGATCCCTCCGGCACTACACCTCCCTCCCACTATCTCCGCAGAAGATGAAGTAACCTTCCCACTCTCACAGAGTGTAGCTGCCAGCCTAAACACCTCAGCTAGTCTTACCCCCCGGCGTTGCAATCATGGTAGCCGAGAACAATGGAGCCTGACACACAGATGTGGCCGCTCCCAGCAGCAAACTACCTGCCGTAGCTTTGGCACTAGGTAGTGATGCTACCCGTGTAGCTCTCCCCAATGGCATAGTAACCTCCACCTCGGTAACAGTCAGGCAAGAACTAGGTGCCATGTATGGCATCGACACTATCTCCGCCAATGTGAATGACTGAGGAAGCCTAGCCTGACGGCTTGCCTCCCCATGCTGTGGATCCAACTCCACCTCTGCACCTCGTGGCTCAGGAACTCGTGCTGCTCTTCGAATCATGGCTGCAGCAGACTTCACTTGCACTAGTGGTAGTGCTGCTCCGCACATGAATCCCATACCTCCCATATCTCCTCCCTCAGGAGCAGGAGGTGGACCATCCGGCCTTGGAGCCGGTACCACCTGAGCTATAGCCATGGCAGCGAGCCTCTGCTCTAGCTGCTGAAGCCGGTTGGCCATGCCTTGGTCAACACCCTGACCTCCGCGTCCTTAGCCATGTTGAGCTTGCCATTGGCCTCGCCACCTCGTCCTCTCTGGGCTGCTCCACCTCGCCCTCGGCCACCATTGTTTCCTTGGAACTGGCTTGGGCGCAACTCAGGATGCAAACCATAACACTGGGCCTCTCCATGCCCGTGCTTGCCACAATACCCACAATGCAACTGTGCAGGCTGTGCATGTGCCGGCCCTTTGCCTCCCTCTGGGAAATCCTTCTTGACATGGGATCCTCCACATGTCCAACACACCACCTCCGCCCGTTGTTGGCCTGCAAATGAAGGGAGAGACCCCTGCATTTGAGGTCTTCTCTGTCCTTCCCTGAGTTTCACCTAAGCCCCCTTGTTGCCTTGAGCACGTTGAGGTAGTGGTTGGCTAGGAGTACCACTACCCCGTGGTGTCTCCTTAGCTAATCCCACCATGACCACTCGTTCTTCCACCATGTTGAGCTCTATCCGCTCTACCAACAAAAACACATTTGCTAAGGTGGGTTGGGCCGCTTGTAGGAGAGTTGCATCCCGCACCCTTCTCCTCAACTCCTTGTCCAATATCCCATACCAGAATTGGACTGCCTGAGCTTCCGTAACCCCTTGGGTTACAGTTATCAAGCGCCTCATGCGAATGAAAGCCTTTCTCAAGCTCTCAATAGGCTTCCGTTGGAACTCTTGCAAGCTCCGCAACTTCTCTGTCCTCACCCCTTGGTAGTTCCCTCTCAACTCTTCGAAGAACTCCACAACAGGGTTGAAGGCAGGCACGGGTACTGGTGCTGGTGCAGTAGTGGCTTGGGTGGACGTCGTAGCTACGGTACCACCAGTCCCACTAGTCCCACTGCTGCTTGCTGAAGCTGCCGGTACAGTGGCAGGTGTAGCCATTGCCCTCGTGGCTCTAGTGCCCCTAGTGATGGAGACATAGTCGGGTGACCAGTACATCCTCCAATCCTCGATCTCAACCTCATGCCCCCGCCTGAACTCATGGTAATCATCCATAGGCGGCCCCTCAAGGTGCTGAAACAGCCCCTTCCATGCCATGAAAAGCGTAAATAGTTGTGGATTGCGCATTTGCTGCAAATCACACCAACTATCAAACTCTTGGATAAAATCATCCAACTTGATGGTGCCCACCGCCCCAGAGTACCTTCGTGGCCCCTTGGTAGCTCCATACATCTCCTCCATTGTGTCCCACAACAATGGCAAAGAAACAACTTGCACCGCCGGTGTAAGTCCTCCTGATTCACAATCCGAATCAGAACCTTCCGTAGAAGACACAGGAGGTGAAGGTGGCCTAAACCGCACACCTTGTCTCGTGTACCCACTAATATCGCTAGTGCTCGAACCGGCACTGTCCCCAGCAACTAGTGGCACCTCCGTGTTGACAAACTGACACTCAACCGGTCATGAACATGTCCCTAACCCCCTCTCCACAAGATAACCGGGTAGAGAACCTGTTGCGGCTTATGGTATAATACTAGATTCCTAACATAGCCTATACCTGCACCTACATCCACCGCAAGCACTCCTATGGTTGGCTGGTCATCACCTCCAACCTCACCATAGAAGAAACAATGATGGTCTGACTGGTCATCACCCCAGCCTCACCATCGACAGCATGCTCTAGGACTAGCCGGTGATCAAATCCGGACCAATCACCTATAAAAACAAGCGCCTACACAAAACTAACATGGCGCACAGTCAAGCATGCAGGTATGGAGGGGATCCAAACACAAGAAATCAGAACGACAACTCCCCCACACCAAAAACAACTCCAGGGTGTTGCTTCTGCAAGGACACCCCAGCCCAAACCCGGACTGACTCTTGCCTCCACCTACGGAAAGGTCTAGGCCTAATGAGAGGGTGGAACACTATGAGGAAGAGAAGCTAAAGCAATGCCTAACCCCAGCATGCCCTCATCCCAACACTCTTCCTCTCCTCTCTTCCCTCATTTGCATGACCATGGGAATATCATGAAGATACTCCTCAAACCGCCCTCCACGAGCTTCAAAATTTGGCCTTCAAGACCTCATGTCAGTCCTTAGGCAGTCCACCAGTGCCTCCACGAATCAGCACAGGCCGTCCACAGGTCAACACGGGCCACCACAGACCAGCATAGGCCCACACAGATCACTGGTCACAGCCCGACACAGGCCACAGCCTGTCACAGCCCGTCACAGCCCCAAAAGCCACAGGTCACAGCCTGTCATAGCCTATCACAGCCCTACACAGGTCACAGGGTCACAGCCCCTCATAGCCCATCACAGCCCTATACACGTCACACGGGTCACAACTCCAAAGGCCACAACCTATCACAGCCCCTCACAGCCCCTCACAGCCTATCACAGCCCTACACAGGTCACAGGGGTCACAGCCCCAAAGGCCACAGCCTGTCACAGCCCCTCACAGCCCCACAGGCCACAGGGAACAGCCTGTCACAGCCCCTCACAACCCCTCACATAAGGGAAGTCAACCCTTCCCTCTTCCTTGCTTGCCCTCCAAGCTTGAAGATGGAAGCTTCAATGAGCAGAATACATGCTCCACACATGCAACCTCTTCACACAAGAGGTATCAGCCCCCTATCTTGGCTCCTTGGCTCCTTGATGCTCTCTAAGACAAGACTAAGCACTCCACAGCCTTTGCCAAGCTCCTGAAACCCTAAGGCTTACATTTCCAACCACAAGACACTCCTCTTGTGGTGCAAGAGCTCTTCTTCCAAGCTCTGAAACCCTAGGTGCTCATTCCATGGCCTTGCCGCACCTCTTAGCTCATGTTCCAGCCCTACTCTTGCCATGACAAGAGCCCTCTCAATGCTGAAGCTTGAGATTAAAACCCAATCTCAACATACTCCACAAAGTGCACTGATTTGCCCCAAGCCAAATCAGCCCTTTCGCTTGGTCTTGCAATCCTTCACACAATGAAAGCTCGCATTCCCAAGTCCAGTTCTTAGCTTTGCCACCAAAGCCATTATAACCTGCTCTTGACTGGTCCTCTTCCCAATCGTGCTTGCTCATCACATATGAGCTTTTGTGCTAAAGTTATAAACTAAGTCATAAAAAAACCTAGTTTATCTTTCCCACCATGTGTTGTACCTACAACCTTAAAATAAGGGTAGAGGGCGCTTTCCTCATACTCTTCCCCTACCCCCTGCCCTTAGACTATTCACTACTGTAGCCTAAAATCAAGGGTAGTGTAGTTTGTGTCCAAAACTTCCCCCCTCGCCGTCTCGATGTGTAGCTTGAGCCATTGGCTTCCTTAGAGACTCAGCTATAACTTGAATGAAAGACCCTTCTTAGGACTTGCTTGTGCTAAAAAATGAGCATTTTATCACCATTCAATCCTTAGATCCAAACAAAATGACCATAAAGGGGGGTACCAGAAAAATCAATAGCATGATGGTAGAAATGCCCCCTTAAGATGGGGCGTTAAGCGTCCGCTGGACAATCCCCGCGCTCGCCACGTGGCGGGCTGTGGTGCGCCGCGGGCAGTGCCCGCGCGCCTACCCCATGGTCCCTGCTACAGTCCCGGCCTAGGATCTCCAGTCCACCAGCCGGGTTTTTACCCAGCGGTCTATGATGATATCCCCCTCCCTAATGTCCTTGACCCCGCGTGCTATTGCACGTGTGGGGTTGTACCGCCTTTTCAGTACGACAGACATTCAACGATGGGCCCGCGCCCACGTAGCGCCGATGCATCTGGCTGCGGGGTCCCTTTGGCTATAAGGTAATTACACCAAAATGTGTGTACTTAAGCAGATATGCCCAGGGCCCAAGGTGCAGTGGGAAAAAAATTGTATGAGCTGCAAATGCGCAATTGAACAAAGAGTTTGTGGTATCAATTGCATGAATTTTTCCCCAAGTGGCTAATTGATATAAATTATCAAAGTGTCATCACACAAAAAAATCTATGCCTGAGCTATAAGGGGTATGAATCCTCACTGGAATCAATATATGAAGCGAGACATTTGTTTTGTTTTGTATTGTTTTGTAGCGTCGTTGAGATCTCCCAAATTGTGGGGCCCCACTGCGGGTGCTTGGTGGCGTTGGAAAGCCCTCGATGAGGAGGGGTGCCCCGGCTTGGTCCCATAATTTTTGGACCTCCGGTGTGGGAGATCTGGAATTTCAAGTGCTTTGGGTCGTTGGAAATTCGAGAAAAATAGCAAAGTGGGCTTTCTTGGAACAACGATTGGCCCTCTTGGCCCTTCATATGGGAGAGGTGGAATTTCAAATACTTATGGTCGCTGGAAATTCGCAAAAAATAGCAAAGTGGATATATCAATATATGAAGCCTCGACAGGGGAGATTGCAAAACTGGCAAAGTGGGCTTTGGGATTGCACTTGGACTTGGGTGACATTGGACGTTGGAGGTTGCACTTGGACCTCTGCATAGGAGACGCACATGGATACATAGGAGATTGCACTTGGGCTTAGATTTTCAATTCTTCACACATGGGCCAATGGCACAAGCTACCCTAGATCTCCCAAACAGTGGGGTCTCTAGATACATAGGGGATTGCACTTGGACTTAGATGACACTAGACACTTGGGCCAACGACATAGGCTACCCTAGTACTATCTAATATGAAGCCTGCATGAGGCCTGATATGCACGAGGTGTGCATTTAAAGTGGCCCCCACACACCAACTACTGCAGCCCATTAAACTACCCCACAGCTCGGCCCACTTTAGTAAATGGCATCCTATGGTGCACTAGCAAAATGGAGGAGATGGTATGAGTGAATTGCAGTAAGTCAGCTTGTCACCGTCAATGTGCGCCAAATGGTGGGCCTGCAACCCTGAATGGACCCCCTACCTATTCCAAAATGGTCGACAAGAAAGCTAAAAGAAAACTCAATCGACCTGTCGCAAGCCAGGGCCCTCCACTTGTTGTCCTCCCCCGCCCTAATTAGTGCACCTCATGGTGTCGTAAACAACACCACCCTGATGTCTCAGGGCTGGCTGTCCAGTTGGTGTCGTCTCGCCAAAAAATGGGAACTGCTCGTGCCATCTTTATCATCTCCCTCCCCACAACTCCTTATTGTGTCCCTCCCCGCAACTCCACCATGGCGCGCAAGGGCAGTACACTCCATGGGAGGTGGTCCAAGTTGATGGGTCCACGGCACTCCTACGATTTGAAGATGGCTCGTGTCTTCTCCTCGGGCCTTTGCCCGCCGTTTAGCAATAACAATCTTGTGATTGTGTTTACAGATTGGGGGAGCCCACCCATAAAGTAGGGCCACCCATGCACCTGACGAGCCCTAAGCGCACGCGGTCAGGGTGACGGCATATTAGCTAGGGGGGTTGTGGTAAGTCGCGGTGTAGATTGGGCTCACTGAACCGCCTACCCGACTGCGGTTAGTGCAGGGGGTGCCTGGTCGTACATGATGGCTATGGTCACTAGCTAATTCCTACCGACAAAGAGGAGTTACGTACTCCGCTTCACAGGTGAGTTTGTGTTTCTAAGTCCTACGAAATTCTACAATCTACTTAAAGTAACTGCCTTCCAAGTCTTTTGTTTTATTGTCTAATTCCTACCGCCTAGGCCTACGAGCCGCCTATAGCCGGGATATGTTTTAATCCCTTCACGAGGCACCTACCAAGCCTAGGAAGAAGAGGGGTAATCTCCCTCTCCCAATGCCCCTCCTTCACCGGATGCCTGAGTTCAAGTCACTCCAGATGGAAGAGCCAATGCTTCCCTACCCCGGTGCCCAAATACTTTGTTTCAGCAAAGGAGCGGCCACAATACCTATTATAATCCAATAGGTTTACTAAGTTCAATAAGCTGACTCTAAGCCCCTTCAGTCAATAAGTTTAATCAGTTTAATAAATTCCTAAATAAAACAAAATCCAGGGCCTCATCCCCTGTTCCAAAAAAATAAAAATAAAAATAAAACTAAAAATTCCCATCACGCTATAAGTTGCATCACGTGCATTTATCCAATTTAAGCAATTTCGCAAATAAGAAATGCTGGAAAATAAAAGAAATAAAAGAAATCCAGAAAAAATACCTCCCCTATGGGAATCATGTGGGGAATCCAAAGATGCCCTTGGCACCTAGAAATGCCATTGGGAACCTCTGGGGAACCAAGTGATAACCGGGGAACGTCTGAGAACCGTTCCCTGCCGCAGAGAACTGTCGCAGCCCTACCGGATGAATGAATCCCGCTGAGAATTCATCCCTTCCACTACATTCATTAGTCCAGAACATGCATGCTCAACTAATAATCAATGGTAGGTCTACGAGCTAGAGGCTGAGACCTTGAGAGACAAGGGATGAACAAAAGTACTCTATCCTTAAATTTAGGCTACAGTGAATCATTGTGTCAGAGCCCAAGGTAGGGGATGACTTTTTCCAAGGAGGGAAATCACACTAGCTCCTTAAAGTAATATAAACCGGTGAAATCACACTAGCTCCTTAAAGTCATCCCAAAATCCTACATTTTATCTACCACTGGCGCCTTGGTTAGAGGCCCCTAACCCTTAAAGGGGTCTAAATTAAAGCTAATAGCTAAAGGTAAGAATACCCCCCCTTAAGGGAATTGTAGCTGTGTTGCCCGGGCCCCACTGGGTAAACCGCCCCTGCCACATGGCGGGGCGTGGATCCGCGTGGAGCGATCCGAACCGTGGACCGCTGTGGTTAAAGTCGGCGACCGCCGGTCCATCTCAGCTTTTGGTTATCCCGTGGGTAAAGACCTGCACCCTACTGAAGAGAATGATAGAGAGAGAGTTGCAGAGACAAAGATGCGAAATCTTCTACAAGAAGCACGTCCTGCTTCCGTTTATGCTGCCGAATTTCGACAACTTGCGTGCGACCTCGACTGGAATGAGAAGAGTCTCATCAGTCAGTTTCAATGTGGGCTATAAGATGATGTAAAAGATTTGTTGCTGACAATGCCAAACGTGAATACACTGAGCGAATTCATCACCCAAGTCATTGCATACGATAATCGTTTGTTCGACAGACGTAGAAACGATCTGGATGGTCGACGACCCGCCATGCAGCTGCTACTACGACACCAAACACAATGATCCATCAGACATCCGGTAATGATCATATGCAGATAATGCTGTCCGATTCAAGCCGTTGACGCCACAAGAAAAACAAAGATGACGCTCGAATGGATTATGCCTTTATTGCGGAGAAGATGATCACATAACATTAAACTGCCCCAACAAGAGAAAATTCAAAGCTTGGGGCACAACTCAAGTGTAGGAGGTCGGAAAACGAAGATGTCCAATCACAGTAGGGACCATGCGGCTGGACACCCCAAATTCCTCACAAAAAAAAAGTCTCTTTCTACCTCCAGACCCTGTACCTTGTTTCACAGTTCCAGTAAAAATCAGGATGAAAAATCGAGATATCTCCGTAGAAGCACTTTTGGACTCGGGCGCCTCAGCGTGTTTTATTGCCAAAAACTTTGCGAAACAACACAATTTAACGCTCGTAAGAAAGAAATTCTCTGCCCCTGTTGAAGTCATCGATAGACGACCGTTAACATCAGGAAATATTGACCATGAAACTCAACCCCTTGAAGTGAAGCTTAAAAATCAAGCATCATAGATTGTTTTCAATGTCATCCAGTCTCCGACAAATCTTGTGATCCTTGGACTTCCCTGGTTTGTACTTCATAATCTTGATATCGACTGCAAGTTGCAATAGCTCCCTTTGCATCCTTTCTGTGACAATCTCACTGTTGCCTCCATACTGATTGAATTCAATTTCTCCTTGCAGCTCATCACACTCAGGTTCCTCAGATTCATCGGTTTTGAGAAAGCTTCAGCCATCCAGCAACGTGGTATTGTGCCCTTTACCAAGGGCCTCGATGTCATTCAGCAAGCTCAGTCTGTGACGGGAAAGACAACTACTTTCGGTTCTGGTATTCTTCAACAATTGGACTACCAACTATTGGGGTGCCAAGCGCTTGTATTGGCTCCCACTCGTGAGTTTGCCTACGTGACTGAGAAGGTGATGCGGGCACTTGGTGATTACCTCCAAGTGAAGGTGCATGCGAGACTTTACAGTCGGAGATCGGGGAATCAGGGGATCACGGGGGTCAAAGCTAAGACACAAATGCTTGTCTCTGTGATAGGTGAGGCTGAGGCAGCTGATGTTGGAGTTCAAAATGCCCTGGAGGAGGTCTTACGAGCAAATAAGGACATGAACTATACGACTGACAAGTGTCACCATATGGATTATATTCAGGTTTTATGAACAGATGAACATTTATTGACTGTCTTGTAGAGAGACTACGCATCATGCTAAAACCAAAGGAGAAATGTGGTCAAATGACCTTATATTGTGTCAAGCCTCTGATTGTTGTGGTATGCTGAATCATGCTCCCTAGTTTTCCCTTCCTCTTACGTTTTGCCAAAGCAAGAGAGCCCATTGCAATTTGAGGCTTGTTTCATTTGATATTAATTTGACCGGTGTAATGACTTTGGCTCGTTTGATACAACAAGTAGATTTTGCTTATAAATGTTGTTTATATGATATATTTTTATCTTTATTTTCACTTGGTTTAGGTTTCAAATCGTTTGGATTTTGATTTAATGTCACGGTTTCATGAAAAAAACTTGGCTGTTTTTTATTTAATGCATATTTGTTCCAGCGTTCATCATAATGCTAAATGTGAATTAATAATCATCCATTGTGGTAGAAGCTATCTAGTCTTGACTCTCACCTCTGTCAAGGACGAGAACATGACTGAACACAAATAAGAGATCAGACTAGTGGTACAAGACTAGACAAGAAGTCAAGGTTGGCGTGGCCATATGCACGATGAGTAAATAGGAATCAAGACGATCTTTATAACAATGAGCAAGAGTACAAGATATTGGAACACGATTTGAATACTGGAATGCTGGAAAGCTGGACTGGAGTACCAGAAACTGGGCTAGAGTACTGGAAACTGGAAACAAAAGTAGCTTGAACTGGTGTTGGCGAGACTGAAGAATGTCTAGTCTTGCCTCTTATATATACTGACTACTAAAAAGCTTCCCTAAGAAGCTTCCCATATGGAGGTTTCTTGCTGGAGAAGTTTCCAAGATTAAACAAAGGTTTCTTGATGGAAAAGCTTCTTTAAACAAAAGAGGTATCTTGATGGAGAAGTTTCCTTCAAAAGAAGCTTCATGAGCAGTTTCTCAAGTTACTCTTGGTAATTTGATAAACTCTCGGTAACTTGGTAAGTAATGGTAAATCATGGTAGATCATGATAAATTACGGTAAATCATGGCAATTTTTGGTAACTTGGTAACTTGGTAACTTCTGATATTTACTCCTGGTTAGTTCCTCTGGGCTATGTCCGTGACATCACCCCCCCTCATCTTGGACTTGCTTAGAGTTGGAGAAAATCCAAAATCCGGCGAATGGTTCTTGCCAAGTATTCGGTTTTTCATTCTTGACTCAAATGATTTATAGGTCCATGCAACCATCGATAGTGTCCAACTCCTTGAACTTGGGACCACGCAGTGATTTGAGCATTCTGATTTTCGAAGCTGCCTTCAAACATGATTTCGTTGCCCTCTGGGTCCGAAGCCTCAACCTCCAACAGAATTATCAGACTTCGAGTAGGCTTCACATGCCGTCGTACGGGGTCCAGACGAGGAAGTATGCGTCGTACTGGTGGCCCATCGTCTCGAGAGCGTCGGTGTGATGTTTGGAACGGCTGATGTGGTAGCTAGGTAAGCGACAACTCCAATGTATCTGGTTCCTGTGACTCCATACTGCCAATACAAGATGCAAGAGTGTTGGAAGTGCTGGAAGTGTAGCTATATATACTTATGTGTGGTGCTTTTCCCTCCTTAGCGTGTATCAGGTACACTTTTAAGCTAACTTGGCTGACATCATCGTTGTGACGTCTTATTGACATGTAGCTCGGGGCTTAGCTGGATATCGTTGATGAAACTCTTGGACTTTGTCAGATGCATTGGCGAGGTTGGATGAAGGTTCCCACGTTCGTTCGCTGATGTCGTAGCCTTTTCAATGTACGAAATACTCAAGACGTTTATACTTGATGCGAGAGTCTAGGACTTTGTCGACTTCATACTCAATTTCCTGATTGACTTCGATTGGTGGAGGTGGTACGGAGACTCTCCCTGGAATATTCGATGGATGATACAACTCCAATAATGAAACATGAAAGACTGGATGGATGCGCATACTTCGTGGGAGTTCAAGCCGAAAACTAACCGGATTTATTTGTCGAATAATTTTGAATGGTCCCATGCGTTGATAATCTAACTTCCTTGATGATCGCGAGGTTTGTATGTCCCGTTGAAGAAGCCACACATGATCTCCGACTTTGAACTGGGGTTGGAGTTGGCGACGTTGATCTGCATACTCATCGTATTGTTTTTGAGCTTCTGCGAGGTGGAATGTAAGCTCCTTGTGAATCATAGCGAGATGAATAGCAAAGTTTTCTGCAGCAGGGCTTCCAACAATCTTCATGTGGAAAGGGTTTGCTCGATGATGATGACCATAATTGGAGAAAAATGGAGTTTGCTTGGTCGAAGAATGTATAGTGTTGGTGTAGGCAAACTCAGCCAATGACAGCAGGTCCGTCCAATTATCTTGGTGATAATTTATCGTACAGTAAAAATACTGCTCCAAAATCTGGTTTACACGTTCGGTTTGACCATCAGTTTGTGGATGATTAGCTGTAGAGAGGTTGATCTTAGTATCCAATATGTGAAATAGTCCCCTCCAAAAATTTGATATGAACTGTGGTCCTCGATCAGATACGATGTCCTTCGGGAGTCCATGAATGTGGTACATATTATTGAGGAAGAGTCTTGCAGTTTCCTCGCCGGTAACCGTCTTATTACATGGAATGAAATGTGTCATCTTCGTAAAACGATCTACAATAACAAGGATTGAATCGGTGGTCTTGAAAATTGGAAGGTCCGTAATAAAGTCCATAGACACGGA
Source organism: Takakia lepidozioides (assembly GCA_030704615.1). Lineage (NCBI taxonomy): Eukaryota > Viridiplantae > Streptophyta > Takakiopsida > Takakiales > Takakiaceae > Takakia > Takakia lepidozioides. The sequence continues at coordinate 47,365,131 of CM060734.1, read as the reverse complement.
TGACCATGGACCCTTGGGAATGGGTAATGGTTGAAGAAGGCCATAAGGTCGATGTCGTGGTCCCTTCGCTCTAGCACATGTGTCGCAAGATTTTATAAATTCTTTCACGAGTTTCCACATCTGCGGCCACCAGTAGTCCCTGGATATCAATTCTATTGTTTTGTTGAAGCCGAAATGTCCTGCAGCCGGAAGATCATGACATGTTTGAAGAATTCGAAGTCGTGTAGGTCCTGGAGATACATAGAGAAGTCCCTTGAAATAAAGTAAGTCATCTTTGAATTCGAAGTCGTTTGTAACATGTGGGTTGTCTCGAGGTCGATTTAGTTGATTTCGTAGTGTCGTAGCAAATTTGTCGCTCTTCAGTGCTTCTTGAATCTCCTTTATGTCCTCTACATCGTCATAGGTGGACATGGATATCATATTCAATTGGAGATTTGTTGGTTTCAAGATGATTGATTTCTATTGGTCAAAAGCTGCATCCCCTTCTTTTGGCGCAAGATACAATCGTTGAGAAAGAGCATCTGGTTTTCCTTGAAGATGTCCCGGACGGTAGGTAATAACAAAATCAAACCTTGCTAGTGACATACTCCATCTCGCTTGACGTCGATTCAAAACACGAGCACTCATAAAATACTCGAGGTTTTGTGATCAGTATAGACTGTGATATGATGTTTAGCTCCCTCCAATAGATGACGCCACTCCTCAAAAACATCAATAATCGCTAGAAGTTCTTTGTCATGGATTTCATAATTGATCTCCGTAGCGGAAAATTTTCGAGAACGAAAATCAACAGGGTGAAGTCGACCATCTGTACCATATTGAGAAAATACCGCGCCAAGTGCAAAGTCCGATGTACTGCTTCCAAAAAGAATGGTTCAGATGGGTCTGCATGTACTAGTATTGGAGCCGTTGTAAATGTCTGCTTCAGCCTTTTAAATGCTTGGTCAGTCTTCTCGTCCCATACAAATTTGTCCTTTCCTGTGAGTTGTGTCAATGGTGCAGCAATTTTGGAGTAGTCCTTGATGAATATTCTATATAAATTTGCAAATCCTAGAAAACATTGTACATCTCGGACCGAAGTTGGTTTAATCCACTCGATGATGGTTTGTATTTTCTTCTGATCCATAAAGACTTATTTGTCGGAAATAATGTAGCCCAAAAATTCGACTTCAGATTGGTGGAAAAGACATTTTTTCAATTTGGCATATAATCATTTTTCCCTCAATTTTCAAGGACAAGGCGTACATGGCAACCACGTTCTTCTTCATTCTGTGAAAATATCAAAACGTCGTCCAAATAGATGACTACAAAGTCATCTAAAAATTCTCGAAAGATGTCATTCATCATGCGTTGAAAGATTGCTGGAGCATTTGTAAGACCGAAAGGCATAACACTGTATTCGAAATGTCCGTACCTTGTGCGAAAAGTTGTCTTCCATTCGTCTCCTTCTTTTATTCGTACAAGGTTGTAAGCTTATCTCAAGTCGATCTTTGTGAAAAAAATTGCTCGTCCAAGTTGTTCGAGGAGTCCTAAAATCAGCGGTAGTAGATAACGATTTTATATAGTGACTTTGTTGAGCCCACGATAGTCTACACACATGCGTAACGATCCGTCTTTCTTCTTCACAAATAAGATAGATGCTCCTGCAGGTGATTTCGAATGTCGAATGAAATTCTTTGACAAATTTTCATCAATGTATTCGCGTAAAGCAGCCAACTCCGTCTGAGATAAATTGTAAATCGGACCGAATGGTGGTTGAGCTCCTTCTTGCAACTCAATTGCACAATCATAAGGTCGATGTTCTGGCAACATGTCTGCATTTTTTTTCTCGAAGACATCATTGAAGTTTTGATATTGAGTGGGTAATGTCGAAGTACCTTGGTCTGTTGTGGTTTTGATCGGAGTCGCATACAGTGCAAATGTCGCGTCTTTCTTCGTAGCTCTCATGAAGGCTCTAGCTCCAAGAAACAGGGGTTGAATACCTTTGGTACTTTTGCATTTTTGTCTTGCCGAAATTTTTCGTCACGTGGGGCGCTACGCGCATCTTTGTTCGCGAAGCGAGCATGTTATCAAAAGTCGTCGCTAGTAGTGCGGAGCAACGCGAAGCTCTAGTGTTTTGACGTGAGGGGACAACCAACATGTAGCCCAGTGGTAATGGGCATATACCACATTGGATGTGGTTGTGGGTTCAAACCACCGTTTGGTGTGTCATGAAGGTGTCCACCACCCTGCTGGAAGGCAGTAGCCCTTGGGGGTCAAATGACACCATAAGTTACGCTCCCTTGGGGAGGCGTCATATTTTGACGTGAGAAAGAAAGCTAAAAGCCTAGCTTATAATATGACAACAGATCTAAGAAAAAAATTAAAGAAACTTGACGAATTAAGTTTTATCACTTATTTTATAACTTGAGCATGAAAGCTCACTGAACTTAGAGCTTGTATGACATCAATTTGAGAAGGAAACAAGAAATAGAAAGTGCATTCCTCAAGAAGCCAAAAAACAATTATTACTCGAGAGATTGTCTCACACATTCCATTGAATAATACTTGTTTTCTTGGCTAGTTGTGGAGGGTGCACTCTATGTCATGCTTTGTATTTTGGCCCAAGGGTTTCGAAAAACAAATCAATGAAAGATAAAACTAGGTTTTATCACCTATTTTGTAACTTTAACATGGAGTTTTCTCTTTTAAAAAAAAAACAGCTAAGCTTAAGGACTTCAACATGGAAGCTTAAGGAGCTTGTTGACAAGATAAAGAAAGAAACTAGAAAGAGAGAGCATATTCCAAAGTAAGAATAAGGGTCAAGGCACATGGAAAATCCAGGAAGTAAAGCCACCAAATGTCAACATTAGATTATGTAGTTTCCAGTCGGCCGAAAGCTTATGGATAATCAATTGACGACAACAATTAAATCACAGATCAAGTTTGTAGAGCTTGCACCTGTGAATTATGTACCTCAAGTCATGGTGGTGGAGATAATAACGGCCCCCTGCAATTAACAGCGCAATTCGCCATATCGCCGTGACCAGAACAGGGTGGTTTGTGACGTATTCGAGCCTGTGCAAGACTAAGTGCCAGGACATACTCCCATTCCTCATGAACTTGCGAGAATCTCCCAACCTATATCCGCTGTAGACTCGCTTTCCATACTCGCAATTAGTCCTCACTGAACAGTGCTGAGGGATCGTCTGACCCTTGAGAGAGAAATATCCAGCCCAAGGATAAGTTATCGCAGGTTCATAAAGTCATGATGTAGGCAGGACGCTATAGAGAGATTATAGAAGAACATAGTTGCTCACCCACTGCGGTTTGAGATAGAGAAAATGTTCCCCACAAGTGTTTGGAGCTAGAGACTGCTTTGAGACAAAAGAAAATGTTCGTTTGGAGCAAGAAGTGCAGAACTTCATCGTGTGGGCAAGCGGTAAGTGTATGAGGGATTCTGCAACAAGTGTCTTTTGTAACTGTTGCATCTAGTTGCACACGTAATTAACAATAACCAGTAACTGGTAGCAGTTGGTATGCTTTGCACAGTGTACTTCCTAGCTCATTGTTCTCATTGCGGGCATCTCCTGCAAGTCGTGTAAGTATCTGAGGATAAAATAATTGCAGTGGCTCCACCAGCGAGACACATGTTTGGAGCAAACTGGCTCGGAGAGTCAGGGTCACATCCGCCAAAATAAATCCTCAAAATTTCTTCAAATCTGCACACAGTATATAGTTGGACCTACAATATACTGCTCACCTCATCAAGATCTTTTCCAAACTGCACAGACACGCTTTTGGAGGTAAAGGGCTTGGACACTCATATTCAGAGCTGCTCTGAAATCGATGTTGCCAGCAAGCTGCTTCCTTAGATGGAGTACATCCAACGTCCTGTTTCTTTTCTTATTTTTCCTTTAGCCCTTGCAAGCCGTTGTTGCCAGACATGTGCACTCCTAGCACATCCAGTCATGTTTTAGCCTGAGTTATATAAGTTCACCGACCAACTGGTGGGACTACTGTGCAATTAGTCTGTGGACTGAGAATATCTGCCACCCTGCGATTGGTCTTTGAACACAGACGTGCCAATATCAAGGAATATTCGTGGCTAGTTGGAGCTGGCCTGGTTCATCTTCACCAACTCTGCTGTGGAATCAATCTTTGTTTAGATGTGTCAATATCAAAGTGGGATTGGTAGTACTGCAACCAGTGAGAAGTCTGTGTGCAACTTCTAGTAAGACAGGTTTAGACATACAAAAGGCTCAGAAATTAGTGCAACCCGCGCCCATCTACTTCACAATTTCGAAAATTCCTCAAGATGCTTGCAGTCACATACTGGACATCAAGCCCAGCCTAAATTAATAATCTTCACTACGCACAGGTCGGAGCATCGACCAAGTGCACGGGTTGTTGAACGAGGCGGTACCTCACTATGTATCCCTTGCTTTATTTTCTCCAGAGATCCATGTACAAGTGTCGTCTTCTTTGCAGGAAATCCCATGTCTGTCCCTGGAAGTGTAGGAAGTTCATTCCGTCCATGTCTTGGAAAAGGGTTAATTTTCATTCTGATCATCAGGCCTATTGGCCCCACTGAGGGTCCCTATGGATTTTATAAAGTTCATATCTTTTTCTTTCTTTCTCTGCGACCATCTCTTTGTCTCCTTGGGCCTTTACAGATGAGGACCTGATGTGTGTACCAAATAAGAGCAGTTGGATGGGATGATCATTTGGTTTGATTGGCTTGCTACGCTTTCATTTCTTTTCTTTTATGTTATCTCTTCCCTCGCTATGGGAACCTTCCATCCTTCAGTTACCTCATGTCAGTTTGTAAATAAAGCTGTGCAACGTTTCATCATCAAATAAGAGCTCTACATAAATGAAATGAAATGGTGCTTTATAACGTCCGCGGAAAGCTCAGAGAAAGAACAAAAAAAACTTTATAACGTCCAGGGGAGCCAAAGTGCTTTATGGAACACAAGAGAACAGAAAAAGAAGATAGAAGAAGAAAAGTGGAGATCCCAACAACCTTGTCAAAAACCAACATTTCAAGGTTCCTTAAGAGATTGTTGAACAGAGCCGTGGCAAGGGACACTAGCTAGTGCAACAAGATAGAAGCACAGACACCAAAGAGCAATGTAAAGCTCAATTGTTGTATGACAAAGGCATAAGACTTCCATGAACTTGTTTCAAGTTTGTGACATGGGTGAGGTCATTACGGATGATTTGAAAGACCTATCTACCCTAAAATTTAAACTCCGGGTGGGAGTCTACTCTTTGAACAATAAACAATAAACAGATGCAAAGAGAAAAGGCAGATTGTCAATGCCCTATGTGCGGACATCACAAAGACAACGTCCATTTTTTATACAATGTCTAGGGTTTCTCATCATAGAGCGACCAAGTAAACCATTGTTTATAATCTTGAGGCTGAGCCTAAAGCCCTAACCTTGTTGGGGTCCAATTGTTGGGCAGCTCACACACAACAAACTGATGCTTGTGTGAAGGGATTAAATCAGGAAAGCGGCCATAAACAACTGCTTATACCAAGGTAGGTCCACCTACTGGAGTGAACCCCTCATAGTGTCTGTTCGCTCTTGTACTGCCCAAACCAAAAGGCTACGACAGACACATTTATCCTGGCTTATGGCAAAGAAATTGGGCAGACTTCAAAACTGGAAGGCATAGTGGTGTGCAAGTGGACTGTAGTGTGAAAAGAAGGGGCGTGAATCCCCTTCTGGGTGATTCTAATCTGTACTCCTCCCCAGTTGAAGTCAAAGCAAAAGGAAGGAACGTTCTAGTGATCCAACCATCTTCACATGGCTGTGGGTTTCCCTTAGTTCGTTCGTGATCAGAGTTCATGCAATCCTCATCCACGCCGCAGCGGAAGAGAAGACATGGATGGGGAGTTTTGAATTGTTCTTGCTCTTGGTTCTACTTTTATACAACAGCCTTGCCCTATGATCTCAGCGCCAACAGTGCTGCCATGATCTTTTCTGTGATGCAACCAGCCCTATGACAGCGCTGAACACGACCTTTAATGTGAAGCTCCCTTGAGCAGTGACACGTCGGAAGCCCCCTTTGTAATGGTGACACAGATTTAGAGGGAGGCAGCTCAGATCTGCCATGAACTGCAGGGCCACTGGTCTCTTTCAGGGTTCATGTTTTCTTCATCTCATCTCCCCAAATTGGCCATCCCCCATCAACCCCTTTTACTGAGCAGCTCTCTCCCTTCCCAAATCCTTTTCTCTCTCTCTCTAACCTTGGTCTACAGGTTCCTCACTTCTTCAACAGTAGCATATCTATCATGCAATGCAATGCACAACTCAACCAGGCATCCAGTGCACCAGCCTTGAAATCATCCTCGGTCACACAAGGCATAACCATCCCATTCATCAGTCTCAGTCTCTCTCTCTCTCTCTCTCTCTCATGCCAATGACCAACCCTTCACACTACCTTTTTCCAAAAGAAGCCATTGCCCAAACAGCTCTCAGCCTTTCTACAGGTTTCAACCAAATACCCCAATAGCCCTCTTTTCCCTTCAACTGTGAACCTCAGTTGTTCATACCCTGAGACCATGCTGGAAATCAGTTCCAAAAACCAAATCAGTGTCGGTGTTGCTTCCCCATCCACATTATCCGTTCTCTGTTTTCAACAGTTCTAACTAACCCTCACTGGTGTTTTCAATCAGCCAAGCTAGGTCTACATTGGTTCCAGTGTATCAATACCCAGGGCAGCATTGTGTGCAGGTTCATAACACTAAAACAAAGAACAAGAATGAAGACAAACAGTGACCATTCTGATTCAGTGACAAGCAGTCTCTCCCCCCACTCATTTCTCCTACTGACACTATAACATCAGGTGCATCCATCACTACAACAGATTGCGGCTTTTATGACTCCCATGGGTGCGCAGTCATGACAGATTTGTGGCAGAAATGCCATTTGCAGTCGTAAAATGCTTTTGAAGTCATAATGCAGGTCTGGAGAAGGCGTATATGCGACTGCATGGCTTCGGACTCTGCGCAACACAGGTCAAACATGTTTGACCACGAATATTGGCATGGCAGATATGACTACCAGTCACGGTCATGGCTACACTAGAATGACGTGTGCATATTGCAAGACAGACATATGACTTCATGACTCTCACTCTAATGCATTATGCCAGATCATCACATGGATGAATCACTACATGACTACACGTGTCGACACATGCTTTTTTCTGGTTATATATATAATATATGAGTATTTATATCTTAAAAAAACGGAGACTCTTACCACTAGAATGAATTAAAAAAACCCAAAAAAAACAAAGATTAAAAAAAAATCACATCGGCTGGTAAGTGCACAGTGTGTCGCCCTTGTGGTTTGGGGTTCAAACCGCTGCCCTTATCCCGTGTGTGGGATTGTTCGAGACGGTATGTCTTGACGTTGATCGTCCTGTAGGTCTTATGGCCCATAAATGAAGGCGGGTGAATTTTCCCCTCCTCAAGGGCTTGTGGTTTCCTTTAAGAAAAAAAAAAAGAAAAAAATCAAAAAGGGGCTTTTAGGGTTTACAAAAAGGTTAAAAAACTTAAAAAGTTGCCCATCACAGTAGCGTGAACAGACTTAGAGCGAGCGGGAGGGAGAGAGAGAGAGGGTTGGGACTTAGAGCGAGCGGGAGAGAGGGCAAACATGCATGGGAGGCCCGCAGTTGGATCAACCTTCGCATCTGGAGCAAGCAACCCTAGAAACGCTAGGGTATGTGTGCGAGGAGGTTTCGGCTGGGAGCCCGCCGTTCTTGGGAGAGTCAGCTTCGTCTTAGCAGGCCGTGTTTCAATCTCTACCCGCTCGGCCCTGATTTTACAGCACGGAGCAGAGCTGGCATGAGTTCCTAAAAGATCCTTCACGATGGTGGGACAACCGCAATCGCAAGGTGTGGTTTTTTCTTAATGTACGATGTGAAGAAGTTTGTCCATCCTGCAAATGTGGGTTGGCTCTCCTGTTAGTACCATGATTTGGTATTCTTCCTGATGTTTACAAGGTTCTTGGGAGAGTTAGCTTGGTCTTAGTAGGCCGTGTTTCAATCTCTGCCCACTCAGCTGCACCGTGGTGGTTCTCACTGACCAATCCGACATTACCTAACTACAGACACAAGCAGCACACACTAGAGGTCATCTTAGGTTCATGTTCAGTCAAATCCTCCATGGGTCATGACACAAGGTCGAGGACAATGTGGTGAGGGCACCTTCTTCTTCGCCTCTCATCAGACTCGGCCCTGAATTTGTACGATGTGTAGAATTTTGTCCATCCTGCAAATGTGGGTTGTTGGCTCCTGTTAGTACCATGATTTGATATTCTTCCTGATGTTTACAAGGTTCTTGGGAGAGTCAGCTTGGTCTTAGCAGACCGTGTTTCAAAGTCTGCCTGCTCAGCTGCACCGTGGTGCAGGTTCTCATTGACCAATCCGACATTACCTGACTACAGACACAAGCATCACACACAAGGTCAAATCCTCCATGGGTCATGACACAAGGTCAAGGACAGTGTGGTGAGGGCACCTTCTTCTTCGACCTATTTCAGCATGTTTTGCCCTCTCATCAGACGCCCTGAGATGCATATTGAATTTTGTAAGTTAGCTCATTGCTCGTTGATAAGTAGGGTTGGGGGTGCTGTCATTGTCAGCTGCTAGCAGGAAGGCAAGGATGTATGCATAGATAACTGAAGGAGCAGGGATAGAGTGTGGGCCCAAATTCGTCCAAGAGGGCCGGATTTCAAGCTCCATTATTTCAGTGTCATCCATTCAGCCAGGGATTTCCTGGTGACATTGCCAAGGCTTTACTCGCAACACGATGCTTGTAAAGCTTCCTTAGCTTGAATGCTGATTATGCTTGAATTATTAGGTTTGTAAAGCCAGTTTTGAAATTTTCATGGTAATCAGCTCTCTTGAAAATCTGTAGGTTGCAAGCCATTTACAGCGGGCCGTGGGTGGACTGGAAGACAGCCATTGAAAGTCCTGGTGCAAGTTAATACCAGTGGAGAGCAGAATAAGCTTCATATGCCCTTTTGGTGCTAGTTATCTTCATGTATGGTACTGTTGAACACCAACAATCTTTTGGTGAGATTCTGTCTTGGTGCACATGTCTGATAAAGAAAGACGGTAATGTTTGTTCTGAAACCTGAAGGCGTGAAATGATTCAACACAACAAGAGCATTACGCGTGTCAGTACAAGCTGTAAGAAAGCAAGAGATACATAGTTATACAGTCAAACAGACAACTATCAGTTTCTGTGGAATCTCTTGCCAATGGCAGGATGGGTTGGGAATAGCCAAGTCAGGAGGTGAATGCCTGTCAAATTACCACATGTCCTTTTGAACACTGCCCCTGCCCTGGTGGACATGTACGCCAATTGTGGGTGCATTGAGGATGCAAAGGGAGTGTTCAACACTGTGGCTGAACGAGATGTGGTGTCGTGGAGTGCGATGCTTGCTGGGTATGCACAGCTGGGGTGCGGGATGGAGGCTCCAACCTTTGAGAAAATGATGGGGGAAGGGGTGAAGGCCGCCGACATAACGTTTGTGTGCGTTTGCAGTGCGTCTGCAGCCCTGGAAAAGGGCAAAGAGATCCCTGGTGACATCATCAAATCTGCAATTGTACCAGATGTCATCCTGAACATGGCTCTGGTGGCCATGTATGCTAAATGTGGGAGCATTGAGGATGCCAAGGGAGTGTTCAACACTATGGCTGAACTAGATGTGGTGTCGTGGAATGCGATGCTTGAAGGGTGTGCAGAGCAGGAGCGCGGGATGGGGCTTTGGACACCTGAAAGCAAATGATGAGAAAAGGATGAAGGTACCTTCTTCAACATATTTCACCCTGTTTTCCCTGCTAGTGTTTGCTTTGACAATTCTAGGCTGTCATTGTCAGCTGCTAGCAGCAAGGCGAGGATGTATGCATGATTTGTGCAGAGGCATGGATAGCTGAAGGAGCAGGGATTTCGTGTGGGTCCAGATTCATCCAAGAAGGCCAGATTTCAAGCACAAGATTACCTGTGATTCCCTGTGGATCAATAGCTACAAGAAACCTGCATGGGTAGATGGTCAACTGGGAGCAGCGGCACAAGTGATAAAATCAGGCACTGCTAATGAAGGCATCTTCTTCAACACATTTCACCCTGTTTTTCCCTCTTATCATAATCGGCCCTAAATTTACATGTTCAATTCTGCAAGTTAGCTGGTTGAGTGAATCTAGTTTGGAGTGACTTTGACATGATACTGCCAATGTGACAACAGGAAAGTGTCAAAAAATAGGTAATCTCTTGGTTTTGCTCAGCTTGTTGCAGTTATGTCTTGCTGCCTTGTTCTCTTTGTATTATATATTATATTTCATTGTTGTATTAGACATGTACATGACTGCTATCATAGTCATAATAATGACTACATCTATTTTCACTCTCCAATAGTACTACACCACGTGGCAGAAATACAAATATGTAAAAAAATAGCAATACACCCCAAAAAAACACCCATCATGACACATGTCAATCTGCTGATGGACCACGTGTAAAAACTGCAACGCGCCACGTGTTGCAACCGGATTAGCATACCCGTAGTCATAGTTCGCAGTCATGGAGAGCTAAACACTCTGCCACGTGTCATTTCCTGCATCGAGCACGTGCCACTCTTGCACAGCCGCTGACATGGACTACACTGTCCGTTCAGTCATTCAGTAAAGCCAGCGTGTATGACTACCCCCACAGCTGCTCTGGCGCCATGTGACAGCCAGCCTGGAGAGTCATATCTGCCATGTCACAACTGACTAGGTCTTTACGTCTGCAGAGTCAGGAAGTCGTAAATGGCTTCCATGACTGCATTTGCAGTCATAACACAGAGACGTAAAAGCCGCAATTTGTTGTAGTGCATCCTTTCCCTATCCTGGTTTGAAGTCCAGAGTCTCCATTCCATTTCCAAAACCTTTTTCCTCCATCACATATCTCTACCTCTTTATCCTCTACCAAGAGCCAGTCCTAAATCCACACCAAAACGATTTCTAAGTCACCACCCGAAGCCCACAGTCTACGAACTTATCTGTTTTATCCTCCAGCGAAGCGGTGGATCTGCCTGCCAAGATGGCACCTCACCATCGCCTGTCAGCAGCCACTTCAACCTATTCTCCTTGTCTTGATTCCAGTATTTATCATGCCATGATGGCTCCTCTTCATCCTATGGAACATCCTGTGGCTTACCAACTAAATACTCTATCCTTCTATGCGTGCAATTCTTCCCTAAGAATTGACATGGTCCTATAGTAAGAAGACACAAAAACAGCTATAAGCTTTGATTACAGATAACCTGAGTTGCCATCCAGCCAGCACTTCACATGCCTCATCCCCTCCATTGATTGTGCCCACAACTCACTTCCTTGTGCTTCCGGTAGCTGGCCGTTTTCCTTGCTTGCTCATCTGCCCATAACTGTTTTCTTCAAGGCAATGGCGACAGCGGTGGTGCGCCGCTCTTCTTACATGCTCCTACTCCAGGAATTGATCATCACTACGAGAAAAGCGGCACCGCTTCCCTTTACACAGAATACCAAGCAGAGTCCCATAGCGTAGGTACAACCTCCCAAAAACAGACGGCCCTGCCAACCCCACTGCTCGCAGCAGCTGCTAAGAGTTGCCCGTCATCTTCCTCTTTGTTTTCCTCAACCCGCGTTTCTAGGTTAAACACCTGGGATGAAAACGTTCATCCTACGGATGAAAATACGCATGGTCATGACTTAGCCATTTTTATCCTGGCAAAGCATAAGCAGTATGCCCATGAAATTACCTGTATGCAGGGATATATCCCTCCTGCAGTTGTACAACGGGCACTCCCGTTGTAGTGATGCAGGGTCTTAACGGTAAAACAAAATGTAACACAAAATGTAACGTCACTCCCCTGCATTCACACTACAGGACCTGTAACTGGACACCATGACACATTGAGTAGCCTTCAAAGGGGGCTGGAGGGGACTTGCTCCTGACAACCACATGGAGATGGAAGATAATCTTCATGTGTTCCCGCCGATTAGATAGTCGGAGTTTTAGTCAAGCTGTTCGACATAAAAACTGGTGTGCAAAAGATGAGCGCCCTCACAACTCAACAATAGCCCCATGCCGCAAGGGAGAAAGTCGAAGTCGAGGTGTCACATCTTCCATCTTCAAGTCGTTATCAGTGGCAAATTGCTTCCATCCAGTTCTAAAGGGTACGCAACAGCTAGGGCGCTCAATTGCTACCTACCATGCGTGACCACTAGACCCCTACAGTTTTGCAGTTTACCCAATCTCTAGGCTTTGCCATAAGCATTGATAAATGTGTTAACCGTAGACCTAGATAGGTTTCTTCATTCTGTTGAGTGGTCGATCCTTCCGCTGTACTTGTCGAGCAATTGCACCTTCCTGCACTCTTGTCCAACTCCAAAGCTATTTTAGGTCTGAATGGAGATCTGCAATTTCTTCACTATCTGTGTGCTTCTGCTTTCCTTTGCAGCATTAGAGAAACTTGACAACCAACAACTCATTCCTTCAGTCACAAATCTTCACGTAGGTAATCACTACCTAGAACATGCCCGAGAGAATTTGCCAAATATGAAGCTTGCCTAACCTAGCACATACTAACAAACATACTAGCTACATTCTTCAGAGCCTTTGGCATGCTGATTATTCATCAGTCTAAACTCACCAATCTCAGATATTCCAAACTTGAATCTCCTAGGGCCGTTCTCAAAAGTCAGCAGACATGGTGAGAGAAGATGGAGACCGAATTGATAAGAAGGGAAACATAGTTGACAGACAAAACACATTAAAACCCCTGTACTGAAAGTCTTACTGATTCATCACTGGTAAGAGCATGAGGCTATTGCACACCTGAGCCATACCAGAATAACACTCAACCACCATATGATCCAGCTGCCCTCCTTCTTGAAGGAGCTACAGGTGTTACTGCCCTATCAAATCCTCATCTGTAATACAACACAAACATGCATGATCCTGTTAACATCATCCTGTTACCAAGTACATGACATTAGCTCAACCCTTCAAACACATTACTGTAAAACTAAGCACCTTACAAGAGAGAGGATATACAGTATATGTTGAACTGTACTTGGTGTGATCTTGCCACAGTAGACCTTCTTATGCAGAAATCATCCAACTGTGCTATAAGACTAAAAGATTTGAATTTCACCATTCTTAAGTTGGCCAAAGGCAATTAACCTATAAAGCCTACTCCCTTCTTTCGCAAACTGCATCCAAAGTCACCTCCACACGGCACACTCATGTCACAACCCCCATTCCTGTCATTCAGCACCAAAGGCCCAATTCGCACGGATATGCATGCATTTTTAAATTACCTTTGAGCAACATGTTCTAACACCATCCCTTGGAAGGGTCAATGCACATAGAAAATGCAAGCAAAGGGCTCCACCAAAATGTTGTTTAAACCAGTGCTCCGGCTTGACAGTTGACAACAGTTTAAGTCACAGATCGAGTTCACCTGTGAATTATGTACCTCAAGTCATGGTGGTGGAGATAAGAAAGGCCCCCTGCAATTAACAGCGCGCAATGTGCTATATCGCCGTGACCAGAAGAAGGTGGTTTGTGACGTGTTCGACCTTGTGCAAGTGCCAGTCCTGACAGTCCCGTGCCTCATGAACTGGCAAGAATGCTCCCCAACCTATATCCGCTGTAGACTCCTTTCCATATCACAATTAGTCCCAGACAATCTTCTCAGCTCAGCATGGATTTCCTTAATTCTGGGATGTAACTTGTCATCTACGTGCTTTGCGTATGGTCACTGAACAGTTTTGAGGGTTCCTCTGACCCTTGAGAGGATACAAAGACCGAGCAAATGTTCCGGGCACAAGAGTTTGGAGCTAGAAGTGTCGAAGTTCATCGTCGCTTGCCCACAAAGCGGGCAAGCCGTAAGTGTTTGAGGGATCCTGCAACAAGTGAGCTCTTTTATAGCTGAACATTGCATCTCGTTGCACATGTAATTAACGATAACTAGCCACTGGTAACTTGTACCTTGGTACGCTTTGCATAGATGCACCGACACCAGTGTGTAACTCCCTAGCTCATTGTTCTTATTGGACATTTACAGTACAGCTTATAGTTAAACACTACATTACGTTTAGTATAGCTTGTAGTTAAATACTTCATTAGGTTTAGCGACAAGTTACTATTCATTTGTGCTACTGCTTAGTGTCTTCTTTGATTGGTTTCGATGCTTCTTGATTCTTACGTTAGGTGTTTATGCTTGGTAGTCTCTGCAGGGTTTTGATATTCATGCTTGGTAGTCTCTGCTAGGTTTTGATGTTCATGTAGTTTGATTGTCTACTACTGCACGATGATAGTTGATTAGTATTAAACATCTGATAAAGGACTCTGCAGTAAATGCTGGCCTAGTTGTATAAAGGGAATAAAATCTGGATATGTGCCAGTGGTGGAATATCAGGTTCCTATCCCACCATCACAGGCCCGTCAAAACATGCCACCTGTCCTATTGCCACCTTTAAAAAATGTGCCAGCTTATTATTTTGGCATATGGGTGTTGGGTAGAATACATAGGTGGACAACTTCTGAAAGATGAAAGAAAAGTTCCCATAGAATCCCAACATTCCATGATTGACAATATTACCTTCATCCTTACTGAGAAGGAGTACGTTTGGATCTTGCCAGGAAACAACTTCAACATTTTAAACTTAATGTTAAGCATAATGTGGACTTTTGACTGGGTTAATATATTGATGTCTATTTTATTTTACTTAATAAGGAAGAGGGATGGAAGGCCGTTGTCAAATTACTAATTACAGGGGAAAAATTTACAACCTCTGAGGAAAAATAAAGAGAGGATTTTTCATATGATCATTATTTAAAAATATTCATTATTTAAAGATAATTGAACATAATAATTTTTATAATATACAACTACATATAAGCTAGGCTAGTATGATCTGTTATGTATTGCCATTAACAGTTATTCAATCAGTTCTTTTTGCAATGTGTCACTTGGGATCTTCTTAAAGTCTGGTAGATCATATATATATGGACCCCTTGCGCAAGCAAAGCTTAAATTATGGAGCTACTAACTTCCGCCGGGCTTCCGTGCAGGAAGGTCTTAGTAGATGGGTTTGCACTTGAGCAGGTGCATGAGGAGGGGTTCAATGTGTGCCTTCAGCCGCCCATTGTCCCCTCAATGGGCTTTGCGTTCAGCAGTAGACTCCGTAGAATTGCTGGATGCGTTAAATATATCTAACGTTGACCAACTGTTTTTCAATGGAGCAAAACATACTTCTTCACTTTTCCAGCTTATTCACATAATCTTTTAGGGAACTTGGCCTTCCAACTCAATAAGTAGAATTGCTGGAATTGAAGTTCATCTCCACATCAGGGACTTGAAGAGTCAAACTGTTGTTGGATTCTACCATCCATGTTGACTCTGAGGCAATAATCAGATCAATCTGCGATCTGCTACATACAAATGCTACTTAAGCAGAATGATAATTACGTGGAAGGAAACTTTATGTATCATGGTAATTAGGTGTAACTAAATTATGTGGATCAAAACCCATAAAACTAAATATCACAATATGGATTTTCCTTAACAGGTTGAATTTTTACTTTTCCAGAGTCTCCCTGTTATTATTATTTTAATGTGTTGGCTCAAAAAGGAACTGGCCTCACACTGGGAGGGACCACTTGTACAATACAACACCCGCATAGTTTTATAATAAGACCGAAGTGGTTTGACTCGTTTTACAAAAAGACCCAGTGTCCCCAAGAGTAGAAACAAAATATCATAGCCCAAAAAGAACAGTGGTTACTGGTTAGGGTTTAATCTTCATCGGTTGGGTTATTTGCAGCATGTCACTTGAGATCTTTTTGAAGTCCAAGTTTAGAAAAAGCCCTACCCGTGTGATCGATCCGCATAAATCAAGGATACACGATCGATCCACTCAACCACCCCATTCACAAACTCAAACCAAAACTGTAGTCTGGCATGGCTGCGAGACTGAGAGTTCTGGGATTCGATCTCGATCGATGGCGGATGATGACTCTATAACTACCGAGACGTGCAGGGGCGGCATGCGAGCAGTGGTGAAGGTGACAACCTCAGCCTTTCCCTCCAAACGCGTGTACTCTGCCTCAATCCGCCAGCGATGGTTGGAGACATGACAGTACGGCGATGTGATGTGCACTGCATCGTCGATGCTCAGTTGGAGCAATTCTAGCTGCCTGACTCATACTCAATTTGGTGGCATGGTCGGTGGCACAGTTGGATCAGAAACGCTGATCTACACCCTGAGCATGCTCTTGCAGGTCGGTGCAGGCCCATTGGAGCAACGTGCACAAAGCAAACGTGAAGATGACAGCGTGAGCTTTTCTCTCCAAACGTCTTGATCATTCAACAACCTGATGCACTTGGTCGGTGCTCCGACGTGTGCATAGTGGAGAGTATATTAATTTAGGCTGGGCTTGATGTCCAGTATGTGACTGGAACATAATTGTGAATCTCGTGTTACAACATGTGCAACGAGTTGCGCTTATCCCCAATTGCTTAAGTTGAGCTAGATATCGACTATGCGATTGAGCTGGATTCTAAACAAGTTGTGAAGATGACTAATTTCTGAGCCTTTCATCTGTCCAAACGCGTGACTCACTAAAGAAGTTGCACACAGATCGACTGCTCACTGGTTGCAGTACTACGGCCAGTCCCTGCACTTTGATGATTGATTCCACAGCAGAGTTGGTGAAGATGAACCAGGCCAGCTCCAACTTGCCACGATTGTACTTATCCGTGATATCACGTCTGTGTTCAAAGACCAATTGCAGGGTGGCACAGACTCATAGCAGTCCGGCCACCAGCTGTAACTGCTATGATCATCTTTGAAGAGTACAAAGTGCCTTGCTCTTCCTAGAGAATTGAGGTTCATCGTGCACACGTCAGCATGATAGAACTCTCCCAGTACCTGAGATCTTTTTCTGGTTTGGTTCACCGGAAATGGTTGGCGATGAATCTTTCCTAACACACAGCCTTCGCAGTAAGGAAGTTGAGACTTTGAATTGTTGAGACTCTGAATCACTTATCAGCAGACCTCCCACTACTTGTGATTTTGCCATTTCTTTAATCATCCCTTCACTGATATGTCCCAGGCGGTCATGCCAAACCTTCAAAGAAACTCCTCTTCTCGCTACAGCCAGATTTGCTTCAGTCTCCATAGCCAGATCTGCTTCACTGTTTGGAACTACTACTTTGACTCGTAGTTTCCAAAGATTTCCTTCCATGTGTCCTTCCAAGACAAGTGCTCCATGTCCTTCATTTGCAAAAAGCTTAAAAGTAGTTTTGCTGAGAAGAGCAATCATGTTATCAACTGCTTTGCTAGTGAAAAGAGGTTTCTCCTGAGGTCTGGGATGTAAAGAACATCTTTAATAGTTCCTTTCCTCCACTCACCATCATTCACCAGTGAGAGAACTTCAATGTCTCTGATGCCTTCAGCCCATACTTACAAGATTTGTAGCAACTTGTACACCCCAGCACTTATCTTCAATCTTTCTAAGATTTTTGAACCAAAACCTTTTGTTCGTCATGTGCTCAGAAGCAGCACTGTCACAATACCATGCATCATCCTCGAGATGTGTACTTTGTTTGGCAACATTGTTTGTCACATATGCACGACTCATTTGATGGACTCCTCCCACTGCTTCTATGTCAAATACGCTCTCTGTAGCATAGACATCGCTTATCTTCAGGATTTCTGCCACGTTTGCTGTACTGACAGATCCTTTCTCAGTGTTTGCTGCACCATTTAATGGACATTCAGAATCTTTTTCCTAATGTCCCGGCAGATGACACTTATTGCAGCGAGTTCTCTTCTTCAACTCGGCAATCCTCTCTGCTCTTTCTTTCTTCTGTTCCCTTGTCCACATGCCCCCACTGCTAGAGGTAGCTATAACGTCCCTGTGAACTCGAACCTACGACAGGCTTGGCAGGATGTTGAACGGTTCAGCAATCGTCTACGGCTGTCTGGGAGAGGTGATGGGGAAGTCACGTGGAACAGCAGGTGGTGGCGATGTGGTGGCAAGCTTCTGTTGATCAAGACTAAAAGCTCAAATGACGATGGCTGAGAAGTGTACAGGGAGGAGATTAGGGACTCTCTTCTCCTGGTTTTTCTTTTCTTCTTAGAAGAGAGAGCTCGTAGATGTTGGCTGTATAGAGTGGGAAGATCTACGGCCATGGTGAATAGTGTCTACGAGTAGGGAAGAGAGATGATACATAAGTGATGCATGGTGTGGCGGTTGGGAGGACTGAGTGTGTCCCGGTACCATGTGCAAATTCTAGAATTGGTTTATAGTTCTTGTTGAGTCAAGAATCATTGTGACTTGAAGGATCTGTACATAAAGTAAATGGCGGTGTTTGGCCATTCTTGGAATAAGACAAGAGGAATGTAAGATCTTGGTATCAGAGCATATTTCGACCTTTTTGGGAATTGTGGTTTATGAGCCAATTGACATTCGGCTCTGGAAGCTCGTTGCTTCAGTGGAATATTATCTCCAAAGGTAGCTGTAGCACATCTCAAGAGTCGATGGAAGGAGAGACAAGCCATACACAGGCTGCAGTTGAGAAAACACAAGAAATTGTTGTACCAGAAGAACTTATCATTATGAAAGCGGGAGATCTAGCTCAGGTCATTCGCGAGGCGATGGCTAGTGGAGTGAAGGAGGGCATAGCCGCTGTTGGCAAGAGACCTACAGGAAATCCAACTCCACCGGTGGTGCCACCCGACCAGCAAGCAGTAGACCAACCAGTAAGTGCTCCCCATAATGATCTGCATGTAAGAACTAGGACAAAAAGAAAAGAGGCTAGAGGTGGTTCTGCCTCAGGTGCCTCCTCACAGGATAGCCGCTCCATGATGGCAAGGGATTCTAAGAGAAGAACGGTTGACAAGGAAATTAGGAAGATGACACATCTTCCTGAATTCCACGGTCGCCCAAATGTACCTTGCACTGAGGTGCTGTCTTTTCTGGAGACTCTGGAAGAGTTCTTCAGTGAGGACTATACGGATGCAGATAAGATCCGCACAGCCTCATTGCAAATGAGAGGCAAATCTAAAGAATGGTGGATTAGAATGAAAGAGAAGCCGGGTCTGGAAGGGAGAGTGGACCTGATTACCACATGGGCTAAGTTCAAACGGGTCTTCAAATAACAGTACCTGCCAGAGGACTATGCGCACAGGATGAAAATGGGTTTGATGGAACTTAGCCAGGGAAGAATGAGTGTGGCAGACTACAAGGTGAAGTTTGACGAACACGCTTCATACTTCTATTCCTTGAAGGAGTCTGACAGGGTGGATTTCTTCCTGACTGGGCTAGACAAAGCAATCAGATTTTTGGTTTAGGCATATGAGCCGAAGACAGAGGCTGATGCATATAGACTAGCTATCAATTTTGAGAGCCAGCACAGAGCACATCTGGGTGCAAGTGCACCTACTGATAGGGATTTCAAGCCAAAGTCATTCCCTTTTGGTGGAGGTCAGAAAAGAAAGAACTGGAAAAGGTTCAATAAGAAGACAACAAAGACTGAGCCTAGGGGTAATCAGAAGTTTGGAGCCTTAGCGACCAAACACCTATCAGAGAAGGAACAGGAAGAACACCAACGGTTGGGTCAGTGTTTTATCTGTCATGAGAAAGGCCATCGGGCGTTTGAGTGTCCCAAACGCGTACAACGCGCAGCTGCAGCTGTGATTGTGCAAGAGGTTGGGGATAAAATGGATGTGGATGCACCTGGGACGAGCAAAGGTAAACAACTGAGGATCTCAACGACTGTGATGGGTAAAGAGATAGACCATGATCCCACAGTCATACGATTAAATGGTCAGGTGGGAAGAGAAACCACGACTGTTTTGATTGACCCAGGAAGCAGCCATAACTTCTTGTCTCAAAATTTTGCAAACAAGTGCAAGCTGCAGTTGAAGGAAGTTGGCACCAGTACCATTCTATTGCCCAATGGAGATGCAGGATCTACCAACAAAAGAAGTTTGGAGGTCACTGTCACAATGCAAGGGATCACCACAGAGGTAGATTTTGAAGTCTGGGATGGCGCAAGGTACGACATCATCTTAGGAATGCAGTGGCTGGCAGCTGTGGACGCTCAAGTGGCATGCCGAAATTGTTCAGTGGAGGGGGTGTTGCCTGGTGGTAAGCGATTCAAGCTTACAGGTACGAGAGCCCTACCCAATGTTCCTTTGTGGTCAGCCCTTCAAATGAAGTGATGCATACGGAAGACAGCCGGTCAGCTGTTCTTTGTAAGCATTCAAAAGAATGATGACGAAGGCATTGAAGTGGAGTTGAACAATCTCAACAGAGCAAATAAGGTCCTATCTGAATTTTCAGATGTGTTTCCCAGTGATCTGCCTGGACTACCTCCTGGAAGGGATGTAGATCATGCCATTGAGTTGGTTCCTGAAGCAGTTCCTGCCTCTAGGATTCCTTATAGGCATTCTTTGGTGGAGAATGAAGAATTGGAGAGACAGCTGGCTGATTTGCTAGATAAAGGTTATATCAAGCCTAGCAAGTCTCCCTGGGGAGCACCAGTGTTGTTCAAGAAAAAGAAAGATGAGACTTTAAGGTTGTGTGCGGACTACAGATGGTTGAATAAACTAACCGTAAAGAACAAGTTTCCACTTCCTAGGATAGATGACTTATTTGATTACTTGCATGATGCGCAAGTATTTTCAAAGATAGACCTACGAAGTGGATACCATCAGATCCGTGTCAAAGACTCGGACACGTTTAAGACGGCCTTCAGAACTAGATTTAGCCACTATGAATATACAGTGATGTCTTTTGGACTCACAAATACACCAGCCACTTTCATGTGCTTAATGAATACCTTATTCAGAAAGTATCTGGGGAAATTTGTGTTAGTCTTCATGGATGACATTTTAATCTATTCCAAGTCTGAAGAAGAACACATAGAACACTTGAAAAGTGTCCTTGAGATTTTGAGAGAGAATAAACTCTATGCTAAGAAGAGCAAGTGTGAGTTTTTTGTTTCCCAGATGGAATACTTGGGATTTACAGTGTCAAAAGATGGCATTTTAGTTGATCCCAAGAAGGTAAAGACTGTGGCAGAATGGCCAGTCCCGAAGGATAGAACAGATGTGAGAGCATTCTTAGGACTTGCAAGCTTTTATAGAAGGTTTATAAAGGCATTCTCCAAGATTGCAGCCCCTCTCACTAGCCTGCTGAAAGGCTTAGGAGCGATTACCTGGACCGAGGATTGTAATGAGAGCTTTGAAAAGCTTAAAGATATGTTAACACATGCTCCTGTCTTGAAATTAATGGATTACAAGACAAGTGGTCTAGTACTTTGCACAGATGCGAGTGACCTGGCCATAGGAGCTGTGTTAATGCAACACGGACAGGTAATAGCTTATGAGTCGAGAAAACTAAGCCCAGCAGAGCTGAACCACCCAGTGCATGAAAAAGAATTGCTAGCCATCATACATGCCTTAAAGGTTTGGCGGCATTATCTGCTGGGAAGGGAATTTAAGATTGAGACAGACCATGAAAGCCTGAAGTATCTAGCTACACAACCCAACCTCAATCGCAGACAATGTCGTTGGGTAGAGTTCCTCCAGCAGTTCTTCTTTGAATTGCATTATGTGAAAGGGAAAGAGAACGTGGGCAGATGCATTGTCCAGAAGAAAAGTGGGCAACTGCTATTTCAGTGATAAGAAGCACTGTGATAGAAGAGATAAGAGGTCAGTATGCTAAAGACGCATATTTCGCTGGCCCGTTTGAAAGCCTGTCTCGTGGGGTTAAGACTCCTGATGAAATTGGCAAGTATCTTGCTTATCTGTTGAAGGATGGGTTATTGTACTGTGATGGGCGTCTATGCATCCCTCAGGTTGCAGACTATAGACTAAAGATTATGTACGACTGTCATAACATACCCATTGCAGGCCATCCTGGCTTTCAGAAAACATATCTTGCAATTAGGAAACAATTTTTCTGGCCTGGGATAGCTGGGATGAAGAAGAACATACGAGAATATGTTGAAAGGTGTTACCCTTGTCAGGTAACCAAGACAGAACAGATCAAGACTCCTGGACATTTGCAACCTCTGAATGTGCCCAGGGCAAAGTGGGAGTCTATAAGTATGGATTTCATTGTCTCATTGCCTAAGACAAGAAATGGACATGATGCCATCTGGTAGTTGATCGCTTGTCAAAACAAGCGCATTTCATACCCACAAAGATGAGTGCAACTGCTATAGACACAGCTAATCTCTTTGTAAAAGAGATATACAGACTGCATGGCTTGCCAAGAGAAATTGTGTCTGACAGGGATTCGAAGTTTACGAGTGGATTTTGGACTGCTTTGTTCAAAGCTTTGAATACCAGATTATGTTTTAGCAGTGCTTACCACCCAAAATCTGATGCTCAGATAGAGAGGACAAATAGAACCTTAGAAGACATGCTCCGAATGTATGTGGGGCAAAGGCAAAGCTCTTGGGAACAATATTTGCATTTTTGTGAGTTTGCCTATAATAAGAACATGCATACAGCTATTGGGGTAAGCCCATTTGAAGCTGTTTACGGGCAAGATTGCTTGACACTAGCATCTTGGCATGTTTCAAATACTAAGGTCGAAAGTGTCAATCAGATGATAGCAAGGATGCAACAAGATGATGGACTTAATGAAAGATAGCATGAGGAGAGCTCAAGAAAGGGCAAAGACCTATGCTGATCAGAAAAGGTCTTTTAGAGAATTTGAGATTGGAGATCAAGTATTTTTTAAAGTGATCCCTAAGAAGAGCCAGTTGAGCCTGGGAAAGTGTTATAAGCTTTCCCCAAGGTACTGTGGACCTTTCAAGATTATCAAAAAGATTGGCAAAGTCGCCTACCAGCTGGAACTGTCTGTTAGGTGGAAGATACATGACGTATTTCATGTGAGCCTCTTAAGGAAATATGTTTCAGATCCCAACCATGTTCTCCTAGACTTGCCGAAGGTCACAACTGAAGGAGAAATTGTGGCAGAACCCAGAAGAGATTCTTAAGGTAGAGGTGAAAACCTTGAGATCTCGTTCTTGGAATGAGTTCTTGATTAAGTGGAAGAATTACCCTATAGAAGAATCTACATGGGAGAGAGAAGATGATCTTCGCAAGAATTTTCCCCAGTTCAATATTGAGGACAATACTCCCTTATAGGAGGGAGGTAATATAACCTGTGAACTCGAAACCTCTTGGCAGGATGTTGAACAGTTCAGCAATCGTCGACGGCTGTATGGGGGAGGTGATGGGGAAGTCACGTTGAACAGTGGGGTGGTGTGTGGCAAGCTTCCGTTGATCAAGACTAAAAGCTCAAATGACGATGGCTGAGAAGTGTACAGGGAGGAGATTAGGGACTCTCTTCTCCTGGTTTTTCTTTTCTTCTTAGAAGAGAGAGCTCGTAGATGTTGGCTGTATAGAGTGGGAAGATGTACGGCCATGGTGAACAGTGTCTAGAGGGAAGAGAGACGATACAGAAGTGATGCATGGTGTGGCGGTTGGGAGGACTGGGTGTGTCCCAGTACCATGTGCAAATTCTAGAATTGGTTTATAGTTCCTGTTGAGTCAAGAATCATTGTGACTTGAAGGATCTGTACATAAAGTAAATGGCGGTGTTTGGCCATTCTTGGAATAAGACAAGAGGAATGTAAGAGTAGCACTCTTGCCTCCAAGGTTCCTTGTAAAGAAAGCCTTATCAATAGCATGATCATTTCCTCCTCTTGCTTTTCTCATGGCCTCCTTCTTGAGCAATCTTGCTTGCAGATTGTTTAATGTCTTTTCAGCCATTGGAACACTGTCTCAGGCATCAAGAACATTTTCATAGCTAGGCGACAGGGTACATACGATTTTCGCCATCACTGCTGACTGTGGAATTTTCTCTCCTAGATCTGCGAGCTGTCTCACCATCATCTCAATGTTACTAAAGTAACTTGCTATGCTATCACCCTCCTCCATGTGGAGATGATACAACTTGTTTTGGAGTACATGCACGTTCTCACTGGCATTCTGCTCGTGTATTGCGATCAACTTTGACCACATTTCAATCGAAGAATTGCAGCTAATTTGTTGCTGTAGATGTTTCTTATCAACCGCCTGCACTATATACATGCTAGCTATGCTATCTTTGTCATCCCACGCTTCCTTGTCTTTGGTTGTCTCTCTCGATTCCTATCCGCTCACTAACATCCATAGTTTCTTGGCTTTGAATAGAATCTGCATTTGGAACTTCCATAAAGAGAAGTTATCACCGGTGAACTTCTCAACATTTGCAATATCCTTGGAAACAACTGATACACTCATGTTGTCTGTTATTTCTTAATCTATTCTAGAAATACAGAAAACACAAACTCTACCCCACAACGACTTGCGAGGAGTGGGCCCATAACTTGTTGAAATGCTACAAAGAACGATTAACAAAGGATGCACTCATATGCATGAGCTTTGTCTTTTGCTTAAGATCAGTCGTAGAAGCACAATGGTGCATTACATGTTCAACAAGAAGACAACATCACTACGTTAATCTACAGCCTATGTAGATCCCACCAGCGGAGCATGGAGGGAAAATCCCCCCCCCCTTCAAAAATAGGTGGTCCAAGTGAAAGACAAGTGTCACTAGCTAAATCGTCTACTTGGACAGCCTGGAGGAGTAAACACTAACACTAATCCTGAGATTAATCTACTTGAATAACACTATGCCAGTGTAAATTCTCAACACTCCCACTCACTGGCTGCATGTGTTCATTGCAAGTAGAAATAATCTATCTCCTATATTCAAGGGCAGCGCTCAGGCGGCCGCCATTATCTTTGTCTTATTGTGATTAACAGGAGTTCTTTGGGTATTCATCTTTCCGCCCATTCCAAAAGGAGGTTGTATCCCACATTCTGAAAGGAAAGGATTGCTTAGTCGTCATGGCAACCGGCAGTTGGAAGTCAATCTGGTACATTTGACCTCATACCTCACATTTTGTTCATCTGCACTGATTCCAATAACCTGAATCTGGTGAAGGCATCACGGTAAATGAGAAAAGGCACCAGCTCTTTACTCAGGATAGGGAAAGCACACTCAGCCCAATTTCACCACAATTACGAACATTGTGCAAGCCTTCATTCCGATAAAGTGTCATACTCTGATTACATTGCATAAAATAACGAGCTACCACATTCTCCAACCCTTTTGTGCAAAATGATGAACTCTGACATATCAAGGTCCGTCTTTTTCAACTCCGTTCATGCTTTACAGTATCATCCGATCGAGAGGAAACTGACCAAAGATCTCCAATAAACCCTAAACCCGTGTGGCAGGAGAAGATATAAACATTCATTCTTAAAACCCCTTCTCATAATTTGATCTGCTGCCCTTCGCCCTCCATCAGGCAAGCATACGCATGTAAATTGTTTTGAATAGATACGAGGTTTGACTTGGATTCAATTTGGGAGAGAAGGACAAAATTACGCTGGTGAAGCGCAAAGAAAAGGTAAGTAACATATGAGCTTGAATTGATACAAGAACTAATCGAATGCTGTGTGTAGGTGCTAATGGCATCTCAAAAGAAGACTTTCAAGTCCATTTATTCAGGCTGCCCTTCGAAACATATACGTCAATGAGCGAATTGCTATAAGAACCGATTCTGTGTTCTATGTAGAGGCTACTCGAAAGCAAGGTATTTCAAAACAAAGATTTCATGTCCATGCATGCAGGCCTCCCCTCAAAGCAGGGCTTTTCTGCTGATTTCTCCGGTCATGGAAAATGGTATACTCCATGACATAATCCAGATAGCCATTCATGATCAGTCAGAGAATTAGCATTGTTTGTGGTAACTTCGTGCGCACATACTAACCTTCAGGGTGGCCTCCATCGTTGCCAAACTGGAGCTAGACACCTTTGTTTTCTAAAGCAAAATGCTCAGTCTTCTGCTGGGATTAGGGCGGGCACACGGGCAACGCAACCCTGCATCCTGGCACCCTCTCTACGATCCACACTCGTCTGTTCCTTCCTTCCTGCGTCCATCCTCGTTTTCGCCCGCACTACGCATCAAGGAACCCTTCCTACCACCGGCATTAGCCAGTCATCTGCCCCACACTTGACAGGCAACAGCCTGTTTTTCCCCGGGAACCAACGGGAAACACTTGAATGGCTTCAACGAAAGTAGATAGACTTCAGATGGATGTCGTCGTATCATTTGGATGGATTCTGTGTAGATGGACTGGATGAAACTGTAAGAATGAAGTATGTGCGTGAATAGATAGGGCCATCTGCCTCAATTAAGCGAGAGCATTCCCTTTTCAGTGCCATCAAGAGCCGCCTCTGCAGTCTTCATCGCTCATTCTGCGAAGGAGGTAGGCTTCATCAGTATGTATGTATCACTTGCTTTGTTTTCTCTTAGTCTGCCAGAGATCCATGGTAAGCGTCCTCTTCTCTGCAGGAAATCCCATCTCTCTCCCTGGAAGTGCAGGAAACCATTCTGTCCATCTCTTGCAGGCCAGCCAATGAACAAGCACCATACATCTTCCTTCCAGGGAACGACCAACAGACACCCCCTCCTTCTCGGTCCTTCCTTCTATTCAACATATTATCCAGTGGAGTAGAAGGGGTCATTGTCTCTACTGATCACATCAATCTGTTTACAAAGACAAAAGGGTTAAATTTCATTCTGATCATATCAGGCCTATTGCCCCACTGAGGGTCCCCATGAATTTTATAAAGTCCATTTCTTTTTCTTTCTTTGTCCAGGAGCACAACTCCATCTCAGACCATTGCAATCCGAGGCCCTCTTCAGGCTTACAATCTTTCTCCATAGATTGCAGGCCCTTCCACCCAAAGGGCTAGTGGCAAGGGCCCTCACAACATCTATGAGGCTCAATGCTGCAGGTTTCAGGAACTCCTGGTATGCTCGAGTGGACAGTTTATTTCAACGTAACGGACTTTCTACTGCTTTCCTATTACCAATGAACCCAGATGAGGTGGACATCACATCCAGACATGACCGCAACAGACTCATTCGGAGAGAGCTTATGGAATTACATGTCAAGAGAACTTGGATGCTACCCAATCTCACGACAAAGCTCCACTTCTATCGAGAGACATTCTTGGTGCTCCGCGATGATAGAATCTTGAGACCAAATTACCTTTCAGCACCCTTATCTCCTCCCTCTTGAGGGCATTGGGGCGGTTCAGGGTGGGTTCCCACAAACTACGGATAGAGACTGGCAGATGGGAAAACCTGCAACGGGAGGACCGCCTATGTCCAGCTTGCATAGGGCGCAGCAAGGAAATTGAAACTGAAGAACACTTCTTCTTCTACTGCCCTCTATACTACGAGATCCATGGGAGATTTCACTGTTTATTCAGTGGAACCCAAACTCTCACTGATGTCTTTCACTATGAGGATCAAAAATGTGTGGTAGCCTACCTACACGAGGCCTTCACCCTTAGACAATTGCTAGAACATTAATTGTGGTTTCTGGATTTGTTCCTCTCTCATGTTTTCTTCCATTTTGTCCCATAAGCTCTACGAGCTTTCCGCGGACGTTATAAAGCACCATTTCATTTCATTTCATTTCATTTCTCTGTGTATTTCTTTGTCTCCTTGGGCCTTTACAAATGAGGACCTGAACTGTGTATAAGGCACCAAATAAGAGCTCTAGTGAGAAAGAAGAACAAAAACAACTTTATAATGTCCAGCCTGGGACCCAAAGCGCTTATGGAACACAAGAGAACGAAAAGAAGATAGAAAACGAAAAGTGGGGACCCCAACAACCTTGTCAAGAAACAACATTTCAAGGTTCTTTACGAGATTGTTGAACAGAGGCCCAGGGGACACTAGCTAGTGCAACAAGATAGAAGCATAGACACCAAAGAGCAATGTAAAGCTCAATCGTTGTATGACAAAGGCATAAGACTTCCATGAACTTGTTTCAAGTTTGTGACATGTGAGGTCATTACGGATGATCTGAAAGGCCTATCTACCCTCGGCACTTAACTAAAATTTAAACTAGGGGTAGGAGTCTAACAATGAACAGATGCAAAGAGAAGAGGGAGATTGTCAATGCCCAATGTGTGGACATCACAAAGACAATATCCATTTTTTATACAATGTCTAGGGTTTCTCATCAGAAAGCGACCAAGTAGACCATTGTTTATAATCTTAAGGCTGAGCCTAATGCCCTACGCCCTGACCCTGTTGGGGTCTAATTGTTGGGCAGCTCACACACAACAAACTGATGCTTGTGTGAAGGGGTTTTAAGAGAAAACCTGGAAAGCGGCCAGGAATTGTTTATACCAAGGTAGGTCCACCTACTCGAGTGAAGCCCTCGTAGTGTCTGTCGCTCTTTTAGCCCAAACTCGACACGGGGCCTATGGCCACAAGGCTACGACAAACACATTCATCAATTCTTACGGCATAGAAATTGGGCAGACTATGAAACTGGAAGGGACTAGTGGTGCAAGTGGACCTTATAATTGGACACCCTTACACACTGTGTAGCCTTCAGAGATGGGTGGAGGGGACTTGCTGCTGACAACCACATGGAGATGGAAGATAGTCTTCAAGTGTTCCCGCCGATTAGAAAGTCGGAGTTTTCAGTCAAGCTGTTTGACATAAAAACTGGTGTGCAAAAGATGAGCGCTCTCACAACTCAACAATACTGGAATTTTTGATGCCCCATGCCGCAAGAGAGAAAGTCGACGTCGAGGTGTCACATCTTCCATCTTCAAGTCGTTATCAGTGGCAAATTGCTGCCATCCACCTTTAAAGGCTACGCAAATGCTAGGGCGTTCAATCGCTACGTGTCATGCTTGACCACTAGAGCCCTACAATTTTTCAGGTTACCCAATCTCTAGCCTTTGTCGTAAGCATTGATAAACGTGTTTACCGAAGCGTAAGCATTGAACGTTTACCGAAGACCTCGGTACGTTTCTTAATTCGAGCTTCCACCAGCAACCTTCTTTTCAAATGCGAGTTCACTCGTTGTCGATGCTTCCACTAAAATTGTCGAGCAATTGCGCCTTCCCGCACTCTTGTTGAACTACAAAGCTATTTCAGGTCAGAATCCCCTCATAGTGTCTGTTTGCTCTTGTTCAGCCCAAACCTCAGGGGCCTATGGCCACAAGGCTACAACAAACACATTAACGCATTAAGGCATTAACAAACACATCAAGGCTTAAAGAAATTAGGTAGACTGCAAAACTACAGGGACCTAGTGGCCACAAGGCTACGTTTCTTCATTCGGGCTTCCACCAGCAACCTTTTTTTACGAGTTGAATGGTCGATTCTTCCGATACACTTGTCGAGCAATTGCACCTTCCTGCACTCTTGTCCAACTCCAAAGCTATTCTGGGTCTGAATGGAGATCTGCAAAAAGGTTGCTGGTGGAAGCCCAAATGAAGAAACGTAATAATAATATTATTATTACGTTTCTTCATTCAAGCTTCCACCAGCAACCTTTTTTTACGAGTTGAGTGGTCGATCCTCCGCTATACTTGTCGAGCAATTGCACCTTCCTGCACTCTTGTCCAACTCCAAAGCTATTTTAGGTCTGAATGGAGATCAACAATTTCTTCACTATCTGTGTGCAAGCTTCTGCTTTCCCTTGTAGCATTAGAGAAACTTGACAACCAACAACTCATTCATTCAGTCACAAATCTTCACATAGGTAATCACTACCTATAACCTCCTATAACATGCCCGAGAGAATTTGCCAAATATGAAGCTTGCCTAACGTAGAGCATACTAACAAACATACTAGGTACATTCTTAGAGCCTTTGGCATGCTGATTATTCATCAGTCTAAAGTCACCACTCTCAGATATTCCAAACTTGAATCTCCTATCAAAAGTCAGCAGCCATGGTGAGAGAGAAGATGGAGACCAAATTCATAAGGGAAACATAGTTGACAGACAACACATATTAGAACATCTGTATCGAAAGTTTTACTGATTCATCACTGGTAAGAGCATGAGGCTACTGCACGCACACCTGAGCCATACCAGATCAACACTCAACCACCATATGATCCAACTACCCGAGCCCTCTTGAAGGAGCTACAGGTGTTACTGCCCTCATCAGCTCCTCATCTGTACTACAACACAACATCCTGTTACCAAGTACTCGACATTAGCTCAACCCTTCAGACACATTACTCTAAACGTAATCACCTTACAAGAAAGAGGATATACAGGTGTTGACCTGTACTTGGTGTGACCTTGCCTCAATAGACCTTCCTATGCAGAAATCATCCAAATTTGCTTTCTTAAGTTGGCCAAAGGAAATTAACCATTAGAGCCTAATTCCTTCTGTTGCAAAACTTGTGCATCCACATTCACCTCCACATGGCACACTCATGTCACAACCCCCATTCCTTTCATTCACACTTATGTTCCTCTGTTCCTCCCTCAAATGTTTGCAAATTGCTCTAGATAATACCAAGATATAAATGGGACAAAGGAAGTACCTCCTTTACAACCCGCGCCCTCACCACCCGCTCTCTCTCATATAAAGCACCATTTCATTTATCTCTCTCTCATAGCTCAAAGATTGTCGGAGCAAAACAAAGAACTGGGCACAAAACTTCTCAAAAATTGTTTCCAGTCTATATCCACTTTTCTGTATCCACAATCTCTAGGGTATTCTCATCAGAGAGTGGTACCCTGTTCCTGGGTACATCAAGAACATGTACTCCTGGCACCTCTATTCAGAAACTTTCAAAATCTTGATCACTGAGATGACCCTAAAGCCTACCCTAGTGTTGCAATCTACAAGTTTGCTGGGCCTTCTAGAGGAAATGTCGAAAGCCAGAACAAATTGTTCATATTGCCTAGGTCCTCCTACTAGAGTGAGCCCCTCACAAAGGTAGTGTCTTTTCACTTAATTTGCTCTGTCTATGGCCACATAGCTATGGCAGCCAAAGTCCTCTGAGTACATTCTCCCCTCTCCCTCTCTCAGGTCGCCCTTCCACAATAGGAACCAAGTAAGAGTGGGACATTAAGGTTTTACCTTGGCTAGATCATTCACAAGAATTCCAATGTGGAGACCAATGGAAATTTTCAGCAGCTGTGCCAAAAGTGTTGTCTACCCTGTACCTTCCACTTTCCACACACCTTTTCATTAGTCCGCACATGTATACATTTTTCAAGAGTATGCGCACACATAGTTGAATACTTACACAACTGCATGCTTGCTATTGGGCTTGTGTGGGTCAGTCGCATACCACAACAAAGGGAGCAGGGTGGAGAGACACAGATGCATGTGGTATACATCAGAATGCCAATCCACCTCCAGCAGCAAAGGCCCAATTGGCACGGATATATGAAAGGCCCCCTGCAATTAACAGCGAGCAAATTCGCTATATCGCCGTGACCAGAAGAGGGTGGTTTGTGACCGTATTCGACCTTGTGCAAGTGCCAGTCCTGACATAGTCCCGTTCCTCATGAACTGGCAAGACTGCTCCAACCTATATCCGCTGTAGACTCCTTTCCATACTCACAATTAGTAGTGCTCTGCGTATGGTCACCCATGAACAGTTTTGAGGGATCCTCTTTGAGGATACAACCCAATGTTAACTTTTCCCAGGTTCATGAAGTCATGCAGATGTAGGCAGGACACCATAGAGAGATTACAGAAGATCCTAGGTTGCTCACCCACTGCTTTGAGACAGAGAAATGTTCCCCACAATTGTTTGGAGCTAGAGACGGAGCTAGAGACTGCTTTGAGACAGAGTAAATGTCCCGGGCACAAGAGTTTGGAGCTAGAGGTGTAGAAGTTCATCATAGCTTGCCCACAAGCGGGCAAGCCCTAAATGTTTGAGGGATCCTGCAACAAGTGAGCTCTTTTATAGCTGAACATTGCATCTCGTTGCACAGGTAATTAACGATAACTAGCAACTGGTAACTGGTACGCTTTGCATAGATGCACCGACACAGTGTACTGATCCCTTATCTCCTGCAAGTCGTGCAAGTATCCTAGGATAAAATAATCGCATTGGCTCCACCAGCGAGACACATGTTTGGAGCAAAAGGCTCTGAAGGTTCAGGGTCACATCCGCCTGCAGAAACAAATCCAGTTCACAATTTCTTCAAATCTGCAAACAGTACACACTGGGCATAATTTAGCTACTGACCCCAAGATCTTTTCCAATCTGCATAGACAGGCGTTTGGAAGCAAAGGCTTGGACTCTCAGATTCAGAGCTGTTGTGAAATCGATGCTGCCTGTGAGCCGCTTTTCTGTTTTTCTGTTTTTTTCCTTTGTTTTCATGTAGCCTGCCCCTGCAAGCCGTTGTTGCCAGACGTGTCTAGCATTAATCTGTTCAGCCGTCGTGGCACATCCATCATGTTTTTAGCCTGAGTGTAGGTCATATTCACCGACCAACAGCTGGTGGCCGGACTGCAATTAGTCTGTGGACATAGATGTGCCACCCTGCGATTGGTCTTTGAACACAGATGTGCTAATATCATGGATAAGTACAATCGTGGCAAGGGGGCTGGTTCATCTTGACCTACTCTGCTGTGGAATCAATCTTTGTTTAGATGTGTCAATATCAAAGTGCAAGGACTGGTAGTACTGCAACCAGTGAGCAGTCAGTGCACATGCAACTTCTGAAGTGAGACACGAAAGGCTCATAAATTAGTCATCTTCACAACTTAGAAAATCCAGCTCAATCACAGAGTGGATATCCAGCTCAACTTAAGCAGTTTGGGATAAGCGCAACTCTTTGCACGTGTTGCAACCTGAGTCCATCAACTTCACAATTTCGAAAATTCATGCACATACTGGACATCAAAGCCCAGCCTAAATTAATACTCCCCACTATGCGCAGTCGGAGCACCGACCAAGTGCATCAGGTTGTTGAACGATCGAGACGTTTGCTCAACGTTTGGAGAGAAACGCTCATGGCGCTGTCATCTTCACATTTGCTTTGTGCACGTTGCGATGAGACTGCACCGACCTGCAAGAGCATGCTCAGGGTGTAGATCAGCGTTTCTGATCCAATTGTGCCACCGACCATGCCACCAAATTGAGTATGAGTCAGGCAGCTAGCATTGCTCCAACTGAGCATCGACAACGCAGTGCACATCGCCGTACTGTCATGTCTCCAACCATCGCTGGCGGACTGAGGCAGAGTACACGCGTTTGGAGGGAAAGGCTTAGGCTATCACCTTCACCACTGCTCGCATGCCGCCCCTGCACATCGCGGTAGGGATACAGTCATCAGGAAAGAGATCCCAGAACTCTCAGTCTCGCAGCCATGCCAGACTGCAGCTTTGGTTCGAGTTTGTTGAATGGACCGATCGTGAATCCTTGATATTTCCTTGATTTGTAGGGATCACGGGAAGAGATCACACGGGTAGGGCTTTTTCTCTTATTTTCTTAGCTCAGACTTTAAAAAGATCCCAAGAGGCACGCCCCCAAATACCGAATCCCACTGATTGGGTACCTAATGGTAAATAACTGTGGATGGCAAAAAGTTCAAATACACAACAGATAGCGGCTTCATGTATCATATTAGGTAATGTGTACTTCAATATGTTTTCTGTTTTGCTTTTTTTTCTTCGACTTGGTTTTATTTAGGGAAAGTTATTCGGGCTGAGCTACTTGTACAAAGGCCGGAAAATTCACCATAATCTGCCAGTGGTGGAATATCAGGTGCCTATCCCACCAGGATGGACCCGCCACCTGTCCTATTGCTGTGGGCCAGTTTGTTATTGCCATTGACAGGTATTCACTCAGTTCTGTTCGGTTATTTGCACTTGAACAGGTGCATGAGGAGGGGTTCAATGTGTGCCTTCAACCGCCCATTGCCAGTAGACTCCGTAAGATTGCTGGACGTTCCATAAACAAACCTTACCTTTTTATCAAAGGAGCAAAACATACTTTTTCACTTTTCCAAATTATTCACATAATCTTCTAGGGAACTTGGCCTTCCAACTCAATAAGTAGAATTGCTGGAATTGACCACATCAGGGATTTGAAGAGTCAAACTGTTGTTGGATTCTACCATCCATGTTGACTCGGAGGCAATAATCAGATCAATCTGCGATTCTGCTAAAACAAATGCTAGTTAACCAGAATGATAATTACGTGGAAGGAAACTTTTGGTATGATGGTAAGGTGTAACTAAGTTAAGTGGATTCGAAACCCATAAAACTGAATATCGTGCAATATGGATTTTCCTTAACAGGTTGAATTTTTACTTTTCCAGAGTCTCCATGTTATTATCATTTTAACTTGTTGGCTCAAAAAGGAGCTGGCCTCACACTGGGACAGTGGTCACTGGTTTGGATTTAATTTTCACTAGTTCGGTTATTTGCAGCGTGTCACTTGAGATCTTTTGAAGTCTGTTAAAAAGTAGAGAAAAACCAGTCCCGTGTGATCTCTTTCGTGATCCATATAAATCAAGGATTCACGATCGATCCATTCAACCAGCCCATTCACAAACCAAAACTGCAGTCTGGCATGGCTGCGAGACTGAGAGTTCTGGGATTTGATTTCTATCAATCGCGGATGCTAATGACTCTAAAACTACCAAGACCAGTTTGCATCCTCGAGCGATGGTTGGAGAGATGATAGAACGGCCGATGTGCACTGCGTTTGTCGATGCTCAGTTGGAGCAATTTTCGCATTGAGTTGAGCTGTTTGACTGATAATTAATTTGGTGGCACAGTTGGATCAGCAATGTGATCATGCCCTGATCATGCCTGGCCCAGTTGGGGCAATGTGCGCAAAGCAAATGATGTGAAGGTGATAGCCTAAGCCTTTGGCTCCACAGGAGCCGTCTGGAGCGCTCAACTAGCTGATCATGCGCAAAGCAAATGTGGAGGTGACAGCGTGAGCGTTTCTCTCCAAAAGTCTTGGTGGGCGTGAGGTCGGTGCTCCAATGTGCATAGTGAGTTGAGCTTATCCCATTATTAATTTACTTGAGCTTGATGTCTAGAGAGAGAAGACTCTGGCCCCTAGGCCGGCATAACTAAAAGCCACTTCACCTTGCAGCAACTACTGCTCCCTTTAGGGGGTGAGCCCTATAAGCTTGATATCCATTATGTGATTGGAAAGATCACAAGGATTTTTCGAAATTGTGAAGTTGATAGACTCCTGGTTGCAACTAGTTACGCTTATATCCCTAATTATTGATATTGACTGTACGATTGAGCTGGAGTTTCTTAGGTTTGAAGATGACTAATTTCTGGACCTTTCATCTGTCCAAACCAGTGTTGTGCGGGTCCGGGTTTTGAAGGCGGGTACCCTGCGGGTTAGGATCCGGGTTACCCGGAACCGCACCCGGACCCGTGCTATCACAAAAAACCCGGACCCTGACCCGGGTTCATTTCTAAAATGAACCCGGAACTGGACCCGCCTGGGTCCAGAACCCGTTAAACCCGTTGCTACCTGTGGGCCAATGTAGCGGGTCAGGGTCCGGGTCTTAATT
This sequence comes from Takakia lepidozioides, assembly GCA_030704615.1. Classification (NCBI taxonomy): domain Eukaryota; kingdom Viridiplantae; phylum Streptophyta; class Takakiopsida; order Takakiales; family Takakiaceae; genus Takakia; species Takakia lepidozioides. The sequence goes on along the minus strand of CM060734.1, from coordinate 47,329,664 downwards.
TTAGATGGGGCATGCGGGGTCCACCTTAGATCTGGTAGGTTTTGTCATATGTGTGGAGGGGACAAGAAGCGATAGGCCACTGGAGCAGCCAGCCCCACCACGTTGTAGCCGAGTGCTAATGCCCACATACCACCTCAAAAGCGGTTGTGGGTTCAATCCACGGAGTGGTGTCACAAAGTTGTGCCCTATGGGACCATAATTTACACCTCCCAAAGGAGGCGTCATATATTATTATTAGGCCAGATCCCACACATCCATGCTATAGTGATCTACCCTTGAGGCATATTACTATTCTTAACATGTTTAAAGAATTGATATTGAAAAATAGAAAATGGAACTCAAACTTCTATTTTAATTCTTATTCGTGGTATACATATTCATATTCATGGTATATTTTGAAGGAATGTCTCTTAAAATAAGATTTAAAGTTTTTTTCCAGCCAAAAATAATTTTATCCCTAATTAATCTTATTTTTATAATTTATTTAATCAATAAATTAGGACCCGGATCCGAACCCGTGAACTCGCTAATATTTCCCAACAACTACCCGGACCCTAACCCGAGTCCGTGTTGACAAACCCGGACCCGAACCCGGACCCGGATTTTCCAAATTTCAAAAACCCAGATCCGGACCCGGACTTGGCTCCGAAAAAAAACCCGTACCCGGACCCGGTGGGTTCCTTAAAAAGAGAGAACCCGCACAACACTGGTCCAAACACTGGTCCAAACGCATGTCTCACTAGAGAAGTTGCACACCGACTCCTCAATTGTTGTAGTACGAGTCCCACTTTATTGACACATCGATTACAAAGATTGATTCCACAGCAGAGTTAGTTAATTAAGATGAACCGCTTATAAACAAATTGGTGCCAACTTGACACGATTGCACTTATCCTTCATATTGTGTTGAAAGAACAATTATAGGGTGGCAGTACATCTAAGTCCACAAACTGCACAGCAGTCCCATCAGTCGGTTGTTGACCTAAATTCTTCTTAGAGCTGGTTGCACCATAACTCATGATGACTTAACTTCGGGATTTTCACAGGAGGAAAGACAATGAGTAGTCTAGCATACAACTATGCTAACTATATAGAAACAGAGACAAAGATAGGTTTCTGGAGAGACACACTTTATTCCAGAGAGAGATTGAAAGAGATTTTATTCAATGCCTGAAGTGCCTTCTTAAATACACAAACCTCAATTCTATTTGAAGTCCTAGTGCTATTTCTATCTGCACTCCTCTGCCTTTTCTCTATCTGTCATGACATGAATAGCAAAAGTATCTAGCAATATCCAAGCAGCTATTCAGGGAGCATCAGTTACATTGAAGTGAACAAACTGTCTCTCACTTTATGAATCTTCACTGTTCACATAACCCTAGCTGTATTCTGCATTGTTCCAACTTCGGTCTTAGAACACCTTTCTTCAAAATGTCAGATGCCAGCTCCTCTGTCTTACAATAATGAAAGACAATATTTTGCGCAAGGACTTGCTCCCTGACAAAATGATGCTAAATATTAACATACTTGGTTCGAGCATGAAAGACTGGGTTTTTAATCAAAGAAAGGTTACCTTGGTTATCGCTCTTGATCGGGGTTGCTTTCACCTGAATGAAGTTCAGATCATTCAAGAGCGTTCGCAACCACATCGCCTCCTTTGCAGCTTGGGCAGCTGCCATGTATTCAGCCTCTGTAGTAGACACAACAACCCTAGTTATCATTCCTGACGTGACGTGGCGTTGACACGTCGGCCGTCTCGTCCGACATACGTCACGTCACGTCCAATCCGGACGTTTATCCATGTAATTTTTTCACATTTGACTTTTACGATTTACTTCTACCCTTTCTAATGATATGGCAGCCACGGTGTAAAACAGACGTGACCAATTATTAATATTTATTAATTCTTTTTTAAAATATGTCCGCCTATATTGGCGGTCGCATATTTATTTATTTATTTTAAATGAAACGTGGGAGCGAGCTTATTATTTTTTAAATAAAAGCGACCGTCCATATTAGCGGTCGCTTGTAATTTAATATTTTGTTAAATTAAGCGACCGCCTATATTGGCGGTCGCCGGTAATTTATTTATTTTTAAATGAAGCGACCGCCCATATTGGCGGTCGTTTGTATTTTATTATATTTTAAAATAAGTGGCCGCCTATATTGGCAGTCGGTTGAAGTTTATTATGTTTTAAATGAACCGACCGCCTAGATTGGCAGTCGCTTGCACTTTATTATATTGTTATTATTATATCTTTGATATATTCTGTAAAAATACAGCGACCGCCATGTGGCGGTCGCTATATTTATTTATTTATTTAATTTAGCGACGCCATGTGGCGGTCGCTATATTTATTTATTTATTTAATTTAGCGACCGCCATTTAGTAGCGATCACTCATTTTTATTTATTCTTAAATAAAGCGACCGCCGTTTGGCGGTCGCTTCTTCAGTAAATTTTTGAAAAATGCAGCGACCGCCATTTGGCGGCCGTTTGCTATTTTTGTTAATAAAGAATACAGCGACCTTCATTTGGAGGCGGTTGCTCGATTTGATTTTGATTCTTAAATTAAGCGACCGCCGTTTGGCGGTCGCTTACTTAACATATTTTTTTAAATGATGCGACCACCATTTAGCGGTGGTCGCTTATTTATATTTTGAATCTTGAATTAAGCGACCGCCAGTAGGCAGTCGCTTATTTAATATATATTTTTTTTAAAAACAACGATGGTCGCTCTTCTTGTTTAGCGACGGTCACGTTTTTTTTTTTTTTCTTAGAAATCCAGGGACCACCGTGGGCGTTTTTTTTTTTTTTTTTAAATTGAAGCAGTGCCTGGCCAGCCACGTGGCGAGGTGCCACGGGTCAGGAAAAACAAAACAAACGGGATAGGGGAAGGTGGTTTTGAACCCTTGACCTCTCCCATGTGGGTGCGCGTGGCGAGGTGCGACTGGCCAGTCGTGCCGTGCGGACACGTGGCGAGGCGCCACTGGCCTGTTGCTCTTTTTCAAGCATAATGTCATTTTTTTTTTGGGGGGGGGGGGGGGGGCTGGTGGGCGCCTATACAAACCATTCCCCCCTCCTTTTCTGATCACTTTTGCCCTTCTCGTGGTGCGGTTCTTTCGCATCCTGTAGTCCTTTCGGACTTCGTTGCTCGGCACTTCCAATGGGAGGTGCAAAGGTGATTATTTGGGAAGGTTGGGGAGAGAGGTTTTGTCGGTTTTCTATTGGTCAGTCCAACACCCTTGTTCACGGTTCAATCATCGTATCACCATTTTGCCGTTTTCGGATCTCCGGCGGCCTGTTTTTTTTGCAGAAACTACGAAGACACCATCCACACGCGTCCATTGCCGTTTTCTGAGGTTTTGGACCCTGGAGTGGGCAAAGGTTTATACAATGTCAGGGGTTGTGAATTCCAGTTCTGGGGCGGGGTCGTCTGGGGGTCGGAAGAAGAGAAAACGTGCCCATGAGCGGGATAGCCAGATCAACAAGTCAGACTATCCAAGACCGTATGCCTTGGATAGAGTGAAAGAAGTGGTAGTGGATTATTTCAAGGGTATGGACATGATGAGGCTGGAGAGTGCTTATGTCAGGCATGGATGGGAGGGGTTTCAGATTTTTTAGCAAAATATGGAGAGGAAAATGACAAACGTTTTGGCGGGGGCTAAGTGGACGGCGGACAGGGACAAACCGAAGTTCAATCGGTGGATCCAAAGCAAAGCAAAAGACTCCACGTGGAATTTGAGGTAGCTACTGAAGACATGGAAGGGTAGAGCAACCGAGGGTCGAGTGCCCTCCGCCAAAGCTGAGTTAATGCGGCGTGTTGGCAGTGAAGTTCCAACATCCGGGTGTCATCTCATATTTTGCTGTGAATGCACGTGAGGTAGAGGGTTACACTCGCTGGTGGAATGGGGGGACAATACGCGACATGATGAACCTTGATAGAAAATGGGGCAACGATTCGAACAACGGGGTGATTTTGGAACAGAGGGGAAGTTCCAGGAATTCGATCGCTTGCTTCGTTTCCAAAAAATGCGCAGTAAACTTGCATGGGCACTGGTGTGCATCATGGATGTTGTCCACAAGAACGGTTTCCTGCACAACGACTTGTCCCTCGACAACATCTTGTTGCATTTTCCAGATGACACCAAGGAGATCAAGATTGGGGTGTATGATTGGGGCTTAGCCACCCCATTAGGCATACGCAAAGCCTCGCCGTACTAGTTTGAAAACCAAGACAAGCTGGACCGAGAACTCGCAAAAAGATGGTGGGTGGAAAAAGATATTGCATCAGTTTTCAATGCGAATGCCACCCCCCTCCCCCCCCCCCCCCCTTCCCCCAGGGACATGACGTCGGAGGCCTTTGCCGTTGGGAAGATAGCGATATGAATAAATGGCGGCGCTCATTATGATGAAAATATGTTCGAGAACCAATTTACGGGAGGTTGTTAGCACTCAATGCTACAAAGGTTGTACGACAACAACAAGAATGAGAGAGTCACATTAGCCCATGTAGTACTTCGGTTCATAGGCAAGTCATTCAATTGGCCTGAGCCGAAAGACGTATATAGGACGGAGTAGACCATAGTCTCGTAGATATGAGATTTGTGGCGGTACAATGGTTCTTTTATGAAAACATAACTCAATTTTGATTGTGCATGTAATAAATAAAATCTCATTGTAAATATTACATTGCATATGCTCGACCCTCGCACATAAATGGTTTGTGTACTAGTTCACAGTTTATATTTGTAATGTTCCAAGGTTTCGGATAGGGTTATGAGAAAACGATATATTAATTCCGTAGGAGTTAGACAACAAACGTCTCATATCTCATTCAACTGTGCGACACTACCATGAGAGGCTGCATGGATCGGAAAGTAATGGGTGCACATGCGACCTCCGAAGTCCGAACGTTTGATACTAGGTCCAACGAATGGTCTACTTGAATGTCCGGAGGTCGCATATACACCTATTATTTTTTTATCCACACCACTCATGGTAGTGTCGACATTTGAATGAGATATGGAACGTTTGTTGTCTAACTCCTAGGGAACCAATATATCATTTTCTCAATACCATGTCAGAAACATTGAAACATTCGAAGTTACAAACAGTGCCACAATACACGGCCGATTTTGTTGAAATGACATCTGTGAGGTTCGAGCGTATGCAATTTATTATTTACAACGGAACTTTATTTACTCGGGGGACCGGTACTGCTGCTGGAGCGCAACTGATGGTGCGAGTTCTCTATTGATTAGAGCTGTCACAACCAATGTCAACAATCATATTTACGGTAAGGTGTTTCATGCTATTGTTGTTCCTCTAACTGAATTCTGTAGTACTCTTTTTGCTATTCCCTCGCCAACGTCCTCTGAGACTGTCATGTTCAAACGAACGTATCAGCCACGGACCACCATAAATTGAATGAATTGGAGATTTTGTGCGAAATTCCTGGTTTCATGTCTGTGGTGGCTGATACGGAATTCGGAATATGGCAGTCGCAGTGGACCTGATGTTGTTGGCATGGGAGTAGCAAAACGATTCATAAATAATTCAGCTACATGAACATCGGCAGTATGAAACACCTTGCAGTACATATGATTCTTGAGATTGTTTGCACGGATTATTTGTGTTTGTGCTTTCAACTGACGAACATTTCCGCCATGGTGCGGAAGAGGTGCATTGGCCACATTAAACGGTTGATGTGATACCATTTCACAAATGTATCACATCGCATTTGTGAAAATGTATCACATGAACCGTTCTATGTGGCCTACGGGAGTCTTCGATGGGTACGAGATCAATGTGGCCTACGAGATGAACTTTCACCGACAAACATGTGATCATTTCATAAGCGCTTGAACTTTGAAGCGACGATGGGTAAGGTTCTTCATCCAGATGTTCAACATGCTGAGATCTTCTGTAATGTCTCTTGCTTCGTAATGAGGTGCTTCTCTAACTCTTATTTTTCCAACGTTCATATTTTCCATCTGGAACATATCCACACATGCGTATATAAAGACTTAAAAAATTAAATGACCATCAAAACTGAAAGCTGGGGATGAGGCTTATAAAAGTGGAGATGGTCATTTGCTTATTTAAGGATTTCTGCACACATGTGTGGATCTGTTCCAGGTGGAAAACATCAACATATTGGATAAAGTGGACATGGAGAAGCACCGCATTACGAAACAGGAGACACTACAAAAAAAACTTCAAATGACACAACCATGTAACAGGTCCCAGTATAATCAAAGACGAAATCTCATTCATTCAATGGGCGATTGAATGGTTGCCCATCCAAATGATTTTCGTTTGCTTTCAATCTGTGCCACTATGTTCAACATACCATGTATCAGGTCCCGGATTAATATGAAATCAATCGAAATTCATTCGATGGCTCAACGGATGGTTGGCCATCAAAATGATTTTGGTTTGCTTTGAGACTTGGCCACTATGTTTAATGTGCCATGTAAGAGGCCCCAGAGTAATATGAGATCAATCGAAATTCGTTCAATGGGCCAACGGATGGTTGCCCATCCAAATGATTTTTGTTCGCTTTGAAACTTGGCCAGTGTGTTCAATGTACCCTCTGATACGTCCCAGTGTAATACGAGATCAATCAAAATTCGTTCAATTGTCCAATGAGGCGTTCACTTGTCATCTGGTTTTTGTTCAATGCGAAAAAAAGATCCTGCAATGCGTGCACGACTATTGTACCCATTGAACGGATGTGGTTGAAGCCCCTCTTTTGCCCCCATGTGCTGGAACACGTGTGCGACACATGTGCGGAGACACATTAGACGAATAAATCATTGCCTCCCCATCGACGCGCTCACCCCTCAAGCCATTCCACAATTTAATTGAATTTAATTAATTTTAAGCCAATAAATAGGTTTGCACTGCCTTTCATTGGGGGTTTCTGGCACGCATCGATTTTTTTTTTGGCTCAATTTTGTTCTGCGGCTTCAAGCATCCCACCGCTACTCCCCCGCCAAAATTTGGACCAATCAAAAATGCCCCAAAAAAAAAGTGTTCTCTTCGCTCACTATTGCAGAACTCTTTATGAAGAGTGCATGAAATTGAACACAAATGAAGTTTGGAGTGCAAAATTGTGGTTTTGGGTCCAAATGAATTATGTTTGCTCCCACAGGGAGGTTTGGTCAGATCACCGTATCGTGAAACTAGACATATGCCCCATTTCTCCAGGTGTTGATGCTCGTCCAGTTGGTGAATTAAATTCTCCACTGTGCATGAACAAATTTGCTAATATTTCTCCACTTCGAGAATGTGGCACATCGGCATTTTCATTAAAGTAAATTCAATGTGCTAAAAACATCATACACCCTTTGGGAAAAAACCAACATGGGGGGTATTTTCCGGGCAAAAAAACCACGAGTAATGAAATTCACGGGGGATAAACTGAAAAAGAAAAAAGCTGAAGGCCTACTTTTTAAGAAAATTAATAAAAGGCGTTGGCCAATTACTTTATTGAAGGACTATTTTACTCAACGGGGAAAAAAAACACAAAGTAGGAGGAAAAACCCTCAAATGGGAAAACAACCCTATTACTCGGAGCCCATTACAAAAAGGGGGAAAAACCTCAAGGAACAAATACGGGTAGCGTCTTTTGATCCCTCTTCACACATGTCTGCAGTTCCATCTAAGGCTACTGAGTCTGCGCTTCGCACACTACAAACAAAACATACCATATCGGAAGCATATTGGAAAGTCTAAAATCAAGTCAAGGGAATCCTGGATAGCTGCTCACATCAACCATGGGTAAACTGCATGTGAGGTGAAGTCCAAACATGCCCTTCTAATTTCATCTCTATGACTTATGTATTGCTTTGGGGTTCTGAGCGACAGCCTGCTTCAGCGTGCCATCTCCTTGGCAAAGGTCCACTGCTGCCCTCACATCTCTGTACATTTCTGCATAGCTGCAAAGGGCAAAACTACCATGAGATGACCCGAAAATGCGGTTTCTATAGTACCCCATGTGCAGCAACTTGCACGCTCCGTGGCTATTTGTCTTGCATTTCATAAGCCACACTGTGATTTGGTCCATGGATGGAAGGAATTAGCATGAACTTATGTTGTATGAAAATCAATGGTCGAATGCATGTGTGGTCAAATTGGACCATGCAGTTGGTCACTATCACGTGCATTCCAGTACCCCTGTCAACCATGTCAACCATCATATGGCCTCGGGCATCTTGCAAATGCAGATAGTAATCAGCAGCGAAAAACAAATGAATCTCTTCTCCAAAATCATAGGAGAATATGCTTTTGACCTTTGCTTTGTATGGTGTCGAATGCTCCACATTCTCCTGAACAACCACATTGTCCTCACACTTGTAGAGAATTCCTCTGAGCAACACTGAATTGTACAGTTTGATGGTTGTGTGAAAAGATCCCACATTCCAGGCGCCTAAGACTCCAGTCTGCATCAAGTGCTCTTGTAGATACGTGTGTGTATGTTCATCCATATTTACGAGGAGGTCCTTGTCATTCTTCCTACCAAGTAGTATTCCTTTCCTTCTCATCAATTGCAGGCATGTCATGCCTTCCAAGGCTTTGAGCCTTTTCCATAACTCAAGCGCTTTTTGGATAGAAGTGACCTTCAACACGCACTTCAAATGCCATGCTTGACAAGCAATATCTCTGCCAACCTCGAAAAAAGCACCTTCCGGGAACATAAACACTGCATGAATTGCAAGAATATCCCTTTGGGCTCCCTGCATACCATCTCTGTCCAAGAAGACATGACCTTGAACTTGTGTGAACAAACGGCGGGAATAGTACTTGATGAATGAAACTTCCATTTGTTTTCTATTTGTATTGATTCGATGGTAGCGAGTAATCTCTCTCTCGTATGGGAAACACCAGTACAATTCATGAGGCCCAAATCGTACCACATCCTCAAGGATGTGCCCTGCACTGGCCACATGCTCTAAGGGAGCTCCATTGGGACCATCCAATTCCTCTGAGCAGACTCTCCAAGTGGCAAATAAGGTCCGAACAATGTTAAGGACCTCTGATGTCCAACCCCATCTCCTGCAATAATTGAACAAGAAGTGGGCAATGTCAATCATGATGAGTCCAAGAACTCTCCGCTCCTCGCTGATCCGCCCCTGGAGAACATTTAGAATGCTTGGTAACATCCATTGAATAAAATGCTGGTGTTCCTCACCCAAGAATGAATTGTGATTATCCACAGGCTTGTAAGGCCACCGACCATTTCTAAGCTCATAAGGCTGCGCTTACTGCCTTACACACTTTGGCCACATCCTGAAGAGCATTGGCATCACCTTGAAGCTCCAGAAATAATTTTGATATGAAAGACTTGAACAAGTTCAAACTGGCAATATGCATTACATCGTAAGTCAAGTCCTGGCTTATATCAAACCCATATAAATGGTATAAAGTCCAAAGAGCAGACTCTCCCGATATGCCCCCCTTTTGCAGAATTTGACGTTTCTCTTCTTCTGAAGATGCACGCTTCCATGCTCGCACACTGGTGTACAATGCTTCAGATGTGCGTCTTGGTGGTGGATTTAGTAATTGTCTCTTGTTCCCATCGTAAACATACCTCCCATCACGGGCTGTCGATTGCATGATACATCGTCTACATCCAGATTTGCCTGATTGTTTGACCATCCCAATGCTACATTGGGCAGGGTGGTCCCCTGCAAATAGCATGAGGATCACCCTCAAAGTGGTGGTCATCTCCTCATCTGGTAGATGAGGAGAGATTAGATGAGGAGGGTATGAAATAGGTGCTTCAAATCCATCTAAGAAGGAACCTTGCAATTCCTCAATTAACGGCTTCAAGAAAGCAATCTTAGAATTTTTGACTCTATCCAAAAGTCCGTCGTGAATAGAGTCCAAAGGGATGAAAAGAATAGGAAGGAGACCTAAATCACTATCTTTGTCTACATTCAAGATTTTCACCTCTACAACCCACGATTCGTGTGTCGAGTGGATGAGAACCCATCCCAGTGGGCCATGATTGCAATATTTCTCGGATCTCATTTCACCATTACTCTGCGAGCGAGGATTGGCTGTCTACAACGCGTACATTCAAAATCATATAGCATTCTATGTGGATCCCATGCACCCTCCAATACCTCGCACCTTCCTGGAAATGCTTTGTAGCTCTGCCCACATTGTGGATTCCTGCAAAGGACAGGTAGTTCCCATTGTGACTCCGGATCCCAAAATTGCTGATAGGCACGCAACTTCACTCCATCCCAAAAGTCCTTTATGGTGGTAGGCACGTCCCCAACACCCTTACCCAACCACTGATCTCGAGCTCTCCACATGGCCAGCATCGCATACGAATGGCTTCTTGACCGCATAAGAAGTGCAAATTGAGGAGCAAACGGTAAATAATCAAAAGCCACCATCTCTTTCCTCATCATCATACATCGCCTACATCTCTCCACACAATTTGTGCATTCCCGTCTATTTCTTGGCAGGTCACAATCACACTGTTGCACATGCCCAGTTTCATAGGCATCTTCGGTGCTAGGCCTAATGACTTCAACCTCATGTGGATAGGCTTCAGTTCCCACACACATCCGCCATCTGTTTGTCTCTACCGCCCCCAGTTCAATATACAGATCCATCATTGTCTTCCAGCTCGTGGGGGCCTTAAATCCATCCAAGTAACCATCCGAGTCATGAGGCAAATGACTCAAAAGCTTTCCAATGCTCAGGTTGTCGAATCTTTCAGGTACATCATGTTCAGTTGCTATACCTCCAAAGAGTTGCCTAAGCATATAATCTTGGAGTTCCACTAGGTGGCATGGTGATCCCAGTCCCTGGTAAAGATATATCTCCTTTAGTAGGGCTTGGTGAATGGTCCACCCAGGTTGCGGTTGAGGATATTCTTCCTCCGACATTCTTCGTGGAGTCTGGACTTCCTAGGGGAAGAGGAGGTCAAGTGATTACTCAAAATGGCCCAGGTTTCCGCTGGATGGCAGCTGATCCCTCAAGTAATGTGTTTGTCGTGACTTGACACTTCAACTATCGGATGGTGTCGGAGTGATGTTGTCAGTAATCCGAAACATAACGAGTTCCTGAACATGGGTACTCAACCACTCATAGATTGCCAGACATTGGAGCAGAAAGAACATCTAGTTAGATGCAAGGAAGAATAACTAGGAGAAACTGAACCACTATGGACAAAACTCTAAACATGAATGGAACTCAAATGTTGCTTACCTGCAGTACAGCGAACTCGTCCACATACGCTGGTGGGCATATATCAGGCCTCACTGACAGCGCTGCCCTACCTGCTTGTCAAGTCAAAGTCCGCTTAGAAGATGTGGCAGCTCTCCCCTTTTAAGCTTGCATCCATATCCATTCTCAAATACCTCGACAAAAATGAATTAACATGTGCAACAATCAACCACCACCCTCCCCATTCAGAACATACTTTCTAATCCCCTAGTTCTTGATTGTTTTTTTTCTTCAGCCAAGCTCTAAGTTTTTGACGTCCTGGCTGGAATACCAAATACCTTGATGAAGGAAGGGCGAAGTTGGCAAAGAATTTGACAAAGTTCATGTGCGAGCTGTTGTTTTTGTTGCACTGAATACACATTGTTGACACATAACCTTCAATATGGAAGACGCTTGAAGGATGTACATCCCCTGCCAACGAGGGCAATGGAATTCACCCTCGTGCTGCCAGTCAACCTCTTCCGGGCAAACCACATGTCTGTGCACCACTAAAGTTGTTATTTGGTCTGGCTGCAACCATCTTTGCATCATCGCCAGGTAAATAAATCTTCCTCCCACAGTTTCATCAAATTCGATTTCAGTATATGACAGACTTTGTGTTAAAGTTCTAGAATACAAATTATTGGTCACAAGTCCAACCTTCTATTGACAGGACCCTCAAATGGGGAAATGCTCCTACATTAAGAAAACCAGGCTAAACAAAACCGCCCTCTGTTAAAAGAAAATGCTTACCAACTGTATCAAGCCCTTGCAATACCAGATAAAACGCACAAACCTGCAGGATCAATCAAACAAGATTAAATTCAAATAGAGGATAAAAACATCCCTGAAACACAGTCTGCCTTTAGTTAACACATAGACCTTCAACTTTCAACCCTAAACCCTAAACCCTAAACACAGAGCTGTTATAACTACCTACTCATTCATCAGTTTTGGACAGAGAGTGCGACAAACTGAGTTTCGTGTTTTAGCATTCACCTGCTTCTGCCCAGATCCCTTTGTCTTATTGTCTCTCGTTCTTCTGTTCTCTTTCTGTGCGGCCCTGTCAGGGCTCCTCGACTGCTGCGCTTTCCTTCTTTCTGCCCTAAGCGTAGCTCTAAGCGCTACGGTTCCTTAGTCCCCGTCCGTTTTTGTCCGCTTTCATTCCGTCCGGCTTTTATCTCTCTCTTTCCCCTCTCAACTATTTTGAGACAGGGCGGCGTTGACATGGCGATCTCCCAGAGGTGGCTTATGGCGAGTTATTTCGTACACTCTACCGTCCTGGAAAAGACTCCATTCTGCTTCTGTCTTCCCCATTTCGGCGTTGTCAAGTGACACCCCTGCTCCTTGGGCTGCTGGAAGGATTCCTCCCGCGCTCTCTCTCCCCTCCTTATCTTCCTTATGTTCCTTATCTTCCTTCACGGCTTTCCTCTTCTTCACCCCCCGTCTCTTGGCTTTCTGTGTTCTGGGATCGTTGTGCCGGCTTTAAAGCTGCCAACTTTAAACCAGTGCCTAGCAGTATCTCATTGAGTGCTTGGACATGGGGGTGATTTGTGTGTTGGCTTTCCTCTAAATTGGCACAGGTTGGAGTTCTCTCTGACTACGATTTGCTGGCACTAGACTCACTATCAGGTAAGCAGAACCAGGAAAAAAATCATCAGACTTTTTGTATCCACTAGACCTGTTGTTTCTTGTTGACAGTTAGTTGAATATGGCCTTTCCCTTTCTCTCACTAGACTCGTCGTCTACAACCTAGGAAAATTTGTCAATGAAGTTTAGTTTATGGCAATAATCACGTGAAAGTGGGAGTTGGGTAAGAGAAGTGAGTGGAGAGGCTGATGCGCAAATGTAACTTAGTCGGAGCTCATGCATGCACATCTCTCACTTTTTTGTTGTGTGTTGCAGGCAATAGAGAAGATGAAACTGGCCTTTTTCCCAAGGCAGGGAGGACATGAAAGTAAGTGCTCAAGTGCTCAAGTGCTAGAGCTATAAGTTGCTTTTGGAGAATCAAGCTTTGTTTCTGATTGAATTGGAACCAATTTCTTACCAGCTTAGCACCTTTGACAGTACATATTTCAGACCTGTGTTAGAGGACTGCTTGGGACTTAGACGCTTTTACGAGATCTGTGGGGTACCCTTAATTTTTGCACAGAGTGAGACCAACAGAAGCCTTAGGGGTGACAGCAGCACGCTTTAGGGGGGGAGATACACAGCCCAACACAGTCCATCACAGCCCGTCACAGCCGTCACAGTCCAACACAGCCCGACACAGCCAACACAGCCAGTCACAGTCAACACAGCCCGTCACAGCCACACAGCCAGTCACAGCCTGACACAGCCCGACACAGCCCAACACAGTCGCACAGCCAGTCACAGCCCGACACAGCCGGTCACAGCCGGTCACAGTTTCACACAGCCAGTCACAGCTTGACACAGCTGTCACGACCATATGGAACGGATAGCAGGACAGGGAACGACCGTGGGGAACAACATCTGCGAATGGAACATATTAGTTCACGGATGACGGTTAGTGAGGGAAACGGTTATAACAACGGGTAGGAAGATAAAGCCAGGAGCAAGGACTGGAAATGAATCAATTCTGGGGGACACCCTTCTTGGGGGGAGACTTCGGACATCACTGGGGAGGAAAGGAGGCAGAGAGCGCATCTCTGAGCGGAAGGAGGGAGAGCACAGAGTAGGAGGAGGACGATCTGTTGATGCTTGATGAATGCAAGCAGTTTCATACTCACACTGTGGAATGAATGGATGAGTTGATGGAATCCGATAGATTGCTGAAGCAAACTGATACTTAATTACCAACAATAAGGTAACTAGCTAACATGAATGCGGGAAGGAAAACAAATAGGAAACACCCCCATGATACACTAGCTGTAGGTCATGACTGATTGTTCTGAGCGGGCTGAGTGCTTAGAGATTTCCAACTCTTCTATCTTGGAGTTTCCGCCTCGGATAGCGAAGGGATGGGTGAGCAAAAGCCGCGCAACATTTGGCGACCATACTGGGGAACTGGGTCATGAACAACCAGATGTGACAGACATCTGGTGGGATCATGGTGGTTGGAGAATTAAAGAATTTGATGTGAATCAAATTCCTTGTGAAACTGAGAAGGAAAGATTGTCCAAACGATTCTTTCAGAGGTTCTTGGAATTGCCAGACGGTTGTAAAGAAAACATTCTTAAGAGAGTGCATGATGCTGACGGTGAGTGGGGTCTGGAGAAAGGAGTGATAAAGATTTATCAGGTGGCCTGTAGAGGAAGAGCACGTTGGTTACCAACACTGGTTTATGTGATAACATTGCTATCCATTAAGCGAGTAGAGTTTGAAGGCTGGGAGGAAAGGAAGGTGAATGTTTTTACTCATATGCATGAAGAGCTTGTACTGGTAAAGAATTGGATTCCAAAGGATATTTTGTGGATCAAACTCACACCAAGAACAGCTTTCCAAACTTGTTTGCCATATGGTTATATGGTAACGGAGACTTCTAGTATAGCCAAGGGTGCATTGAAGCTTGAAAAAAACCCAGGCATATACGAGAGATATTACAGAAGAGAGTTTTGGTTATTGCCACATTAAAAGAAATGAAAGACATGGGACATGAGTGATGAAAGAGAAGCTAGACGCCAGAGATATTCAGCAAAAAGAGAAAGCTATCTGAAAGCTAATTATCCATATCTTTGGGAGAGAGGAATAGACATAGGGGAATCATCTGGACCTCTCACACCATTAAGATCAGAGAGTACATCACCCATACCGGAAGAACTAGAGTTGGATGCCACTCCTTCTTTTTCTTTGCAAGAAAGATTAAGGGAATTGGTACGGGAAGAAGATCAAAAGATCTGAGGTACATCCCTGGATAAAAGATTTGACAGAAATCTTTGATAAGAGTTGGCATAGAACACCAAAAGCAGGATCTCCAGTTTCTGAAGCGGAAGGTGAAGAAGGAGGAGAAGAAGTGGCAGAGCCAACGGAGAGTTCAGACTCTCCAACATCATTGCAGTTGAGTTACATGAATGAAGAAGAAACCCAAGGGCAGAACTTGGAGGATGAAAATAGAGAGAAGAAATTGGAAGAGGAAGAGTAGACAACAAGGCCGTTTGAGTCCTTCCTTTCCTCCTCCAAAAAAACCGACCCCGGTTTCAGGTGGTATCGAACGCACAAATATTTCTCCATCACCCGGCAGATGTCCCCTCTGCACGGAAATGAAGCTCTATGCTCGTGAGGAGGGCAGTACACTGTAGCGCTTCAGTTTTCCGCCATGGGAGATGTGCACACAAGACTACCAGGATGGCATGCGGGGAAGCTCCCTGGTAGAAGGGGGATGCAGCGATGGGAAGGAATGCGGTGCCGATTTGTCCGAGCGACGAAGCCTGACCAAATCCAGGGAGCCAACTATCTAAAAAATCCACAGTCAGAGTGTTAATGAACCTTGTCTCCGGAATGCGGCCCCTGGTCTTTGCGCAATAACTGCCAACGGTATGCAGTCAGAAAGTGGGGGGCCGTCCGGATGATGACGGCTGAAGGGGAGAAGCCGGCACCGTGCCGTCACATTATTACCCCCGAATGGAAATTCGGCACCCAATATCCAACAGGGGCCACACGGATGAAGTCGTCTGGGGCAGAGATGTCGGCACCTGTCCGACAGAGAACATCCCCCGGACGGAAATTCAGCGCCGAATTTCCATTCGGATCCCCCCCAAAGGAAGTCCTGTCGGGGGGTCAGGCCGAAAACTGGCCGACATAAAAACCTACGCGGATGGAAAAACGGCGCCGAATTTCCATCCGAGGCCTTTCGGATGCAGTCGGCTCGGGGGAAAGGCCGCCATTTGGCCCTCACATTACAACCCCCGGACGGAAATTCGGCACCGAATATACAACAAGGGAAGCCCGGATGAAGTCGCCTCGGGCGTAGAGGCCGGCGCGTGTGCGACAGAGAACATCCCCTGGATGAAGATTCGGCGCCGAATTTCCATCCGGGCCCCCCCAAAGGAAGTCGTGTCGGGGGGTCAGGCCGAAAACTGGCCGGCATAAAAACATCCCCAGATGGAAAAACGGCGCCGAATTTCCATCCGGGGCGGTTCGGATGCAGTCGGGGAGGGGGGAAAGGCCGACATGTGGCCGTCACATTTCAACCCCCGGACGGAAATTCGGCACCGAATATCCAGCAGGGGACGCCCGGATGAAGTCGCCTCGGGCGCAGAGGCCGGCGCGTGTGCGACAGAGAACATCCCCTGGATGGAGATTCGGCGCCGAATTTCCATCCGGCCCCCCCCCAAAGGAAGTCGTGTCGGGGGGTCAGACCGAAAACTGGTCGACATAAAAACCTCCCCAGATGGAAAAAACGGCGCCGAATTTCAATCCGGGGCCGT
Source organism: Takakia lepidozioides (assembly GCA_030704615.1). Classification (NCBI taxonomy): domain Eukaryota; kingdom Viridiplantae; phylum Streptophyta; class Takakiopsida; order Takakiales; family Takakiaceae; genus Takakia; species Takakia lepidozioides. The sequence continues at coordinate 47,313,045 of CM060734.1, read as the reverse complement.
TCCCATGCAGTCGGGGAGGGGGGAGAGGCCGGCACCTGGCCGTCATATTGCACCGAATATCCAACAGAGCGGCGGAGAGGCCGGCACCTCTCCGACAGAGACCATCCCCCGGATGGAAATTCGGCGCCGAATTTCCATCGGGGCCCCCTCAAAGGAAGTCGCAGAAACCTCCCAGAATGGAAAAACGGCGCCGAATTTCCGTCCAAGGCTGTTCCGATTTGCCTCTAGCAGTGAAGGATTCCAAGGAAAATCCGAAAAATCAATCGGACACGCTCAGAATTACCTGCAGGAAGGTAATTCAGCGTTTCGAAATTCCTGGCGAATGGAAATTCGGCGCCGAATATCCATCCGCCAGCGATCCGACTTACCTGCTGGATGGAAATTCGGCGCCGGATCTCCATCCATCCGCTCTCCGCCCAACCTTGCGGATGGAAATCCGGCGCCGGATTTCCATCCATCCGCCTCCGAATTACCTGCTTGAGGGAAATTTCGCGCGCCGCCCTACTTGCGCGGATGGAAATCTGGCGCCCGATTTCCATCCATCCGCTTCTGAATTACCTGCGTCAGGGAAATTTGGCGCGCCGCCCTACCTGCGCGGATGGAAATCCGGCGCCGGATTTGCATCCATCCGCTACCGAATTACCTGCGTGAGGGAAATTTCACGCGCCGCCCTACCTTGCAGGATGGAAATTCGGCGCTGAATTTCCATCCTGCTGCGCTCCGAATTACCTGCAGGATGGAAATCCGGTGCCGGATTTCCATCCTGCAGCGCTCCGAATTACCTCTACGTTGGAAATTCCGGGCCGAGTTCCGTCGATTTTCATCCGACATGGAGGGCTTCATCTGACATTTAATTGCGCAGTTGGGCAATAAATGTCCACCGCCGTCGGTTTTCATTCGGGCTGGCGACACATGGCTTCCTGGATACGTACCCTAAATCTCATGCTAATCTTGGCTTAACATGCTATTCGAGGCATGTACCCCAAAAACGGAGATCTTTTTCCATTTTGGCTGGGACTTATGCCGCCTGAAGGGCATGGCTCTCCTAAGAGAGACCTCACATCCAGACCGCGGCGGAAGTTGAAAGCTCTGTACTACGGACGACGGCCAATCTCTCGCATGGCCAAACTGAAGCTCCAGCAGGAGATTCCAGTGTCTTGCTCACAACCCGCGCCAACTGAAGCCGAGTACTCTCAGGCAAGCCACTTTTGCTTTCGCTTTGTTCGATTTCTTTTTTGCTTCCGCTTTGTTGCCTCGCTTTGTTTTTGCATCTTCATCCTGGCTTCGCTGGATGAGTGAACTTTAGATAGTTGAGTGAACCTTACATTGTTTGCAATGCATGTGCAAATCCGGCAGCTGTGGAGAAGGCTGCTTGTGCATGTCATTCTCAGGCAATGGTTGCATTTGTTTTCATTGTTGTTGCATGGCTCTCCATACTTCCTAAACTTGTTATGTTTTCATTTTTGTTACACGATTGTTGCTATGGTGGTTGCGCTGCTCGTTGCGATGCTGGTTTTTGCACCGATGTTGGTTTTCACGATTTTTGGGAATGACAGAGTGACGACAAGCCCGGCATGCTGGTGGTATCATCCACAGCTCCAACTCATCGCATGTTTGAATCGCCCAACTTGGGGCGAGAGGGCAAACTTCAACCTTTTGTTGGTGGACGGGAGGACTTGCAACGAGAGTACGACAGAATAGGCATTGGGGAGGTTGGTGCAGGCGGCATGGCAGGTGAAGGGCGTGAGGACATGAGGACAGCAGATCCGGCAATGGAGGTTGTTCATGCACATGCAGTAGGGCCCGCCCACGCAAAGAAAAAGAAGAAAGCTAAGCACATGCAATCCCCGGCGAGAGAGCCGTCACGGGCTGCGGAGGGGGGAGTGAGCAGTGCGCGCGAGGGTGTCAATTCGCCTCAATCAAAGGTGGTCGTCCTGGAGGGCTCCCCTGCTGCTAGCCCTAGTAAGAAACAGAAAGCCCGTGAGAGGGCAAAAGAGAGGGCAAAAGAACAGACGAGACAAAATGCTAGCCAGGAGGAAAGAGAAAAGGCCACTGAAGAGGCCAAGGGTGCCCAAATGACAGATGCCAATGTAAGCGAGGGACGCACAGAGACGGTGGATCCCTCCAAGACACCACAGAGAGGCAGTAACACACCGGTTAGACCATCGCGGGCAAGAGCAGCCCCCGCAATTACCCATACGGTGGAGAGTGGAGGAGAGGAAAGAACACCAGAAAGAGCACGGATTGTGCAAGTTTGAGGTGAAGCCAGGGAGAGGGCAGTAGAGACGGGGAGAGTGCTGGAGGTGGTTTCGCAGGCGGCTGACCCTGTTGAGGAGGACGACAGGGAGCTTTCTGACCAGGATGACATCCTCCCGGACATCCCCAAGCCCCAAACCCGGAGCATACAGGCTGGATTTGGCGGTCCTAGTGGGCTGCCGGAAAACCCCTCTGCAGCAGACGTCATGTCTGAGGCGGATATGAAGTTGGCCGCTGCCAAGATGTTGGAGGCAACCCACAACAACATTGGCAGGGTGCTGGGGGGCATGGTGTACCCAGCCAAGCTTCGAATTCCCCTTTGCCGCTTGGTGTCATTGCAGGTGGTGAGACCTGCCCTCCCAGGCGATATCGACAAGCTGAAATTCTCTTTCCGGGATGGATATCGAATGTGGTCTGCCGCGTTTTACGTTTCCATTGAGAACGACCACGGAGCTTCCCGTGCCCACACTTCCGATGAGGTGGACAAATGGGGTCCCCATTGGCAAACGCGAAATGAGGAGTTCGAGAGATCGATTGCTAGTGATCCTCTTTTCCAGCACTTGTCCGGTAAGATGTTCTACGTGTGGGACGGCAATCATCGCCTCCTGGCATGGATGGAGCACATTGCCCAAGCCCACCCCAAGACCTCGATTGGCATTTTGCCGTGGATTGTGTTGTGCTGAAGGTTGCGGGGCCCAAAGATCGCAGTCTTCTCAAAGCTGCAATGGCCGACATCAACTCGTAAGCTACAACCCCTCTCGCTTTTGGACTTTGAATTTGGAAGTCATTTCATTGCGAATCCTCATATATGATGAAAATTCCCATTTCAGTATTGTTTGATGGAAATGTGGCACTGCAGGGTGACTGAGAATGCCTTCATTGCCACCAACTTGTCCCATATGCTCTTCCGAGTGAAGGATGTCGGGAAGCAGGGGGTGCAAGAGTTTGCCAATTCCCTCAGTGCCGACCTCCTGCGCAAGTCGGAGGCAAAGGCAGACAGAACCTGGTATAGGCTGAGCGTCGACGCCATGGTGGACTACATATTTCGGGTAAAGCTCCTGACAGTTTTGTTGAGCTAATCTGTGTCTCCTCCCCCAATAGAAGAAATTGTGTTGAGCAAGATCTCTAATCTTATGTACGCATTCTTGACAGACGAAAATACAGCAGGATTTGGCACATGCGCGGAGGTTCTACATGGAGTCAGAGGAGAAGAATCCAACCTTCCCGGAACTCGAATCGTATGTCAAAGCTGCGGAGGTGAGGGCCCGCATAAAGTACAAGTCGCGGATGGTAAAGTACGTGGCCATAGCTGATCCCGCCCTTGGTGCCGACTTTCTGGTGGAGGTGGGGAAGCACTACTCTCGCGCTCTGAAGCCCACGATGACATTGGAGAAGCTCCATCGTCTAGCCACATCCTGTGTGGATGCAACAGAAAAGGTGATACATTCTTAACCAAATTGTGGTGGCAACAACTCCTTTTTGTGGTGTTTGGCGCTTACGAATATGTTGGGTGGTTGGACAGACCCGGTGGCTCCAAATCTGGAATGGTTCCCAAAGTACCAGGGACATGTGGAGCTTCCCCAAACCGGACAAACTCTCTGACCCCACATTCGACATGTGGATGAACCGCATGACATGGTGGTTTCAGGTACTTCCCCACGCTTCGTTTGGGGCTTCTACTCTAGTAGGGGGTGGATTCATTGTATTTTTTCAGGAAAGCGATCTGATGGAGAATCTCCACAGGTGACGACGAATGCGCAAGAGCAGCTGGACACACAAGCACATCAGTTCAAGATGGAGATATCTCCTGCAGCAGAGAGCCTACGTGACTATGTGACGAGGTACTTTCTGCTCTACAAAACCAACCTATTCTTTCGGGAGATAGCAGATGCTCGCCGGAGCCACGAGTTCACCGACCAGCCGAATGCGGACAAAGCAGCAATGCGCCTTCTGTACAGGTACATACGCGCTGTCTTTCTTTCAAGTCCTTGCATTTCAGGATGTTAGAAGCCTCATGTGGTGTTAGGGAAAATGGCGCCGAATTTCCAGTCAGGGCTCCGAAAATGGCTAAGTCCCTAGGGTGGCTGGCCCTGAACTGGAAATTCGGCGTCATTTTCCAGTTCCAGGCCCTATTGCCGTTCAGGGACTTGGCCATTTTCGGGCTAAGTCCCTAGGGTGGCTGGCCCCGAACTGGAAATTCGGCGCCATTTTCCAGTTCTAGGCCCTATTGCCGTTCAGGGACTTGGCCATTTTCGGGCTAAGTCCCTAGGGTGGCTGGCCCCGAACTGGAAATTCGGCGCCATTTTCCAGTTCTAGGCCCTATTGCCGTTCAGGGACTTGGCCATTTTCGGGCTAAGTCCCTAGGGTGGCTGGCCCCGAACTGGAAATTCGGCGCCATTTTCCAGTTCTAGGCCCTATTGCCGTTCAGGGACTTGGCCATTTTCGGGCTAAGTCCCTAGGGTGGCTGGCCCCGAACTGGAAATTCGGCGCCATTTTCCAGTTCTAGGCCCTATTGCCGTTCAGGGACTTGGCCATTTTCGGGCTAAGTCCCTAGGGTGGCTGGCCCCGAACTGGAAATTCGGCGCCATTTTCCAGTTCTAGGCCCTATTGCCGTTCAGGGACTTGGCCATTTTCGGGCTAAGTCCCTAGGGTGGCTGGCCCTGAACTAGAAATTCGGCGCCATTTTTCCAGTTCTAGGCCCTATTGCGGTTCTGGGACTTAGCCATCTTCGGGCCAAACCGGGAAAAATGGCGCCGAATTTCCAGTTCAGGGCTCCCAAGATGGCTAAGTCCCTAGGGTGGCAGTCACCGAAAACCGAAATTCGGCGCCATTTTTCCATTTCTAGGCCCACTCACATCCGCCCCAACCTGGGAAAATGGTGCCGAATATGCATTTCAGGGACCTCATTGTGTTTTTCATGAATGCAGGTACTGCAAGTTCTCCATTTTGGAGAAAGGTCATCTGTCTTTCGAGCCACCATTCTTCCTGGCATGGAGGAACCCTGGGGCTGACTCCATGTACACTGACGATATTGTGAAGGAGTGGCATCTGGAACATTCGCGTGATTGCCCTTGGTATGTGGACCTTCCGCCCAGCTCGCTCGACCCATCCGAGTTTCAATTGAAGCTGGATGCTGAATTCCGACGAAACCGGGCTCCGCTGCCTCCGTTGGGTGCAAAAGAGGCAAAAGCGCTTGTGAACTCCAGGAAAGCGGCAGAGCTTGCTCAGGCAGGAATTCAGGAGAAATTGCATGAGAAGAGTAAAGGCCAAAGGAAAAGGACAAGGAAACAGGTGAGTGCAGTAACACCCAAAAAGAAGAAAACCATCGGGGCATCGGAGGAGGCGCAGGAGGGGACCCAAGAGAGTGACTCGGACGACGACTTTGTTCAAGGTCCTGCGACTGCTATTGCTCCTACCCAGTCACCGGTCGTCCGGGTTCCCAAGTCAGTTCGGAGTGGGACTGGCTCTGCCAAGAAGTTGGCATTTGAGGGCGAGCCTACACGGCGGTGACGTTTACGCATAGGCCAAAGCTAGAACCTCCAACCATCATCCAATGCGTCAATGAGAGCTTCCTTGACGCTCTCGCTGTGAAGAAGGTGGCACACAGCAAGTCTCTGGCGGAGCAGAAGGGGAAAGCCAAGAAGAGGGCTGGCGGTACAGAGCCTAAAGACACCCCTGGTTTTGAAGCCATGATGGAATTCTTCACGGCTGTGAGCACGAATTGCAAGAGCACTCGGGGGGGGGGGGGGAGGGGGGTTGAGGTGGAGAGAGCTTGCAACATGATTCTCCTCGACATTCCAGATGGGGAGCTGCTGGAGGGCCTGGATGGTGTGCCCACCTGGAACAGGTTTACTGAGGACTACTGGAAAGCCGGGTTTGGGCTGGCGGGGATGCTTCTGGATGACGGTGGATGTGTGGTTGTCCTTGCCACGAGAGGGAAGACCACAGAGAATGCGGTGGCAAGGTGGACACCGAAAAGTGTCACCCCGGTCCTCCTCAGAAAATGGTTCTGCATCAGTACACAGGGGTTGCGAACAGAGGGCCAAAGTGTAAGTTATCAATCTATTGCATTCACTTCATATTGTGGTGTATGTTAAGTAGACCCTGGAGTTGATCCCTTCTTTGTTGGATGTGCAGACATTGGTGTTTGAGGCATATTGCTTTGTGAAGAGAGGGTCTACGTTCAAATTCCGCAACGACGGTCGTCTTGTTGATGCCGTTGTGGACCCTGTAACCTACGATGTCCTCTACAACTATGTGCCCCACTCCAGTATGCCGAAGGACACAAAGACAGGCAAACCGTGGCGGTACAGCCGGACCCGGAGCCCTGCTTTCATCCAAACCCTCATGGAGACGTGCTCGGATGTCCAAGGGCGGATTCTGGACATCCCCTGGCTGATTACAATAGTAACATAGTTCTTCACCATTGGGTCCTCGCCCTGGGGGCTGCTATTTCATGAGCGGCATGAGCATGAGCGGAAAAAAAAAAAGCATGAGCAGACCATTGTGAGTCCACGGAAATAGGGTTAGGAGGCACGGAAATAGGGTCATGTGAAGTTGGAATGTGGCACCAGTGGACTTGAAATGCAACATTTTATTGCAAATTTTGTGGCAAGCCACGTCTATACAAGTGTGTTCTAACTGTCATAGCCAGAATGGGCACTACTCTCCTACACCCTCCAAGGAACTTGCCCCACCTTCTTCCTCATCCCCCTCATCCCCCTCATCCTCCGAGCTCTGTGATGCATCAGTTCCACTATGCCTCTAAAAAATCCCGTCCTCTCCTTGGGGGACTGTTCACCTCACCTCCTGGGAATCTTCTGCGTCTTCTCCCCCACTTTCCTCAGTAGAATCCAAGACAAATCTACAAGCCCGACGGGCTCTAATAGCTGCTGCCTCCTCCCTCATCTTCATTTTTTGAGGCTTGCCTCGTCTAAAATCTGTTGTACACGACTACGTTCGGAACACCTCCTAATGGACACCAAAGCAAGCCGGGCAGCATAAGTAGGAAGGATGTACTCCCTTTCTGGACTAGGCATGAAATCCCCCCTGGCAAAAAAAGGCACGTTCCTCCTGCCCATGAACTCCGGTGTAGACGTCCCTCCGGCAGTACTTGGCATCCTACAGTAAGAACAAATCCACTTCAAGAATGTCAATACCAGCACAACCAGAAAGGGTTTTCAATGAAATAAGAGAGCGGAGGGAGGTGCCTCACGAAATCTGGAGGCAACTTATAATGCCACCACTCACTCGTAAACCGGGGGCTCCTCGGCCTCGATCCCAACTTCCTCCCCCTGCTCCTTCTTGGATTTTTCCTCATCCTCCGAGGATGCCTCTTCCTCTTTCGGCAGACGTTCAGCCGCTGCAAGTTCCGAGTTGTGGAGGGCAGTATCTGGCTCGAAGGCGAACACATGCCTGTCGGACAACGTCCCTGCCCACATTGAAGCACCTGAGGAACAAAGCGGGCGGTTAATAGCTTGCGGCATGCAATTGCAATCGGGCCAGGGGACAAACTGAGCACGTGAAGGCTTACCCGTGCCACATGTGAGGCCATGTGTTGTACCAGAAGTAAGTACAATGATAGTAACAAGAAGCAAAGCCAAACTAATACCTCCAGTAGTTGAGGAAGATGATGATAATGAAAGTGGCAGTGATATGCCTGAAGATGATGAGGCTTGGAGAGATGAGAAGGAACTGCATAAGGAAGTGGCAGATACCATAAGGGAAATGCAGAAGAGTATTGATATTCCTGTGGCAGATTCCTCTGATTCTGATGGAGAAGAAGAAGTGAGTGAGGATGAAAGGAAGAAAGAAGATGCAGACATGCAAAGTAATGAAGGGACTTTGGCTGAAGTGATATGCCAGACCAAAGCAAAGATTACCATTGGACAGCTATTGGCTGTGGCACCTTATTGTAGACACAGGCTGTATCAAGCAATCAATCGAATTGCCCAGGAGACAGGAAACACAGACCTGAACAGCAAGGTGACCAGTTATAATGTGAAGCCGGAAGGGCGAGAAACAGTCATGGACTTTGATGATTCTACGCTAGTAATCCAATTGAGAATTGGAAGCACAGAACTAACTGATGTACTGATAGATGGAGGCTCCGGAGTAAATATCATGACAGACCAATTAAGGAAGAAGCTTGGTCTAAGTAACATGAAACCAGCCCCATTTACAGTAACAATGGCAGATCAAAGAAGTGTACAGCCATTAGAATTAATAAGAGGAGTTAAGATACAGATACAGAAGATGATCTTTATGATCACAGTAACTGTGTTGAAGATGGATGAAGTCATGGAGGCTTACTCCTTATTATTGGGACGTCCGTGGCTGAAACAGGCCAGGGTATTCCATGACTGGAATTCTCACTTACTAACCGTGCATAATGGGATACACGAGATACAAATTACCACAAAGAAATCTAGTAGATTACAGACTACGAGAAGACCTCGAGGAGTCAGAGAGTATGACTGGAGAGGAGGACTGGATGAGGAGCAGGAAGCTACCCTGTTTGTTGCACACCCAGAGTGGGAGCAAGTTGTAGAGATGCGGCTGGAAAGCCTAAGTTGTTTAAGAGGTATCTGCTGTGATGTAGTGTCAGCAACACCAATTGAAGAGGAAACCAGCAGTTACCCATCACATTTCTATGAAAAAAAAAAAAAAAAATGGAAATCCTAGAGGAACCAGCCGCTGTGAGTTTACAGGATGAAGTGGTGACTGGTTGGACAATCACAGCTGATGAGCAAGTGAGGGAAGTGAATGTGGGAACTAAAGAGGAACCGAGGATGGTGAAGGTAGGAGCTGATTTGGAGCCATAATTCTTTGAAGAAGCTAAGAGTTTGTTCATCAAATACAGGAGATGTATTTGCTTGGAGCTATGAGGATCTAAAAGGGATACCACCTGAAATCTGTCAGCATAAGATTGAACTGGAACCAGGGTCAGTACCAATCAAGCAGGCAAGGTACAGAATGAATCCCAACTACGCACAGAAGGTTGGAGAAGAGATCAAGAAGTTGGTTGAGGCTAAGTTTATATACCCAATAGAGTATACAACTTGGTTGTCACCCATTGTAATAGTTCCCAAGAAGAATGGTAAACTAAGAGTTTGTGTGAACTACAAGAAGTTGAATGCTTGTACGAAGAAAGATCCTTTCCCTTTGCCATTCACAGAAGCAGTATTGGACACTGTGGCAGGCCATGAGATGTACTCATTCATGGATGGCTTCAGTGGTTATAATCAAGTGCAAGTGGCAGAAGAAGACCAAGGAAAGACAGCTTTCATCACAGACTGGGGTGCTTATGCATACAAAGTCATGCCCTTTGGACTTTGTAATGCACCAGCAACCTTTCAGAGAGTGATAAGTGAATCTTTTCATGAGTATCTGGATGATTTCATGCAGGTGTTCTTGGATGATTTCAGTGTGTACAGCTCTAAGAATGAGCACTTGCATAAATTGGAGTTATGTCTGGCCAGATGCAGGATGAGAGGTCTGGGCCTGAATCCAGAGAAATGTACTTTCTGTGTGAACTCAGGCGTGCTTCTGGGACACATTGTGTGTAAGAGGGGACTTCTTGTGGATCCCAGGAAGACAGAGGCCATTAAAGCCTCTCCACCACCAACAAATGTTAAGAGTCTAAGGAGATTCCTTGGGCAAACCAGTTATTACAGAAGATTTGTCAAAAGGTATGCACAACTAGCAGCACCATTGAGCAAGCTTCTGAAGAAAGATGCAGTGTTTGCATGGACAGCTGAATGTCAACAGGCTTTTGAGGAACTTACATTGTCAGTAACAACTACACCTGTGCTGATTAACCCTCACTGGCATGTAGTATTTCATGTTCACTGTGATGCCTCAAGAGAAGCGTTGGGAGCGGTGTTAGCCCAGAATATTACAGGAAATATAGATTCACATGTGTACTATGCTAGCAGGTTGATGAACAGTGCTGAAAGGAACTATAGCACAACTGAAAGAGAAGCACTGGCAATGATCTATGCAGTGAAGAAATTCAGGCATTACCTGTTGGGCAAGAAGTTTATGTTCTATGTGGATCACAAGGCTCTGATATACCTGGTAAACAAACCTCTGATAAGCGGAAGAATAGCAAGATGGTTGATAATCTTGCACGAGTTTGAGTTCGAGGTTGTTTACAAGCCTGAGAGGCTGCATCTTGTGGCGGATCACTTGTCACGGTTATCAACAGGAGAACCAGCCACGGGAGTAGATGATCAATTACCAGATGCGAGTCTATTTGCAGTGGAGGTGCAAGGAAGTGCAGATGACTGGTTAGATTGGCAGTGGCCAATCAGATACTACCTTGCTCATGGTCAGTGCCCACCAAGTTATGGAAAGGAGCAGAGAAAGAGAATTGCTATCAAGGCTCTACCTTACACTATGGTAGGGAGCAGAATGTATAAGCTAGGACCAGATGGAGTGCTGAAGCGATGCTTATACCACCATGAAGTTAATAAAGTTTTGGAGGAAGTTCATAAAGGAGTGGCAGGAGGTCATTTTGGAGAAGAGACTACCAGTAGGAAGATACTACATGCAGGTTACTGGTGGCCTACTTTGTTCAAAGATGTACACAAGTATTGTCAGAGTTGTGATGAATGTCAGAGGCTAGGACCTTTGCAGAGATCTGGGAAGATGGCTTTGCATCCTACAATGCCTACGGAACCATTTCAGAAATGGGGACTAGACTTTGTTGGACCAATTAACCCACCAGCCAAGAATACACAGAATAGGTACATAATTACAGCCACTGATTATACTACGAAGTGGGTGGAAGCTAAAGCTTTGAGGGACAACACAGCCAAGTCCACAGCAAGGTTCCTGTATGAGAACATACTTACACGATTTGGCTGTCCCTTGGAATTTATCAGTGATCAGGGAAGTCACTTCATTAATGAGACCATTGAATTATTGACTAAAGAGTTCATGATTGTGCATAAGAAGAGTACAACATATTACCCACATGGTAATGGACAGGCAGAGGCTACCAACAAAATACTATGTACTATCTTGGCTAAGATAGTCAATGCAAACAGAACGGATTGGGATACAAAGCTGCTGACAGCTTTGTGGTCATACAGGACTTCATATAAAGTCACCACTAAGTATACACCATTCCAATTAGTTTATGGTATGGAAGCTTTACTTCCAGTGGAATTCCTGTTACCTACCATGAGAACGGAATGGGGAAAGAGAATGGAATTGCAAGATTCAATTAAGGTCAAGAAACATGAATTATACCATGTGGAAGAAGTACGTGCTGATGCAGCTGATAATATGACCAGAATTCAGATGAAGAGGAAGGAACAGTTTGATGAAGGCAAGTTAAAGACTTTTAAGACGGGAGATTTGGTTCTCTGGTTGCAGAAGAAGGGAAAGATTAAAACTTATAAGCTTAAATCACCATGGAAAGGACCTTACGTCATACAGAAGATGTATGATAACAACACCACCATGTTACAAACCATAAAGTTGAAGGGGTACAGTGGTATCCATGACAAACCATTGCAGCATGATTTGCATGTTGAAACGCAAAAGCAGTCACGGGCTGCGCCAGTGATACCAACGGAGTATGGAGCACTTGTCGCTAAGCCGAGCATATATGACCAGGGCGGGCAGAACAAGAGCGACACAGCCTATCACAGCCCAGCATGGCGCAATACAGCCTATCACAGCCTAATACAGCCAGTCACAGCCTATCACAACTTACCACAGTGCAACACAGCCTATCACAGCTTATCAAGGTGCGACACAACCTATCACAGCCCATCAAGGCGCGACACAGCCTATCACAGCCCATCAAGGCGCGACACAACCTATCACAGCCTAGCACGGCGCAACACAGCCTATCACAACCTACCACAGCGTGTCACAGCCTATCACAGCTTACCACAGTGCATCACAGCCTACCACAGCGTACCACAGTATGACACAGCCTGTCACAGCTCAACACAGCCTACTAGGGTTACGCAATCCATAGAATCAGTGACAGGTGGACGCATGATAACTTCAGGGAAATGGCCGGCGGAAGAAAGGACGGAAGCCAGTTTAGAAATGGACACGTGGAAGTCAGGGCGCGACACACAGCTGAGAAGGAAGTGCAAGAACATGTGTCATCAAGAAAGAGGACAAGAATGGCCGTCAAAGTACCTACTTAACACGTCAATTCGGATGAATGGCGGGCCCATTAATGAATACGGAAAAAGGGCAACAGAACAAACAGCAAGTACAGAAAAGCGGAATTCTTGTCACATGTGTGATCCTAGTGGACAGTCTAGCAGGGAAAGTCCACTAAAGAAAATTAAATCTAAAATCCAGTCACAGCGATTACAGCCAATCGAAAGCCAGAAAAGGGATCAAGAAATTGGAGGGAATTTAAGCGCAAGAGTCGGCGTCGTTTTAAGTAACGGGCGTCTCGACGGGACAAACCATCAATGCTATAGCTTTGAAGCTATGGAGGAACTAACAGACTATATGCTCGCAATATTACTTACGCAGTGGCATAGGGACGAAAGAACAGAGTGGATCTTTTCTCTTGATCGATGCTTGCAAGCCCCGCAGGCTTACAAGAAATTACCCATAGCTTTTTGTGGCAACCATATGTTTATGCTTTGTGCCCTGCAGGCATTTCTTCAATTGTTACAGCCAAAACATTTCTGTGGGTCTAGAATGAAGAGAGTGAGAGGAATGGAAGAAATCAGGGTGAAGAGCACCACAATCCTGCAGAAACAAACGATTGCTACTCCACAGGCGGTAAAGTTACTGAAGGAGCTGCGATTGGAAGGATTGCAAAGCAAAGATTGGACATTGCACCATAGACAGTACATGTTACAATTCTTGCAGAACTTTGAGCCTAGGACAGGAGCAACAACGGTGAAGGGAGTTGAATTAGAAATTACTCCCCTATACCTACAGCAATTGTTTCGATTGCCAGCAGGTCAGGTGCATGTGGAGGAGCACAGGGCAAGACTGCAAATAGGGGACTTATTCCAAGAAGGGAGTTTCTTTAAAACTCAGGGTTATGCTTGTACCAAGGCCGTGTACCCAGGGCTAAGGGAGGTAGGCCAGGTATTGAACGTTCTGTTTGCCATGAAACAGAACCAACAGTATTTGAGCAGATCCTTCACAGAGGAAATACTCAAAGCCCTGAGAGGAGAAGAGGTAGAATGGGCGGACATAATGTACAACGCACTGGTAGAGGAGATGAAAAGATTACAGGGCACTGCCGCAAAATCTCCTATCATAGTGTCTGGCCCAATCATTGCTCAAATAATTCTTGATTCTGGCATACTTGATGCTCGAGAAAGAAAGGAGATGGGAGTGTTTGAGATTGAAACCACTGCAATGGAAGAGCAAGACTCTTCACACAGTGAGGGTGGACTGGCAGGACAACCCCAGACTAAGAGACCGAGGCGGGGAAAGACTGTAGTGGCGGATCCACTGGCTTCATGGAAACCGCATGATAATGTTTCCCAAGCTCTTGTGCAGGAAGGGGCACAACAGCACAGAGAACTGCTATTATTGGAAGCGGGACCTTCAGAGAGGGAATAGGAAGTTACTTCAGTATCACAGCCATCACAGCCAGATGATCGGCTTGTCACAGAGTTACCACAAGTTGTCCATGCAGTTCCACCATAAATAATTGATTTGGAGAAAGAAGGGTTAGATATTCCCACTACAGAACATGTGGTGGCAGAAATTGAGAAGGGGGACCTTCTCTATGAATATTCTGGTCTGGTCAGGGAAACATCGATTCCAGAGGTGCAGCGGTTGTCCAGGGGAAACCCTGCGGTGCATATAATACACACACCTGTGACGGAGGTACCACAGGTAGAATGTCAAGACACTGCAGCACCGGTGACGGATGAAGTGGTTCAGGAAGAAAATCTGGTGGGGCAATGGCCTGAGTGGTTCGTGAGGCATCACACTGTTGAGGATCAGGGAGAACAACAGCAAGCTCACCATGATGACCCTCAACAGGCCATGCTTATGAGTTCCATAAGCAGGACACTTAATTTGTTGGGCACTTATGTCAAATCCCATGTTCCAACTTCCCAATTGGCAGCTTTGAGAGAGGAACTCAGGAAGGAGTTTGAGGCTCGACTTGCCACTGAGTGTGCAAACAAGGTCGATGAAGAGGTCACTCTCAAGATGCAGCAAGACTTAGAGAGTACAGAAGCGGCTTTGCAATTGGCCAAGGAACAATTGATTGAGGCAGGCCTCGCGCAAGACCAGTTGCACGAAGCACATAAGCAACAGCTATACCAAATGCAGGTGAAGCATGAAAGCAAGTTACAAGAAGTGAATGCACTACATACGGAGTTGCAGACAGTGCATGACAGGATGGCCATACAATGTGCTACACTCACAACTATGCTTGACCAAAGTACAATAGAAATAAACAGTCAAGCGGAAAGATGTACGAAGGCAGAGGCAGAGAATGTTGAGCAAGTGAAACTCATTGTCGATATGAAGAATACAATCTGTCGCAATGAGAGTACTTTCAAGCAATACAGGCAGGTTGAAGCTGACCAAGAGAGGTACATCCTTGAGTTGCAACAAACACTCATGTCCAATAGAAATGAACTCTCTGTGGCTAACAAGGCTTGGAAGGAAGCCAATAATCTGGCTGCTGCCTATGCGAGTTTGGTTGAACCTCATGCAAAGCGCATGGAGGCTTTAAAGCAGCAGATAGATGTGTACAGACTCACAGAGGAGCAGACTCTCAAGGGTGCCACAAGCAACTTGGTCGATAACCACCTTATGCAGGTCTGATTAGCACAAGGGCCAGTGGAGGGCAAAGCACCACGAAAGCTCACCCAAAGCGAGATGAATGAGCTCAGACTGCAAGTGCAGAACATTGCCACAACTACTATAGACAATGTCTATAGTAGGATAGCGGAGTTACAGGAGGATGTAGACGGCCTGCAGACTCAAGTGGAGGACCTCACTTCAAATATTGACAATAGAGTCTGTGTACCTGAGGAACAGCTAATGGCTTCTTATTTACAAGCGAGAACCTTGGCTTTTCAGTCTTCTTCGTAGGGGGTGCAGAAGATGCCAATGGTACAAGAGCCAGTGCCACCAACACCACAACAACTCACTGTGCCAGTAGCTGACCCTGTTGTTACTACAGCCACACCACAGCCACCACAGCTTGAGGTATGGGGGAATGCTGCTTTTAACCCACCTAGAACTCCAGCTGCACGGGAGTACAGTAGGGCTATGATTATGCCCTTCAACCAAATTCCCATTGTGTTGGATTTGGCTTGGAAAGAATTTAGTCCTCCGCAGTCCTTGGCACATTACTATCAAATCATGCGCATTTGGCTGCCAGTGGCCACTAGGACTAAAGTTCTTCCGAACAATCGACCAATTGAGGATCATCACTTTGCACAGTACTGGCATGAGGCAAATACCATGTTGAAAGAATTAATTGTCTTCCAAGTTCTATATGGATTCATTTATACCAAGACCAAAGAGGTAGCAAGTATTGTCATGGGCTGCGGGTTATACTACGCTGCTTGTTTTCTGGTACGTTATCACATTGAGCAACAGAAGATGCAAACGCGCTTTCTGAGTTATTCCACTGGGGATCATTGGGTCTTACCTTCAGTGCCACTTCATATGTACCTATATGAGGCAAAAGTTATGATGCAAAAGGATTCTCAGATTCGTTCATGGTTTCATGCGGCCTGGAACAATTTGTCAACACAGAAATTCGGGCCTGACGATATTTTCTTTAAGGGACATGAAGCATGGAAATATTTGCACAATTCACAAGTCATTGGTACACCACTCACCTGGACAGACAAGGAGCTCAGGGTCTTCACCAATTTTGCAATTCAGCACTTACAACAAGTTTTACAATTTAAACTTCCAGACATGGTGGGACAACATTGTATGCCCCAGAGAATTCCAGTTAAAGTTCGACAGTTAAAACACCTCAAGGGGGACGAGGATTCTGATACAACTGTTTCTTCAGCGGACTCTTTTGACATGGCAGAGGACTATGCAATGCAGATGGCAGATAAGAAGCGACGGGGGTCTCCTATGCCTGAAAGATTACCTCGATATCAGCCTCCAAAGGGACTGACATATCCAAGTAGTGTTCAATCATCTCCCTCAACCAGTGACAGAACACGGGCTCGCACACGGAGTCCCTCACGAGACTCTCAACGTCACAAGGGTGCTTGCTCACAAAGGTTTACAAATCCCAAACAGTAAACCGTGAGGACACGGCTTTTTGAGAGGGGAAGGGATAATGTTAGAGGACTGCTTGGGACTTAGACGCTTTTACGGGATCTGTGGGGTACCCTTAATTTTTGCACAGACTGAGACCAACATAAGCCTTAGGGGTGACAGCATCGCGCTTTAGGGGGGGAGATACACAGCCCAACACAGTCCATCACAGCCCGTCACAGCTTCGCACAACCGACACAGCCCGACACAGCCAACACAGCCAGTCACAGTCAACACAGCCCGTCACAGCCACACAGCCAATCACAGCCCAACACAGTCGCACAGCCAGTCACAGCCCGACACAGTCGGTCACAGCCCGTCACAGTTTCACACAGCCAGTCACAGCTTGACACAACTGTCACGACCATAGGGAACGGATAGCAGGACAGGGAACGACTGTGGGGAACAACATCTGCGAATGGAACATGTTAGTTCACGGATGACGGTTAGTGAGGGAAACGGTTAGAACAACGGGTAGGAAGATAAAGCCAGGAGCGAGGACTGGAAAAGAATCAATTCTGGGGGGATCACTTCTTGGGGGGAGACTTCGGACATCACTGGGGAGGAAAGGAGGCAGAGAGCGCATCTCTGAGCGAAAGGAGGGAGAGCACAGAGTAGGAGGAGGACGATCTGTTGATGCTTGATGAATGCAAGCAGTAGAGTTGTAATGTAGAGCAGATTAGAGACTCCATGGCTTTACCCTGATACTTGATAGATATTAATCTGATACATACTTCATACTCACACTGTGTAGAGAGATCTGAGTGAAGCTGTGGAATGAATGGATGAGTTGATGGAATCCGATAGATTGCTGAAGCAAACTGATACTTAATTACCAACAATAAGGTAACTAGCTAACATGAATGCGGGAAGGAAAACAAATAGGAAACACCCCCATGATACACTAGCTGTAGGTCATGACTGATTGTTCTGAGCGGGCTGAGTGCTTAGAGATTTCCAACTCTTCTATCTTGGAGTTTCCGCCTCGGATAGCGAAGGGATGGGTGAGCAAAAGCCGCGCGACAACCTGAAATGTAACAAGGATTTCTGCAATTATTGAATGGTTGTTGCTTGGACCTTCTGTGGTGTACAGCCTAGTAGCCTATGTGATATGCATGTGCCTTTCCAACATTCTCTACTAGCTAAGAAGTCTTGTATCCTTATTGATAATGCAGGCCTTTAAGGAGATTCAGAAGTTGTTGGTGAGGATGGAGGGGATAGGACGACAGTTGTCGACGACAGCCCCAGTTTCAACTTCAAGGCAAGCAAGCTTGAAACAGAAGGAAGATTGGAGGTTTTCAAAAGGCCTGAAGTTGGATGACTATTCTGCAATGAGGCTCTCTCTCTCTCTCTCTCTCTCTCTCTCTCTCAACATACCTGGGATCTATCTGTGATCTTTCTTATGGACTGCAATCAATAGCATGTCTTCAAAGATGTTGTTGCATCTCTCAGATAAAGTATAAATACATGTGTGCAGCAGTTTGTGCCCCTGAGTAAGAGAGTTAGGGGTGAGCAGCATGAACCTTGGGCAATTTTGGGGTATATGGACTTGACATGTTTTTTGATGGTCGTCTATCAGAATCTGGTTGTTTTAGTTTGTCCAAATATCTGTGGGCTGGGTATTTGTAAGCTGATTGCTATGAGTGTGATTTTGGTGGTAGGCTGGAGCAGGGGTGGAAGGCATGGGTGAGCAGCCAACTATTGGATGGCCACTCGTGTTTCTGATGCCATCACAAGTGATATTGTATTGATAGTTGTGTATTCAGGTCTTTCTATTGTCAGTGGGATTTTTGTATTTCTACGCTCCCGATATAATGATTTTTGTATTTCTACGCAGCTCTCCCAAGACATGACTCTATTGGACCCTTGGTTTCGGCTCCAAGTAAGGTCTTTTCTTCCAGTCAGAGATGAAGTTTATGTTCCAATGTTTGTAAGTGATGGAGGTTGTCCAGCAGAGTGACGTAGATGTTTATTATGCTATGCCTGCTCTGTCACTCTACTCACACCTGAAACAAAAGAAGAAACAAAGGGGCATTATAACCTCTATGAAAGGAACTTCATACAGTATAGAAGAGAGAGATGAAATGACACTTGTTTATCACCACCGGGGGTGTAGCTAGGGCTGGGAGACTAACGATTGAGCAAGGTCCGCTGAGGTGCAGGATGAAGGGTCTTCCATGCAGGCCAGCTGTACATGCCAGTAGTTTGATACCTGACTGGAGGTGAGAACTTTTATGACCTAATTCATTTTGCATTTAACGAGTGTGAGCTGTAAAGGAAACATCTGGTACAGTGGTGCAACTACTGAGGACAATGCCTCTAAGCCCTATAAAAGCCATATAAAAAACAAGAGTCAGTACTATGGATGACACATAGGATGAAGAACTTGGATGAGAATGAGTTACATCTACTACTTCCTTGGTCTCTCCTCTTTTGCAGAGTCTCTCTTGCCATGAGAAATGAGGTTTGAGGAGTGATTTGTAGTGATAGTTTGTCTTATCAAAGCCTTTCCTTCAGAAATCTTGTGAGATGAGGAACAAGAGAGTGCTTGAGGACAAAGAGAACTATGAGGATGAGGTAGTGGGAAGAAACTATTGTCATGATTGTGGTAGTGTCTTCATCCCCAAGACTGCAAAATTTTGTAGCAATTGTGGTGCTGCTGTTGCAAGTAAGGGTTCTCATTTGCCTTGTTCTTTTGGATTGACTCCCCTAGTTATGAGATAGCATTCTTTCTGGCTTCCCTCTCTTTGTTGTCATATCTTTTCCTTGTGGTCCTCGGCCCATAGTACATTATATCTTATTAATGCCAATATAATGTTTGGTGGTATAGGCACTTCGAGCTTTCACGGTTGCGACAGCACATCGAATCCCCAAATTCTGGATCCTTCAACCTTGCAGAAGGTTTGTACTGGTAAGTTTAGTGCACTAGTTGCAACATTGAACATTTGAACCCTTGTTTAGAGTATTTCAACAGTTGTCTTGGCTAATCTTCATGTTAGGATTTTTACTACACTATAATCTTGATGTTGCCGACCTGACTGTACCTTGACATTATCTTAACAGAATTAGATGTGGAGAAGCTACCAACAGTTGGACCACCTACGTTTGCTGAGATCTTCTACCCACCAAAAGTTAGAGATCGGGAGCTAGGCAAGTGTTACGGGAAAGAGGCATTGAGGAAGCATTGGCATTTGCAGTATCGAGCACACATG
Source organism: Takakia lepidozioides (assembly GCA_030704615.1). NCBI lineage: Eukaryota > Viridiplantae > Streptophyta > Takakiopsida > Takakiales > Takakiaceae > Takakia > Takakia lepidozioides. The sequence continues at coordinate 47,293,318 of CM060734.1, read as the reverse complement.
ATGAACAGGAAAATTGTGAAAGGTTGGTTGACAGAGCTCCATCTCATGGAGGATGCACCCAATCTCCGGGAGGACAAAAGAGCTCAAGCAAAATTGAAGAGTGTTGTGAAGGAACGCCTTTTGGAGTTGAGTGCCTTGCGTTTTGGTAGTTTGTGTTCTTACAGGTGGTCCTTGGATTATGCGTATGCCACTGCCAAGGAGATGATGCGGACAAGGAGAAAGGCGCTTCTGAAAACTCCACAAGAGGATAAGACATTGTAAATTTCTGGTAATCCTTCATGTCAATTTGTTCAATACAGTTGCTTACATTTTGCTTGCCATGTGTGTGCCTGAAGGTAAGCGGGGGGATGGCAGCGACAAAGACGACATGGAGGAGGATTGGGAATTTGGGGATGACAATGACAAAGATGACTTGGAGGCGGAGGGGCAACTTGGCTTGCCACAACTGGGTTACTCAGGTACCTCTATTGGGTGATTTGGAATTGCTTGCCCACCAAGAGGGTTTTGAATCTGATTACTTGAATTCATGTGCGCTACATGCGAAGAGGTTCCCTTTTCATTTCTATGATGGATGGAGGGTTATAAAACTAAGAATCAATAGCCTTGCTGCAGTTACTAGGCTGTTGAGTGGAACTTCTCTTGTGGTATTGTACCATTTGCCAAAAAAAAGGTGGACGTCCACCTAGCAGCTCACTTTATGAAGGCCTAGTTTTAAATGCTACTAAGAGAACTTGTGTGCTGCAACACTTTCCTTGGGTTGGCATCAGCTCTCACAGGCTGCACCAGGTGAGTTGTACCAAAGAGCCTATTGGCAAGGATTTATGCTGTGCATCCTCACTTTGATGTGGGTAGGAAAGTGTTTGTGTTACGCCTTCTATGGTTGCATGCCTAGAGTAGAAGGTTTTAGGGCCAGTCTTGTCTGGATCTGTGGATAACTTTTTATGCAATCAAGACGACATTACTAAATGGTTCTCTTTGTCCTGCTGCAGTTTTGAGCAGGCAATCGGATTGGCAATACAGGGAGATTCCACCCAAATTGATATGCTTGTTGGGGATATCTATGGTAACTAAAGCAACCTTTACCCTACTTATAGGTTTGAAGATGCTACCAAGATTTTGAGTTTGACATCATCATAAGCACTCCTGCTACACCTAGAGGTCCGACCTCAGACTTCATTGTAAGTTGCATCACATGCAAGACTGCAAGGTTATTGATTATCTAAGTGATCATGAGAGCAATTCTGACAACCACACCCAAAATTCATGTTGGTACTGGTAGTTGTCTGGGTACTTTGTTCCAGTTAAACCTATGTGACAAGTGCCTTACAAAGTATTTGTGTGGGAATGAGGTATCCAGGGGGTGATTACACGGAGATGGGCCTTGTTGCAACGACAGTTGCCAGTTCTTTTGGCAAGGTAGTTTCTGAACCCTTTCTGCTAGAGGAGATTCGGCATCAATATAGATAGTAGGTCCTATTGTATATGGGTCTACCAACTCCCATGTGGTATAGCAGGCATGTGCAAAAAATTGTACTTTTCTGGACTAAACAGGGTGGCATAAACAATGCGGGGGAAATGAAGGAAACAAAGTGGGGTACCTCTTCAAATGTCCTCAATATTTGATGCAGCAAGTTTGAGCTATCCGTCCGCATCCAGATTGACGTTGATAAGTCTTACTCTGTTCCCCAACGCCCACGCCACGACTATGTCCAACTCTTCCAGCTTTCGAAGCTTCATGGACATCCCTTTCACCTTTGCCTTTGAGAAGGTAGGTAGTTGTGGAGCGAATGTTGATACCCCTTGAAGCACCTCGTGTAGAAATTGTAACCCCATGACATGCTTTGCAATGGTTTTTTTAGAATGAAGAATTTAGAATTTGTGTACCTGTACCTTAGAGGCATACACCCTCTTCGTTTGAACAACTTTATCAACTGCCTTGGGCAAGCTTGTCATCGCCTTCTTTGGACGAGCCAACTGCTTCCCAGCGGGTTTAGTAATGACTTCATTATACCAAAAACCATCATACTACTTGAACCCACTAGAATAGACTAGAGCCATAGGCTGGAAATGTCGTGAGCCAAAATACTAACCAATGTACGGATTTTCAGGTGCAGCAGATGGCCCTGCAACAGACAAACCATCAGTTACTTGTTCACATAGGTCCAAAATAGTAAGGCTTCTCTACAAATTTCCCGCTATCCGTGAGCAAGGAGAGTATACTGTAGTTCCATAGAATCATAGATCAAAAAGGTCTTGGGCAAAGACACTGACCAACATATGGATTTCCAGGTGAGGCATATGGATTTCCAGGTGAGGCAGATGGCCTTGCGCGAGACAAACCAACGAAATCCATAATTTAATAAAAAATTGCACAACGCTAAGTCTTCCTCTAAAGACTTCCATATATACGTGTGTGACAAATGAGACTGTATTGTTGTTTTAATCTGACATAAACTAAAGCACATTGAGAACTAAACTACTCTAAACCAAACTAAACTAGGGTTCAGTTTTCAGCTTCAAACACCATACCAATGAGGCTTTCAGATGTGGTAAGGACATCTGGGTGCCAGAAAACATCCGTAAGATAATATCCTCCTAAGTATCCATTTCCAAGGGTATGTCTATTTTTCCCACTAGTGCTTGTTCCCAACAAACCTTGAGATCCTTCCCACATGAAAGCAAGCAAATCTGGTCAGATCTCAACCATATATACATAGATATATATACATGTTGGCCAGCGCCATTGGTACTTTACGATACTGGAAGCTAGACCAGTAAGCTGACTCAGAAACTAAGTTAACAGGGGCTTCATGATGATTAGGGCATTACCAGGGGTAGCCTCAATGCTGGCTTCATGATCAAGAGATTGGCATTGTTTGTCAAGCCTGAAATGCTGCAGGCGCCGCAAGCACAAGGTTTGTATTTCGAAACTCCAAACAACAAAAACTTTTGGATAATTACAAACTGTCAGGTTGTTGTAAGGACATCTGGGTGCTAGAAAACATCCGTAAGACTGAGTAATATCCTCCTAAGTGTCCATTTCCAAGGGTATGTCTATTTACCTTCAATGCACGAGGATTTGCACCTGTGATGGTCTTAGGCTTCTCCCCCATATGGTTGGTCACCTGAACATGTTGTTGGGTCGATTGCCGTTCAACTTCCTTCTGGAAATTCCCACCAGTGCTTGTTCCCAACAAACCTTGAGATCCTTTCCACATGAAAGCAAGCAAATCTGGTCAGATCTCAACCATATATACATAGATATATATACATGTTGGCCAGCGCCATTGATACTTTACGATACTGGATTGACTCCGGTTTTTCCAATGGCAGTTCATGCATTGTTCTACATATATTCGGCAATGCATATTTGAACCTGGGACCTCCACATTATAATATTTCTAAGACACTGCACACTAACCAACAAATCTACAATATATCTATGTATCACAAAAACAATCCAAGTATATATATACATATCAAGAGTTAGCTCCTAGTGACTACCACTATCTCAATCCTATCATTGTGTTGCAGATTATGCGTACTCTATAGGAGCTCGCACAACTGAAACTTGCACCGAGACTTGTTCCCAGAGTTCTTCAAGAAATGGCTATAGTCTGAAGATGCCAAGCCCATTATGCTCTACAATCTACTCCCAGAATCAATTTTCCGCGACGCCCCCAGGACGCCGGGGAATCGCAGCGCCGCAGCCCCAGTGACGCATTTGCGACGGCGGGGAATCGCAATTTTTTTTTTTTTTTTTTTTTTTTTTTTTTTTTTTTTTTTCGGGGCATTGCGATTCCCCGCCGTCGCTGGGCTGCGGCGTTGCAACGTCTCATTGCGATTCCCTGGCGTCGCAGCAAATTGTTGCGATGTCAGGTCGTCGCAACCCCCCCAATGCGTTGGCAGGGGAATGGGGTCAGGCCCGTTTCCGGCGACGACATGGCATCGCAAGATGCCACAACGTCGTCCGAGTGCCGGCGTTACGACGCCCCGACGTCGCAAGTCCCGAGCCGGGCGCCTGTGCGACGCTGCAGTCGCAGAGGGGTCGGCGCGTCTAATGCGCCCGGGGTCCTGGCGTCGCTAACCCCCCCTAAACGTAGTAGTGAAGCATGTTACTTAATGTAGGACTTGAAGGAACAAATTATCAGATTGGAGGTGAAATGTGTTGGCAATGGTGCAGGTACGGGAGAGGTGCAGGATTGAATAAGATATATATATATACAAAAAGATGGGAATTTAAGGCGGATGCAAAACGGCAGCTAGAGACTGCCCAAAGACATTTACTCTAATTCTGTAAATGGTTTACATTACTCTGCTCTTTTCCCTCACTATGTCGTTTGCTAGAATTAGAATTTGCTAGAATGTATGGGTTTTTGTAATTCTGTCTTTTCTCAACTTTCTATCATCGAATTCTAGGTTTCAACAGAGGAGAAAGCTACTCTGAAAGGGAGCCCTCAGCTGAGCCAGGCAAGTCATCTGCAGTAGCTCCCTTGTGTACATTGGTTGAGAAACGTCCAATTGGTTCTATTCTTGGGGAAGCGCACTGACTAACCGGGTGTTGGGGCAAAAGTTGTACAACCTTTGTTGTAAGAGGCCTTCTTGGCTATGTATGTTTATGTAGGTGATTACTTAACTGTAACATTCTTTTGCTTTGTTGTTGCAGCAAACAAGCAAAGCTCCTGATCCAGTGGCCAATGTTGCAGCTAGCGCTACTGTGGTAAATGTCTCGAACATGGTGATGCTGTCAAGGTAGGTGCCAATGGTTCAAACTCTTGTTGTGTGTTGAGATGCAACTTGTACCATTGCCTCATGCATTGTGAAGCAAGAATTGCCTGCACCGTTATGTAATTTATATTTCCGGCACCTATGTGAAGTGGACACATGTATCTGAGCCACTAAGGATCGTAGTCATGGGCTATACAACTGTGATATCTCTGCAGTGGATCATTAGGTTCTCTTGTTTTTGCAGAAGTTTTCTGTGACATGGAAAATACAGATGTAAAACTTCGAAGAAAATTATATCAACCGCCATGACCCGGGCCCTTGAAAAGCTTACTGGTTCACTGTCCCTAGGAGGCAAAGTCAAAATGTTTCTAGTTGCCTGCATGGCTCTACTGGCCCAGTCCATTTAAAGAACATGAAGGATAGGTGGATATGGATGAACTCAAACACTTCGCCATACATTTAGAGCCTGAAATATTGTCTAATAGGTATAAAGTGGGGTGTTGTGACTTGTTTCGTTTGTGATTTTGCAAAGAGGGTGGCCTGGAGGAGAAAGACGACGACATCGATGATGATGGTCAAAGTCAGATTAAAGAAGAACTATCCCCTGCATTCTGCACCAACTGCGGTAGGCATTTCCAGTTCAAGGGAGACAGGTTTTGTGGCTCATGTGTAGCCAAGAGAAACGGGCACAAAGAAGCTCATGCGCAAGAAGCGCAAGAAGGGGAAGCGGTTGATGCAAGCTATCATGGAGAAGAGCCCTTCTTGAATCTACAGGAGCCTACACTTGGGCACAGAGGAGGTAAGCAGTTGGCTGTGAATTATGAAGTAGAGGTTCCTACGCCCACCTACGAGAGGGTATTTGAAAAATGACCCCCAAATGCCCCTAAGGATGCAAATGTCCTCTGTGGACGAGCGTTTTTAAGGAAATTTTACCCTCGACAGTGGCGGATCTACAACATGAACATGAGGCATTTCAGAGATTGATTTAGTAACAGGGAAGACCCCCTGGTCAAGACTCTTTTCACAATGAACATGCGACATAATGACACCCATCAGAAAGAAATCAAAAAGTTCATCAAGGAACGCGAAATGACCCTCGTTGCCTTGTTGTTTGAGCATGAGGGCACAACAATTCACATGCGCTGGAAAACTGAAGATCTCTATGAGAAATTCAAGGAGTATAAACACTCGGAGAACAAAAAAACTGAATCAGTAGGGGCCCTGGCCAAGCGTTTCAGGCTTGACAAACAATGCCAGTCTCTTGATCATGAAGCCAACATTGAGGCTACCCTTGGTAATGCCCTAATCATCTTGAAGCCCCTGTTAACTTAGTTTCTGAGTCAGCTTATTGGTCTAGCTTCCAGTATCGTAAAGTACCAATGGCGCTGGCCAACATGTATATATGGTTGAGATCTGACCAGATTTGCTTGCTTGCATATGGGAAGGATCTCAAGGTTTGTTGGGAACAAGCACTGGTGGGAATTTCCAGAAGGAAGTTGAACGGCAATCGACCCAACAACATGTTCAGGTGACCAACCATATGGGGGAGAAGCCTAAGACCATCACAGGTGCAAATCCTCGTGCATTGAAGGTAAATAGACATACCCTTGGAAATGGACACTTAGGAGGATATTACTCAGTCTTACGGATGTTTTCTGGCACCCAGATGTCCTTACAACAACTTGACAGTTTGTAATTATCCAAAAGTTTTTGTTGTTTGGAGTTTCGAAATACAAACCTTGTGCTTGCGGCGCCTGCAACATTTCAGGCTTGACAAACAATGCCAATCTCTTGATCATGAAGCCAGCATTGAGGCTACCCCTGGTAATGCCCTAATCATCATGAAGCCCTTGTTATCTTAGTTTGAAGCCCCTGTTAACTTAGTTTATGAGTCAGCTTACTGGTCTAGCATGGTCAACGCCGAGTCAATGGTCAACTAGTTTTTTAAATTCAAATTTAAATTCAGATTCAAATTTTCCCACCTAAATTCAAATGTACCCCCCTACTATGACATCTGGGGGTCACATTTACGACCCCCGGACGTCCCTAATGTGACGTTTTTTTTTTTTTTTTTTCCGCGATGCCCGGACATCGCAAGTCGCGCCGGCGCCGCGGCCAGGGGGTTTGCGATTCCCCGACGACGTCTCTGCGACTTCCCGACGTCGCAAAATGCCCCCGGCGCACCCCGGGCCCCGTAGAGTATTTCCATTGCTAATTGCGGCGGTTGGAGGTCGCTGGGGCATCGCTAACCCCCCCCAAACGTAGTAGTGCTTCCTAATTCCAATCTAGAGAAACAGGTTCACTATGTCTATCCTACTTCCATTCGAATAGCTCAACTGAAAAATCAACATATGTTCATAAGACCTTATTTCAAGTCCAAGCCAGATATTACTGAGTAACTAAAATTGATGAACACTGTCTATTATGATTCTCCCTGAGAAAAACAAAAAAACCATGTGCAGGCATGAGGACCCTGTGTTGGGCCTATGCAAATAAACATAGGTACAAATCATAAGTCCAAGACCAAAGAGCTGAGACTTCGCACATCAAAGCATTATTGATTGATTTGCACCTGTAGTCTGACAGTCACTTATGTTCTTTTGCTTTCACTTCAAAATATTTTCCTTGTTTTTCCAAGAAGGGTGATTATTACCGCTATTTGGCAGAGTTCAAGATAGCAAATGAGAGAAAAGAAGCTGCTGACCAGTCTCTCCAAGCATACCAGGTGATATATCCTTTCGCTCAACTAAGGTCTATGTTGGCAAAAGCCTTCTCCAGATTCTGAGTTTTATGTATCCCTGAGGTGTCTCATGAATCTCTGCATTGACCGGTGCTCTTACTTGTACTAAATGGTTCATTGAAACAGCCAGACATACCAGGCATACAATTCGACCTTAATTAGAGGAGCACTTTAGACACACCAACTTTGTTATTAAGCATCATGAGTTGGTGCTTGTTTTTCCAGATAATCTGAGTAGATGAAACATGCATGTACTACATAACTCTAAGAGACTTAAACTGCAGTATGTCAGAAGTCACCCTGGGACTAGGCATGAAGAAGCCTCCCTGGAGGTAATAAAGACTCACAGACTAGACTTGGAGATGCTCATGGTACTTCCAAGTAAACCGTTACCTGTTATCTAAAGGTATGCCAACGACCAACCGATCCTCTCTCAGCAATGCCGACAGCTGATATGATAGTCGACAGCTGATATGCCAGGCCTCTGTGCTGTGCTCTGCTAACTCTTAAAACTCTTAAAACTCTGCTAACTCGCACCAGTAACTCACTCAGTAAATCAACTTCATCCGTCCGTCCGTCATTAGATTTCATCCATATCTAGAAATTTCATCCTGATTCGCTCTGTACTTTCATCCAACGTACACCTTCTCTCTCGCACTAAGTCCTAAAACACCGTGCTTAGCCAGAGCTAATCATGCTGAAGAAGGGTGTGCATATTCCTGGACTGGAGCTTTGGGCAAGTGAACAGATCTGTTCACCAGAAACTTCTTATCCACTCTAATATGTCTGCTACTATCAATTGTATGAATGTGCCCCACAGATATTGGTCTACATTCATGTTGAGAACTTCAATGGCAAGGAGTGCTTGATTCATGGTTGTCCTTGGAGAAAGCTGTGGAGAAAGCTGAAACGGCTGTGGGGGAGCCGGTTGAGACTGTGGCCCAACTTGGGGTTCTGTCTATTCCTTTGCATGCATTGGGCCTCAAGTTTGCTACACCAAGGTACGAAATTTTCCATCTCTTCTCTACCCAACAATTCAGATCAATTTTTTCTGAGGCTTCCATGGTGCTTGAAGGCAATTGGTGGTAAGTTCGCTTGTAAAAAATGTGAATGTATCATATATATGTATGTCAATTATTAATCTATAAATGGACACTAGTTGGAGAGACGTTTTCTTCTTCAAGTTGGCCAAAAGATGCTTGCTATGATAGCACTTTTGTTTGACAGGACGATGAATGCAGGTATTACTTTGTGATCTCAGCCAAAGTTACTTCTCATTTCATATGCCAACCCACCAAGACAACAGAGCCTCTCAAGTTTGATTCTTCAACCTGTCTGATTTGGTGAACAAAAACAGGGCCCGGAAAGAAAATATAACAAACAAAACCCACGATTTTCAACCCCTAGTTCCCCAATGAAACCTTGGACATCAATCTGTTGCTTGGCCTACATGCAAGAACTGGAAAAACATGAGAGCACTGCCACCTTCCAATTGCCTACTGTATTCAAGAGTCATAGAATGGCCCTGGCAGAAATCCATCCCTGATTCTTCACCATGGTTGGACAACAGGTTGGAAAAATAATGTGAGGCTATCTCCAGTATGACATTATAGAGTGTGTCGAGGATGTGATTGAAGCTAGTTTGGATTGTGTCTTCAATTGCTTACTTTACTGTCACGTTTGGTCATGTAAGAGTCGAGTTCAGTATGGTTAGAGTTGTTGAAATGAAGCTGCTGAGGGTTGCCTGAGATCTTTGAACCGGTTACGTTTTAAGGGCATGGCTGGGAGGACAGAATTTGGCAAGATGGGGTGAGGACCTTCTGGAGCTGCCATATGTAGATGCAGTGTCAAAGCTAGAGAAAGCTTGTCGCTTCAATCCTCACAAGCTCAACGCACTCCGGTATCTCCATAATGCCTACACGCCCCAGGGATTTCTGGTGACCCAGACCCATGAGGCCAACGCTGTTTCCATGAAAGCTGCTGAGTGATGCAATCTTAACCCCTCCACAGAATCTGCAAACGATTCTTGGGTTGGTCAGGAGCAGCTGACAATACGTGTGATTCACGCAAGCTCTGCTTGTAGCACTAATTGGTATGGTAAACCCTCCTCTGCTTCTGCACTCTCACATAGTTCTGGTCTTGTTGCTGGATCTTGATCCAGATTTTAGCAGACTTGAGTTTATGCCAAAGAGCTTTGAATGTGACCAGTGAAGTCTTCTGGGGTTATATGTGAGGGTGTTTTCCAGTACATCACATCAACGGCTGTGGTCAGCCTGTGACTAACTTTGTCTCCTGTTTAGCTGCCAATCTGACTTCATCCCAAAAAGTGATGTGCAGCCCAATTGTACTATGAAGTGCTTCAACTAACTGCTATATATGAAGTGCTTCAGATGTGATGGAAGACCAATGAATGCTTCGGTGTACTTGTTCATACAAGTGTCAGCACATTTCTCCAGGTTATTCCTGGTTGCAGAGAAGGACTTTGGTACAACCATGAGAAGAAATCCGTGGAAGGGAAAATCCATCCTAGTGTGAGAAGACCCGTCTTAAGGCCATTTCCTGCACCACATGAGCCTTCCTCATCCAGAAGAGTTGCGGACGTTGTTCAAGAGACTCGGCGGATACCATGCTTTTGTCATTTATGCAATGGCATGCCTATGTAGTCCCAACAAACCGTGAACACACACCGTGGTTACGATATACTGCGGAATCAATTGATGTCCATCCCTCCTCCTGTAAGACCTAGTTCTGATCCAATGGTGGATGTGGAGATAGGAAGTAATGCGACTGCAAGCTCTTTGAGCCCTCACACAGTGGATGAAGAGGCAACACATGTCGAAGTAGGTATGATGTCAACAAGCTCTTCAATTATTGGCAGGGAGGAACCCATTTTCCAACCACAAGACTTGAACATTGCTCTCATGGCACGAATCATGGGGCTACAAAAGCTTATGGATGATTGCCACATGCCGGTCCATGCTCAGGGTGAGGTCATGAAGACTTTGTTTGGATCCTTGGGCGAACAACCTCAATTGCTAAGTGCAGGAGTTTTGGACTATCGAGCTTTGCACTTGGGGCGCTTGTTAACGATTGCAGGGTCAGATTGGACCCCACCTCATGGAAACAGGTTATGGCCACTTACAAGGGTCTTGGCATGGTAGAAGCTCAGAAGTGGCGATTGTGTACAGGGACCAAAAAAGCAGCCCATGCTCCATATTTGATGGAACCCCATATAGAAGATAATCTTGACTTGAAGTTAGAGTGCATGTGCCAACCCAAGACGATAGCAAAGAACTGGAGGGATTGTGGTGGGTGGTGTCAGACTTGTGCAAAATGTGGGAAAATGAGGAAGGACGTCTTGGCGTTTGAATATCTGCCATTTGGTGTCTTGTTGGAATCTTTTTGTAAAAGTCGGACGCTTTGCCACCACTTTTTGGCGTTATGGAGGACCAAGGATAAATGGAAAGGTAAACTTGGTGATGAAACGCCAGAGAGCATTCAAGAGTTTTGGGATGGTGCAAAGCTACGGGATTATCAAGCTTTCTGGGACCCAGACTGTGAATGGGAGGCCCCCATTGTTGGGGGTTGCTATTCCATGAGCTCATGAGCGGGCATGGCTCACCCATGAGCCGCAAAGTAACACACTTCGAATTTCGGCAGATTTTTTTCAGGCCCAAAACTATAAAATAATCAAAAATCGAAGATTTCCGCGCTCATGCTGGAAGCACTCCGCTCATGAGTACCAGTGTACGCTCATGACTTGGAGCCCAGGCTCATGGACCGCTAGGCCAGGTCATAGAAAAACTGAATTCTGGGCAATAACGGCACCGAAATTATCCCAGAGGCAGAGACGCAAGCGGAATTAGGATCCGGGTTTGCAGACTCCGAAAACGCAATGGCGACCTATAACCGTGGATAGTACTGTTGCAAAAGTGCATGATGGTTGGGTATAACGGCGCCGTAATTGGGCACAGGAAAAGAAATAGCCGGCTGAAGGCTCGGGAGTGAAGCCAACAACGGTGAAAGTAATTGGGCTCCACCAACCAAATACCCGGAGTGCAGGCGATAACGGCGCCGAAATGGACCCCGAAAACCAAATACTCGGTTGAAGCCACCGGAGTGCAGCCGATAACGGCGCCGAAATTGGGTCCAGAAACCAAATACCCGGCTGAAGGCTAGGGATTGCAACCAATAACGGCGCCGAAATTGACCTGCGGAAACAAAATTCTCGGCTGAAGCTTCCGCACTCCATCCAATAACGGCGCCAAAATTGGGCTCCGGAGAGCAAATACCCGCCTTACGGTAAGGGAGGCCTTGCTCTCATTTTGCTCTTCACTCTTCTCTGTTGTGCCCATCTCCTCCCTGCTTTGAGTTTGTGCTATGTCGTGAGGCCATGTCGTGCCCGAATCACATCTATCGACGCCAGACGGGAGTCATTTTCCCGAAAGCACACGACATCATTGTTTTCCTGGATGTTTACAGGGACGATCCTCGACTTGTCCAGCTGAGAGCAATGGAGTTTTTTCCAGGATTGCACGATTCTCCTGGACCCCGGCTGGGGAGCAGGTGGTTCCTACGCATCATGGACCTGGACTTTCCGCATGAGTGGGAGCCGAACAGATCACGCACAGCGTTGCTGTATCGCTGGAATTGTTGCGAGTGGACGTATGATGAGTGCATAGGTGAAAACTTTACGCGTGGACGGACTGGCTCGGAAAGTGGGGACATTCTCTTCAGTTATGAGGATGAGGAGGAGGGGAACACAGGGCCCATGTGAAAATGTCCTTCTACCAAGGGGGCGCTATCGATAAACACGACATCCTCGTTAGTTTCAACCGGGCGACAGAAACCACTGACATTTTGTTCAAATATAGGCACCCGGTCACTCAGGAGGTCCTTGAGAGGCCAGTTAGAGTTCCTTCTTCTTGGGCGAGGGGACCATAGGTCTTGCATGCTAGAGTAGACATGTTTCGACTCGCCGACACTCATGGCACATACATTTTCATTCAGAAATCAAGCAGCTTCCCTGTGCCATATGGGGAATATACATGCTTGGATAATCTTCTGTTAAGGTTTTTTGCAATTCACTGCCAGTATGCTGGGACGTGTCCTTTGTCGTATGGATTGCTGTTTGCACAAGGTGCAGTATGCAAATGCTGGAATGTGCAGTAGGACCCTTCCCACTGGGACACAGAACTAGCAATCTTGTAAAGGCATCACATTTGCAGAACAGTAACAATGTATTTGTAGCAAATTGGAGTCTTCTCATAAAGGTGGACGAAAACGCCAGGATGGGCTGCGAAATCACTACAAATTGAATGAAGAGCAGTAACAAGGAAGCACTATGCAGTACATAGACCATAAACGGCGCTGAAATAGGCCTCAATGCCCGTTAATCTCCACACAATGTATGCTTTACTCGGATCCATTTGTAGACAACCAAAATAAAAAAAACATGCGCATGCCATTCATGGCCAAAAACCACATTCTCATGTATTGCGGCACCGAAATTCACATGTAGCCATGGCGATGCGGCACCACCAAGTGTATAATTCCTCACAAAAAAATAGGGTGCAAGAAGATGAATGTAATATAATTGCCACTTTCTCCTTCCCGAATGTGGAATGTCAAGCAGTCCGACCAGTGTCCTGCCGTAGGGCCTTGTGCAGCTCGTTGAAACTCAGTGTTGGAGCATGGATGAAGACGTCCACTGCGGATATGCAACTCATGCGCTTCAGAAAAATGTAATAAAGGTGTTTGCAGGGACGTATGCTGCATTCTTCGATTCCATAACAAGGAAGTCCTCACAGTTGCAAGCTGGGTACTGTGAACCGTGATTGTATACACGACACTGCGCGCAGCAGACCCGGCTGTTGACAACTGAAATATGCGCCCCATCCTGGGGTGAGGAACATCCCTGCAACCTTGCACTATGCAGGGCATTGCAAGAGCGTTGGCCATCCTGGTGTCGTTCGCCTTTGTTGGTGGCCGACGTCTTTTCAGTTTCCCCCACCGATGGGTGGGCCAAGCTGCGGGGTCACCCACCGGTATGCGGGGCGAAGAGCTTCTCGTGGGAGGAGGATGACGACTGGGAATTGGATTTCGTGGAACGTATTTTAGCTTTCAGAGAATCAGGATGGAAGTACACGTTTACCCAAACACGGGAGTCCATGTTGAAGACGGGACCTCTCGGTACGCTCCGCAGCGAAGTCCTGCAGTGAGAAGAGTGTGTCCTACCTAATAACACAAATGATTTTCTGGAGGATTCCGCATCCAACAGGATGGGTGATCGGTGCACGTAAAGATGAAGGTATGTAACGTACGTTACAAAAACGGACGACAACAGCAAGTTCACATCGGATATTTGGTGCCTGAATTGTAATGTACAACCACTTGGGCTACAATAAATCAGGCCTTCCCATGAATTTCGGCACCGAAATCTGGATGAACATCTCTGTCATGTAACAACTTTGGAAGCCAGGGGATGAATTCCGGCGACAGAAATAGTAATTTGTTCACCTCATGAAACTAACCAAGCACCCAACGGATGGATTTCGGTGCCGAAATTCGGATGAACATCTTCTTCATCAAATTGTTTCTGCACATGAGGGTTGAATTTGGATGCCAAAATACGGATGAATGTGTTCCTGATTACAGTCGTGATTCACCACGTGTCCGGATATCGGTGCTGACATCCGAATGACAGTAATCCTGAATCGGCAGAATGGATGTATTTCGGCCCCGAAATTCATTCTTCATCTCCTTTTCCGACCCTAATTCTGCTGCCCTGCGGATGGATTTCAGTGCCAAATTCATCTGAAGTTTTTTTTTTTTTTTTTTTTTTTTTTTTTTTTCCTTTGCGACAGATGAACTTCGGCGCCGAATCTCATCCAAGTACTCCCTTCTAATTTTCCTTTTTCTTCGCGAGCAATGAATTTCGGCGCCGAAATTCATCCGAAGTCCTTCCGAATTTTTTTTTTCTTCGCGAGCAATGAATTTCGGCGCCGACATTCATCCGAAGTCCTCCCGAATTTTTTTTTTCTTCGCGAGCAATGAATTTCGGCGCCGAAATTCATCCGAAGTCCTCCCGAAATTTTTTTTTTCTTCGCGAGCAATGAATTTCGGCGCCGAAATTCATCCGAAGTCCTCCCGAAATTTTTTTTTTCTTCGGGAGCAATGAATTTCGGCGCCGAAATTCATCCGAAGTCCTTCCGGATTTTTTTTTTTTCTTCGGGAGCAATGAATTTCGGCGCCGAAATTCATCCGAAGTCCTCCCGATTTTTTTTTTTTCTTCGGGAGCAATGAATTTCGGCGCCGAAATTCATCCGAAGTCCTCCCGAATTTTTTTTTTTTCTTCGCGAGCAATGAATTTCGGCGCCGAAATTCAACCGACTCCATCCCTCCAAATTCTTTTCAGGGTTTGAGCGCCGGATTTCGGCGCCGAAATTCATCCAATGCCCTCCCTCCAATATTTTTTTTTCTTTGAAATGGATGAATTTCGGCGCCGAAATTCATCCTTACTGTCCGCAATGAGTAACTCTAATATTACATTTTCTATGCGACGGATGAATTTTGGCGCCGAAATTCGTCCAAACCCGACACTTATTATTTGCTTCTAGATGATATAATTTTCGGTAAATCGTTGGAAATACCCCGTTCCGACGAAGATAACAGGAATATTCTGCATTTAATGGAGAAATCGGCATATTGAACCCCTTCTGTCAAAATTAATTGCATTTTAGCCGTTTTTTTCCTTTGAAACCGACAGTATCCATTAAGTGGTCTTTTTCGCACGGGACGTTGCCGCACATAAAGTATAATTTCGGCGCCGAAATTATAGTTAAATGTCCAGAAATGGCAAGTCCAACAGGCATGGACAGCATCCGTCAGGGGCAATGATGGCGGCAAAGCATAGCATGGTGCCGATTTAGTCTTCGCTCTGGATGAATTTCGGCGCCGAAATATGGATGATTTCACCTCGTCTACGCGCGGACGGAGATATTCGTAATGAATTTCGGCGCCGAAATATGGATGAAATGTGCCCAAGTGCAGCCGTTTCCACTGTCCCGGAATTAATTCCGGCTCCGATATCCCACTGACAGGTTTGCTCATGACGAATGAGGACTTGGGAAGCGATGAATTGCGGCGCCGAAATTTGTAAGTTTGTGTACGAAAGCACTTCAATAGGATGAATTTTGGCGCCGAAATTCATCCGTCCGCTGATGAAACGTACCGACCTGACTGTTGAATGTCATAGGCAGGGGATTTTCATGGCGGTTGGGTTTCATGATGTGCAGATATTTCATTCAATGTCGGCTGCTCCGGGAACAGCATCCGGTGAACGGAAGGTATTTCAGTGCCGCAATTCGGATAAACCGTCTTGTACTGGTGGCTGGAACTGGCACGCGTCGTGTTCCAGTCGACTTCATCCGTGCGAACGTGTCAGGGGTCACAATCTCTTCATCACTCATACGGCAGAAAGTGGTGGACGGTGGCAACGCTTCGGGAGACGTGGCTGCTTACACATCTGCTCGTGCATAGTGGTTGCATGTTCCACCGCTTCGCTCTCTCGCTCCTTGCCCTTCTGCAGTGACATTCTCCTGCGTTTCCTCTCCTTATGCGGCATAGTGGTAGCATAGAGTTTGTGGAAGGTCAGGCAACTCCGGCAAAGAGAAGGAGGACGCGAGATTTTGGGAAGCCGCCGACGACACGACTTAAGCTCCGTCTCATGCATGAAATGCAGACCTCGTTATCCGGAGACTCGGATCGCCCACCAGTGAGAGATTCGTGCTTTGCGGATATGAAGCACTCCATACGCAATATTCCTTTTACACCTTTTTTTTTGCGTGCAGTGTCTCATGTTTTCCTGTTTGTTTGACATGGGAGCTGGGGAGGGATCGCAGGGGGGCGAAGCAACACAGTCAACTTTGGATACTCCTGCCCGGGTGCTGCGCTCGCAAGGTGGAAGTGCATCGAGGCAGGCGAGTCCTCATTCAACACCTCAGATATCGCCTCAGAAAAGCCCACCTAGAGTTCGGAAGTCGAGGAAGCAGAAGGAGCCCATGGCTTCGCCAGTAAAACCCCTAGGGAGACTGGAAGCGGAGATATTGGGTTACGAATGCGGTGGAGGCCGCTGGAGATGTGGGAGTTGGATCTGCAGAAGGGCGGCCCATTGAGCTGACAGAAGGAGAGGACGACAACGTGGTACGACTTGGCGACGATCAAAACCTGCTGGAGCTTGCAGAGAAGCAAAACCTCCAGGACATTTCCTTCTCTGCAGACTCTTATCTTTCAGGCATTTTGCTTCGTGAAGAAACATTAGAAATTCAAATTACGTGAAACAGGAAGACTTGTTGATTCCACAGTTGATCCACTGGAGTATAACGTCCTGTTCAACCATGTGGGAGAGAAGGACATTCTTTGTGATTTGTCGGGCAAGCCATGGAGGTATGGCAGGACCAAGAGTCCTGCATTCATCCCAGACGCTCATGGAAACATGTACGGATGTTGAAGGCAGGGTCCTCGACATCACTGCAAATACAGGTGAGAACGTTAATTGAATGCGGCACCAAAATTGACACCATTTTCCGTTTGTGTATGTTTGCTTGTGCGAGGAAGCGACTCATTCTTGAGTTTGGTTGTGGTTGTGTCGTATGAATTTGCAGGTGCCTGTATGTGGGCGGGAAGGATGTCGAACCGATTTGTGTTCTCATTTGAGGGAGATACGGCCTTGTACGATTACAATTTGGCGGGCCTTCAGCGTTTGCCTCCGACTGAGGATCCCAAAAACGCAGAAGATGACGTGGAAGGGGAGGAGGAAGATGAAGAGGAGGAAGTCCAGGAAATTCGTTCGATGCAGGGGCGCCCGAAGCCGCTTCCCCCAATGCCTGTCTTCGAGTGAGTTGCACCATAGTAAGTGTATTGGTTTCGGTTGTAGGGACCATGCAACCTGCCGATGATTCCCTGTTTGAATTCTCTAATGTACTTCATTCTATGTTTGTGCGTACACTCAGCCTTGCAGAGTCGTCCGACGAGGAGAAGCTGGGAGACTTGCCCGAATCGGACCCTGTTGCAGAGGAGGAGACAGAATCGCATCGGCCATTCTTTGCCAGAAAATCGTTTCTCGCGAGTCCCCAGAAGCCTTTTTTTCTACCAGCCTATGCAGACACGGCTGCCAGAGGGAGGATAGGCCTACTCGGTTAGAGCAATTGACATACGGGAATGAGCAGAGAATTATAATGAGGCGTGAGGCCAAACATAGAATTGTGAAAGGCAGAGTAGGGAAGTTCGTAATAGAATCCGCGTCC
Source organism: Takakia lepidozioides (assembly GCA_030704615.1). Taxonomy (NCBI): domain Eukaryota; kingdom Viridiplantae; phylum Streptophyta; class Takakiopsida; order Takakiales; family Takakiaceae; genus Takakia; species Takakia lepidozioides. The sequence continues at coordinate 47,275,543 of CM060734.1, read as the reverse complement.
GAGAGCGAGGGGAATGTTGAGGACACTTCCGCACCCAGGTGGACAGTTCCGGCTGGTGAGGATGGTATTTTTGAGGGGAGGGCTTCTCAAAGTAACAGCGGTAGCGACAGTGCAGGCTCGGAGGCAGGTGGAAGGCAGCCATCTTTGCATGAGGCCGGGGATGCATCGGACAGTGATAGCGGATCCTCACCATAGCAAAGTCTCATTTGGATCCTTTTGTTGTACAGTTCTGAAACACTTAATGAAAATATTAACGATTTGAAAAATCATTGTGTTCAGACTGCTTGTCCGATTCCCTACATTTTGGTTGTTCTTCCGCCAACCAAAATGTATAATAAAAGCAGAAGAGACGCAAACTTCAGTGAAGAACCCTACAAGTAATTTATGCACACCATCGAGCCGAGAACTTGAAGCCATGAAGACCCTGCCGTTTCTAACATTCCTATTGGGAAATTTGGCGCCGAAATAGCCCAATGCGCGCCTTCGTTATATGGGCCTCAAAAATTCCGCGGATGAATTTCTGTACCAAAATATCGCGATGGAAGCCTTCAGCACAAGGCACTTCAGCACATTCCACTTGGGTATTTCGGCGCCCAAATAGCCCGTTCTGCGCCATTAAATACCGCACTATATCACATTTTAAGAGGTAATTTCGGTGCCGAAATACCCCGGTGGATGTCTTCAAAACACCATTTTAGCACACTGCTCTTGGGAATAACGGCGCCGAAATACCTCATTCCGCATCCTGGACCAGGAGAAACAGACCCTATTACCGAGGTAAGAGGACATAACACCGTCAATAAAGGCAGGAAAATTCCAATTCCGCGGATGTCCGCTCATGAGCTCATGGGCTCATGGGCTCATGCGCTCATGAAATAGTAAACCTCCCCCATTGTTTGCCCAAATTCTGGATGTAGACGAAGCTTCCGTGCCTTTCCTTCATCTGTAAAATGTGCAGAATTGAGTGAAAATTGGGATCACCACCGTGGGCTCTATTCTTTTCCTTGCCCTGAGTGTGCCACTCTCATTGAAAGTCCCAAACTATATCACAAGGTGCTCATTCAAATTCTTTTTATTGCTTCTTTTGGTTTATTCCCATCAGTGCATATAACTTTGTTGCAAATTCAAGTCTTACAAGGAAGAGTATTGCAGGAACATTCCTGGATGGTTTACTTGCATATATTTACTATTGTCAAAGTGCATGTCAGGCTCTAATTTCCACAAACGATTTAAATTACAAGGTTTGTTTGTTATTCCAATTGCTAATTGGCATTTTGACCATGATGGACATCACAGGGGGATCCGAGGAACTTTGCATTGATGGCCCATTGGGATGAGTGGGCAAACAAGACAACGTGATTGTTGAACTTTAGAGATTGTGATTCTTAATGGTGGCAAAACATCTCCATTGGATCCCCTCCCTGTGTTGTTTATTCCAACCAGTTCTGACAAAGTAGTAAAGCAGACAGATACAAACGTCCTCTCTGCATTCTTGGAACCCCTTATTCGGGAACTAGAAGCATCGTTTGTGGATGGCATGACTTTCACATATGCGTACCCAGAGTACTTAATCAGCAAGTACTTACCTTTGAAGTCTCCTGAGGAACCCATCACTCTGCGTGCTATTTTGATGCTTTATACAGGAGACCATCCTGCCCAGTGTAAAGTGGGGGGCCTGAAAGGGGGAGGCTATTCAGGCTGTAGATGGCACGATATTCACTTGGAGTTGGAACCAAGAGGATCAAGCTCTAGAAACACCTTGAAATATGAGAATACTCGAAAGGAAGCACGACATCCGCTTCCTGTCCGAACTAGTGAAAGCCTTTTCACTGCTATGACAGAATGGCGAGAATTGCCCATGGGGAAGGAGAGAGTGGCGGAAAGGAGGAGAGGTGGTATATCGGGGTACTCCATCTTGTACCACTCAGTCCCCTCCCTGAGATGGTATGCTCACAAGATAGAATGAAAGGTTGGTGGCCAATTTGAGTGGGTATAGGGAGTAACAATAGACCTCAGCTCATTGAAGATTAGGGAAAAAGTTGGAAAGCTGTTTAGCATGACTGTACAAGCATAGCATATCTGGAAAGCAAGACAACCTAGTAATGCATTTGAAACACTAGGGTCAATAAAAAACACAAACATAATTTGGGTGGAATTGTGTGCCAGTAATAGAGGGACATCCTGCAAAGCTCTCATGAGCACAAGCATGGACATGGTCAAGTGTGAATGTTATCCTTGGATTTTGTTTATTATGCTATTCAGGAAGCGGGGAGCTCTTAGATGACGTACTCAGGCACGGATGCCATGACAATTTTTGGTGTTACCCGTTTGAGTGGCAAGTTTCAACCTACATGGCCATCCCAACCAACCAGAAATCAAATGAGGTTTCGTACATCCAGTACTTTGAGCGTCATTGCTTCACACACATCTTTTCGTGTATCCAAGCGGACAATGATGGGTTTTTGCCACCCAAACGGGCATTGAAGGAGCTCCATGTGTACCTTCGGCCACCAACAGACTTTTACCGGCCTCCAATCAGAAATCCCTTGGAGTGTGAGGAGTGGCATGGCAGCTGTGCTATCATAACACACTCGCAAGACATGGCTAGGCAGTTGTCAAAGCTTTTGCCTATTGTGGGTTCTTGTGAATGTCGTGCAATGATAGAAGAAAAAGGTACATTGGTGGGTTTGAAACGTCCTAATGTTCAAAAAATGGGCCAAGACATCAATTTGTATCTTAAGAAGTATTGGAGAGACCAAGGTATATTGACAAATCTGAACTTGCAAAGTTTCAATGAAGAGATCTTGGTCTTGCGGTTCTTGTTGCTTGGTGGCAGAGAGTATAGAGTGGGAGACTTGGTTGTGGTGAGGCTAGACTCTTTAAACGAAGAGCACCCATGGGCTTGGAAAGCGAATGTTTTGGGATTTTTCATACATGAATTTGAAGGGGTTATGAAAGTCTTCTTCAAAGCTAAGTTCTTCGAGCAACACATGGCAACCCCGGAATCGGCAATGCCCTTGACACATGACCTTACTGGCATGCAAATTTTGAGTTCTTGACCGAGGGAAATATCTGTAAGGCCCGTTCAACAACTAATGTACCAATTCATGGCACTACCTATCTACCAGTCGCCAAGCCAGTTTGTGGTTGCCTATGAGTTGGAGGATATTGGTCCCAGGAACCATTTGCTCCAGGTGGGTCAACCAGGGTGTTGTCCACCTTATCCTGAGGTTGGAGATGTTATGCTTATGAAGGGACAGGATTGGGAGGAAGGAGAATCTTTCTTGTATGCTGTTGTTCGAGCAGTCCACCGACGTCCTTCGAAAGGGATTCATATGGGCGCTGAAGGAGCTTAAGCAGAGCATGAACGTTTGGTTGGCACAGTGGACCTTAGCTTTGTGCATCAGGTGGGGCCTCGCTCTCACAGATTTACTGCGTCGACTGAGGTACAACATACTTGCTCGTGGCACAAATTGGTAAAACTTATGTCCAATTTCAAACCAACTAAGTTCCTAATTCGTACACCTGTGGAATGGCGGAGGAGCTAAACCTCAACAGGCAGTCCTCCAACAAGGCCAATCTAGACATGGGGGAGAAGGAAAAGCAACATGTGCTTCTTTCAGCGACATTGAATGAGCGTGTGGATCAACTTGCAAGTCTAAGTGAAGTGAACCCGCAACTGTAGGCCTGGACAGTACAATTCCAGCCAAGGACATAAACGAGAAGCTAGAAACAGAGGGTACTCTTTCCAGTGAATTGAGATAGTGTTTGCACAGGGGCATGATTGTTAGAAAGGAGGTCTTGGGTTGCCTGTCTACAAGGTACAAGACTTTTGCACCACACTTTTTGACCGTCAAACAAGGCACCACACGTGGCAGGGTATCCAGGCATGGCAATGTGGCAATGGATGCCACCTGCTGCGGTGGATACTTCACAAGACCATGTTCTCAGGCCTCCAGTTGCTTGATTCAAAGCTTTCCTTTTGCATTGAGGGATTCTATCTGCAGATCTATAGATGTCATGACAGAAACAGTCGGTATCTCTTTTTCCTACTAGAGACTAGAGGGAGGTTAGCCCAGCAAGTAGGTTCCTTAGTTGCATTGTTATCCCACTAGGAGCATTTTTTCACCTTGGGCGTTGTGGTGGAGGATTGGGGAGAGATGGACATTGCTGCTACAATATGGACAGTGTCTTTTTTTCCTCCTCTCAACAGACATCTTTGTATTTTGCGATTCATGCGTGCGTCGAAATTAAGAAACTTAGAGCGGACCTTTGCCTTCCATTTTTTCTCTTGGGAATGTTCAGCTCTCGGTCATTGGCTTGCTGGTGCTGCCACTACGAGTTTGGCATATGTGTGAGTGTCCTGGCCCACCAAATGCAAGTTGATTGCCCACTCCGAGTTATTGGACGAAGTGTACATTTGGGGCAGTGATGTGGTCTTGTGTATGGGGAGAATTCCTCCCTTCACATGGAAGGGGCTGAGTGTTGGTTGATCCTCATGTCCGTGGCAAGGTGGAACTAGGCTCTAGAGCACTTTGCAGCAAAACTTGCAAGAACACGAATGTCTGTGGCTGACATATCCCACTGGTATCATATCAAGAGACTTGGTAATAATTGTGATTAGAAGTATGGAGATGTAAGAAAGCATTTCACTATATTTTTATACAAGTGAGTTGTCCCTGAGATTCTGATTGTTCCATGCATACAATGTGTTTTTCATTGTCAAGTGCAATGTTATCAGCCATGACTGAGTAATGTCTTGTGGGCCAGACCTTGTTCAGCCCATGAAGTTTAAGGCAATCTATGGCAGGTTGTGAGGGCAGTGTTTCTTCCCTGACTTCTATATACAATGTACTTTTTATACCACATAAACCTATGAACCCATTTCTCTTCAACATGTCACTTAAATCCTCTCACTATTTGGCACAACAGAAATAAAAACTAAAGTATGTTGAGTGAGGGGTACAACTGAGACCACATACCTATAGGATACCCTCTCCAAGAAGCTCCTGTGCATCAAATGCAAGAACCTGTCCACAACCACTCGGATTAGTTTAATGTAGTGCATACTTGCATCTATGCAACACTTTTGGAGAAATAAGCAGAGGGGTTATCTGCCCTTATGCTGTAAACTAAGGATTGAATTCGAGAGCTATTTTCGCCACTCCATAGCAAGGCTTTTTCATCATACCCCACAGCCTATAGGGGGCATATGCCTGAGCAGGAAATGCAGATGCTACTGCGTCAGAATCTGTATTCAATTGCACTCTCTCTGATGGAGGCCTATTCTCTGAGCATTCAGCACAAGCAGACTACTTTGCCAAATTTGCAGGCTAAACTTGGCCCTGATGGCCCTGATAAACTTGGCATTGTGATCCTGATACTTAATTCTGATACTTAATCCTGTTATCCCATGTGGAGCTACATGGGATAACACACCAGTTTTCCCTGTTCTTTTCCTTGTTTGTTAAGGTAAATGGAGCTCATGGGGCAAACACTCTAGTTTACATGTTACTTTCCCATGTTGTTCAGATGTCAGAGGAAAGGTCACAGGGAAAAGAAAAATCTCCTTTTACAACTCTTCCCACACAAGACAAACGTACATCGTTCCCTGTTGCTACACAGGGAACATTCCGAAAGCTCCTTGTGTTGATCTGTGACTTTATTGTCGTTGTCAAATTATATCTAAGCTAGTTCCAAGGCATCTAGGCTGTGCTTGGCAACTAGATATATTACATGATCAGTGACTTCGCTTGCAGACAAGTTCCATACGGTGTTAGAAACAGGAGAGTGTTATTTCAGGCGAGATTTCATGAGGGGTGAGAGAGGGTGCCAAGTTTGTGATCATCATCGTTCATAACAATGTCAACTCACTATCTCCCTGGTCTGCATGGTATGCCTCCAATAAGTATTTGTCCAGGCTCCAAACCTCATATTATCAAGTATGCCTTGTGGCGACCGTCTCTGTCGTGGTGGGAGTCGTGGGGAGTCTTGGGACTCATCACGGTCCATAGGGGCCGTGGTGGGTGGGCCAAGACTCACTGCGACTCATCACCGGGAGTCGAGGGTGTTCGTGGTGGTTCGCCATAAAATGGCATGGTTGTCAGCACACCTAGCAGCTGCCCAAAGAATGGCATAAGCCCAAGAATGGGGATATTGCTATTGAGGTTGAAGAGCAGTGCCAGGATGAAGCAATGCACGTCGTGTTTGGTTTCAGGGCCGTCCTAGACTCTAGTCGATTGCATGTGGGAGAGACCGGGAAAGGGCCGAGTTTGGATTATCTCGGTGGATGACTACATGAGCTCGAGGACGGTCCATGTACTCTGCATGCACTGTTGCATTCCCTAGCCACTTCGTTGATATTGTCACCATTTTTGAACCCACTGTTGGTTTATAATCCATTAACGGAAATGGATGTTCAACCCCGCGCAACCGAAAACTAATATTATTTAATCACGGAAATGCCATATCAGGTGCACCTATGGGAATCGGAACGAACCGATTACCAAATCCACCTATCATCGCAGGCATAACCATAAGATTTCCAGAACCCGATGAACACTAGGACCTGCATGAATTAGGTCTTGGTGGTATTGTTGTTACGAGGCATGATATTGAGAAAGGATTGACAACCAGGGACTGAGCAGTCGATGATTGCTTGTGCATAAGAGGTGGGTGAGTGACATTGGTGGACGGCGGCCGGAACCGATGCAAGTCCTGGATGTGGGGCATGATGAGCAGAGAGAGTGGTGCTACCCACTTAGAAGGGTCCTTCGATCGTCGTGCTATAATGATTTTCCTTACTTGGTGCTTAAGAACTTGAATTTTGTTGATAGTCATTGAAAAAGTACAAGAAATTAGGTGTTGGAACTTCAGAAAGCAAGGTATCTCAAAACAAAGATCATTTCATGTCCATGCATGCAGGCCTCCCCTCAAAGCATGACTTTTCTGCTGATGTCTCCGGTCATGGAAAATGGTATACTCCATGACATCATCCCCATAGACATTCACCAGTCAGAGAATCAGCATTGTTTGTGGTAACCTCGTGCGCACATACTAACCTTCAGGGTGCCCTCCATCGTAGCCAAATTGGAGCTAGACACCTTTGTTTCCTAAAGCAAAATGCTCAGTCTTCTGCTGGGATTAGGGCGGGCACACGGGCAACGCAACCCTTCCTATCAAGGAACCCTTCCTACCACCGGCATTAGCCAGTCATCTGGCCACACTCGACAGGCTGTTGCCTGTTTTTTCCCGGGAACCAACAGCGAGCGCGGGAAACACTTGAATGGCTTCAACGAAAGTAGATAGACTTCAGATGGATGTCGTCGTATCATTTGGATGGATGCTGTGTAGATGGACTGGATGAAACTGTAAGAATGAAGTATGTGCGTGAATAGATGGGGCCATCTGCCTCAATTAAGCGACAGCATTCCCCCTTGCCCTCAAGAGCCGCCTCTGCAGTCTTCATCGCTCATTCGCTGCGAAGGAGGTGGTCTTCATCAGTAAGTTATGTATCCCTTGCTTTATTGTCTCTAAGTCTGCCAGAGATCCATGTAAGCGTCGTCTTCTCTGCAGAAAAGCCCATCTCTGTCCCTCAAAGTGCGGAAACTCATTCCGTCCATCTCTTGCAGGCCAGCCAATGAACAAGCACCATACATCTTCCTTCCAGGGAACGACCAACAGTCCTTCCTTCTATTCAACATATTATTCAATCTGAGTCAGTTTACACTTTTACACCCTGTCTGGCAGGCTTTGCGCCGACTCTTCTATGTATTGGTCTCTTTTTAGAGTTGCCAGGCCACCCTGAAGCACATACATACAGAATACATTCTTTAAAAAGACAAAAGGGTTAAATTTCATTTTCATCATAGGTATCAAGCCTATCATATTGGGCATCAGGGTCCCCATGGACTTTATAAAGCCTGTTTCTTTTCATTTCTTTCTCTGGGACTACATTCTCTTTAAGTTGTCTCCTTGGGCGTTTACAGATGAGGACCTGAATTGTTTAGCGGCGCGTACCTGCAGCTGGTACCAAATAACATATAGAGAGAGAACGAAAAAAACTTTATAATGTCTTCGGAGCCAATTTAGCGCAAGATTATGGAACACATGAGAACAGAGAAGAAGATAGAAAAAGAAATGTGGGGACGCCACCAACCTTGTCAAAAAACAACAGGTCAACCAGTCCCCCAAATCTGCCAACAGGATACATTGCCAGAAAGAGAGAGATCGAACTATACCACACGGAGGACATTTCGACGGTCCCGTCGAGGATGGGGACATTTCGCACTTCCATTCTCGATCAGCATTGCGGTGGGCCGATCGGCTGCCATATCAGTCCGTGCCAGTGCGAGCTCCTAATATCTACGGGAATCTAATTTCGAGCATCACACATGGCCCCACCGAAAATCGAATTTCGTAAGATGTGTCTTATGCCTGGCGTAAGGTACGTCCTCATGTCAAGATGAAACTTCAGGCTTGAGAAGGAACAAAGGGAATTCCTAGGCGGTTTTTCAAGTATATGAATTTTCCCATCAAAACATGAATTAGAGGATCTGTGTGCGTCACTTTCAAACAAGTTTCCAAATCTCAAATGTTAACGCAGTTCTGTATGTGTTTGTAAAGAGGATTGTTTGTTTTGGTTTCTAGAATAGTGACTGAATCCGATCCACCACCTTCTGATCATGATGACCTCCAGGTGCTAAGACCAAGAGGGAGCGGAGAAATGCTCATGTGTAGAGCGACGGGATTGAAGAGATTTTGAACAGTCCTAATGTCGCATACCACACTTGAAATTCACATTGCAACCTAGCTTCGCATGCACAATTTCCAAAGACTGATACTTTCTCGGAAATTTGAATTTGGCAAACTGATTGGCAGCTCTAGGCACTTTCCCATGACTTGGATTGTCCCTACGTCGAATTTGTGACACAGCAGAAGTGTATGCAACCGCCGACAAGCGACAAAGACAACAATTCTCCAGCAGGGAGAGTCTAAAAGGCAAAAGCACTGAAATAGTATATTGATCAACTGCATGTCAGATCAAGGTCTTGCGCAGGACATTATCATGTTGCCGAGAGTACTATCGAGCTTACAGCTACCAGCATTCCTTATGCCAGAATATCTACTCTATAAGCCTCCAGGAACCGAGGCTAACTGGAGAGACGTGCAGCAGCCAGCAGCTTCCCCGCGTCTTGAAAAGGACGGCCTCATAGCGGCAATCGTCTAGCGAGGAACGATTACACCTGCAAGCATTAGCAACAGGTTTTAGGGCCACAAGCGGTTTTGGGGAGCAAATGGGACAAGCATTCTCAGAAACCGGAGCAAAGAGAGAAGAAGCTTATATACCTTCGCATTCGGCGCCCACGGGAACCGGTAAATTACATCTCTTTGGAATGCCAATCGCAATATCAGGAATGACGCCGCTGACAACAGCCTCCGGACTGTGCATATAACTGCACACACAACCGACTCCCTCCTCTGTTCCACCCAGAGACAGGTACGAGATTTTCCCGCAGCAATCTCCGCCCGGTGCTACAGTTGCATCCTTGGCGGCCGCCACACAGGGGAGCAGGTCAGTCACGCTGCCCACACAGGCAGCCTCAGCACTATAAGCCATGGCCCCCACGGCGAGGACGACCAAAAGCACCACAGAAGCCTTCATTTTCAATCTCCGGCGTACACACACAGCAATGCCAAAAGTTGGGAAGGAGGAAACTGCTGTGATCGTAGTGTAGGTGGTGTGCTGTTTTATACAAGGAGAATGATGGTGGATCTTTTATTGCAGTGCAATCACCGGTCTGGCCCTTTGTGGGTGGTCACTTTTATCGTTACGTACACACTGCTGACGCCAGTCGCTCGGACAATGACAAGTACTGTGTCGCAGGCCTGCACATGCATCTAATACTCGCGCTCTATGCACTCATTCATTCCTGTTCAAAAGAGATTTTCATGATGCAAATCAGAACCTCCCCCCAAAAGCCTCAGCAGCTTCCTCACATTTTCAGAAAAGCTGCCATCACATGAAAAAGTGGATCGCAGACTTTACATCGAAGCGATTCTTCGACGATGTTTGAAGGTTTGCTTTTAGGATAACCACCGAACCAATCTGATAATCTAGCAATCTTTGGCTTCACAACAAGCTCGAAACCAATCAAATGCTGTATGAATGCATGCACCTCTACGATGTGTGGTAGGACCCGAGAGTGGGTTGATGGGGTGGTTGGCAGTTGCATGCAGCCTTGCGGGTCCTTTCACGTACTCATAGTTGAGGTGGAAAAGGTCATGGACAAGTGCAATAATTTGTGGGTCGGGTTGGAGTTTCATTAAGCCCTAAAGGCTGCTGCCCCTTTTTAAACAGCAAACATGTTCCTGGATTTTGTGACACTACATATGCACTGAAGATAGCAACAGATGTAAAATGCGTATGTCTTTCTACGTTTGCTACTGTTCCAGCACAACAACAAATCAGCAGGATAGGGTGCACCCACATTTTGCATGCACATGTCCACGATGGTATTGTTCAGAATGACATTTGATAAAATTCCAGCTCTGACAATGTTGCCATGGACTTCTGTGCCCTTTTCCAGAGCTGCCAGGCTTGCACATGCATTGCAAATGCACAAAAACGTGATGTGGTCGGGCTTCACCCATTCCCCCATTGTTTGATCATAGGTCTCCAAAGCCTCCATACCACGTCCGGCCTGCTGTGCATACCCTGCAAGCATCGCATTCCACGACACCACATCTCGTTCAGCCATAGTGTTGAAAACTCCCTTCGCATCCTTAATGCACCCACATTTGGCATACATGTCCACCAGGGCAGTGTTCAGAATGACATCCGGTACAATTCCAGCTTTGACAATGTCACCATGGACTTCTTTCTGGCCCTCTTGGATGAATCTGGACCCACACTCTATCTCTGCTCCTTCAGCTATCCATGCCTATGCACAAATCATGCATACATCCTTGCCTTGCTACTAGCAGCTGACGATGACAGCCTAGATTTGTTCTAGGAAACACCCAACTCAACTTATCACACTAGTTCATATGCTCAATTGCATCTGCTACTCTCTATAATCAAACATACATTCACCTTCTTGCCTCGATTGTCCCACCATTGACTGGGTAAGAAAAGTATTCATTCCACAGCTTCTCCTCATCTCTGTTACCTGTTTCTGGATACTTTCCTATTGTCAAATTGGCAGTATCATGTCAAAGTCACTCCAAACTATCAAAGGTTCACTCGACCAGCTAACATGCAAAATTCAACATGGAAACTTAGGGTCGATTCTGATAAGAAGGAAAAACAGGGTGAAATGTGTTGAAGAAGGTGTCTTCATTAGCAGTGCCTGATTTATCAATTCCACCGCTACTGCTGCAGCTTCCGGTTGACCATCTATCCATGCAGGTTGCTAATAGCTATTGATCCACAAGGAATCATAGGAGCTTGAAGTCCGGCCCTCTTCGATGAATCTGGACCTACACTCTATCCCTGCTCCTTCAGCTATCCATGCCTCTACCAAAATCAAGGCGCCCAAAGGAGCCATTCTGGAAAAGATTCCAAAATAGTGTGGACCTTAAGACAAGATGCCAAAAACCATAGGACTCGAACAAATATTCTTTAATATCAAGAAGATTCCTTTTTAGTGACACTATAAAGAGAATCTCTTTCATCCTCAAGACAAGATTCTTTTATTCTTGAGACAAGATTCTCTTGGCTTAACTTTCAACCTCAGGTCAAAATACATATATGTAATACCTTCCAACAAAGTCTTTTAAAGCAATTTTAATACATACTAGGGTAGCCACTGCCGTTGGCCCATGTGTGAAAAATTGAAATTAAGCCCAAGTGCAATTTCCTATGTATCCAAGTGTGTCAATGGAGGAGGCTGTTTTTGGTGGGCCCACTCCAAAATAGAACATACCCTCATGGATGAGGGTATATCTCTCAGCAAACAAACATCCACAGGGATGAACCGTATGAAAGGCATGCTACCTACTTCATCCACTTGCTGTAAAAATTGCAGATCATTTGACTGTGTCATTAGGAAGATTATAACAAAATTCCAAGCCCAAAATGTGTAGTATACTCCAATTTGAGAGTGAAAAAATGGTTTGACCAGGAATTTTTGGCACCAAAATGATTTTTCCTTGCTAAATCCCACCCACATTCCAATTATGAGGCACTTAAAGCATGTTGCCCCAAAATTTCAGAACATAATTCCAAAATTGCATAGTATGGAAAAACAGGGGGGTCAAAAACACCATAAAGAAGAATTGACCTGTAATTCAGCCTTAGGGTGTCCAAATTTGCAATGGAACCACAATTGCTATGGTGGAATTGTTCCTTAAATGATTTCCTACTACCTCCAAAAAGAATTTCATCATTCTAACCAATTGCAGAGATTTCATTTTATGTGAATTTCTACTTGAATCCCAGCTTAGGTGTATAGAATTCCGGCAAAAGAAAAAAAGGGCCCACGTCATCAAAACCGATGAACTCACGGGGGCTGTTTTGTGTGAGCCCGTTATTTATGGGCCCCCACTGACACGCGTTGCCATCAAATGCGGAGACCCAGCCCCATCTGCCTGCCACGTGGTAAATCAACCCTGCTCGAGGGCCCCAAACCATCGAAATTTGGGTACCCTTGGGCACTCCAAAAATTCCTGATGGCAGTCCTTTAGGTCTTTTAGGATGCCATCACTGCAGAGGGGGGTGCAGAACTTAATGAGCTACATTTTTCATTCAGGGCTCGATTTCATCCAATTTCATTGACATTTTTCATCTATTTGAAATTTCGACGTCCTTTAGGGGTTAAGGCCCACCTAAGCCCAAGTGCAATCTCCTATGTATCCAAGTGCTTCTCCAATGTAGAGGCCCAAGTGCGACCTCTAGTGTCATCCCAACACTTAATTTTGTGATTTAGTTGAATTTTCAGCAACCAAAATTGTTCATATTTCTATAATTCTCGGCCCATAGGTCCAAATTTTGTGAAACAAAGTCAGTGCACCCCTACTCATCCAAGACTTCCAACGGTACCAACATCATGGGCTATATATAAGCCGAAGTGCAACCTCCAGAGTCCTTCCAACACTTGATTTTGTAATTTAGTTGAATTTCCAGCAACCAAAATTGTTTATAATTCCATAAGTCTCTGCCCATACTAGGTCCAAATTTTGTGAAACCAAGTCGGTGCACCCCTACCTAGCGAGGGCTTCCCAACAGTACTGAAATTGTGGCCAAAGGCCCCGCGGTATCGGGCCTGGATCTCAACGACACTACAAACGATATTGTGAACGCCAATATTTAAAAAAAACCCAATTTACATTTACGTCCACGTGCACAAAAGACAAATGAAGTGCCAATCATTGATCCACGAAAAGTTGCTATTTTGCTACAAAGCAAAACAAAACAAAACAAACAAACAAACTATATTGCAGCTTCCTATATTGATATTTTATTGGCATTTTCCTCATCGGTCAGCTTTAAGTAAAAGTTTGTAGGCCAAATTAGGACATAAGGCTTGAGATCGTAAAACTTGAGGCAATTCGGCTTGGGCCTAAGATCATCAGGCTTTGAGGTCATTTGTCGATAACTAGGCCTTAGGTAGGGAATTCCAAAAAGGCCATCGACGAGGACATGGTAAAATTCGTTGTTTTGGCTTGGGTAATGTTTTATCGTTGGTAAAATTTACCCTATTTTGGCTCGTTGGTAAAATTTTATCCTGTTTTGGCTTGGTTCAACAATGAATCAATAAAGAATGCCAAAAAGCCTAAAAATGGTAAAATGGTTCTTCATGACTGTGACGAACATTGCACATGTGCTAATTCTTGTAACTGATCTGCATTGCTAATGTAGAACAATAAGAGGGGAAAAAAATAAATAAATAAATGAAGAAGACGAATTGAATGAGAAGGTTTGAGAGAAAATCGGATAGTGAGAAGAAAGAAGAGAGTAGAAAACGTGGTGTGTTGTGAAGATGTGGATGAAATTTGGATGAAGTTTTTGGATGAGTTCTTGGGAGTTCTTGATTTCATTCTGATAGATGAATATTAAAAATTATTTGGATCGACGAAAAAATGACTTTCATGTTTTTCACTAGACAATATTCATTAATTTTCACTATTCAAATTAATATCTTAATTTATTTTTTAACTGTCTTCATTGTTAGTAGGTTAGTGATTCATATACTTTACTTTTCTATCCATTTTTAATTAGGGGTTTCTTTTGTGTGTGGTGTCTCAGGCTTATGAAGATGGTCATGGAACTCCTACGCGGCAATACCAATGAGACGACGGATTTAGTTGATGATATTCAAAGCATGTTGCAAAATGGAATGCCACTTAAAAACATTGTCAAGCGTTAGGTATCAGTGATCCACGACGCTTGAACCATTTAATGACCAAGGCATTAGGGTTCAACGTCAAAGTTTTTCACCACTCGAGCATGGATGAAATATGCCATACTATACATGAGTCTCTCCCCAGCCATAAGAATGGGGTTAATTGGGGGATCAAGCAAGTGAGAATTGCATGTGGCATGCGACATTTACGAGTGCCAACCCGATAGGTGGTTGCTGCCTTGCAGATAATTTTTGGCTATCACTGTGAGCAAAAGCAAAGGGCACGACAATTGCAAAGGTTACAATATCAAGTTACAATTTTCGATGGCCTTGTGGCACATACATTGTAAGTGTTTACTAGTGGTTTCAATAGTTATGAATATCTGCATATCAATGTGATGATACATTCATTTGCATCTTACGATGCAGGGGCATCGCAGAATATGTGTCGTTCTGTTTGCGACCCAGGGTGTTGCAGACTAGGCGTTGGTGCGCCCTCTTTTTGCGACCCCCGCCCGTCGCCAGGGAGGCGTTGTTTTTTGGGACGTATGGGCATCACGAGGGGGCATTGGTTCCCTCGAGCTACAACTTGAGGCCGTCACAAGAGGTTGCGGTTTATCCAACCTTCCTTACGCTATAAATAAGAACTATTAAAGTGCCATTCAATACAATATTTACAGCACAACTTTGCAAAGTGATTGAACAAGTGCAATATTGTCAAGCAAAACAAAACCAAAAACAGTGGAACATACTGGTGAAGACGCTCGTACTCCCTAAAATAATGAGATATTGTTGATGACAGATGAGAATAACTGCCTTTGAGGGGGTTTAGTACTTGGAATTGTCATTGGGTGTATACACAACGAATACTGTTATATGACAACTTGAGGGCTCAAGAGATCTAATGTGGACTATGTATAAGTGCATAGGAGCTTGCAGAACAGCAGGAAGAAGGTACATTGACTTTTCCCATGACTTAGGAAGTGATCAAATTCGTGAAGTGCAGGATCATGACAGATGTCCCTATTTTTCCTGAGTGTGGCAGTGGCAGTCATTCTATATTTCGAGAACTTGGTGCGTTTGTTAGAGAATGGGCTATCTGATGTGGACATCACAGAGGGTGGCACCAAGTTAAGCAACAGCTTTCTGACCGGTTTCACATTCTTGCCATGCACGAACTCTGTGAGTTTTCCAAAGGAGATGGCCCGAATGAAGGCTTTTGATGCGAATTTGTATATCGAGCAAATGAACAAAACATCAGTTGACCTATTTTACTGAGAACTGTGAGTAGGATGTTGGTGGTAATGGCAGGGATGGCGGCTCATGGCACCTTGCTTTTCATGTCAATGCAATCTTTCTTGCCTCAAATGAATGACAAGGTACATACATGTTTGTGTTAAGAAAATTCATTGCTTATGTGGGTTAGTTTCCTGCAGACCTCCAACAAGGTGAAGGTTTTAATGCATGTATTACTTAAAGTAGATATTTCAAGGAAGGAAGGTCGAGAAAATAATTAAATTGGAACATTCTGCAGGATATGGTGGAGTGGCAGGAGGACAAAGATGGTACCTGCACAAAACTCTTCCTTCAGATTTGGGATAACTAGATGTTGTCTACTCTTATGGAAAAGCCTTAAGTAGGTAAGGAGAGCATCAATATCTCTTCGTTGGGGCCTAATGAAGATTGACATCTTGGCCTGAGAGAGTGTTCTAACTGTTTATGTTTCTCTCCAACTTCTTTGTCTGAAATATATTCTTTATTCTCTTCTTACTGTTCACCGGCTTCTTGGTGAGGGCCTTTTGTCAATTGTTCTTTGTCTGTCTGCAATGAACATACTGATGTTAGATGGTGCAGTCCATGACAGAAATATGTAAATGCATTGCTGCATATCCATCACAAGGAACAATTTCAATACATTGCCACCTCCAGGATGAGGAATATGTAAACGCATTGTCATATCCATCGCAAGGAATAATTTAAATACATTGCCGTAGACAACATTAGGAAAAATGTAAACGCATTGCCACATTCATCCCGAGGAATAATCTAAATACATTGTCGCATACAACATGAGAAAATATGTATACGCATTGCCACAACCATCCCAAGGAATAATTTACATACATTGCTACATCTAGCATGATGAAATATGTAAAAGCATTGTCACATCCATCATGAGGAATAATTACCACATACAACATGAACAAATATTTAAATGAATTGCCACATCGAGCATGAGGAAATATGTAAAAACATTGTCACATCCATCACGAGGAATAATTACCACATACAACATGAACAAATATTTAAACACATTGCCATGCAAAAAATTGAAAAGTTTGCCGTATAAGTGTATTTGTTCATAGGCTTAAAAATTACCCCATAACCTATAAGGGACGGTGCCAACATTCTGTCTGTGGCAGTGATTCCTACGTAAATGTAATTGATGGGGAATCTACAAGGGGATGTACTTTCTTTTCATTGATGGGAAATCGTGATAGGCTCCTTGTGAGAAAACTTACATTGATGTACTAAAAAATGCCAAAGGTCATCATTTAAACCATGAAGACTCCAATACCTTTGCAAATACAATCTTGTAGTCTTTGGAATTGCGGTTTCCACGCCCTTCTTGCGACCGACAACTAAGATGAAGCTACGATGCCATTTTCCCTGATAAGATCCTTGCAGAAAGATGGCCGCATTGTAGGTATAAGCTTTCCAATGGCTCGTACAACATCTTAAGAAGATACAACAATGACACAAAACTCATGTTACTGCTCTGTGATTGAGCTCAGTAGTTGAATGCGTTGGGCATTACTCGGTGTGTGAAGGTACTTGCGAATTTTGGCAACTACCATACATGTAAGATAAAATCCATCACGATCTACTTGCACAGCCTCGTCTATTGTTGTGAACCAGTGTCTTAAAAAATACTCACTAAATGTGACTTCGCTGATGATCTGATTTGATGGAATATTCACAACATTTGACACCTTCCTCTCGAATAGGTAGCACCAGAAAACATCATGACACCCGTGCCTTATGACATCATCTAAGACTCTTCACTCCCTGCACAAAGACCTCACAATTTAAAATTACTTTCCAAAATTATAAATTACAACAAGTACTTCAAAATTTACAAGAATTATGACAAATATTACAAATATACAAAACATACTACTTAAGAAAATTATGCATTATCTGTTACATGTTCAAGTGGAGAGGAATCGGGACTAGCACTCTCTTCCATTCTGATGCGCCATGCTGCTAGGAGTTGTCTCGCATTTTGCATTCCCTTCCGTGTCCACCCATACTTTCTACTATGACTAAAAAAAATATGTCCAATTTCTGTGAGGAGTATTCATGTAAAATCTAAAACAGAATCTGGTCCAATATTCAAGCAATCCAGAACATGTGGCAACATACCACATGATCCAAATCTGAAAATTCCTCAGCCTAGTAGTAATCCAAGGAAGATAACTTCCGGGGTCATCTTGCCCCAAGTCCAAGGGGTCGCAGCTTCTTCATAATATCCAATGCCTGGTCGATGTCCCTACTCTAACCATTTTTCTACTGCACTAGGATATGCATATATTTTTTGAATATGCATAATGGTAGGATGTGCATCACATCATAAACAAGGTCCCTCAAAATGTCAAAACCATAAAGATTATGTAGTCTCCATAAAATAGAGTAGCCCGAGATACTTGCTTCACAGCCTACTGCATCCTTCTGCATTCCATCTGACAATTCACGCCATTATGCCAACAATTCCGTTGTGTTTTGCTGGATATCGATGTTGTTTCCTGTTATCATATTGTTTCCACTAAACCGTTGTTGCTATTGGTGCTCCTGCCTTGCCATCTCGATGCAATTATGCGGTGTCTACAACATAAATACCCACCCACCTTTAACCCCCCAACCTTGCACTGTGTTGGGTGATCTCCGATCTAGATTGTCACCATGGCACGTAAAGTGATTTGTTCAGTGATGGAGATGACATGGAGTTTGTCACTGATGGCATCTACAGGGTATGCATAGGCTACTGAAAATCCTTTGACGAAGGCGGCTTCCAGGTTTGTTACAAGTGACTGCAAAAATGCAGTCAACACGCTACATTCAAAACAACTAAGTCCACTGCCCAACAACCTTTAACGCTTGGTTAGCCGTTGAGAACCCGTCCCAATGTAACATCGACAAAGCAAACTTTCTTGGATCACCCTGAATATGAATGAAAGTCTATTAATATACTGAGATTTGAACATGCTTTAGAATAACTTGCATTCTTCAAGATGTCCCACCTATCAGATGGACTAATAGACAGCTTGATTTGGGGGTCTAAAACTGAATGTCGGTATGTAAGTCGAAAGGGGCCATGAGATGTTTGTTTTTTCCATATGCCTGGAAGAATGAATTCGAGCGGAGCATTCGGTGTAGGCAAAGGAATAACGTTGGGTTTCACTATCCCAAGAATGAAGCAGTTCATGACACTTCGTAGGGAAAGCTCTGAATGCATGCGAACATCTTGTGTTGGGGTAGATAACATGACTCTTTCACTCTGTTTCAAGGTCCCAAGATGCTTGAAGTTCCCGAAATTTACTCCCATCAAAGTGTTCATCAATCTTGTCGGGCAACACACACGAGTTTTTTCCTCACCACCTGTCTTTATTTCTCCAGGTTGTCAACAAATTATGATAGATGGACCTGCTTTATACAAGCTTGCTAGCAAGAGGCCAATCAGCATGTATTCAAAGGCTAAAGTATGACACTTGTCGCAGCACACCGATCAATCCCGTTTGTACCTGTCCTTGCACCAGGGCTGCATTCACAATGCACCATATCATAACCTTAAACAGACTTGGTGGTATAAGTTGAGGTGAATGTGACACTTCCTTTGATCTCGTGCACAATCTCCACCGTTGGGCTTCTACCAATCCAAGGGTTTTATAATATTTCTGTAACTGTTTCCATGAGTTAGGTGCAACATATCCTCCTTCTAGTTCTCCTTTCCATTCAGGGCCAACAAGTGTAAGCAGTCCACCAAAAAACAATTGACTTTGATCAATGCTCCCGCGTTCAAGGGTTTTAGGCTCTTCTTGTAGATATTCAAATAACTGGTAACATATGGTCTTGCCATCCTATAGGAACGTGAGCATCATCCCACATCTTTTGAAGCTCCACTATATGACATGTAATTGCCTCTTGCAAGGTCAATACTTGGGGTGCACTTGATGTTAGTGCATTGTCATCAATAGATGCAAGAATGGTTGGTTGACTGGGTGCCTCTTCTAAAAGATTAGAGGATCTAGGAAAGACTACCACTTGCGTATGTGAGTCCAGAGCAACATCCACATTGCGATGTAATAGTTGTGGGATGGTGGGTTCGTGTAAGGAGTTGTCTACAACTTGCGCACCCAAATGTCTGTACACTGTACTTTTAGACAACCATTTTGAACCCCGACAAATTGTGCAAAAACATTACATTAAGCATGTGGAACTTGATGAAGCTCCCTCCTCCACATTGCTACATATTCCTTGCTCCATACCCCTGCACACCTCAAATAAGTACATCAATTTTGGAAATATGACTTACTAGTGCAAATAGGTCAGCAGCTAACAGATATATAGCTCAAGACATTATGTATAGAAAATCTTTCTCAAAACATCTAAAGGAATTTTAAAGATTACATGTAATGTAAAACTTCTTGTTTGTGCAACATATGACAAGTTTGTGATGTACGGTTTTCATGTACATGTTGGCATAGACGCTGCATCACATTATGTGTTGTGGGCCAAAGTAGCGTTGGAAAAAAAACAGGAATCAATTCTCAAAGGATAGTACAAGGAGGCGGTTGATGTTTTTGGACCCTCTATTCGGATTCCTTAGGATTTTGTTGCGAAGCATGTTTTGATCAAAGAGCACATTGAGAATGTGCAGATAGACACACGTAATCCTTTCTTGACTGGATCGTCAACGAATTAGGTGGTCCACCTATTTCTTTGTATAGTGAAATTTGGTTTTAAAACCTATAATAATGAATGTTATGTCAATGAATTGTCATTTTGTGGTGGTAGTTTTCTCATGTGGCATTTGTTTCTATGTTCTTAGCGTATTGAGCATTGGTGGTGACACATCCAAGAACGAGTCGTGGTTTTTATTAAGGATTATTTCCAAGCGATTAGAGGGTGCTGGAATTCTTAACATAGATGACCTTTTCCAAAGGCAATCGTTCATTACAATGTAGCATCCAATATTACAAGATGTAGTCAATGAATATGTTGCAATTTGGAATAGACATCGAATATGAAGAATAGACGAGAATGGACGATATCGGGGCAGTCACATACCTTCAAGACTTGTGGTGGACCCTTGAAATTGCAGAAATTACTCAATCTCAATGCTGTTGGCAAGATATTTTGCAAAGTTACAAGTACTCGTCTTAGGTTGATCTGGAGTCTAGAGGTTATTTCTAGTGTTGGACCGGTATATAGGTCTTGGATGGGCATCAACTAGGGTAAGGGTAATGGTATGAAGGATCATACCATGCAGGTACCTACATGGGCAAAATCCGGCAATACCCTGGTGGGGTAGGATACATGGACTTCTAAAACCCTGGCGCAAAACATACCAGTCGGGTCTTCTTCCTTGCGCTACCACTCCAATACCATGCATGCGTCGGTTGAGGGACATGATGCAGGGGTAGGGTCTAGGGTAGTTTGAGGTTAGGGATACTAACTACATATAGCGTTTTCAAGAGGGCACTTCAATGAGGATGAGTTACAAGATGCTAAAGTGTTTGAAAAGGAGTAGATGAAATGCAATTTGTTAGTTTATGCTCTTAAAGAGTGATAGAAAAGAGTTAGGGGCCATTTGGGATATTTTCAAATGGCCATTTGAACAGTTATTGAAATGGCCATTTGAATAGCTGAAATCGTAATATGATTTAAAGGGCCTCCGTCCATTTTCATTTTTATTTTTATTTTTATTTATTTTTAAGAGTTAGAACAGTTGCACTAGTGTAGCTGGTACCAGACCTGGCATATACCAGGCTGGTATGACTTTTAAAAGTTTGTTTAATACCATACTAGTCAGATTTTCACTTTGATACCATACCGTATACCATACCAGGCTATTAAATTTACACATCATTTGATACCAGTACCATACTGGTTTCAATAATTCAACTGTACCCCAATACGTTTACCCTAGTGGTATCAAAAAACCATGATACCAGTCCAACACTCGTTGTTTCCATGACGGTCAAGCTGGTTTCCGGAGAAACAGGGGGCTTGTGTGGATCATATTTTCACTCTAAGTAATTTTTAGAGGATGTCTGGAAATTTCGAGGCAATTGTCTTTTTGATGGTAAGTCATACTGCCAGTACCGGACAAAGGTAGTTTCTGTCCCTTTGTGTTCCGCTCCAACTGGGCGCGGGGTCAATGGCTACGACAAACAAGTCTTACATGAGTACATTCAAGCAAGAATACAAAAGGAAATGTGGTGAAATGATTACATGTTGCATACCTGAGGCCTCATCCAAAGTCTCTCGCCAATCTGGGGGTAAGCATGGCAAAGCAGGTGGAGGAGGCGGCAGAGAAGGCGCCAGTGTTGAAGCTGGATGTTCCCACTGGCTGTGCCCTGTTGTTTCATTGTAAAAATATGCCACGCCACTGGCTGGATCTTTCCCTTGTATCTGGACAAACACAAAGTGTTTAAGAAAAATAACTCAGATGTACCATACCATAGTTGAAGCAGACATACCGTAACTACAATTAAAGAGAGGGTGCCCAGAACTTGTCAAGAATCATACCCATCTTGGAGGTAAATGGACTCCATC
Source organism: Takakia lepidozioides (assembly GCA_030704615.1). Lineage (NCBI taxonomy): Eukaryota > Viridiplantae > Streptophyta > Takakiopsida > Takakiales > Takakiaceae > Takakia > Takakia lepidozioides. Next base: position 47,253,359 of record CM060734.1, on the reverse strand, counting down.
TGCTTCAAACACTGGACATGTTTCTTTGATGAACATTCCCATTTAAGAAAGAAGGAGGATGAAGTCTACATGAAGGGGGTATGAAAACAAACTAAAGGTTACTATCGCTCCTCATTGCACACTGTATGATGTAAGAGAGTAGTCTACTAACTCAGTGAAGTGAAGGCCAACATTAGTACCTTCCTTGTCCCATATGTTCAGACACTTCTTCTCTTCTCCTGTCGACACAGATCATAACAACAACGTCAGTCATAGAGATTAAATAAGAATATAATAATGACGCCTCCCCAAGGGAGCGTAATTTATGGTGTCACTCCACCACAAGGGCTACTGCCTTCTAGCGTAAGAATATAATTCATTATAAATTGCAACCTTTTAGCGAAACTTGAAACTTGAAGTCTGCACAGCTACAATTGGAATATAGTGCGGTACTAATTCGGCTCAAGTGAGTGAACAGAAAATCAGATATCTATAGGCTCACCAGTCACGACTTGGATTGGTCAATTCGAAATAGGTATCCAAGGGGCATTGCATGTGAAACAACATGTCTTACAATTATCACATCAACAGCTCCCTGATTCGGCAAGAATAGGGTTACACGTCACATTGTTGCTAAATGCACCTCTACAATCATCCAGCTAAGAAATATGTCTAAGGCTTATCTCAGAGATCATCCCGGGAGAAATAATGCTCACCAACGCTCTCGACGAGCTGCAGGAGAGTGAATGAGGAGGTAACGCGCAAAAGAAGGCACCGTAGACGCACCGTAGACACACCGTAGAAGAGAGGATTTCAGCAGAAACCGTACGTAGACGCACGCGCCACACCAAATGTCCATGTTTCATCCATCCATCTAATCTGGAGTAAATTCTCCACATGCATCCAGTGGGACTCTCCAAAGTCCATCCATCCATCCATCCGGTGGGATTCTCCTGTTGGGGGTGCGATATGAGGTACTGGTGAAGGATAGTACCATGTATGGTGACTCATACTGTTGGCTATGTATGTCAGCATATGTGATTGAGCATGTAGTTATGTGGTCAGCTTTGTTGCATCTTCAGTCCAATCAACCTGAATCCAGCCAAGTGTTCAATTCTTCTCTCCGCTGTATCTGCAGGTTCCCAGTAAAAATTCTTCCCTCTTCTTGTAAATAGAGACAATATTGGAGGAAATGTGTGTATGCTCACCTGAATCGAACTGATGAGTGACCAGTACCACTATTTTGCGCGACAAAGCTTTCCACAATACACTCCTAACCAGCCAAAACCAGAAGAAGATGCAGTCAAGAATTGTCCACATAGGTAGTTTCAATCTCAGAACCCTAAACCTTACTTGAGATCCACACTGGAGTTCTCATCAAAGATGAATGGGGACACCCTTGAACCAAGTGTTCATGATAAGCACAGCTCCAAAAATGACAAAGCCAACTTATAAGCCGCAATGTGAGGGAATTGGAGCTAGATTCTGATGGCAATGGCATAATAAGTAAGCATTATGAAGAAACCGGGGACCTCTGTAGGAAGTGCAAAGTTAAATGCACAGACCCTACACCCGGCCAAGTGCCAGCAACGGCGAGCAGGAAGATGGGTTCATAACGGCCTAATTAACTCAGCTCGACCATCCATCCAACAGTTTGTAAGCACATTCAAACGAGGCATTTTCTGAGTCCAGATATGTTGGGGCAAGGTTTGTGCATAGATGGCCCTGGGTAATATCTGAGCATTGGCATGGTGTGACAAGCAGGGAGGAACAGAGGACTCAATGGGCTGGCTACTGTGGTTGTGAAGTTGTGGGAGAAAAGCGAAGTCGTGAAAATCGGGGTAAAGAGGGGTGTGCATAACACCAACAACGAGCGGATGGCTGGAACCCAAGGTCAAGACCTGCCCTGCTTGCTGCTTGTTGTTTGCACAAGAGTATGGATTCTCAAACTCAGAGTGACAACTATGTCCAGATTTTCTCGGTTGCTTTGGCTTTTCTCAGGAATCAGGAGCCCATGGTAACCACAATATTAAATGATAAAAGAAGGCTGGAAGGTGACAAAATCCATTGCTGCCTCTTTTAAACAGAAGAACATCTGTTCTCAGTCAATGCCTTGCTCTAGACCCTATGGGTGGGGCTCTTTACTGCTGAACTGCCAGCCCCCTAGTTGTCTATTCTTTGTGGCACTGGCTGTTCACTTTGTGACAGGGAGGATGGTTTTAAAATGATGAAGTCTGGTATTCCATTTTTCTGTCTCAAATATGGGCAGGTTGGAATTGTTATTGACCAGATTATCCAGCTGTATGAGACAACCTTGTTGTGAGACCCACAGGGGTGGCAAGACATGTAATTACCGGGCCCTTGCTGGGGCAATGTCTTTGTTGAATCTCAATGGATCTGTGAAGTATGAAAGGTGAGTAATATCTCCACCCTTCAAATTTGGTGTGTTGCAGGATATGGAAGAGTTGTTAGATATTTGCCTAATGGTTTAGCAGGTCAATTTCAAGCTCTAGCCTCTCTTGCTATGCCTTAAGACTGAATTTTGTTATTGCTGGCATCAAATTAACAGGGGGGCAGTCTCCTAGCCCGAGACAAGGAGTTCACTGTGCTATAGAGGGAAGGATTTTCTGGAGGATTCTCTAGAGGAGAGAGATGCAATGGCAAGAGCCTTGCAAGAGGAGGAGAGGCACACATGGCAAGATGTAGCAATGTTGTGCAGCTAGGTGCGATGAGCTACTTCAACATTGGGATGTTGAGAGACAACACTACATGTTTCCATGCCCTCAGTGTTCCACTCGAATTGATGCCCCGAGACGCCTTCAGAAGGTGAGGTATTCTTTGTCTTTATTGTGTAATGTCTTTGTCTTCATAGTCTCGAGGAGTGGTAGATGCCCCACTTGTAGAGGATGATGGGACATTCCTATGTAGTTGAGGAGCTGTTTTTGTTCATTATGTATTGAAGAAATGAAGGTGTGCACTGTGGGTACAGGGTGTATCCTTGTATCTATGTGCTTTACTTGATTGATTTTTCTCTGCATCCAAGCAAATTGGCTTTCGCACTGTGCTATCACCAACAATAGGTTTTTCTTCCTTCTATATTAGCAGGGCATGCAGGTAGATTGCTTAAGGTTCTGCCCTGGTAGCTGCAAGAGACTTTGAGCATTGGTGGTTGTGCGAGGTTGTGAGCAGCCATTGAGGCCATTCCCTTCAATGGCTGCTTAGCTGCCCACGGGAGGCTCTAACAGAAAAGTCCAAGATCACCAGACTGCAGACTTAAGCAGTTGAAGGAGGCCCTTTGGATTGAGAATTGATCTAATTACCCTCCTTGGGTGAGCTGCCCTCATGCAAAGTCTCATGTGTTACTTTTAAGGCATGTGTGGGCAGGTTATAAAGGTTCCTTACACAGTGGGTTTCCTGTGGACCGCGACTGGTGCTGAGTGTTTTGGTGCTTCCACTCTTCAGCAGCATAAGATAATTTGGAGTCAGTCAGTCTGAATTTCAGTGGAATGTTATCTCTGTCCCTTTTTAATCATTTTGAATGTGGCAATGTGGAGGGACTTTGACAGCGCTGCAGAAAAAGAGATGGCCAACCACCGATTGCTGGATGCAGGTGGTAGAAAAGAAGGTCAGGAGATAACATGGGGTTTTGCATGGACCTCTCAACCTGAGGACATTGGCCTGAGTAGCAGCTGACAATTGTAGTTAAAATTTGCGACCTTGAATTCATGTTCAAGCTTAACATGGTGATGGTTTGGTTGTCAGTGGATATTAAATTGGGAAGATCTTGCTTATCTGTCAGAGGATTAGGACAGTTTTGCTGAAGGAGGATTCCTTGAAATAGTGGAGAACAACTTCTCGGGAATTTTCCATTATACAGCTGCCCCTCCTTCCCTCCTAAACTATTTTGCAATGTGATGAGCCTTATATTGCTGGCACAAAAATCATCTCAATCCCACTTAGGTTCACCTGTAAATTGAATCATCAGAAGCAGAGGAAGTAGCTGCCTTTACTTGTACTCGAAAATTATACCTGGCAAAATTGCCTTAGACCAATTGATAGAGCTGATTACGCATATGGGCTCTCCTATGAGTACTTATATAATGATACGTCTTAAGCAACCTGACTAAAGTCTCAATAAGTACCTTTACTTTTCTTATGACTAGCATGTCTCCAACTAACTAAGCTAAAAGCAAGGACCTTAGCACCCCCCCCCCCCAGCCAACCCCACTCATACTATAATGAGGGAACATTTACAGGCCCTTGTGAATAGCGTAGAGATCAATGCTACATGTATATAACACCTATTCGAAGCAGGGAAGCAATAGGAGCATGACAGTCATATGAGAAGTGCCACGTCAATCTCCTGAAAGTGACTTCACAGTTGCAAACACCTATTAGAAGCCGGAAGACAATGGTGACGTGACACTAGTATGAGGAGTGCTACAATTCAACGTAGTGACTCGTAGCTCATCGCTCTTGGTTGCTTCGTAGATCAAGATCTCTTCGTAGCTCGTACTAGATCAAGATCCTTTAGTAGCTCGTACTTCGTTGGTCTTGGTGACTTTGTAGATCAAGATCCTTTCGTAGCTCTTGGTGACTTCGTAGATCAAGATACCTTCGTAGCTCTTGGTGACTTTGTAAATCAAGATACGTTGGTAGCTCTTGGTGACTTCGTGGTTCAACGTAGTGACTTGCAGTAACTCACTGGTCACACTGCAAATTCTACATGCAATTTCTTCAATGTCTCTGTGCTTCCGCTCTCCCCTTGCAGCATCAGGAACGCTTGACAAGGGGAAAGTGGAAGGACAGAGACATCATAGAAATGCAGTAGTCACAAATCTTCGTAGCTCTTGGTGACTTCGTGGTTCAACGTAGTGACTTGCAGTAACGTTTAACTCACTGGTCACACTGCAATTTCTACATGCAATTTCGTCAATGTCTCTGTCCTTCTGCTCTCCCCTTGCAGCATCAGGAACGCTTGCAAGGGGAAAGCGGAAGGACAGAGATATCGTAGAAATGCAGTAGTCACAAATCTTCGTAGCTCTTGGTGACTTCGTTATTCAACGTAGTGACTTGCAACTCATTGGTCACACTGCAAATTCTACATGCAATTTCTTCAATGTCTCTGTCCTTCTACTCTCCCCTTGTCAAGCGTTCGTAGAAATGCAGTAGTCACAAATCTTCCTGCAGCAGTCACAAATTTTCACATAGGTAACCACTACCTAAATTGTTATTTGATCTGTCCATACCCCATAGTTCTAGAACATCCCCGAGAGAATATGCCAAATATGGAATTTGGCTCTAGCACATACTAACAAACATGCTAGCTACATTCTTTAATAGAGCTGGTATGCTGATATTCATCAGTCACCAATCTTAGATATTCCAAAGAATCTCCTAGAATAGTCTCAAAGTCAGGAGACATACTAGAGAGAAGATGGAGACCAAATTCATAAGACAAACATAGTTGACAAACAACGTAGTGTAAAACCTCTCTACTGTAGATCTTATTGATTCATCATTAAGGGCGCCGTTGCACACTGAGCCTTATCAGATCAACACTCCAGCTGCCCTCCCTGATCTTGAAGGAGCTACAGGTGTTACTGCCCTCATCAGATCCTCATCAATACTACAACACAACATCATGTTATCAAGTACTTGACATTAGCTCAACCCTTCAAATACATTACTGAAAAACAAAGCACCTTACAAGAGACATCAGGATATACAGAGGTATTGACCTGTACGTGGTGTGACCTTGCGCCACAATAGCCCTTCCTACGCAGAAATCATCCAAATTTGCTTTCTTAAGTTGGCCAAAGGCAATTAACCTAGAGAACCTACTCCCTTCTGTTGCAAAACTTGTGCATCCACATTCAGCTCCACATGGCACACTCATGTCACAACGCTCATTCCTTTCATTCACACTTATGTTCTTCTGTTCCTCCATCAAATCTTTGCAAATTGCTCTAGATAATACCAAGATATAAATAGTTCAGGTCTCTGGACAAGGAAGAATCTCCTTTACACCCCGCCCCCTCACCACCCGCTCTCTCTCTCTCTTTCTCATAGAATGTCGGAGCAAAACCAAGAACTAGGCACCAAGAACTAGCTCCTCCAAACGTAGGGCAAGCTTCCAGCACATCCCGCAGGTGGAGGTGTGAGACCACAGAAGCAGGAAAACCAAACAAAATAAATAAATAAATAAATAAAATGCTGCTACATCGCCCCCGCGCTGCTACGCTGCTCCCTCCCTCACGCGCTGAGGCGCTGCTCCCTCCCCCACGCGCTGGTGCGCTGATCTAATCCCTCCTCTCGCGCTGCTATGTGCTGCTCCCTCCCCCACGCGCTTGTGCGCTGATCTGATCCTTTCTCCCGCGTTGCTCCCTCACCCGGGCTAAAATCGCGCTACTGCAGCAGATCGCGCGTGAGAGACGACAGATCTCGAAAAAAAAAAAAAAAAAAACCCTAGTGTGGGAACCGGATCTGGAACTGCCACTAGCCCCCCAGTTCCTGGAAAAACCCGCACCCGTCGGTTCCGGTTCTGGAACCGGCTCGTCCCTGCTTCCCCAGTTCCGGTTCTGGTGCCTGGGCCGCCGGTTCCAACCCGCCTAAGCGGGTACCTGCACAACATTGGTTTGATCCCATCTTCCTCCGCGACGCCCCGCGCTGAGACACATGGATGAGCCTGACGCTGGCCCATGCTCCCATCATGTTGACCTTCCAAGGGGCACAAAGCAAGGCCACTTTGTTCCTCTCTCGTGCCCAGATTACTTGAGTCCTGCCCAATTTATTCGACTTGACGGATAGGCTCAAACTACCCACCAAAGCCGCATGTGGGGATCGATCAGAGGGTCAAAGAGGGGACTTAACGGATAACTTTAATATCCACATAGTTTTATAAAAAGACCCAAGGTGACCGTACAAAGGCGTAAAAGTGTCCCCATGAGGAACTTGGCTGGCTAGCTTATGATCTGTTATGTATTGCCATTAACAGTTATTCACTCAGCTCTGTTCGGTTTATTTGCAACGTGCCACTTGGGATCTTTTTTGAAGTCTTGGTAGATAACATTGCACTTGAGCAGGTGAATGATGAGGGGTTCAATGTATGCCTTCAACCCCCTATTGTCCCCTCAATGGGCTTTGTGTTGAGCAGTAATTGCTGGACGTTCAACAAACAAACTTCACCTGTAGGAGCTACCATTTGGAATGAGGACAAGGCGAGGACTAGGGCATTGTGGTTGCCACCTTGCCCCCCAAAAAGAAAATTAATGGTGATTAACTGTATTATTTTCAATCCATAGTGCACGTATCCTGAATGCACGAAATCAACCATGTATATAAGCTTCTCTACTCCACTGCAGCTGTTGAAAGAATGATGTAAGTAATGAAGATGGTGCAGTTCAAAGAAGAGGGTCCCGGTTTCTACAACATCTGGGCACTAGCCCAGGCATTGTCCCAATGGTCGGCCGCGCCAAACTAAATCTTTCCTTGTCATTAGGATAGTTCCCATCCATAGTAAACAAATTAGGGAATCAAGTTTCACTCCTATTGAGATTTAAGCAAACGAGTTGGAAGCAACTGCATCCAGAAGGCATCCTGCACCTCCGATGAAAAATGTTTCCACCACCCATTAGTACCACTGAGTTTAGATTTGACCAGAACTTACTCAAGGGATGTGCCACAGAATGTTCTTAGCCATCCCAGGATTATTCTATTGTTGCTGAGAAATTTGATATCTGGTCCAATGCGATAAAATTTCCTGCCATGGCTCAGATCTGGGACCACTATGAGGCCTGTGTGTGGCCTTTTACTGGAACACATTTCCATGATGGGATTTCCAGTGCATGTGCTCAGAGTAAGCATCACTGCATTTCAAACCACTGCACAACAGAAAATAATCAAATTACCAGCTCAAGGTTGCAGTGTGCTAGACAAACAGTAAGCCTTAAAACACCTGATAAAACCTCTACATTTCCCTTCCTGTGGGCTCAGTAATATTGGAAACCACCTTGATGACAAGAAGCAAGAAAGCCATAAGAATCCAATCCAATCACCATAAGAACAGGAATGGATTGGTGGAAATACTTTCCAGAAACATTCACGAAAAGTGAAAGAGAACACACTTTTGATGCACCAAAATAAGGTGCCGTCAAGACTTTCTAGAGACATACCTGAATGCCATGCCCCACATAGAGCTCAATAGACAATCACTAGAGGTCTCCCAACTAAAACTTCTGGCAAGAAAACTTACTGGAGTATGGGTCACCACTTGCAAATACATGCTGACAAGGGCACCCACTTCCAACTCTGAAGTTACAACGTCTCAGTATATGGAAGTCAACAAAGATTACAGATCAAACCAGCTCGGACCACAAACAGTCAGCCACAAACTGCCTACCCCTTACTTTTCTCCGCTCTTGAAGTGAAGTACACCCAAAGGGAAATCAACTGTGATGTCCTTTACAGGTAAGAAACCAAACAAACTGAAAACAAGAAACATAAGATCAAGGTAGCCTATAAGGTTGGCACACATTGAGCTTGTGGCTCACAGTGCTTGCTCCAAGTCCAACAATGACAACAACAGCCTGCGGTTGCTGGCAGGCGGTGTCAGACCGGGAAGCTGGATGCTCTTGTTCTTTGGATGAACAATCTGCACCCACAACCTCCTCATATTTACAATGGGGCAAACTCAAATGAATATGTAGATGAGTTGGGGGGTTATGACCAGTGCAAAATATACTGATGTCAAATGACCTTGAGCATGTTAGCAGGCAAATTAAACCTCACCAAGTAGTTGCAGAAGTACACATAAAACCCAACATAGTATGGTGGTGCCCTATCAGTAGCTTATCACTATTATTACCAGTCAGGTTCGAACACATATATCCAGAAATGCATGAACAGGAACTGTAGGATGCTTAACCTTGACAACAATAATCGCAATTACACCACCAACAATAAGAAACAGAAAGCACATTATACATCGGTCCGTGGCCAACTGCATGAGGCCCACAATTTTTATGTTAGACACTCTAGCATGCAGAATTGCTAACTCTTCTTCAAAAAAACTTTGAAATGCTTAGGCTGAATCGTCTGTTTTGTGAATGTCTCAAACCACTGGGAGATATTCACTAAACCTAACAGCACTACACTTCAAAAGAAGAATGGTGCAGCCAAACAATTTTATAATAGGTTTCCTTTCACTGCTGAAGTGCAATGTGTTTGACCTTCCTGTGGTGTCTTCCAGACAACCATCTCAGAGGAGTTCTCTGGTGCTCTCATCCTTCTAGTAATGATGAGCATGCATTACTGCTGTATCTTGAAAACAACCTAAAAGTATGACTTGCTAATTTAGATTTTGTCAATGAACAAGTAAGGCAGCACAGGGCTCTAGGCTCCAAATCATAGGTGTCACGAAGCCACCAGACCATACTTGGAACCCAGGCTTGCAAAGGGGATGCAGGATCTAGTATAAACATCTTGCGAAACAAAAACACAACACGTAAGATACCATTGAACAACAAATCTTTGCAGCTTAAACAGTCGAGACCCAATTACCAAGGGAAGCATGTTCGTGAGCAGACATACCTGCCTACCAATCTCTTTCACGAGCTGTGAAGCTTTTTTAATGGAAAATTGAATAGTATCCAACTCATTCCCAATCCGGCCCAGTTGCTCTGTCTGCAATGCATACCCACAACAACCTGGGCTCAGAACAGAAGAACTCCTGTAAAGATCCTCCAAGAAGGGGCTGACAACCCTCTCAAGTGATTTGACTACTCTAGAATGCTGTCCAGATGGACTAGCTGGTGTCCAGTGCACACCATGCTCTTGATGCTCCAAGATTATAGTTTTAGCTTTTGTGGCATAGCATCCATTAACCTGTGATTTTAGGGTCGAGGCTGTCTCTGCACCTATGTTGATAGTGTCTTCAACAACCTGCATGCACACACACAAACATGAACCAAATGCGATCAACATGAATGTCATACTTACAAAAATGCATTTACTGACATGTAGAAGAAACAAACTCCATATGAACAGACCCTCAAGAGCCAGAGACACACTTGGAATCTGCTGGCATAATCAGTGTGACTGCAATGAATACCTGGACATTGGGACAGCAATATAGGAATGCCTTATGAGTACGCGCATTCCAATGAATCCCAGACACACATTTGAGGGATACACTACAAAATAGAACATGACAAAAAGAAAGAGGAGAAAATTACCAGTATACTGTTTTCACAACCCAAGATGTTCTATTCTAGCATGGCTTCAACTCATGCTCACAGGGAGCTCCACACATATTTGCCTCTCCCTCTACACCCACCTTTCTCCAAACATTGTAGAGTGTAACACCTGAAGTGGGACCTCACCATTTGAACTTGCCCCATCAGAGCTAAGAAGACCCCCATAACAGGCTATGAAGTTGTAGCAAAGATTAGAATCAGTCCACTTGGCCCGGCAGTCAAAACAAGCAGCTTCTTCAAACAACTTAGTCTGCAGATGTTGACAGGTGCACAAACCTTTTTAGACCGCTCAATCGTCTGATCAGTTTCATCAATCTGCTTTCTCCCAGCTTGTACAAGCTCTTGATTTGACATTGCTGCCAGAAGCCAAGAAAACACAAAGTGAGAGGGTAGGAGGATCTCCCAGCGAACAAAGTTAGTTCAGATATATGAACGACTAAATGCCGCTACTCCCAGACATGGTTAGCTGTGTTGTAGGAATGCAAGTACTGGAAAATCAGCCTTCTTATTACTTCATATATCATGACTTGTTTTTAAAGGCCCCATGGTATTCTTGACATAGTTGGCAAGCTTCCACCACTGTAGGTCGCAAATTGGTGCTATCATGTTTCCTCCTTTCTTTTTTTCCTCACTGATTGTAAAAGGCACATAACCAAAAAGAAGGCTGTTATTTGAGTAATTGCATTTCTCAAACACAGCCAACTGTGCACTTCATTCCCCACTGATATTCATACCCTAAACTGACTACAATCTTCAAGCTTGATGAAAGCTGGTTTCTCCAGCAGGTATTATACAAATGAGCAACCAGTGGGCAGATCAAATCCTCTTACTGCACAGGGACACAAAGAGGATATGGCTACAGCTTTGGTGATACACCCTCATCACAGGCATGGAGACTCTTTAGGCTTTTGTATGTAGACATTCTTTCTATCATACATAGCACCTAAGGGGAAAAGGCCTTCAATCTAACACTTCAAAAGACGTTATCACCACATCCTAGCACTGGCCACTACAGAAGGGTTGCAGGGGATTTGCTTGAAGAGTGGTGGTCCTTGAATGTCAATCCAAAGTAGACACACCCTTGCCATTTGTGAGGCTGCAGCAAACAAGACCAGGATCAATCAAAAGCAGTGGGAAAGGGACCTCACTTGATGCCATGCGTACTCCATTGTCAAGCAAACTCCCTCCTTTTGAGCCACCGTCAAAGAGCTCCTGTTTGGCTCCAAATGAACTGGTATACGTTTTTCTCAAAGCAACGTATGAATTGAGCTCCTTAATCTGGTGAACCAAATTAATGTGAGTATCGTGCAGCAGTAAAACAAGTGCAACCAAACAACTCGCATGTTGGCTTTTTTATGTCCCTGTTGATGAAGACACCTACTCTATGCCACCTTCTACCACTAACATCACACAAAAATGAAGTAACAAGGCACTGAAAGAGCCAATTACAAGTGATTGTTTCTTCTCATTGAGCAGTTTGTTGGTATCCGCAGTGTTCTTTGGTTCTTCATCCTTAATCTCCCTGTCGAAGTCCTTGATAAGCCTGCACAAGTATAAACCCTGCCAGTTAGAGCAAAGACCATCTGAAACACAATCCACTGTAGATATACATGCCAACCTAACAGGCAAGAACGTTTGGGAAATCAATGATGTCTCCATCGCGAACTTATGCCCTAGATACTACAACATAAATAGCATAACCTATGATAAGAGTGCGTGTGCATGTATAGTTCTTGCTTACCATATTGCTCAGATACAGATGGGTAATCTTGGGGCATTGCTTTCCAGTAAAAAACATAAATGCCTTTCAAAAGGAGAAGGAAAAAGCTGGAGGGGGTCAAACTCTCTGAATTATGCATTCGAATCAGATATGAAACCAATTAGAAGCCTCATTTGCAACAAAGGCTAGGAGCAGCAGTTAGAGACCTTAGTCCAAACAGAAAATCAGATATTAAGTAACAAGATATCAAATATCCACATCAGTGAAACAGAAGATGATGAAACTCTTTAAGGATCATGGGTTGGCATACTGCTGGTCCTCCTTCCACATGAAAGAGAATATATAGTCTTTAAAGTTTCAGTAAAAAGATCGCAGGAGGGAAAGGCAGCATGGTATCAAATGCCCTCAGCCACACCCCTACCTCTCACTACACATGCTCCATATGACTGGAACTGACAACTTTACAAAAGTACTGCACATTAATAAAGTACGCACCGCTTGGCCTCACGCATCTTAGCTGTGAGCTCCTCCAACTGCTTGCTCTGTTTATTGACATCCTTGATTTTATCCAATTTTTGAAACCCAGTCCTGCACAGTCCAAAATTCCCACCCAAGGGCTGACATTTGCAACCACCAGTTTAACTACATGCTTCTGAGTTTGACATCCCAAGTCTGTTTGGTTCTTAGCGAATCAGTATAAAGAGTATGAAGAGTATAAAGTCTATATGGCAGCTCATGCTCTCCTCCTAGAGCTCTTACAAACACATCTTGCTATTGCTATTGCATCTTGCTATTTTTTCCTGTGGCACAAGGCAAACTTCAGGTCATCTCTCTCTGTCTCTCCCTCTTTGAGCTTGCCATGCACATTATAAGATTCTCTCTTAAGTTCAGCAACTGGTGGTACAATCATAAGCCATGTGAGTAACATTACTAGACGGTAGGAGGTGAGAGTGCAGCAATTTCAGCCTTCAAACACATGAGAATTTACAGGCAGTTTTTCTTCTCCGGATGGGATACATCATAGCCGGCATTTGACCAACTCTGGTCAATGTTTCTGGAGGGATGCGGTCCACTTTCTCTTTGAAGGTGAAGTACAAAAACTCTTCTTGGCATCTCTTTATGATCAGTCTGAGAGAGTGCCTAGACCAATGCATAAGTCCCTAGACAATGCCTAATGCGGTGGCTCTCCTTGAGGGTGAATTCTAGAATGCCTATGCCCCGGTAAGGACCATCTGGAGCACACACTAGGAGTAAGTGCCCCTTTGTCCGTCTCTGCATGTTCAAAGACTTCCGAATGCGCTCCGCCAAAATCTTTCGCAAAATCCTTACAATGCACGCATACCGGTACATCAAAGGAAACAAGAAGTACTTGTAACTATAAGCAATATGACACATCTCACTGATCTCGTTCATTCTGAGCTGGTGATTGATTTAACTTGCATCAACCTGGAGGGATGCACTATGGGACAACTTTTTGTAGTTCTGCTTTCTCCGACTTCCTATTCTGAATTCCAGCTTTGTTTCTGGCATTCAGTCCTGCCTTTAGCCTCTGGTTGCGAACAGTGCAAAACAGTCATTCAACAAATGCAGGTCAACAAAACGTCTGCAACGTAACAAAAAGAAGGAACACATCCAAAGCAAGGGAAAAAGAAAGGCTTGGAAACTAATAGAGAGCTTTCCGCTGCTAGCTTAGAGAACGGGCTGAATGGTGAAGGCCTTAATCCACTATCAACACGCAGCCAGGTCCGCCACAAACAAAGAGCAGGGAAAACGACAATGTAGCAGAGTCAAACAGAGGAAAGAACATACGAGAGGGCTTTGAAGAGATCCTGGACTTGACTTTCAACGGTGGCCAGCTGTGGCGGAAGATCTGCAGCCATCCCGATGGCTCTGACACTTCTTCGAAATCCACAAGACCACCCGGCTCTACTTGCCCCTAGATCGCCTCCCTGTGTCGTCAATTCTTCATGCCCTTCATATCTCTGAGTCCCTCGGTTCTTTCAACAGTTGTTCACCGCTCCACAATGCTGTGTGCATCACAGACACACCTGGCGAGCCTCAGAACAGAAGTCTGCAGGTCAAAATGCACGCATTTTCAAGCCCTTGCTACCATACAGCGATCTCCAGAGCTTGCATCACTGGCATTGCATCAATCTTCAGTGCAAGATTCAAAGAAAAGCGAGGACCTAATCAAACGCACACAGGGAGGGAAAATCACAGAGTAAGTTGAAGCTGCACTCATGACTGAGAATGGAGAGCAGGGCTGCCATGCCATGTGCATCCCACATCCATCCATGCATGGCCATGGCATGCACATAGGTTTAAAAAGCAACGTCTCCATTATGATTGCTCTACTTTTACTGATTAAAAATTTAAACAATTATCGCACGTGTGAGAGAGTGTCCAGTCGAGAAAGGGAGGAGCTTGCGGCCATCGCTGGGCAGCTGACCATGGAGGCAGTCTCATGCAGGGGTGAAGCCTTACGTTTTTCACAGATGTCGAGCTCACTCTTCTGGAGTGCTCACGTACAGCCGGGACAGCTCCTCTATCTCGGGGTATTTTTTTCGATCTCTTCTTCTGATGTTGTCAATGATAATCTGACTCTACTTCTAGTTGTTATCGCAGGTTGTAGCAAATCTCTCAAATCGTTGTAGGGTGGGTGGCTGCAATTTTGATGTAGACGAGGTGCCATCGTGAACCAAGATATCAGCCGAATCCCGCTCCTGTCTTGCGTGCTCAGACCCCCTCCCCTCATGACGGCGACAGCGGAAGCTCTTCCGAAGTTTTACCCTTGTCATCAAATTTTTCAGGAGTCTCAAGGATACAGCAAGACGGAAGGATAGGGAAAGTGATCGTGAAAGAGCCATGGAAGCTCTGGTATGGGGCCTTCACTGGGCTTGCAACTGTTGGGTTAGCAGAAACTGCCCATTTGTCAAGGATGAATCTGTATGGAGGCCCGATCTCCTGCCCTCCTGGAGAGACTGGCTGTTCAGATGTGCTGAACAGCAACTATGCTACACTGTTTGGTGAGTTATGTAAACCTTTGTTTTGTTCTTGTGCTCCAGCTTCACCACTGAGCACTGGGTGATTTTTCGTGTATGAGGGAAATAGATGGAGCTGGAAGACAGCAGCAAGGATCAACTGTAAGAAAGCAAACGATATGACGCTTGCACTCAGATCCAAACATGTGGAACTAGCAGCCTAGTGGTTGAGACGCTTGCACTCAGATCCAAAAAGTAGAGACCTCTCGCACACCTCTTCTGGTGAACTGGAAATTTATGGAGAAGAGTACCCTTACCATGGCCCGGAGAAGCCTACACTGTGCATTCACAAATACATGGCGCTCATGACAAATCAATCCTAAACGTTGCACGAGCATTGGCAGATGAAGATGATGTGCCCAATATGAGCTTCCCACATTCTTGGAAGAGTTGGGCTAGGAAGTTTTTTGCTGTGAAGTGCAGCGGAAACTTGAAGCTTGAAATAGTGGGATGGCCCTTCACTCGATGATGACAACCTCAACCTTGATGTTCTGCCCAACTCTTACCAGATTTGGCAAGCTCATGGGGCACACTTTAAGCAGTACCACACTCCGTTGTCTCAATCTCTCAATTTGATACAGATCTAGTGTCAGCTCTGCTGGTGAATGGCTATCATTTTGACATCACTGTTCTCAGTCATTCCTGCTTTTGGTTGGGTTGTCCACGATGGGATGTTGCAAAACAGGTGTGCCCTTATCTCTAGCAGGAATGGCTGCATATGGAGCGTTGGCTCCATCAGGTGGGCGCATGTTCACTAACCTTAGCCACCGAGCCCAAGAGGAGGGAGGTCTGGTAAGATGGCTTTTTCTAGGAAGCACCACGGCTATGGCTGTCTCCAGTGCCTACTTGATGTATATATTGAGGGTTGAGCTAGGAGGGGCATCTTGCACTTCTGTCAGCCCTGCCCCAGTCATCCGTTGCAAATTATCATCCCAGATGCATATGTTGTCAGATTACTGAATTGCCTCAGCGCTGCCATCATGCAGCCTTCTTCCATCTGCACTTCGGTGAATGTCTTCCATCTTCAGTGGGTAGTATATGGTGCAATGTCTGTATTGTATCCATTGCAAACAGCCACCTAAGTTTTCCTCAGTCAGGTCCTTCTGAGAAGGGTTAAATGCGGCACCTATTAGTGAGATGTATTGTGGCTTATGTAGATTGTAATGTGGTCATTCATGTATAGATAAGTTTGCATCCAACAGATTGCCTAGTGGTTAGGGAACAAGGCCGCCTTGCAAGTGGTCCTGGGTTCAAAGCCACATAGGTGTATGTTGGATGTCACCCCTTATAACTATAAAAGGGGGGTAACTGTCAACTGGTTACTTAATGTGTGGGTACCTGGGGACTTCCGAGTCCTAGGGGTAGGGTTGGGCAACCGTCCCTTAAAAGGTGTCCAGTGTCCACCTACCAAACAGAAGGGGTGAAGTTACTTGCTTCCGCAAGAGTCTTCCTCTCCTCTCTCTCCATGGATAAGCTTGCAATGAATTTGAAGCACTTGTCAGACAATAGCTAAGGCTAGCTGCTGCGCACCTATTATTTCAGGCCTGGAGCCATGAATGTGAAATATTGACATATTATCCTTAAGCTGTGATTAGCATGAATATAATATCTACCAGCAGTAGTCTAATGGAGTTGGACCTTTGGGCATGATGGTTGGATTGGCTGGGGGGAATCTTGGTCGTATGCAGCGTTTTACAAGACGGGATGTCCCTAAGGTAGCAAGCCTACAGATGGCAGTTGGAGCATCTATTGTTGTTACCTTGTCTGTTGCTTTTGGGGATGCAAGCTCTGCTTTTGCAAGGTTTGGTCTTCTGTAGCTCTGTCTCTGGTCATTTTGATTTCTAGAGGATATCTGGAAAACTCGGATCAATTGTCTGTTCCAAGGTAAGTCATACTACCGGTGTCTGCCCCCGACAAAGGTAGTTTCTGTCCCTTTGTGTTCTGCTCAAACCCAGCACGGGGTCAATGGCCACAAGGCTATGGCAAACAACGTCTTATGAGTACATTCTCTGGTCATTTTCCTTCCGTGCTTCCTCCTCTGTCTTTTCTCTCCCTCATTCTCACACTCTTGAAGGTGTCACTGTCCCCTTCCTCTACTTTGGCTTCAGGAAGTGATCAGTCTTTGCTTGTTCCTACTCAACATAACCTGCATAACCATGTGACCAGGTGATGTTGCAACTTCAGGTCAGAGTTTAATGTACTACCTCCTTTGGAGCCAGAGGTTTCAACTGTTTCCGGTCCAAAGGAGCTTTCTCTGGCAAAGCACCTGAGATCAATTGGGGCCAAACTGTATGGCGCTTTCTGGTGCTCACATTGTCATGAGCAGAAGCAGGTATTGTACGGCCAAACAATAGTTAATCAATGGGATAGAGTTTGTGAAGCAGTTTGGCACTTAAAAGCAATGTTAAATGGCCATTGTGTGGGAAATGCTTAGGATGAAGGCCTTGCACCACTTACCATTGGTATGCCAGATACCTTGTATAATGTCCCTACCTGCTGTTGGATTGAGGTCTCTTAGTTTTCGCTGTGCATAGGAAGTTCATAATGCAGAAGACAGCTTCTTGTGGGAGAGAAATTGGTGTTGACAAAGTCTGGGGGCATCTGGTTTGCTGTAGGATATATTGTATTTCACAGCAACATTCAGAAGTGGAGTCAAGTAACCTGAGTCTTAGACATTGGTATCTGTTACCAGTGATTGAATTGAAGGTTTGCTCACCACGTATGGTTTGGTCTGCATGGCTTCAACAGGATCTGAAGGGCGAGTTTGAGTCAACTAGACTAGCATATTCATGTTCTAGTGGGTTTTAGTTCTGGGGCAGTTCTTGCAAGGGACTGCTTGGAAGTAACACACAGCACCTTTTAATATGAACACGCCTGCTGTGGCCAGCAGCCAAGTTGTGCTTGGGCTGTAGCTGAAGATTAGCAAAGCTCCCCAAGAAACTTTTTAAGATATTGATGTCAAGTGTGGGCCTGCTATTTCAGATGTTTGGCCGGGAGGCTCTGAAGTATGTGGAGTATGTTGAGTGCTTTCCTGAGGGCTTTAGCAGAGGTATTCCAATTGCAAAGGCATGTGCGGCTGCCAACATTCAGGGGTTCCCAACCTGGATAATCAATGGCCAGGTGAACAACTGGTTCTATTGGGGTTTGGTTAAGATCTCCCTCTCGTCGCTCTGGTTTTTTGCTTCCTCTCATGTTTTCTTCCATTTTGTCCCATAAGCCAAAAGCTCTATGAGCTTTCGGCGGACATTATAAAGCACCATTTCATTTCATCTCATTTCTCTCTCTCTCTCCGCCACAATTGGGCGTGGGTCTATTGCCACAAAGGTGTCGGCAAACATCTAAAGGTCTGTGCCCATGTGTTCCAAATGAACTTCTTACAGAGTGACTATGTCGGTCTGACATCGTGGTGCATGGTGGGGTATATGAACAGGCTTTTGAAGGGGAGCAGGAATTCTCCCAATTGGTTGAAGTTTCAGGATTTGACATTAGTAAAATTGAAAATTGAAGAAAAGCTTTTTTCACTGTACACTAGAGGGGAAGTTAAGAGAACCAGCCCTTACCAACAGGGTGTTACCATGCCGGTCTAGGCTGTACACTGGAAGTTTTGTCATTGCCACTCCAAAGACATGGGCAGCAAAGAGTGCCGTGAACTATCTCCACTTAGTCTCCAACCACTTGCAAATGGTAGTGAGGATATAAGCATCTGGAGTTTGTGATCCAAGACTAGGGCACTGGTATAAACTACAGAGAACACCAACCGGAGTACAAAAATACAATCCCAAATGACAAACTGCAATGTTTTATCACAGCTACCACTGGCAGAAGTGGGTCCCAATGAGAGAGATGAAGCCCTATTATGACCGTTGCAACTGCAAGCAACTGCAAAAGGTGAAAATCAAAGGCTTCAGAGGAGAGGTGACTCATTGCAGAATAGAGAGCAGATGCAGGAAGACAGGTATTGTAGAGAATACCAGGAGTAAATGAGTGTAGCAGCTTGGGCTGGGCATGGGCTCAGCCTGCTGTGTCCTACGTTTCCTTTGTCTCCGTCCATCCGGTCCCACAGGGTTTATCTCGGTTCCCTCCTTTCCCTTAGCACAGAGGTCTCTTTGTTTGGTAAAAAATGTGCATGGGTTTGGGCAAATTCATGTACTTTACAGAAAAGAAAACCGGCCACGGTTCAGACAATACTGTGGCAGGAATGAGACGAGCTGGAATGGAGAAGTGATACGATTTTTCTTCCACTAATGTTTTTCCGAAGATTGTGGAATATACTATTTGCAGTGTATGCGGTTTACTTGAGAGAGACAAGCGTTGAGTTGGAACGTCAAGAGGTGTAGATTCATGGGTTCGGTTGCTGATGTTGCTCCACCGCCAGGTTCATCTTGGTTTTTATGTAAGAGAGGTGCTTTGAGGGTAGTGGGCTGGTCAAATCAGACAGCTCGATTTTTCTCCATTTTGGCCAAACATCAACCTGCATCCACTCCTGCCAAGGTGAAGTCTACTCCCAGCTAGGTGATTTCTATTCTAAAACCTTAAATCCCTCGAGAGTATGCATGAGGGCATTGTGGCATATATATACATGGCTAGGGAATTCCAAAAAGGCCTTGATGTGAAATGCATCGCAATTCACTTGATCACCCCCTAAAAGTGCGCAATTCAATTGAACTAACTCTAATTTGCAATTCAATTGAATTGTGGGCACACGACTCAATTGAATTGCTGACTACAATTCAATTGAATTGTAATCTATAATTTTTAACTTATTTCTGTATATAATATATATGTATGTATGTATATATTTAAATTATACATATATACATACACAGGTATAAGCTAAAAATACATGTTGCCCGTCTATTCTTGCTGTCCGTCTGTCAATCCTTTGCCCGTGGTAAGGCTTGAGCCCAAGATAAGCCTAAGGGAGAGCGAGCGAGGGAGAGAGAGAGAGAGGAAGTCACGAAGCGCTTGTAAAAGCGGGATTGTCTCTCTTTGTGGATGTTGGTGCCAATATACATATACCAAACATGATACCAATGTAAGAATATCAACGTGTAAGAGTTTGATATATTAAACTTATATAGAACACACATCCCAACTTCAACATGATACCTTTGTAAGGGTATAGAAATTTTTGATAATTTTAAAGATGAACATATTTTTTGTTTTCTTTGTCCTGGGCCAGATACTAGTGTTAGGGGACTACATGGTGATGCAAGGGAAGCCTTTCATCAATTGTCAGGTTTGATTTTGTCTGTTTTTTTCGGAGCCAGCCATGTTTCTGTTGCCAGTGAATCACAGGAAGCTGCTGATCTGTCTCCGTCTCTAGCTCTCCCTTTCTCGCTGAGGCTGAGGGTGGCTTCACAACTCCACAATTTCCTCAAGGGCACAAGAAAGAGGGCCAGCAAGAATAGACGGGCAACATGTATTTTTAGCTTATACTCTTATATGTGTATAAATATAATTTGAATATATACATGTACATATATATTATATATTATATACAAAAATCAGTTAAAAATTATAGATTACAATTCAATTCAATTGTAGTCAGCAATTCAATTGAATTGCGAGTTGACAATTCAATTGAATTGCAAATTAGGGTTAGTTCAATTGAATTGCCCTTGCAATTCAATTGAATTGCGCACTTTTAGGGGGTGATCAAGTGAATTGCGATGCATTTCACATCAAGGCCTTTTTGGAATTCCCTACATGGCCAACGAGCTGGCATCAGAGCGGTCCCAGAGGCCTTCTATGTAGTAGGCAAGCATGTGCCTCATAACATTGTGTTTGTTGCGCAGGTGCTGATCTTCTGCACTACTGCTGTTGCAGTATTCATCTGTACTGGTGAACTGCAGTCCATGTTTGTGCATGTCCATGCATCTCTCATTTCGGTTTTATTTCTGAATGCATGCAACGCACTGCCTGGTTACAGGAATAAATAGACACGTTTGCCTGCAAGACACATGCTTATACCCAAGTCAAGCGGAAGGAGACCCCGTAGACCCTTCCTGGCTGTATGCAGAGTATTCTCCATTTCCTCCCCCATTGCGACCTCTGAGTTTCTAGCCAAGAAAACAAGCTTAACTAATTATTTTAAATTAGAGAGGTTTAAAGAGAGAGAAAAGTCATCATACATCAATTAAACCGAGTTCTAAAGTGATCATTCTGGACAGAAACTTGAACATCAGGCAATGACAGCTTACAAAAATTGATTGAGCTGATACTGAAGACGAAGTGAGGCATCAACCATCTGATGCCTGATTCCCCAGTATTCAAACAAACAAAGTCTGTAGACCATCCCCAACAAAAGGCATTGGCTATGTGCGGGTATTGAAAGCTTGCAATGAAGTCTTCGTTGGACATCTTAAAAGATCTAAGTTATTCTGACTTCTGACACCGATTTGGATTACCATTACTGCTACATGAGGCGTGGCCGATTGGCACAATGGTAATCCATAATATCAGAGGCTCCAACAACCTCCTCCGTTACCCAATCCAAGGTTTCAACCTCCATCTCCACGTACATCTCGGAGGCACCTCGGAGGTTTCAACTTCCTGCTCTGATACAATCTCAGGGGCTGCGACCTCCATCCCTGATACAATCTCGGTGGTTACGGCCTCCATCTCTGGTGTAGATGGGAGAGTTAGGACTCTCCCCCTCCAGTCGCCCTGGAGAAGAGTTTGACTCGGGAATGAAAACATCATCTTCTCCACCCTTCCAAACCCGGGGGCCTGCTCTGCATGCTTGTGTGTGGCCACCATACTGTAGTAATCAATGAATTCAGAAGTTGCTATGAACTCATTCCAGATTCTAGACACGGTCCTGAACTGGACCAACTGTTTCAGTGGCAATCTAGCCACGACCATCATCAGGATGGTATTTGGCAACAGCTGATAGTTTCCAGAGTCTGCATTCATGCTGCTACGCTGATCCGCCTAGCGAAATGGGAAGATAGAGCCCACAACGAGAGACTATCAAACGAGTACAAAATGCTGCACCTACACAGCCCAATCTCCGAAACGCCGGAGACAGAAACACAGAGATCCAAGAGCTGCCACTCAATTTAAGCAACTCGCTCGTTCGAATATTCGAAAAATCCCTCCACTCCCTATTGTGAATTCTATCCGGATTCGTAGATCCCATCCGGAAAGGACTGCAGCAGTGCTGTTCCTCCTCACACCTCCACACCTGCTGCTGAGCAGCAAGAAAATTTCGAATTTTGAAAAGGAATCCTGCTGTTGTAGATTAGTGCCTCAGGGTTCTTTTCTTTTCTTTAGTGCCTCAGGGTTGTTTGCCTTCACTTGTTTGTGAGGGTGCCCATCTGTAAATTGCTTGACAAGAGTACTATCTGAAATCATCTTCCGTTTCTGCTTGCTTGACAGCTGTATAGGCAGTGCCCTGGGGGATGACAATTCTTCCAATGAAGCACCCTGCTCTTCCTTGACTGTCCTAGATATAGCTAGGGAAGATTCTGCAATCAAAGCACAATCTTCACGTCAAATAATACCACTCTGTACTAATATCTGATGTATTCTGAGAGAAGAAGGGTAGTATATGGCAAAAAGGAGGTGGCTTCAAACTACAGCAAACAGACATAATGTAAAAGCACAAAAATAAAGTTTGCAGATGACGAATTTTGCAAACTCACTCTTAGCAGCCCCACAGCTTACGAGACAGGTGAGTCGGGCTTTAGTCTCTGCTTCCATAACTGGAGCAGGCGTTGCCCCTCCCTCGGAACTGTCCACCATGCGAGCATCCCACACCCGCACCATCCCGTCAGTTGACGCAGAAGCTACAAGATTCGGAATTCCAGCAGATTCGGAATCTGTCCCCGGACTGGATCCCAGGACAGCAAGTCCTCTGATGCGATTCGAATGGGCACTTGAAACTGACCATGCCAGTTTCCCTGTTCGGGTGTCCCAGGCCCTCACAGTGCAATCTTCCCCTCCAGTGACCAACATATTGTCCTGTTTGAAGCCCACAAACTTGTAACATGAGTACATGTTTCACTCTCTCAGGCAATCAGATGCTAAGCGTAATTTACCACACTACAGTGATTCGCCAACCCTACATGTGCGAGAGACATACCTGTTGTTGGGCTAAGCAGAACACACGTCTGGCATGTTCAAGAGTTTGAAGCACAACTCCACTCTCAGCATTACGAATCTCCACATGGGCTCCTCTCACCAAAGAGTAGGTCTCGCCAGCCTGTGGTGCAAACTTGACAATGGATGCCTCTGATGCTAATTTTGTCGTAAAGCTACACCGAGCCTTGCTAAGATTCCACATCCTCATGTGACCGCCCCTCTCCACGGACAAGGCCACCATTCCCGAAGAATGAATTGTCAAATCATTCACTACACTCTTAGACCCCTTCTTCGTCTTCATCTCCGCAAGATGAATCCACGCATCAGTGTCCCAAATGCCGATTGTGCCGTCCTCGGAGCCGCTGAACAGGTGCGTTGGGTGGTTAGCCATGGAATTAGGGCTACAACGCGGTCCATGAAACGCGAGGCACGTCACGGCCCCAGTGTGCTTGTAGAGGGACCCCATATCTTTCTGTGCATTCAGATCAAAAACCTTGATGGTGTCATCCGATCCCCCCGTCGCCACCACCGCCCCGCAAGCAGCCACGCATTTGATGGGCCCCTGGTGTGCAGGGTACGAGAAGGTCCATTCCAGCTGCTTCTTCTTCTCCTTCACTTGCCATCCCCACAAGAATCTCTCGTATGAACCCGCAACCAACTTCATGCTGCCGAGTCTTCTCCCTCTGTATCCCTCTCACGAATTCCTGCTCCCCCACCATCTTCTCTCGCAACCAAAACCCTAAACCAACGGAAACTCTAAACCCTAGGGTTTTAGGCTGAATATGCAGTGGAGCGATCCAACAGAATGCCACGTCATCCCCGGTGACTAGTTTGTTTTTTTTGTTGAAAGCAAGGCGTGGCTTTTTCTTAATGTACGATGTGAAGAAGTTTGTCCATTCTGCAAATGTGGGCTCTTGTTAGTACCATGATTTGATGTTCTTCATGATGTTTACAAGGTTCTTGGGAGATTCAGCTTGGTCTTAACAGGCCGTGTTTCAATCTCTGTCTGCTCAGCTGCACCATGGTGGTTCTCACAGACCAATCCGACATTACCTGACTACAGACACAAGCAGCACACACAAGAGGTCATTTTGGGTTGATGGTCGGCCAAATCCTCCATGGGTCATGACACAAGGTCAAGGACAATGTGGTGAGGGCACCTTCTTACCTATTTCAGCCTGTTTTGCCCTCTCATCAGACTCGGCCCTAAGATGCATATTGAATTCTGTAAGTGAGCTCGTTGGGTGGATCTGTGGTGGTTTGGGGTGACCTTGACAAGTTACTGCCGATGTGGCAGCAGGAAAGTATCCAAAAACAGATAAGGAGAAGCTCCGGAATGAATACGCAAGTCAGCATAGGAACTAGTGTGATAAGTAGGGTTGGGGTGTTTGCTGGAAGAACTTCACGCCGTCAGTAACAGAGACGAGGAGAAGCTGTGGAATGAATACTTTTCTGATCCCCAGTCAATGATGGGACAATCGATGCAAAAAGGTCAATGCATATTGGATTACAGAGAGTAGCAGATGCAATTGAGCATAGGAACTAGTGGGATATGTTGAGTTGGGTGTATCCTAGAACAAATCTAGGCTGTCATTGTCAGCTGCTAGCAGCAAGGCAAGGATGTATGATCTGTGTAGAGGTAGCTGAAGGAGCAGGGATAGAGTGTGGGTTCATCCAAGAGGGCCGGACTTCAAGCTCCAGATCTCTAGGATTGTGTGCTTAGAATGTATGGTGGACAGCGATGTATGTTGTGGCACGATGCTTAGGTGCACGACAGCTGTCATGGTTTTAGTCATGGTTAACTAGAATTACCTACTTCTAGTTAACTAGGACATTTTGAATATTTATATTTGTATTTTGTGTGTTGGGACTTCATTTGGTCTCACATGCCAAGTGAGGTATCAAACCTGACTTGGGACATGGGGATGGGTTTTCCCTTTGTGAGTGTTGAGGAGGGCTCATCTTCTTGTAGTTGAGCCTCTATGAGCCTCTCCCACCTCCATAGCTCTAGGTATTTGAGAGGGAGTGTGGTGAGGGCTTTGTAAGGTGGATTCATTTAGCAAAGGTGCCCTTGGCTTGACTTAGTTTATGTGATTGAGTGGATTCATGAGTGGAGTGTTTCCATTGTGTGTTCACTTCCATTATCATTGTGGCATAGCTTTCTAGGATTGTGTGCTTAGAATGTATGGTGGACAACGATGTATGTTGTGGCACGATGCTTAGGTGCACGACACCCTCGTGGACATGTATGCCAAATGTGGGAGCATTGAGGATGCGGAGGGAGTGTTCAACAATATGGCTGAACGAGATTTGGTGTCATGGAACGCCATGCTTGCAGGATATGCACAGCTGGGGCGCGGAATGGAGGCCTTGGAGACCAATGATGGGGGAAGGGGTTAAGTGCAACCACATCACGTTTGTGTGCGTTTGCAATGCTTGTGCAAACCTAGCAGCCCTGGGAAAGGGCAAAGAGGTGCATGGTGACATCATCAAAGCTGGAATTGTACCAAATGTCATTCTGGACACTGCCCTGGTGGACATGTATGCGAGATGTGGGTGCATTGAGGATGCAAAGGGGGTATTTGACAATGTGGCTGAATGAAATGTGGTGTCGCGGAATGCGATGATCGCAGGATATGCCCAACATGGTTGTCATAGGGAGGTCCTGCAACTATTTGAAGGAATGCAAAAGAACGGCTTGAAGCCGGACAGTATCGCCTTTATATGTGTTCTCTCTGCATGCAGCCACACTGGCCTACTGAATGAAGGAAGACGCAACTTCGATTCCTTGAGTCAAGATCACGGTGTCACTCTGCCAGTAAAACACTTTGGCTGCACGGTGGACCTTCTTGGACGTGTGAGTGTGCATCTATTTTCCAGCTTCCAGACCTTCTATCTTGATGCACTTAAGCAAGAGACAGACATACGCATCTGAAATGCCTCCTTGGTTTAAAGTTTGTAGAGCAGTCTATCTGCCGCACAAAGCATCTTTACATGCCCAGAAGTGCCAGAAGAGGCATTGTGGACTCCCTCTCTTGATCCTCTTTCAGAAGTTGTGGTCATGGTTGAGGTGCCTGATTTTATCAACTGTGCCGCTACAACTGCTGCCTTTAGTTGACCATCCCATGCAGGTTTCTTGTTGCTATTGATCCACAGGGAATCATAGAATAAAATCATCGTTTGGTCTTCAATCGCACATGTCCCAGTATCTAAAGTCAATAGATCAAGAGGCCGGGTGCAAAAGTAGCCCCATCGTTACTCGCCTTCCTGCAATCCATGATCTTCAATTAAGTATCCATGGCGTTGAGCTCCCATCAGCTAGACCTTGGATCACTTGTCAATTCCACCATTGTCATGCCCACTACCTATGTCTAAGGCATTGTGGACACAACCATTCTCCACTAGGAACCTCCTCAAGTGGCGATGTCAAGCATCCCATGTGCCACCCCCTTGAGCATTTGTCACACACCAACATGGTCGCGGCACCACCAGCATGCCCATATAGCATGCAACGCAACCCTGCAGGTACCACTGCAAGGTTGGGATCTATCCTCCCATCCACATGTGAAAGGTGACATGGCGCACAATTGCGCACATGGTCCTTCCATACCATACCATCTCGACCCTCCAGAATCAACACTCCTGAAGGCAACACCTCCCGGACCCTTAGAATCACACGCCCTGCTGTAACATCCAAAGTCGTAGGCGCTGTCTGCTGCAGATACACATAGTCCCCAGGGTGGAAACGCCGAACACCTAGCCGATATCCCCCTCCACGTATAGTGGCATACCTCAATGTGTCTCGGTGTTGGGCAATAGCAAGGTTCTCAAAAGCCATAGGCATGACTCTCTTGAACAACTCTGCCCGCTGGGCACGTGCTTGTGTCCACATATCCGGATCATCAAGGTTGAGAATTACTACAGTCTCCCTGCAAATAAATGCAGGCAAATCTGGCTCTCGGCCAAAGAGAAGGAAATACGGCGAGAACGAGGCAAGTGATGCTTGTTTGCTAAACCTGTAGCCCATGGCCAACCAAGGTAGCTGAAGATCCCAATCTCCTAAGTGTCTCTTCTGCAAGCCATACTTGCGCAAACCTCGCTTGACTGTTTGTACAACCCTCTCTGCCAGGCCATCAGCCTCGGGATGATCCAGAGAAGTAGTGCGGTGATCTATCAAGGCTTGCTCACACAAAGCCTGAAACTCCCCCAAGAACTCTTTCCCCTGGTCCGTGAGTACCTCGGCTGGAGCACCAAATTGGCTAAGCACTCGATCTAAGAATGCATACGCAGCCCCCTCACTTGTCTTGTCAGGCAATGCCACCGGTTCAATCCACTTGGAGAAATGTACACCATTCATCCACCCACATCACCACCACATACTTGTTATGGCGAATCGTTAGTGGCAATGGGCCTGCGAAGTCAAGACTCCAACGATAGCCCAAACCCATAATGGGTAAAGGATGCAATTGTGGAGTAGGTGCATTAAAAGAAGCTCGCACTCTATCACACACCATGCACCTTGCCACTAACTGTTGCACATCCGTGTGCATGCCCCGCCACCAGTAATGTCCTTGCAGCAAACTATGAGTGTGCCGCACCCCCAACATGTCTCAACTCCTCATGGGCATGGCGTACCAATCGCGCTCATTTTGTTGGATGAGGCACAATCCTCACTCGTCCATCCTCCCATACTCGGAGTAGGTGAGTCCCCTCCCACTTGAACCTTTTGGCTCGTTGTAGGATCCGATCTCTCTCCTTAGCAGTCACACTGGCTGTTGTCTCTCCAGTACGAATGTAGGCCAACACTGCTGCATCTTCATGTACATCCTTAGCATCACCAAGCTCCTCACTGATCTCTGGATCGTCATGCACACCATCTACATGACCAATGCTATGGGATGGATCAGCTTGAGCTCCCATTGCTAGGATGCACAAAAAGGCAGATGCATGTCATCCTGGCACCATCTCCTCATCCGTCTCACCATGCCACCGAGCTCCAGTATCATCATGCTTGTTCGTGCATGGATTACGACTCAATCCATCTGCATCCCGATTGACAATACCGGCTCGATGCACCACCTGAAAGTCGTATTCTTGAAGCATAAGTGCCCACCGTGCAAGCTTCCCTGTAAGCTTGTCTGACTTCATCAACCACTTCAATGGTTGGTGATCCGTGACAAGGGTGAAGAGATTGTCATAGAGGTAGCATCTGAAATGTGTCACTGCCCATACCGCAGCTAGACACTCCCCTTCATAGGAACTATACTTCGCCTCGGCATCATTGTTTGAGCGGCTAGCATATGCCACTACGAACTCTCTTCCCTCATCATCCATCTGTGTGAGCACTGCTCCAATCCCCAGCATACTCCAATCCCTATGTAGCTGGAAAGGCCGCCCCCGAATAGGCCGCCTCAGAATAGGTGCAGAAGTCAATCGAGCCTTGAGTTCCTCAAAGGCTTCCTCCTGCTCCTCCTCCCACTGCCACTCCTGACCCACCTTGGTCAACTTAGTAAGAGCCTTTGCAATGCTGCTAAATCCCTTGACAAACCGTCGATAGTAGTTTGCCAACCCCATGAAAGCACGAACTCTGCTAACATCTATGGGGCGTGGAATGCGTGCAATGGCCTCCACCTTCGTCTTTTGAACACCCAAACCTCCAGGGTATATCATGTGGCCCAGATACTCAATCTGGTTGTGGAAGAACTTGCACTTCCCAGGGTGCAATTTCAACCCATGCGCTCTCAAGCGCTCAAACATCACCTGAAGGTGTCTCTCATGCTCATCAACCGTAGCACTAAAGACGATGATGTCATCAATGTAACACCGGGCAAAGTCTAGCCCCCGCGGAATCCTATCCATAACCCTTTGAAACTCTGCAGGAATATTTTTCAACCCAAACGGTAGGAACCGCCATTGGTACAAGCAATCCTTCCCATGTTGGTCAATCCCCCAGAATGCCATCTTTTGCTTGTCAGCCTCTTTGATTGGCAACTAGTGGTAATCGGATCGCAAGTCCAATGTGCTAAACACCTTTGCATGCCCAATGGCATCAAAGATCTCCTTTGGAGTTGGCATGGCATATCTATCGGACTTAGTCTGACGGTTCACAGGACGGTAGTCCCCACACATCCTCCTTTCTGTCCAATTGCCATAGATATCCTTCTTAGCTGGCATCACTGTTGCCGATACATACTCCCCGCCTGACAACTCCACCAATCCAGCTTCGAACAACTCCATAGTCCGTGACTGGATCAATGACCTCTCCATGTCACTATACTGGTAGGGCCTTCGAAAGATTGGCATGTCACTTGCCAAATCAATACGAATCTCCTGGCCCTTCAAACTCCCCAAATCCTTCAAACCGAAGGCAAAGCAATTTCTATAAGCCCTTAGAAATCGTTGGATCCTCCGTCTCTCTCCGTCCAACATCTGGTTCCCAGTTGTCCTCAGTGACTGCAACCTTGGGTACACCAGGCTTGGAAGTAGGAGACGCATCATTTGGTTGCTAGATAGTAACCTCTTGGGCTTTATCCGCCTACCCTAACCGTGGCATAACCTCCACTTGCTCCGCCATAGCCACCTTGAGAACATCCTCTGGGGAAGAAACATTCTCAACCTCTTCAAAAATATTGGCCACCTTGGCCTCCAACTGATCCTCAGTGTATGGCTCTCCCCACTCCTCATACTGCTGCTTGAGAGATTCAATGACTCTCTCTTTGCGCATCTCATCCCACATCTGTCATGGGTGTTTGCACCCCATGATCCTGTGCTCGCCCCCACTCACTGCCTCAACCGTCCCGGTTGGCAGAGGGGATACAATACCAAATGGGAGTGCAGAAGTAGTCACCACTGTCTGCAACCTCCGTTGCTCAGCCATGCACAAGCCAATGACCCATATCAAGCAATTTAGATCCATTGCTTGGAAGAGCCTGTCGCCATTGCGCAAGAAAAACAAAATGCACGCGGATCGTGATGCTCGAGCACTCAGCTCAGCCTGCCTCACGAAGCATCTTCACATGCCCAGAAGAGCTAGAAGAGGCATTATAGACTCCTTCTCTTGATCCTCTTAAGAAGCCAACGAGCTAACTTACAGAATTCAATATGCATCTCAGGGCTGAGTCTGATAAGAGGGGAAAATAGGCTGAAATAGGTTGAAGAAGAAGGTGCCCTCACCACATTGTCCTCGACCTTGTGTTCCAGTTTTGACGATGCAACCATGGACCTCTTTGCCCTTCTCTAGCAGGCTCGCACATGCATTGCAAACGCAAACAAACGTAATGTGGTCGGGCTTCACCCCCTCCCACATCATTTGCTCATAGGTCTCCAAAACCTCCAATCCCCGCCCCTATTGTGCATGTCCTGCGATCATCACATTCATGACACCACATTTCGCTCAGCCATATTGTTGAACACTCATTTTGCATCTGCAATGCTCCCACGTTTGGCATACATGTCCACGAGGTATTGTTCAGAATGACATGTGGTACAATTCCAGCTTTGACAATGTCACGATAGATCTCTTTGCCTTTTACCAGGTTTCCAGGTCTCCAGATTTTCAGGGCTGCCAGGTTTGCACATGCATTGTAAACACAAATAAATGTGACCCGGTCAGGCTGCACCACTTCTCGTGACATTTGCTCATATGTCTCCAATACCTTCATCTCGCACACATGCTGGCCATCTCATGCGATTAGCGTGTTCCATGAGACAACATCTCGTTCAACCATGTTGTCAAACTCTCCCTTCGCAGCTTCGATGCTGTCACATTTGGCATACATGTCCACCAGGGTATTGTTCGCAATGACATCTGGTCAATTCTAGCTTTGATGTCACCATGGACCTCTTTGACCTTTTTTCGGCCCAGGCTTGCATATGCATCTCCATTGCCACTGAGGCGAATGCGGCCTGCCAACATCTCTATCAGCTTGAGCACATAATGCCCCGCCTTGCTTTTAACCTCTACTTCTGTATTTGGACCCTGACGCCAGGAACGCTTGCAACAACAGGACATGGGCCACGATTTGGTCTTCATCCTTCCCCCATCGCTTGCTCATATCTCTCCAAAGCCTCCATCTCAAGCGCTCCCTCTCCTAACACTTAGCCGAAATCAACTTGCCAACCAACGAGAGACTAAACCCTAATATCTATACATATTCCACGTCATGAACCACGTAGACTCCCCAATTAAAAAATATAAAACTGAATTTATTAGGAATACGGATTTTGGTTATCGAGTCGTTTGTCCAGTGCTTAAAACCACTTGTAGTTGCCGTTTTTTAAATTTTCTATATTTACGTAACTGAATTAAATAGCCGCGATTATTGCTACGACTCCGGAGTCATTGACCTAGCTTGTATCCGCCATCTGAAATGCCCCTGTGGGCCTACATTGTCCGTTGCGACTCTCCAGTACTAACTCCGACTGCAAAGTTGTTCCCGGAGTGGTTTTGGACACCTAATCGATTCAGAAAAGACACGATTCCTTCTAGTGTTGTTTATTTTTTTGCTGCAAACAGATGTTCTTTTTGGTTACTCACTTCTTTGAATCTTAGCTTGTTGTCATCCGAGAGAGGTTGGGTAGCGTGTGAGCATGCTCACGTGAGCACAAGCGAATATTAAGGATATTCCCTAGATGCCTTTCGAATATTCTCCAATGAAATTAAAATTGAGAAACTAAAAACTTTGCGAAACTTTTTTTAACTGCTCACATAGGCCCTCACAGCATCACTTAAGAAACAAGTAACACACATACACGATAAACATGTTACCCTATAGGCGTGGGGTTTTCTCACGTTATGCGAACCGGATACCCCAGAGAACCCCAGAAAAACAAAAATCGTGGTTTTCAGTCCGGGTATCAACAGTTTAAGCCCTAGAAAAGTTATTTTTGCATTGAGAAAATAAATCTGAAGGTACTCATATGCACTGTGCCTGTTAACATGTAATTCATATGACCGCGGTTTGAAAATATTTAACCCCTTGACCGCGGGTTGTGCTCACGTCGTGCTCACGTGAGCATGCTCACGCTGTGCTCACAGGATACCAACCCCATTCCAAGACAGTGAATCTCTGCCCTTTCTAGAGCTTCCCCCTAGGCGGACGGGTCTGGGTGTTACCCAATCACTCTGTGATGTAAGCCTTTATGGCCTCCTCTCATGGTTATTTTTTCCATGGGTTCTTTATATGACCTAAAGGGCTTCCTCCCATTTCATTTAAAAACAAATTTAAAAAATAATAGTGGAATCTACTTTCATCCATAACTTGAAATTTTTTTTTTTCAGAAGTTGTGCAATAAAAAAATGTTACCTAAGGGAGGTGTTATCTGGAGAAGGCATATCATAGTAGTTTTCAGCATAGGAGAGGAGATGACACCTGGGAAAGGCACAATAGGGACTTAGCGATTTTAACACTGATGTGTGGTCTCATCTTCAGTATAAAGAGGAGCCAATAAAGTGTGCAGTACACATGTAATTGTTGACAACTTTTGACATTTTCGATAGTAATACATTGTTGTACGACTTTAGTCATATTCAAAAATATAGACAAGAAATCAGGAACTCAAAATTAATCACAACAATCAAATTACTAACTCCACCATTTAGCTACTACAGTGCATACTAGAAATGCATAAAATTCTAAGTGAAAAATAGAACATGTGTTCAAAATATGCTCTCGTGTCAAAGGGTTGTAATGCTTTGCTTCTAAGTTTGTTGTGTACTGTGCTACTATCAATGTTAGGTTGAATAATTGTAATGCCGACCTACTTCCAAGTTGAATTTTTGTGCTCTGCAATGTCCGCCTTATACGATCAATTGAATGTCCTATAATGTGTGCTATCAGTGTTCAAGTTGAATTATTGTAATGCCCTATGAATTCCAACTTGAATGATACTTGAATGTCCTATCAAGGTGCTTTGTAATGTCTTGCTATGAATCTAATGCCATGCTTCCAAGTTGAACAATATTTGTCTCGTAGTTGCCCAACTACTACCAACCAAGGGCTCCAATCTATGTCACCGACTTATTTCGTTTAACAGAGAACAAGCTTAAAATTTTGGATCTTGAAAATTGGGTAGCAAGGATTTGGACTAGATGATCAATAAAGAAAATACTAATACTTACCATCACCATGTTCAAAAAGCTGGCACCACAATCATCTTTGCCATATTGATTATGTTCATTGCTAAAACCATTGTTAATAGCTCTGGCAGAGGCCGACGTAACCAAGTGTCACTTCACTATAATGGCTATTGCCCCTTTTTGTGGGTGGGGTTGAGACAAATATAGTGTGAGGTCAACTCTTCTCTAAAATTTTTAGAAACAACACTCATGACAGCCTTGAAAGCTTTGTACATGGTGACTAATCTAGAACTACATAGTGGAACACTATGACCATGCATTTGTGTGGCTAATTCATAATATAATAGACATTGAACATAAAGTTTACAGTGTGCCTATCGAAATATAGTCACATTATATGCTTACATATTTTTGTACCACACTTTAGACATTGTTTCTCTATAGGAAACTTGAAGGTTCTACCATTGCATTCTCACATGAGAATCCTAGAGGCTAAGAAGGTTAAATGTAAATTTGGATGAATGATGAAATAAATTTAAATTGTTTGTTGTGTTTGCCCAAGGGTTTCTCATTGTTCCTTCATTTGCATCATTAAACAATCTCAAACGATTGGATTAGTACATATTATGAGCAAGTGATCACTTATGCGAGTTCTAACATATACTATTTTTATACTTGAACATCTTTAATTTGAATTTGGACAACTGGTTATGTAGTCATATATCAATTAGGTGGAAGATGCAAGATCATACAAAATGATCGTCATGTATGCATAATTCATCTTTAAATAGTCGTAAGATTATCATGCAAGACTTTACAAACCAAATCAAAATTACAGTAAATCAAAATTTGCCAAAGGGCATTTGAATATCTCTTGAGATACGAAGTTAGTCTCATTTTGCTCATGATTATCTCTAGAAAAAGAAAATTGGAATCTGTATACAACGATAGATTAGGGATCAAGATCAGGAAAAACCACTTTTTGTCGAAAATCTATTTTTTGTCAAAAATCTGGTCTCCATGCACCTTCAAACATTTGATATGCATCTTTATCATGTTCTTTGGTTTCTAGAAATCCTGCGTAGTTGTCTAGAAACCATTGCCCATGATAAATATCATATAGCGCCAATATTGGTTCTTCTTTTACTCTTATGCAAATTAGACCATTATTTGCAGAACATTCAAATTCTTTTTGGGAGAAACCCACGGTTTGAAACACCTCGTTAAAAATTGCTTTCGGTGTTTCTGTTACAAGTAAGTAACAACCATTGGGCCTTGGATTCCCTCTTGAACGATCCAAGCAAATTTCAAATACTAAAATTTTGTCAGCTTTTGTAGTCTTTCGAGTTACTGCAAACATCATCTCATAGTTTTTCATGCCAAGGGGTTGGATCACAATGGGACATTGCCAAGTTCCCTCAGGCTGGTCCATTGGACAAAAAGAGAAAGTTAATGCGAGGTTATCATCCGGCACAACTGACATGAAGAAAAGAGCCGGTGATCGGGCCTCAAAACCCCCGCGGGCACCCTCGTGAATTAAATATCCTCCAAAACATACGGCCATCCAGACCATGGCTTCATCTCTAAGCACTGCAAGACCGGTTCTTCCTTGTTCGATTGGCATGAGTCTTGCCCTACATGGGGCAATCCGCGTATACCACCAATCATCTTTGTGTTTGGATTTGTATACAGTGCACACGAGCATTTCCACTCCTGGGTTGTTGCGACTTATCTCCTCAAAGTAGCCCAAAACTACTATTATATAATGTTGACCACTTGTGAGATTTTTCATATAGGCATTGTCATCTTTATGGTCTTCGATTTGTAATTCATACTTTGAGTGGAATACATTATCAGAATCCTTAAGTAGAGTGGTTGGCCCAACCATACTAACTTTACTTGTATCACTAGCATAATCTGATATATATTTAGAGTCGCCACTAATTGAACCACTATACTTGCGAATCGATTGCCTGTTCATATTGATTGGTCTAGGTTTTGATCTTGGACCATACACTATGGATTCATATGACGGACGACGGTTTTGATGTGGATTTTGATGTGGGTGGCGTGCCACTCTATCTACATATTTGACCTTTGTCAACGCTGCATCTATCTGTGTTTCTATATCTTGAGGATATACAGAAGGATTGGACACTTTGTTTTGACGCGATGACACAACATTTGCGTTGTCTGATGAATGACCTCGGTGTGCACTATGCATAGAAGTACTATAACTTCTATTTGAATGTTGATCTGATCGATTATAATTCATAGATGTGC
This sequence comes from Takakia lepidozioides, assembly GCA_030704615.1. NCBI lineage: Eukaryota > Viridiplantae > Streptophyta > Takakiopsida > Takakiales > Takakiaceae > Takakia > Takakia lepidozioides. The sequence continues at coordinate 47,217,914 of CM060734.1, read as the reverse complement.
TTTGATTGTCCTCTGAATTAGAGAATGATGGACTTCCGGTAGACTGTTGGTCGTCGTTATTTTTTAATATCATTGGGCGAACTTACTGAATTAGAATGATTGCTAATTGTCAAAACCTCTAATACATTAGATGCAGATGGAGATTGCAATGGATCACTATGTTTGCTATAATCTTGAGTTCTAGAGGTCTCCGCGACCTCATGTGTAAAAGAGGGCATTGAAGTAGGTGAAGTAAAGTTCTTGCGACTTGATGCATAATCTCTCTTTTCAAACATGATATTGCCAGTCTTTGCATGCAAGATCATGCCTCTGATTGGAGGAAGAAAAAGGTACTCTCGTGTGAGAGGGTTGCAAACTAGCATAATTGACTGACGAGGTGGGTACACATTTTCATCCCAACAATTGGCCATAGGGATGGAAACTTCGCCTAGGATGGGCGGTCGAGGTTGTTGCCCTCCATCGCATACCAAAAGCCCCCCATCTCCTGCAATCACTTTTTTGACATCTTTTGGCAAGAAATGCAACGGTGGCATAATAAGCCATTTTTTGTTAGCTATGAGGCGTGAATAAGCACGTTTGTATTGCAAGGGATGCCATCAGCTTTCATCACTTCAACAATGGGGTGTGTTCTTGTGGGGACTACTGGTACCTTTATTTTTTATTTTATTTTATTTATCGCGGGTACATAAGTCTTGTACTTTCTATTTTGTAGGTCAGCTCAGAAAAGGTCAGGTTGGTGTCTCTGCAAGATAGTTCAAGGCCACAATGTTGGCCCCTCCCTTTTATTCCCCTAGCTTGATTGTTGATGCATCTAACTTGCTTCGCTCATCCGGATCAAGAGATGGTCAAGTCACCTCCCATGCTCTTTGTAGGTGCACTGATTGAAGGCATCAATATAGCTCCTCAAGGATTTTGACCTGTCCTGGAGTAATGGCATGCAACATCATTTGCATCAAAGTCTCTGACTCGCACATTCACATTCAATGGAATGGCTTGTCTCCTCGTGTTGGAATTTTCATGCTGAAGTGGGGGATTAGGAGGTCAATTGGAGCTGGCACCGTGAGAGTTGGGACTTTAAGCTTAAGACTCGATTAAAATTTGGAGGGGGTTCTTTCTTTGGGCCTCCCGCTGACTTCTTTGCCGGCTAGTTTGATGTCTTTTATGCTCTTTGACCGTTTGTTCTTTCGTTTCTTGTTTGTCTTTTTGGGCGCATTTTTTTTTTCCATCAAGTAACTTTTGTTTATTGGTTCCTTTGGACTTAGGTTACAAGGGGGTTCTTCCTTTATGAGCCTCCTGGCCTTGTGTGGTTGTTTTTTCTATCCATAATAATTGATTGGGGCCTCCGATCCCAAATAAATAAGAAATGAGAAAAAACATAACCTCACAGAAACCACCATAAATGCAGAGAAAGGGGATGCTACTTGGAAAACAATGATTAAAATAATTAAAAACTAAAAAATAGGGAGAAATTACCTAAGGAAAGAAACCAAGGCACAAGAACAAAATATAAGGCCAATAGGGAGGGGCATCAATACCAGTATCCGAGACACAAAGATGATAAAACTAAGGGTTCTTCTATCATTGCTCAAAGCACTAGTCACCTAACGTGCCTTTAGTCCGTGTCATTTCATTCACTTCAATATGCAATTAGCATGTAATGTCAGGCAAAATACGATGATTTATAACCCTTGATCCATTTTTAAGAAAATACAAGTTTGACTTCAAAAGAAAGGTCTGAATTATGAATCATGATCAAATTGCACTAAAGAGATTGAGATGGTGGTAAAATGCAAGATGCACAAGCAGGAAAAACTGTATTAAGCAAGACAAAATATAATATGTATCTACATCACAACTATTCGTTCATTTATGATTATTAGCAAGCGCAAGATGAAAAATAACCAATTGACTAACTAGTATACATATCAAGTTCATTTAAGAGAGTCAGTTGCCCCCACAATGGGACAAAACGCAAGGGCTCTGAGTACGTTTGCTCCAGCCATAGTCTTATTCTTCTTACATCTGTATTAGAGCTAGTGTACATGCCCTTCACATTATGTGGATGAATTATTCACAAAAGTTAAATGGATCTTCCATCTATTTAATTTTTATTTATTAGGGATCACTACAATAAATAGGTGAAAAGAAACTAGAGTTATATGCTATACACCTCTTCATGTTGCTGTACCTCTTCAAATCCAAAAATGATATATTTTGAATAATTGTACTATGCATATTTGATTATAGTTAATATTTGTGAATACACATACAATACAATTTCAAAAAGTAAGTATTCCATCTTCATGTAGGTTGATCAATGTGTGGATGCAACAAATTTTATCTTCACATAAGTGGAGGTCAACATAATGGAAACAGAGATCTAACATTTTCAAACACTCTAAGAAAATTCGCATTAGACTTTTAACTTGAAAATCAAGTTATTTTAGAGAACTATCCGCATTAAGTGGAATCCGTAGCAAGAATAATTTGTCACATTCACGTAGACTTTTGGGCTGTAAAAAAAATCCAATTGTACAGAATATCATACATTTGTTGCAACCTGCAATATGTCAGAGCTCGAGTTTTTAAATAAAATGTTAAACGAGTCTACAACAGAAGAGTGGAATCAGCTTGATGCTTCCACTATAGCTCAAATCTTTGTCAATGGACCAATGCATCTTTTAGACGACGTGTGGAGGAAGCTTGATCGTGGTGACCGTTACTTTTCCACACAAACTTGGTTTGACTACGCCATATCACAAACTTTGACCATTTGGAGTCCATTCGAGTTTCAAAGCACAGAGAACCGCACATATGAGAAAGTATTTCCAGTCATCATGGAGATGAGATTAGGTACATTCAGAGTAGTTCCGAGTCCCAAACTTTCAAAGGTAAGTAGATTTTGCAAGCCCAAATCCATTCATTAAATGTCATGTCTTCTTGTCCTAGAGGTCAGTGTTCATAGGAATTTGAAAGAGATGAATTATAGTAAGCCTAGCTAAGAGATTTTCCACTAAATTACCACAATGGACCACAGTTTCCGAGGACGGGCGAAACCATGGAAGTGTTAGTGCAGATATCTTTGACCTTTTTAAGAACTAGATAAATTTCTTGAGCTTCAGCCTCTTCATTGGTAACCCATGATGATATGAAACAATTCTTCCCATCAGTAAGAACAATCAAAGGTCAATCGTCGTCATAAATAGCAAAGATGACAAGCGTCATCTCTCCTCTCTTTTGTCTCGAGAGACCACTGATATGAAGACCGATGGTTGGCCAATGGTTGAAAAATGACTGGAGGACCAAACTAGAAGCATGATGCTCGCCCTACAACAGTGAGAAAAAGGGGAAAGTAACCCAAGTAGAGGTCAATGACTACAACAAATTGAGGCTTTTCTGACTGCATGTATTCAACAGTCATTGGAAGATTTGACTAATTTTATGACTTGTAGTCGGAAATGAGGGCAAACCGAGAGTTTTCTGGCTGAGCTGTAGTGAGAAAAATGTCTACATGACTACGTAATGTGTGAATTTGCGGTCAAAGTTAGTTGACTACAATGGTTGATATGACTTATAGTCATATGTAATAGTTCATTAGGATGACGTGGTCAATTGGTTACGACTACATGACTAATACACATTTGATAATGAATGTCTTAGTGGAGGTGGCTGCTTTATGTTGGTGAGATGCGTACACGTGGATAGAAATCGATTGGATGAATGTTTTAATGTTTTTATGGGATGAACAATGAATGGACGTTACGTCAAATGTATACGTGCTTATTGGAGATTGTGCAGACAAGAAAATCTCATATAATGAGCTTGAACAATGATGAACAGAGAAAACAGATGAGGTGCAATCAACAAGTGCTTCTCTTCAGAAGTACATGTATGTCATTGTCCATATAGTTGGGCATCAATTCACCAGTGTTCTTACGACTCTGGTTCTTCCCATTCCTTCAATACACAAGAAATCTTGTATTTTCTCACTCCTTTTATGACGCATTTCATGTATGACTCAATGACTACAATAATTACGGACCAGATTCAACAGACATCTGAGTCATTAAAGATATGAGCTGTGCCTAGTCATAACAGACAAGTAAGAGTAATGACTCGGTAAATCCAACGTAAGTATATCCAACGTGGCATTAATTGAATATATGTCAGGAATGACTAAACTGACGTGGCGTCAGAGTCATAGGGTTGACTACACGTCAACAAAAGCCATCCAAGGGTCTGCACAACGCCACATGTATTTAGTCTGAGTGGATGAGATTGTGCCACGTGGCTACTCCACATTAATTCATTCTACGGAAGATGATGCCACGTGGCCGGAGGGTATCCATGATGTTAGTACAATACGCAAGTATTCGTGATAAAAGCACATAATTGGTGTGGGTGTGAAATGTTGATCTGGCTTTGGTATCCCTTAGAAAAGAGTAACAAATATAAACTAGTGAGTAAAAAGATAGGTAAAGACGACCGGCGGGCTTCTATAACTACAAACCCTTTATATCCATGATCGGCAACGAAAAAATGAGCATAGATTATGCATACCCGACAGACAACAAAAATCTTAATATCCTCACAAGCCCGGGCCCGGCGGGCTTCTAATGGGTTTCCATATTGACAAGTCCGGGCCCGTAGGTCATGTCCTTAGTGACATACCCGCCCATCACTGGTTTATTCACTAAGTCCTATGTGCCTAAGCCCATGAGCCGCTTATAGCGGGTTCTATTAGGGAAGACCCCCCTGAAAAATGGCGGCTGCTGCGCCCGTTGGATGAAGCCTGCGCCCGCCACGTGGCGGGGCGTGGAGTTTGCGCGTGGGCCGCGTGATGACCCCGCGGTCCTAGCTGCAGGTTATGCCGGGACCCCCGGTCCTCTGTCCGGGGTCTTTACCCGGCGGTTAATAGTGAATCATCTCCCCCCCCCCCTGTGTGTCATTCCGCGCATGTGCAGCCACGCGGCTATACCTTCGTGAAATACAACGGCAGTCAGCGGGGAGGCCCCCACGCCGTGCAGCGCCTCGACGCGTGGCCACAGGGGCCTCCCGGCTATAGCTCTTTGGAATCCTAAGGCGATGGCGCAACCCCCGGCCCTATTGCGGGCTGCTAATGGCGGCTGGATAGATCTGTGGAACCAAAAATGAAACACCCAGAGGGAAAAAAACAAAACCCTTCCCCCTTGTCCAAAATCCTTTCCTTACTTGGGGAAGCAATTTGAATTAGTATGGCTCTTCTTGGCCTCTTATCTTGACAATCTTACTTGTTGGTCACACACTCCCGAGCTATAGTGTAGCTCCTCATTCAACAAAAAATAGAAATAATTTGTCAAGTTATTTTACCACTAGTGTGAAGGTAGCTAGGAAATAGCTAGCTTTTATATATTGGATTGACCCAAGTGTCAATCCAGGAGCCAATGTATGTTTGGGCACCTGGCGTCGTTATCTTCACGGCAGATCGCGGTGGGCTCATCTTTCTCGAGTTGAGCCTCACCGCATCTACCTATGGTGCCAAAGTGTGGAATCCCCATGGCATGGGGTGCACTTGGCTCGACTTGTATTTGAGTGATGGTTTATACATGCATCAGTTTGTGTGAGACATGTTGAGCTTGTATCTTTCTTATTTATCACTCGAGAAATATCAGCTCGAGTTAGTTGCTAGCACTTGTGTGTTTTTAGATGAGAAGTGGTTCAGCTTAGAATGCAAGGATCCGTGCATGAGCCTATCCAAAGCACAAAGGCAAACATGTTGATGGTTTGCAATGGATAGAGAGGCGGGCAGCCTTTGGTGAAGAACGGTGTTGCATAGCTCAATGCTATGGCAGCCAAGTGTGGTGAATGTGGAGCTGCGAGGATGCTATATGCGGGTTGCAGCCTGTTGGAGCTTCAACTTCAAGCTCACGACACTACAAGGAATCGCCAAAATAACGACTCAAAAAATGACTGGAAACCCAGTCGTTTCACACAAAAAACGACTAGGCAACTACGAGTCCGAAGGACAAGACCTATCGGACAGCCCAGTTGTTCCGGTCAGTACGTGGTCGGAGTCGTTCCAGTCAGTTGTGACGCCGACTGCAGGGTAATTTTTAAGGTGTGGCCACGTGGCGTCGCCACGCGCGGCGTTGACTGAATCTTGGACCTTGACCACAGTGGACTTTTGACCGGGGTTTCCGACTTCCCCACCGTGTGCACGCCGGGAATACAGCCGCGTGGCTTGGTGTGAAAACTCCACGTGTTCTCTTGGAGGCAGGACACGCACCGTAGCCGCGTTGCTTCGCGCTGCTGAATAGTTACAATCTCATACTACACGAGCACTAACCACTAGTTCAAAAATAACTAGCAAGTCGTTTCAACGACTGCACGGTCAGACTGCAAAGTTGTGAACTACGTCTTAGAGTGCTGGACTCGTAGTAGCGACCGAACTAGCGGTTATCTTCAAGGATACGCGTGGCTTCCCGGGTCTCGCCACGTGCAGGCCTAAGGCCACAGCACGTGGCGTAGTGAGTTGTCTGCTGGTTGCCTTCACAACTTGCAAGTGGAGTCGACAACTGGAGTGTTGAAGTGACAGATGCAACTGGAGGTTTGAAATGCACTACCTCACTAGTGACTACATTGACTGTGGGTTGGGAACCAGGCACTCCTGCTGGTTGCATTGACTTGGGGGCTACGACTTGTAGTTCATACATGTGCAATATTGTTTCGACTGTGTCTGAATAGCAACACGGATGCTACGATCGATCTACTACGGCATTGCAACAATACAATCCCTGCACACTGGGGATGATCATGTCATTGCCTATGTGCTTCAGACTTCAGAACATACAGACCATGCCATCAATGCACGAAATCAAATGAACTGCATGAAGAAGAGCACGTGACAATGTATTAAGATAACACCTCAAAACTGCCCCATACAGTGCACAAATCCATGAGTCCGTAACGACCAAGATTGGAACCTGTTTCTAGATACTTCTGTGTTGTCACTTTGGCAGTATCATGTCAAAGTCACTCCAAACTATCAAAGGTTCACTCAACCAGCTAACTTGCAGAATTCAACTTAAAAATTTAGGGCCGATTCTGATAATTGGGGAAAACAGGGTGAAGTGTGTTGAAGAAGGTGCCTTGATTAGCAGTGACTGATTTTATGAATTGTGCCGCTGCTGCTGTGGCTTCCAGTTGACCATGTACCCATGCAGGTTTCCCTTCCACAAGGAATCATAGGTAATCTGGAGCTTGAAATTCGGCCCTCTTGGATGAATCTGGACCCACACTCTATCCCTGCTCCTTCAGCTATCCATGCGTATGCACAAATCATGCATTCATCTTTGCACTTGTTGCTAGCAGATGATAATGACAGCATAGAGTTGTTCTAGGAAACACCCAACTTAGCTTATCACTCTAGTTCTTATGCTGAATTGTGTCAGCTACTCTCTGTAATCTAACAGGCATTCACCTTTTGGTCTCGATTGTCCCACCGTTGACTGGGGTCAGAAACGTGTTCATTCCCCAGCTTCTCCTCATCTCCGTTACCTATTTTTTGATATTTTTCTGGTGTCACATTGGAGGTATCATGTCAAAGTCACTCCAAACTAGATTCACTCAACCAGCTAACTTGAAGAATTCAACATGGAAATTTAGGGCCGGTTCTGATAAGAGGGAAAAACAGGGTGAAATGTGTTGAAGAAGGTGTCTTCATTAGCAGTGCCTGATTTATCAATTGTCTCGCTGCTGCTGCGGCTTCCAGTTGACCATTTTTCCATGCAGGTTTGTTGTAGCTATCCTTCCACAGGGAATCATAGGTAATCTGGAGGTTGAAATCCGGCCCTCTTGGATGAATCTGGACCCACACTCTATCCCTGCTCCTTCAACCATCCATGCCTCTGCACAAATCATGCAAACATCCTTGCCTTGCTGCTAGCAGCTGATAATGACAGCCTACATTTGTTCTAGGAAACACCCAACTTATCACACTCATTCATATGCTGAATTGCGTCTGCTACTCTTTGTAATTATACAGGCATTTACCTTTTTGCCTCGGTTTTCCCACCATTGACTGGGGTCAGAAAAGTACTCATTCCACAGCTTCTCATCATTTCTGTTACCTGTTTCTGGATACTTTACTATTATCACTTTGGCAGTATCATGTCAAAGTCACTCCAAACTATCAAAGGTTCACTCAACCAGCTAACTTGCAGAATTCAACATGGAAGAAGAAAGATTTTGAGGAAAAAACAGGGTGAAATGTGTTGAAGAAGGTGCCATCATTAGCAGTGTCTGATTTTATCAATTGTGGCGCCGCTGCTGCTGTGGCTTCCAGTTGACCATCTACCCATGCAGGTTTCTTGTAGCTATCATTCCAAGCAATTGTAGGTAATGTGGAGCTTGAAATGAGGCCCTCTTGGATGAATTTGGACCCACACTCTATCCCTGCTCCTTCACCTATCCATGCCTCTGCACAAATCATGCGCCAACCTCAATGCAGCAGCGACCTGGCTCGTTTCTAACCCCTTTGACCTTCATCATTCTTCTCACCCTTGTAGTATCATCCCACCTGCCAGGTGCAGCATAGATGTTTGAGAGCAATACATAAGTCGCGGCATCCTATTCAGCCCACATGAGGATAGATGTTCAGTCATCTCCACATTACCATGGATTCTGCAGGCACCAAGTAAGGCCTTCCACACCACAACACTTGGATTTATAGGCATTTTATTAATCATGTCCACTGCCTCATCCGGTTGTCCTTCACGTCCAAGAAGGTCCACCATGCAGCCAAAGTGCTTTACTGTTGGAGTGACACCATGATCATGACTTAGGGAATCAAAGTAGCGTCTTCCTTCATTCAATAGGCCAGCGTGGCTGCATGCAGTGAGAACACATATAAAGGTGATATTGCTCGGCTTCAAGCCGTTCTTTTGCATTCCTTCAAATAGTTGCACGACCTCCCTATGAAACCATGTTGCGCATATCCTGCGATCATCACATTCCATGACACCACATCTCGTTCAGCCATATTATCGAATACTCCCTTTGCATCCTCCATGCACCCACATTTGGCATACATGTCCACCAGGGCAGTGTTCAGGATCACATCTGGTACAATTCCAGCCATGACGATGTCGCCATGCACCTCTTCGCCCTTTTCCAAGGCTGCCAGGCTTGCACACGCACTGCAAACGCACACAAACATGATGTGGTTGGGCTTCACCCCATCGCACATCATTTGCTTATAGGTCTCCAAAGCCTCCACCCCATGTCCCTGCTGTGCATACCCTGCAAGCATCGCACTCCATGACACCACATCCTGTTCAGCCATAGTGTTGAACACTCCCTTTGCATCCTAGATGCACCCACATTTTACAAACATGTCCACTAGGGTATTGTTCCGAATGACATCTGGTACAATTCCAGCTCTGAAGATGTCGCCATGCACCTCTTTCCCCTTTTCCAAAGCTGCGGGGGCAGTGTTTAGATTGACATTTGGTACAATTCCAGCTTTGATGATATCCCCATGCACCTCTTTGCCCTTCTCCAGGGCTACCAGGCTTGCACAAGCACAAATACACACAAACATGATGTGCTTCCCCCATCATTTGCTCATAGGTCTCCAGAGCCTCCATCCCACGTCCCTGCTGTGCATACCCTATAAGCATCGCACTCTACGACACCACATCTCGTTCAGCCGTAGTGTCGAACACTCTCTTTGCATCCTAGATGCACCCACATTTTGCAAACATGTCCACCTGGGTATTGTTCAAACTGACATCTGGTACAATTTCAGCTCTGAAGATGTCGCCATGGACCTCTTTCCCTTTTTCGAGAGCTGCCAGACCATCTTTGTTTCTCATGTGGTGAGGTTGGAGGTAATGACCAGCCAACCATAGGAGTGCCTGCGGTGGATGCAGGTGCAGGTGCAGGCTATGATAGAAACCTAGTATTCCAAACCATAAGCCACCAGTTGTTGGGGAAAGTGTCGGTACGAGCACTAGCGATACTAGTGGGTACACGAGACGAGGTGTGCGGTTTAGGCCACCTTCACCTCTTGTGTTCTCCAATGAAGGTTTTGATTCTGACTCTGAATCAGGAGGGTTCACGCCGACGGTGCAAGTTACTTCCGTGCCATTGTTGTGGGACACAATGGAGGAGATGTATGGAGCTACCAAGGGGCCATGAAGGTACTCTGGGGCTGTGGGCACCATCAAGTTGGATTATTTTATCCAAGAGTTTGATAGTTGGTATGATTTGCAGCAAATGCGCAATCCACAATTGTTTACGCCTTTCATAGCATGGAAGGGGCTGTTTCAGCACCTTGAGGGGCCACCCATGGATGATTACCATGAGTTTAGGTGGGGGCACGATGTTGAGATCAAGGAGTGGAGGATGTACTGGTCACCCGACTATGTCTCCATCACTAGAGGCACAAGGGCAGCAGCCACATCGGCAGCTGCACCAGCAGCTGCAGCTACAATAGCAGCTTCCACAAACATCAGTGGGACTAGTGGTACAGGAGCTACGATGTCCACCCAAGCCACTGCTGCACTAGCACTAGTACCCGTGCCTGCCCTCAACCCTGTTGTGGATTTTTTCGAAGAGTTGAGAAGGAACTACCAAGGGGTGATGACAGAGAAGTTGAGGAGCTTGCAAGAGTTCCAGAGGAAGCCTACTGAGAGCTTGAAGGAGGCTTCCACTCGCATGAGGCACTTGATAAATGTAACTGCACTGTAGTGACTTGAGGAGCAGCATGAGTTCCCGAGCCACGAGGTGCAGAGGTGGAGTTGGATCTAAAACGAGGGGAGGCAAGTCGTCAAGCTAGCTTCCTCAGTCATTCACATTGGAGGAGACGCCATCCATGGCACCTAGTTCTCGCCCGACTGTTACCAAGGCGGAGGTTACTATGCCATTGGGGAGAGCTACACGTGCAACACCACTACTTAGTGCTGCCAAGGTTACGGCAGATAGTGTGCTGCAAGGAGCGGCCACCTCTGTGTGTCAGGCTCCATTGTTCTCGGCTACTATAATTGTGACGCCGGGGATGCGACTAGCTGCAGTGTTTAGACTGGCAGCTATACTATGTGAGAGTGGGGAGGTCACTTCATCTTCTGCGGAGATAGTGGAAGGTGTAGTGGCGGAGGGATCCTTCAATTTGAGGGTCAAGACTGCCACGACGGCGCCATGGCAAGATGCAGCTGCCAGGCTGGCGAAGCTGCCAGCTAGGCCAGCCATTGAGCACGCCATGGTGACACCTGGAGTTGTCTTGTTAGAGAACCATGTGCAGCGTTGTGCAGTTTACTAGGCTCTCACATTGGTATAATTATATTACAAATTTGCATTGTATGAATGTTTAAGCATGAATTGGGTTGGATTGGGATTAATTTAATTCAGGGAGTGTATATATCCAGCCATTTGTAACGTATGGAGCCCAATATCTTTGAAGATCTGGAGAGAGATGTTATTCATGACACCAATGTCAACAATGTGGGAGCTATGGAAGCTTGCTTTATGCTTGGAGGAGCTATATGTGCATCGTCTTCTTCATCAATTCCTCTCACTTCAGCGGTCGGTGGGTCTTCCACAATATCACAGTATTCAAGCAGCTCAATGTGGATTGGCAGGCAAGAGGTACCGGCCATGCGGGTCCTGTTGGATTCGGGAGCTCAACCACTAATGCTGGGCAGAGCTACTATTGCAGGTTTGGGCCTCACGGAGGCGGACATGGAGCCTTGCCCTTTCCAGATACAGACATTTCTGGGAGGATCAGAGCAGGCTCGGGGCATGACACGGCGTGAGTTGGCTATCAGACTACAGGCGGATCACCCTACAGATGGCTCAGTGATGAGAACCAAGGCCATTGTGACAGACGCGGTCTCGTACGATGTCCTGGTTGGTGGGGCAGTGTTGTATCCCATGGGCTTCACCACTACAGAACCAAATTTGCGACGCCCAAGTTCGCAATCCCGTCGCCAAAAAAACGTCGCAAATTTACGACCAATGGGAGTCGCAAATAGGCGAAACCGCCATTTGCGACGCCCGGGCGTCGGACAAAAAAAAAAAAAAAAAAAACCAAAAAAAAAAAACTCTGCATTGCAGAATTAGCACCGTCCGGAGCTCGCAAAGTGCGACGCCCGGACGTCACAATTTAAGGGGGTACATTTGAATTTAGGCGGGAAAATTTGTATTTGAAATTTGAATTTCAAAAACTTGTTGACCATTGACTCCGGTACTGTCTAATGGCGATATGTTCATTGTTCTACATATATCATGCAATGTATACTTGAACCTAAGACCTCCACATTATAACATTTCTAAGACACTACAAACTAACCAACACACCTACGCTACATCTATGTATCACAAAAGCAATATATGTATATATATATATATATACATATAAAGATTTCCTTCAAGTTCCTTCAAGTTCCTTCTAAGGGGGTCTCTCTTATGACGTCGGGGAGTTGCAACTCCACAGCCTTAGTGCCCAGCCCAGCCCCAGCCCCAGCGTCGTCGCCGTTGTTGCACCCCCCCACCGTTAGGCATCCCAAGCGACGTCCTTGTGATGACCTAAGCTGACCACAACACCATTGCGACCCCCTGTGGTGACGCCGTTGCAACCCCTGGCGTCGCAACGTTGGGCGTCGCATTGCGGGGGCCCCCAGCGACGCTTTTGTGAAGTTGAGGGCCGCAAAACCCAAATAATAAATAACTAAAAAAATCCCACTGTGGTGATGCTGTTGTGACGCCCTGACGTCGCAGAGGCGTTGGGGTGCCCTTAGTGATGCTTTCGCGACGCCGAGGCGTCGTAACGTCAAAAATAAATAAATAAATAAATATATATATATATATATGGATTTCCGACGTCGGGGCGTCGCAAGAAAAAAAAATCCGTCACAGCGAGGGCCCTCTTTCCCCCTTCATGCCACCTTACGACGGCTGGGCGTCGTAATTGTGTCGCAGCGGGGGATTGCGACGTCGGGGCGTCAAAAAAGTGCCGCGGCTCGGCGTCGCAGGCTCAACACCGCGCGGGGCGTGGGGGCGCGGCTGGCGTAACAACCCCCCCCCCCCCCCCCCCTCGCCCATTGTTGTAGTGCACGCTGGATTTTTGGGAGGATGCAGCTTCCTATAGGCCTGGATGACAGTCAGGGGAGGGCCGACATGTGCAGGCGTGTGCAGCTCCCCGTGACGTTTATAGAAGGAGTTGTGGTTGCCCAGCGAGGCAGGATGCCGACACTAGCAGCCTTCACAACTACAGTGACTTGGCCTGGAGAGTTGCTAGAGGGCAATGCTCATTCAGAGGATGTGTCGTCTCTAGTAGAGCATGATGACATGTATGGTATGGCGGAGTTGCCTGCCATGGTTGCTCAGACTCCATTGTGGGGCACGAGCAATGATTTGTAGCGGGTTGCTAATCGACGGGTGCAACAAGCCTGGGTAGAGGCCTTTGTACCGTCAGGAGAGGAGGAGAGTGCGGGGATTGCACTAGGACCACCTCAGTTGTCTCCATTGGATTGTGTGGCAGTATCCGGATGAAGGCATTTGCCTTCTAGACTTGTTTGGCAGGATCGGCACCGGATTGGCTGTTGTGCTACGGGCAGGTTTACGGGTTCAGAGATACTTGTATGTGGAGAAGGATGAGACTGCACAACGCGTCTCACTTTGTCATGTTGCTCAGTTGGTGCAGCAGTACCCTGAGTTGTTGCCGGTGTCTGCAGTTCGTGAATATCAGCAGGCCTTGCCAGCAGACATTTTGTTGCTGGGGGCGCAGTCCATTTGGAGCGGGCTGGCTTCATTCATTTGGTAGTGGCAGGTTGGACTTGCCAAGGGCATTCATCAGCCGGACATGACAATGGATTGCGGGACTCGAGGTCGGGTCTGTTTTGGGAGATGGTGCAGGTTTTGCGCCACTTACAGCTACATCAAGCTGTATCTCCAGCATATATCTTGGAGAATGTGCTACTGATGGGCGATTCTCGGGCCAGGGTGATGGCCAGAAAGCATCAAGTCCGGTCGTGGTTTGGGTCAGCAGTGTTGCTGGATGCAGGTGTAGTGGAGTCACGGGCTCATCGTCCACGGCTATGGTAGACTAACTTAATGTCACCCGCACTGCTCAAGCGTGCATTTGATGGGGTGCAGTGGCCAGCACACCTCACAGTTGGATAGCATTTTGGACATAGGGAGGCAATCTCAGCATGTGAGACACGATGACCATTTGCCTTTGGCAGTGGTCAACAAGGTGTGTCAACCACGAGCAGCACTACCTACACTGCTCAGCTTCCCAAGATCGCATGCTTTCCGGGATAGTGGACCTGGCCTCCTGGGGGATGCTCAGTTGCAACAGCTAGTGGGGCCTAATGCTGACGAGCGTGAGCGGGCGATGGGTTTCACCACTGCACTAGAAGCATTCGTGTCTTTTCCGAATCGACTGCATGTCCAAAACCACTGAGGGAACAACTTTGAGATGTTTGTTACTACTGCACAGTCGTAACGGATAAATTCGTATTTCTAATGGCGGATAGAAGTTGCATCAATGACTCCGCAGTCGGCGCAATATGCGCGGCGATTTAATTCAATTACGTAAATTGTTTTTTTTTTTTAAAAACAGCAATTACAAGTGGTTTTAAGCACTACAGAACGACTCTTAACAACTATGCATTCATTGCACACCCTATTCAAAAATGGAATTTTTATAAGTGCCCCACATGGCTCATGACGAGGAATATTTTAATGTATTTTAGGGCTTGTGTGGCTCGTAGAGATTGTTCTAATCGTCGGATGTAAAATGATCTAAGGGTGGAAGAGTAACTTTGTCTTTTGCCTGAATTTGTCTAAGTGTCGCGGCCCTTTGCCTTGAGGACAGGGGGTCGGGAGGGGCTGCCCCTGTGGTGGGGGCAGTGGCAGCGATAGGTATGGGGGGCTGAAGCACCCTTGAGTGCCCAAGGCACTCAAGGAGGCGGAGGCGCTCACTAGGTGGAGCCCCGCACACCGGGTGCGGCGGTGGGGTGGCTCCACAAGGGGTGGTGGTAGCTTAGCGGGACTTAGTGGGGGTGGCATAGGACTCACCCTGGGGGGCGGAGACCTCGTGGTGGGAGTCGTGGGGAGTCTTGGGACTCATCACGGTCCATAGGGGCCGTGGTGGTGGGCCAAGACTCACCGCGACTCATCACCGGGAGTCGAGGGTTTCGTGGTGGTTCGCCATAAAATGGCATGGCTGTTTGTGAAACCCCCGCGGACAGCTACAGAAGTATATATAGGGAGTAGTAACCCCGAGAACGGTGCAAGCCCGTTGGTGACCAAAAACTAGTGAGTAAGCGAGCGAGCCGGAAAGCGACCAAAGAGTGGGGAGCTGTTCCGGACTGCCAACTACCAAAGGGAATTCCGCTGGTTCCAAAGTGGAGGGTTCTTTGGGAGATCAAAGGGGACCGTTATGCCCCGGTGAGCAGCCGAAGCTCCAAGTTGGCCCGGCGGCCAGGTTGGGAGTCAGGCGCGCGCATCAAAGCGAGTAACTATGACTTGAGGGGGAGCTTACCGAAGTGAGGTGCGCGACACTTGGTATCAGAGCTTAGAGTTCAGTACGCGATCGTCCTTGGGATTGGCCTCATCATGGGGTCGGGCAAGCCAAAGCGAAAGCGGAACGGCCCAAAAGATGATGATCCTGGTGAGCCCGATGGGGGCGACGTGTCACCGAGGCGGCCGTTTGAGGAAGCGATGCATGTTTCCGAAAACGAGGCCGCTCAAGAGCGGGAGGAATCTGAGGAGTCGGAGCCTGAGGAATCCGAGACTCCAGATGCCTCCCATGCCGGCAGCCTTTTGGGAAGGGTTGTTGGCGCAATTTGGCGGGACGTTGAAAGACGTGTTGAAGGCGGCTAATGCCACTTCCACTAAGGCAAAGTTTAAGGTGAAGCCTAAGGAACCCGGCACCTTCGAGGGCGTCCGAATCGGAAGGCACTCAACACCTGGCTCTTGGAGCTAGAGCAGTACTTCCGGGCGGCCAAGTTGAGTGACGAGGATCGGGTGGAAGTGGCTCCCACCTATTTGAGGGGCTATGCTCAACAATGGTGGCAGAAACGCCTTCACGACCGAGGTCCAAGCCCGGAAACCTTGAACTGGAGTGGGTTCAAGGAATTGATGAAGAGGCAATTTGTGCCCCTCAACGCGTCCTGGCTCGCCCGGGACAAGATGAGGAATTTGAAGCAAACAGATGACATTCGGGGATATGTCCAGGCTTTCAATGTGCTGTTGCTCGAAGTCGCGGACATGGCAGAACCAGAAATGGTCTTCAACTTTGTGGCGGGACTGGCCCCATGGGCCAGGCGGAAGTTGGAGGAGAAGCCACCTAAGACTTTGAACGAGGCAATTGAGAGGGCTGAATGTTTCTCAGATGTCCCTAGGGTGAAAGACAAGGCCGTACGGAGCTGAACCACAAGAAGACCCGGCGGGAAGGTGACTCCTTCCGACCGGAAAAGAAGTGGGATAGGCCACGCGGCGACAATGGCACGTGGAAATCGAAGGGAGGGCCTTCACAAGTCAAGGCGGCACCCGGTGCTTCGAAAGGAAAAGCGGGTGGAGCGGCTTATGGCGGACAGAAGGCGACCTTTGATGGAGTGTGTTTCAATTGCGGGGAGCCCGGGCACATGGCCAAGAAGTGCACGAAGCCCCGGCAATTGAACATGACTCGGGCGACCCAGAGCTGTCGGAAGATACCATCAGTCGCTTGGTGGAAGCGGTGGTCGCCAGGACTTGCAAGGTAGGCAAAATTTTCTTGTGAGTTGTATCAGGAAACTGGCGCCTTACGTAAAGGGAGTCAGTTATTGTTCGTGGATGGGATAATATCCGGAACTAACGTGTCGTTGTTGGTGGACACAGGAGCGTCGCACTCCTTCATGACACCGGCAACGGCACAAAAGCTGGGACTCCCGACAAGTGACGTGGGGGCCTCTATTGAGGTGCGTTCTGCCAAAGGAGAACCGCAATTGGCGACAAGGTTGGCGTTTGATGTTCCTCTTCAACTGGGGAGTGGGAGGGACGTGAGAACTTCACCATCTGCGAGATCGATGGAGTGGATCTCATTTTGGGGATGACCTTTTTGAGCAAATCCGGAGCGGTCATAGATGGCCGCAAGAGAGTAGTCACGCTGCCATGTGGGAATGGTGGCGAGGTCTTACGAGTGTCGGAACGCCCAAACCCGTGGGAGGGCGAATAAACCTTCTGTCAGCAAGGGAGTGGGCCGTGGAGGAGGCACACGAGCCCCAGTTTTTGCTTACATTAGAGAAGTGAAGGGAGAAGGCGATGGGGAGCCGAGCCCAGATTGGATCAAGGGGATTTTGGAGAAATACCAGGATGTGATGCCGGAGGATTTACCAAGCGGCTTGCCACCGCGAAGAGGAGTTGACCACAAGATTGAGGTGATACCGGGATCGGAACCGCCTGCCAAGGCGCCCTACCGGTTGAGCCACAGAGAGTTGGTCGAGCTGAAGACTCAGCTCAAAGATCTAATGTCAAAGGGGTACATCCGGCCGAGTAAGTCACCTTACGGAGCCCCGGTGCTATTCGCAGACAAGAAGGATGGGACGCTGCGGATGTGTGTCGATTACAGGGCTTGAATAAGGTGACTATCAAAAAACCGGTACCCTTTGCCAAGGATCGACGACCTTTTCGATCGGTTGGCAGGAGCGAAGTATTTCAGCCGGATCGATCTGCGCTCCGGCTATCATCAAATTCGGTGGCGGAAGGAGATGAGGAGAAGACCGCGTGCAGGACAAGGTATGGTTCATATGAGTTCTTGGTGATGCCTTTTGGCTCACCAAACCCGCGACCTTTAGCACGCTGATGAACAGCCTTTTCAGGAGTGGTTGGATGACTTTGTGATCGTGTACATCGACGACATCTTGGTGTACTCGAAAACAAAGGAGGAGCACCTGGAGCACCTCAAAAGGGTGTTCCAAAATTGGGAAGGGAAGCTGTATGCCAAAGCTTCAAAGTGCGAATTCGGGGGTCACAAAGTGGAGTTCTGGGGCATGTGATTACACAGGATGGGATCAAATGGATGACAGAAAGGTGAGGGCAATCTTGGACTGGGAGCCTCCGACTTCGGTCCGGGAGTGCGATCCTTCCTAGGACTCGCCTCCTATTACCGGAAGTATGTGAGAAATTTCGCCAAGATCGCGGGGCCGCTGTCAGACCTTCTGTGTAAATCCAAAGTCTGGGCATGGAACACCTTTTGTGGCCAAGCTTTTGCTGAATTGAAGCAGCGGATGGCGGAAGCTCCAGTCTTGAAAATCCCGGAGTTCGATCGTCCGTTCGAGATTCATACAGATGCGTCGGACTTCGCGATTGGGGGTGTACTGATGCAAGATGGACGTCCAGTGGCTTACGAAAGTAAGAAACTGAATGAAGTGGAGCGACGGTGGCCGACGCACGAGAAAGAGATGAAGGCGGTGGTGCACTGTCTTGAGCTTTGGCGCCACTATGTTGGTTCCAACCCAGTGAAGGTGTTCACGGACAATGTCACGGTGAAGTATTTTGCCACGCAGCCCAAGTTGTCCCCAAAACAACTTAGGTGGCAAGATACTTTGGCGGTGTTCGACGTGGATATCCAGTACAAACCGGGACGAGACAACGTGGTGGCCGATGCTTTAAGTAGAAAGCAGCAGCTTGTTGGTGTACAAGGGCGAGACGGCGCTCCAAAGGAAGATCCGGAAGGCTTGCCGGAAGGATGAGCTGGCGAAGTCCGTGATGCAGGACTTGAGGATGGGGGTTAAATCGCAGTTCCACTTGCAAAAATGGACTGCTCCGGTATAAGCAAAAGCGTCTCTACGTGCCGAAGGGAGGGATCAGAGATAGCCTCTTGAGAGAATGCCATGATAGCCCGCTTGCGGGCCACGGCGGAGCCAAGCGCACTGCGGCACTCTTGAAGAAAGAGTATTTCTGGCCCCAAACTGAGGGAGGAGGCAGAGGAGTATGTCAAGACATGCACCACATGCCAACAAAACCGGAGCGAGTACAAAAAGCAAGCGGGGCTGTTACAACCCTTGCCGATTCCAGAGGGGACTTGGGAAAGCGTCTCGATGGATTTCATGACTGCTATGCCGCTGTCAAAAGGATTCGATGCAATCATGGTGGTGGTGGATAGGTTCAGTAAAATGGGCCATTTCATCCCCACCAAGGAGACGGCAACGGCGCAGGAGACAGGGCGACTTTACTTCGCCCACGTCTTAAAGCATCATGGAGTCCCGAAGGATATTGTCTCGGACCGCGATCCAAAGTTTACGAGTAAATTTTGGAGGGCACTTTGGAAGAAGATGGGACGAGGCATGAGCACCGCCTTCCGACCTACGACCGACGGCCAAACAGAAAGAGTGAATTCCGTAGTGAAGCAGATCTTGCGGAATTACGTGTCGGCAGACCAAACAGACTGGGTGGAACACTTAGACGCGGCAGAGTTCTGTTATAATAACACAGAACACTCCGCAACGGGAGTTTCCCCTTTCGTATTGGTCTATGGAAAAGCACCTCTGGTGCCGACAAGTTGGGCCGCCAGGACGTTGAGGAACCGGCAGTAGCGGCGGTACTGGAAGAACGCGAGCGTTTGTTGAAGCTCGCAAAGTACAACATTGCCAAAGCTAGGAAACGGTATGAAAGGCAGGCGAATCGAAGCGGAGGGAAGTGAAGTTTGAGGCAGGCACGGAGGTCTGGTTGAACATCAAGAATTTCCGACTACCTCCGGAAGTGAGTCCAAAGTTCGTACCTCCGTATGCGGGACCCTTTCGCATCGGAAGGTTATGAATGAGGATGTGTATGAATTGGAGCTGCCGGCAAACAGCAAGGTGCATCCAGTATTCCATGTCTCCTTTTGAAGCCTTACTTCAAAGATGAAGCGCGTCCGAATCGGCATCAAGTGTTGCGTCCGCCACCTGTGCTGTTGGATCATGAAAATGAACCTGAGTACGAGGTGGAGGCAGTACTTAAGTCGAGGAGGTTCAAGAACCGAGAAACGGAGTATCTCGTCAAATGGAAGGGCTATCATCATGTGGAGGCATCTTGGGTGCGTGCCTCAGAAATGGGAAACGCATCCGAGGCGGTTGCAGTTTTCGAAGGGCGACCTCAAAAGCGGAAGAAGCGTTGATGGGGACATCAACCTTGGAGCGTGGGGGAGGAAATGCATGCTTAGCCCGGCTTAGCTAGCTTAGGAATCCGATTGCAAAAACTTGTATTGTACAAAACGTGCTATAAATGAAATGGATTCCAAATGTTGTGCGTCCTATTTTGTTTGGAATGGTGATGCATGGTATGGTTGGCTAGTGTGTAGAATGCATGCTAGCTTATAAAAGTGGGAGAGGTAAATTGGGTTAATCGTGTGTTTGCGTAGTGCCGAAATCGGGTGACCCCATCCAAGGGGCAAGGAAACTTGCGCCTTCTTTGGGAGTTCACGTGCTACGTGCGCACCTGGCGCTGCGCCGTACTATAACTGCGCTACCGAGGGGTTTCCTTGTAGTGCGGGCTAACCGGACGCCACGTGCTTCCGTTCACGTATAATCGTGTAGCCTCGGGACGAAGTCGTAGTGTGGCTTCGTCGGCGTGTTCCCGTACCTCAGGCCAGCATTCCAAGGGCGGACCCAATTGTAGTGATTGGGGCGCACGGTTTGGTTCAAGGTTATCTTCCTAGTCAAAGAGGGTTCCAGGTGAACCCTTGCTCAAGGTGATGCCAAAAGCGGCATCATGAGCGGTCGCAAGCAATGTTGTTGCAGTAAGGCGATTCGATCCTCGGGGAGGATCGCTCCTTGGCCTTGAAGTAGGCCAAGAAAGAGTGCACTGGGAGGAGCTGGAGAGGCTCCACCCTTGGCCGGGACTTGAAGAAAGTCGGCCGAACTAGCTAGTGGAGAGTAGAGTCAAGTGTGGGTTGGGGTTTTTGCCATGGGACGCCATGGTGCGGAACAACTCTTGATGTGGGACGCCACAACTTTGGATGTTCGTTTCTACAAAATGGACAAGTCCATGAGGACATCGACTCCCTATTGGTAGGGGTGTGTATCGCGGCCCTTTGCCTTGAGGGCAGGGTTGTGACACATGAGGGGCTGCCCCTGTGGTGGGGGCAGCGACAGCGATAGGTATGGGGGGCTGAAGCACCCTTGAGTGCCCAAGGCACTCAGGAGGCGGAGGCGCTCACTAGGTGGAGCCCCGCACACCGGGTTGCGGTGGGGTGGCTCCACAAGGGGTGGTGGTAGCTTAGCGGGACTTAGTGGGGGTGGCATAGGACTCACCATGGGGGCGAGACCTCTGTGGTGGGAGTCGTGGGAAGTCTTGGGACTCATCACGGTCCATAGGGGCCGTGGTGAGTGGGCCAAAGACTCACCGCGACTCACACCGGGAGTCGAGGGTTTTCGTTGGTTGGTTCGCCATAAAATGGCATGGCTGGTTGTGAAACCCCCGCGGACAGCAACAGAAGATACATAAGGGGAGTAGTGACCCCGATGGTGCAAGCCCGTTGGTGACCAAAAACTAGTGAGTAAGCGAGCGAGCCGGAAAGCGACAAAGAGTGGGGAACTGTTCCGGACTGCCATCTACCAAAGGGAATTCCACTAGGCCCAAATAGTGGAGGGTTTAGTGGGAGAGCGAAGGGGACCTTATGTCTCGGTGAGCAGCCGAAGCTCCAAGTTGGCCCGGCGGCCAGGTTGGGAGTCAGGCGCGCGCATCAAAGCGAGTATCTATGACTTGAAGGGGGAGCTTACCGAAGTGAGGTGCGCGACACTTTGCCTTGAGGCAGGGGGTCGGGACACATGAGGGGCTGCCCCTGTGGTGGGGGCAGTGGCAGCGATAGTATGGGGGGCTGAAGCACCCTTGAGTGCCCAAGGCACTCAAGGGGCGGAGGCGCTCACTAGGTGGAGCCCCGCACACCGGGTTGCGGTGGGGGTGGCTCCACAAGGGTGGTGGTAGCTTAGCGGGACTTAGTGGGGGTGGCATAGGACTCACCCTGGGGCGGAGACCTCGTGGTGGGAGTCGTGGGGAGTCTTGGGACTCATCATGGTCCATAGGGCCGTGGTGGGTGGGCCAAGACTCACCGCGACTCATCACCGGAGTCGAGGGTGTTCGTGGTGGTTCGCCATAAAATGGCATGGTTGTTTGTGAAACCCCCGCGGACAGCTACAGAAGTATATATAGGGAGTAGTAACCCCGAGAACGGTGCAAGGCCCGTTGGTGACCAAAACTAGTGAGTAAGCGAGCGAGCCGGAAAGCGACCAAAGAGTGGGGAGCGGTTCCGGACTGCCAACTACCAAAGGGAATTCCGCTGGTTCCAAACCGTTGGAGGGTTCTTTGGGAGATCAAAGGGTGACCGTTATGCCCCGGTGAGCAGCCGGAGCTCCAAGTTGGCCCGGCGGCCAAGTTGGGAGTTAGGCGCGCGCATCAAGCGAGTAACTATGACTTGAGGGGGGGGGAGCTTACCGAAGTGAGGTGCGCGACACTAAGTGTTGGGAGAGGGATGGAGGCTTGGGAGAGAGACGAGCAAGTGATGCGAGAAGGACGAAGACCAAATCGAGGCCCATGTCCTATTGTTGCAAGCGTTTATGGCGTCAAGCGCGCATTATGTGCAAATGTGGGCTCTTGGCTCCCCTTTGTACCATGATTTGGTATTCTTCCTGATGATCACAAGGTTCTTGGAGAGATCAGGGGAATCAGAAAGTAAGTCCTGTGAAACTATTTTTGTGGCAGTTTGTAAGCAGTGGGCAGCAATGGTGGGCTGTTGTAGGATTTGATGAACTCAATGTCGTGTACTGACAGCAACCCCTCATCTCTTATGCAAGCATTCAACAAGCCAAGTTGATTGCAGAGCATATTCAGCCCCCCACGTTTCTAGTTGCCTAATGTTCTTCATCTTCTGGGCAGAGCATTTTCCAGGGTCTCCATCTGTGATGACACACTATCTTCTCATGTGGTTCAGCTTCTGGTCTTGCTCTTGTTTGCACCACCCCAATGAAGGGCAGTTCTCACCTGCTTGATTCTCTCCATATGGTTGTCTTGGCAGGGTTTCCCACAACTGCCTTTCCTTTTCAGACTGCCAGTCATCAGCCTCATTCTCCAATGCTTCACTTTCTTCCCAAGTGAAGTGCTCTCCCCTTTTATGCTTCAACGTCCCTGCAGGTGTCTTTTCCTTCATCTCCCGTGGTGCTTTTGAATGAATGAGCACTGATTTGCATCTGTTGGCAACACTTACGGTGTCCCTTTCCTTGCATGCCACTGCAGGCCCGTCATTGACTTTCTTGGCAGGGAAGTCTCCTCCTTCTCCCTCATTTTCTAACTCGGTTGGTGCCCCACTCACCATGCTATCAGGGCTGCATGTATTTCATGGTGTTGCGCCAGCCAAGGGCTATCTTTCACTGGTCCGATTGTTGGCAGCAGCTGATTGGAGTCTTCTTGGCAGAGTCTCCCACGAGCTCCCATCAGTTTCAGGCATCAGGTTTTCTACCCTGCCCTTCCACCTTTCATAAGCGAGGTGCCTGTCTTCCTCCCTTTCACTCTTCAGCCTCTCAGGCAGATTTTTCTTCGTGCGATTGCTGCTCCCATACTTCCAGTCCTTGTTTAATTTTCTCCAGCCATCACCCTCAGATTTGACAAGGTATTGCTGCCCTTCCTTGTGTCTTTCCTCACTCCCAGCTGCTGGTTTTATCCCAGATTCACCTCTCATCCTTGCCTGGTGCTTGCCAAACAGCCCTTGTATGGGGAACTTCAACGAACGGCAACATCTCATTCTCAGCTCCTGTCTTTGTACCTCTTTGCAGCAGTCCAGCCTCGGGTGCCTCACTTTCTGATTGCTGGGTTACATTCTTCGAATGCCAACCTTTGACAGGAAAGTGTGCTCCATCTTCCTCATCTTCTACTGGTTCCCTTGATGCTTCACCTTGTATGTCTTCCTCCTCATGTTTTAGCAGCAGCTCCCATGCCTGAATTGCTACTTTTCCTCGTAGTTGATCTTGTGCTTTCTTTTTTCTCCGTAGCTTAATCAACTGTTTTGTCTTGGCAGCTCCCTTGCCATGAGTGTCTTGCCTCACTGCATCTCCCTTGGCTGCCCACCATCCGTGGAGTCTTTCTTGCACTATTCTGACCCTCGTTGGCATGCACTTTGCTGCGATGCCCCACATGTATTTGCTGCTCCCTTTAATCATCAACATAGTGCTCCAGAGCCAGTACCTCATTGTTGACCAGTTGACCTTCTCAGCCCTTGGACCCCATTTTCCCTTCTCCCATGTTGCCTCGTCTTTCTACTTCATCATTTGCTTTACTTGCACGATGTTGCTTCAGGGGCGGGGATTGCAGGTTTTGGAGACCTATGAGCAAATGGTTTGGGAGGGGGTGAAGTCCGACCACAAATTACATTTGTTTGTGTTTGTAGTGCATGTGCGAGCTTGCTGGAGAAGGGCAAAGAGATCCATGGCTGCATCGTCAAAGCTGGAATTGTGGCAGATTTCATTCTGAACAATACTCTTGTGGAGATGTATGCCAAGCTCAAGAGGGAATTGGAGACATATGAGCAAATGTTGCGGGAAGGAGTGCAGCCTGGCCGGGTCAAGGCCAAGAGGCCAAAGAGGTCCATGGTAACATCGTCAAAGCTGGAATTGTACCATATGTCATTCTGAATAGTACCCTTACATAGACATGTATGCCAAATGTGGGTGCATCAAGGATGCAAAGGGAGTGTTCAACAATATGGCTGAACGAAATGTGTATGATCATGGAGCCCATGATTGCAGGATATGTACAGTGGGATGGAGTCCTTGAAGACCTCTAAGCAAATGGTGCATGAATTAAGGTGTGTTTTAGCCCATTGACCACATCAGGTTTCTTTGTGTTTGCAATGCGCATTGTATGTGCAAACTTGCAACCCTAGAAAAGGACAATTATAAGATGGTGACATTATAAAGGGGTGTTTGCTGAGATCATGAGATCGGGTCTTCGCTCTTGTCATAGATTGAAAACAAGTCTAGGGTAGTTTATGTCTAACCTCATTTTTAAGGACAGTCTTTGGCCAAACCTTTACGGTTTTGGACACAACCCCCTCTAGGTCTACTCCCATTACGAGGATCAGAAATGCTTGGGGGCTTACATGCATGGAGAATGCTTAGACATCGGGCAATTACATTCTCCTTTGCTCTTTGCATCTGTTTACTGGTTCATGGTGACATAGTCAAAGCTGGAAATGTACTAGATGTCAGCCTGAACACTGCCCTAAAGCCTAACCTGGAGTTATTGCCAATGTGGCAGCAAGAATTATCCAAAAACAGATAACGTAGATGTGGAGAAGCTTGTTGGTGAATCTATGGTGGTTTTGTAGTGATTTTGACATGTTACTGTAGGTAGGGTTGGGGTGTTTCCTCGAAGAACTTCACGCCGTCAGTGTCAGCTGCTTCAGCTGCTAGCAACAAGGCTGAAGATGTATTCATGGTTTGTACACAGGCATGGATAGTTGAAGGACCAGGGATAGAGTGTGGGTCCAGATTCATAAGAGGGCCGGATTTCAAGTGAAGAAGATGTACGATCGACATCCAGACAAAGAAGATTAGCACTTTGATAAGGTATGATCTGGATTGAATATTTTGTCTTCATGGCTGACATGAGGCTTTTCACAGATTCTCACCTCTTTGTCATGGTAGGCATGATGGTACATCCACAAGCTGGAGTGCCTTTGGATGAGAAGTAGTCCCCTCACAAAGTATACCGCTCATTTTCTCAAGAGCATACCAATTCTTTGCCTGCTAGAATGCTACGTTATATTCCTTTTCACTCTGAAATAGAATCCTGTCATGTAGGGTTGGAGTAGCCCTGCCTGGGGTTACCATCACACCCTCTCTTATTGTGTGGGCAACAACCTGAGATTACCATGATTGATTATTTTTAAGATCTTCAGGAACACACAATCAGCTGACATGATTGTTGTTAGCTGTGTCAAGTCGCAATCTCAAGCTTAGAATCGAACCTCAAGGCTGGCTTGGTAGAGCAGGGACTATTCCCCTTTGGATGCTTATTCCATGTATTCTTACCTCTGGGCTTGCAATTTTGTGCAAAAGGCCTGATGGACTGGAGAAGGCTTATGTAAGGCTGACAACTAATTATGATGCGTTGGATATGGCAAACAAAGTGTGTATCATCTAGAATGGTTCTTGTTGTTTGGAACTGGGTTGGTTAGAGAGGTGTTTTGTAAGTTTTGTAGTTTTGCAAAGTGCTTTTCATGAGTTTTATCCATAAACGTGTGTTAAAATGTTTGGCTTTAGAACAGTTATGTTTTGATAGCTTTCATAGTTATGTGCTAATGACTTAATGAAGACATCTTCTTCAGCATATTTCACCCTGTTTTTCCCTCTTATCAGAATCGGCCCAAAATTTCCATGTTTGAATTCTGCAAGTTAGCTGGTTGAGTGAATCTAGTTTGGAGTGACTTTGACATGATACTGCTATGTGACAACAAGAAAGTATCAAAAAACAAGTACCCTTAGTGACGCTTTTGCGACGCCGAGGCGTCGCAACGTCCCAAAAATAATAATAATAATATAAAATTCGGATTTCCGACGCCGGGGCGTCGCAAGATAAAGAAAAACGTCGAAGCGAGAGCCCTCTTTCCCCCTTCATGCCACTTTATGACGGCTGGGCGTCGTAATGGTGTCGCAGCAGGGGATTGCGACGCCGGGGAGTCGCAAACAAACGCCGCGGGCTCGACGTTGCAGGCTCAGCGCCGCGCGGGGCCGCGGCTGGCGTCGCAAACCCCCCCCCCCCCCATTTGTTGTAGTGATATGACTAGTGGCAGCTAATAAGACATGTGGGGCCGAGCTCATAGGAGTCAATACACGAGATCCCAGGCTCAAGTTCACAGGTTGCAAGACGGCGACTAACGATGGGGCAACTCTTGCACCCGACCCCTTGATGTATCGAGTTTGAGTGTAGTAGGGACAGTGGTGGAGGACTTAGTGAGGCTATGACCACTATCATATCTTGTGGCTACCTGGACTTAGAGGGACCTAAGCGCCAGCTAGGGGGGCGATTGTGATGGACTAGTGGCAGCCTAGTGGTTGGACTAGTGGCTGCACTAGTGGCGGACTAATGATAGACTAGTATTTGGTGTGCACATGTGTTGTGTGGTTTTGGACATCGATGTAGTTGTGTAGCGATATGTATGCGCACGACAATATCAACACTTAAATCAATGGCTTAACTTTTCCTGTGCAGCTGGCCTTATAATGGGGACTTTCCCCTGTTGATCATGGACCTTTTTCACCTGTGAATCCACAAAGGTTCCTCTCATCTTTAAGAGGGCTAATTTTTCAAACAAATATCAATCAACCATTCTTGGTTTGGTGTACAAATAAAATCACATATATAGCTATGGCAAAATGAGGTGTGAATCAACATTTAAATGCGAATGGTGTTTGTGATGCTCTACTGACTCGATGATGTGGTACTCTGTGCGGCCCTTCTTTACTCGTCAACTAGGTTCACCCTCGGCCTTCCTACTCGTTTCCAAGTCTCCCTCTCCAGAGTCCGCACTTGGCTTGCACAAATCCTCCTTTATAAATGCTAAAATGGCTCAATGGCCTCACATGAGCTAGGTCCTCTCCCTTAGCTCTAAAAATGCTTTCATATACTAGAAAGCTCAAGCTCTACTATCTAGGACCTAGGCTCCATCTAGCCATACTAACAAAGCTAGACTAACAACAAGCAAGAGGCAAGCAAGTAAATGAAACTAGGTGAGGAACAAGGGACTCTTGCTCCTCTTTTATACCATTTTTGGGCCTAAAAAACTATTGGAAAATAAGATTAAACTAGTATAGACTAGATGGAGTTATAGTTTAAAAATCATACAATGAAATAAACTAAAATGTTGGATGGAAATCATTAAATGGAATGAATAAATGTTTTTTCATCCCTAACGTGGATGGCTAGTTGGCATTCCTCATCCGAACAACCTCCAAGGCGAAATTGTGATTTTTCCTCCAATGAACAAATAGGAAACCAATTAATTGGTCGCCGCAAGTGACGTTGGCCTTGTAATTCGGTGCCATTGCTAACCTTAACCATAAATCACCAAATTTGGTGATAAATTATGATTGGGTACTACGTAGTAGCCTGTAAGTTCTCAGGTCAATCGGAGTTGAAAATATATTCCAAACACCGTTCGTCCTGGATCCGTTGTATAAGAAGTTCGGTACTTCCTTGGAAAAATAATCTAATGGTGGTGCTCCTTGGGATCTCTGACTCTGCCACTGGCTCACAGATCCTTGGAAATCATCTCCAACTATCATTTGCACCGTCGGTAGCCACGCCTCGCTCCTGAGGTCGTCTTGACTCACCGTTGTTCCGATGCAACATTCTGCTGTCTTGCGATATTTCATCGCTATACAAACTAACTGTAACATTGTCAAGTCTTGTTACTGTGCGGACCTACTGGATAAGAGAAAAAGGAGAAAAGAAAGATCGCAACCTGTCATCAAACAGTCGTACTGGTATGATAAACATATCCAACTTGCTGCTACTGATATCGAATTGGCCACCTGACATGCTGTCGATGCAGCTTCCTACTGTCATTTTGACGTCAGAGTTCCTCCCTATGGTCGTCTCAGACACTGACTTAATTCCTAAGTGTTGTACCAACGATTCCCAAATAACTAACAGTTTGCTCTGTTTTGGCAGTACAATGTCGAAACTGCATGGCTAAAGATAAAAAACGATCAGAAAATAAAAATGTACCATTATATGCATCTACAGCCTCGACATAGGCCAAGACGCACTTAGATACATAGGGTATTGCACTTGGACTTATATGACACTGGACACTTGGGCCAACGGCACAGGCTACCCTAGAGGTTGCATTTGGGCCTCAACATAGGAGACGCACTTGGATACATAGGGGATTCCACTTGGACATAGATGATATTGGACACTTGGGCCAACAACACAGACTACCTTAATATATATATGAAGCAAGGCAGTTTGTTTGTTTGTTTTGTAGCGTTGAGATCTCCTAAACCACGGGCCCAGCCCTGGTGCTTGATATGGTTGGAAAGCCCTTGATGAGGAGGGGTGCACCGACTTGGTCTCATAATTTTTGGACCTGCGGTATGGGAGATATGGAATTTCAAGTACTTTTGGTCGTTGGAATTTCGTGAAAAATAGTAAAGTGGGATTTCATGGAACAAACTGCAAGTTCGTGGATGCATAGGGAATTGCACTTGGACTTAGATGACATTGGACATTTGGGCCAATGGCACAGGCTATCCTAGTATATATATAATAATAATAATAATAATAATAATAATAATATTTGACACCTCCTGAAGGAAGCGTAAATTATGGTGTCTAATTATGGTGTCTCTTCACCCCGAAGGGTTACTGCCTTCCGAAGGTGTCCCTTTGTGACACCAAGGGTGGATTGAACCCACAACCACTTTCGAGGTGGTATGTGCCCCTTAGCACTGGGCTACAACTTGGTTGTCCTAGTATATATATACTAGGGCTTCGCGTTGCTCCGCACTACTAGCGACGACTTCTCATAACAACGTCCGGATAAATGGGCTATATTTAAGTTTTATGAGAGAGACTACGCATCAAGAGGTAGACATGACGAAGTAGACATGACCATGTTTGCTACAGTCACATTGATCCCAAGACGATACCAAGAGAAAGGGAGGGAGGAAAGGACTTGCCATCTGGTAAACAACAACAGGCTTGTTGCTGCTTGAACCCTACTAGACATGCAATTTTTCCAAATTCATTCCACACTAGAGTAAGATCAACTTGTCATCTTCTAAATTTCCTCACTGCAAAAATTATGATGGATACAACTTAGTAGGGTATCTTATTTGTTCCTGGAAAGGAATTTCACTTCTTGAGAAAGCGACAAGCCTTCTTCGCTTGCTGCCACAAGACTAGTGGTGACTTGACCATTTGGTAAAACTTACAATGTTTGTTTGCATTGCTCTCTCCCAGAGGAGATGCTGCCCTACTAATAAATCTCTGTGAACATTGACTCTCAAATTTACCCCAGGGGACTAACAAACACACTAGGTCTGAAGCCCCAAATAACTTGGCACTCACCATCCACAACCAGCAGTGACTTGGTCACAGAGGGACTGAGCAGTAATGACATGGATCTCAAACTAGAAAGCATAAGTCAGTGGTTTTGGGGAAAAGTAGCATGCAGAACCATGGGGAAGGAGAATCCCGCCCTTAGCCAAAGAGGTGACAGAATCACACCAGAGCTCACTACAAGGCAAAGTAGTTCCGGTGACGACAACGCAGTCACAGCCAAAGGAGTAGCAGTCGACCGTACGTCTCTTTCTCTCTTACATATCCCTTATTTTGGTGTGATTTCATCAAACATTACTGAATCTGAATGATGGAACAAAAGCTTCGCCCATAAGTTTTCGGGTCCAAATTTGACATATTGGCAAGTTATTGGAAGCAAAAGATTGAGGAAAAGGAGGTTCACTTTTCTTTAAGTGGATATTTAAGAGAGCTTTCGGCTTGTTTGAGATGGGCAGCTCAAGTAGCTCTTGAGAACACTAGGAGTCATGCCAGCAATCG
The DNA here is from genome assembly GCA_030704615.1 of Takakia lepidozioides. Lineage (NCBI taxonomy): Eukaryota > Viridiplantae > Streptophyta > Takakiopsida > Takakiales > Takakiaceae > Takakia > Takakia lepidozioides. The sequence continues at coordinate 47,187,353 of CM060734.1, read as the reverse complement.
GCACCTGTCTTCACACATACTCACATGACTCAAAATGTAGGCAACTGTGTTCTGAAGTGGGTGGAGTAGGTGTACTCTGTCCCCCAACCTTGAATTTCAACATGCATAAACTGATGTTATAATGTGAGTGAATCCTGCAAATCCAATTCATGACCCATCAATCAATAACACAATACCCAAATACCATCGAAATCATTATGTGAACTTTCAATGGGCCATCATGGGATGGATCTTGGTAGGTTAAGGCTGGCTTTCAAGTCAACCGCTCAATCTGAAGCAGCACCACGAGAAACATACAAACATGTCCAAATAAAAGATAAGTGCGTATCATATTCACTTTCATCTTCAAGCTCTGGAGAAGATCCACCACCCACACCAGAAATATGACAGGCATTCTGATTTCCTTCCACTATCACCAGAGACACCTGTAGACCCCGCTACTGTTTCCTGTGGATATGGCACGGAAATGTACATCATGGTCAATATTCTCGGGAAATGGTGGATGAACTGAGTAGCTACACAAATCAAAGAATGAAGCAAGGCATCCGCACCATTCCAACAAACAAAACAACGTTTCACCAGTAATCCCCACAAGAACAAACCCCATCTTCAAAGTGGTGAAAGAGGTTAGCGTCCCGTACAATAATTGCTCGGCCAACAATCTTTGAGATAAACTTGGTGGAGGTCGGAGAGGCGTCCTAGGGGCTGTGCTTATCAGCCCAAAACCAATGGCCAGCTTCTCACTGTGGTAGCAAAGAGAAACTTCTTTTTGCTCCTCCCCAACATCACGTAATACAAAGCGTGTGTCAGGCACATACCCTGCCTCCTTCATCTGCCCCAGACAATCTTCTCAGCTTAGCATTTCCTTAATTTTGGGATGCAATTTGTCATCTACAACAAAGGTGTGCACCCTGTTCTCTGCAACCTCAATGCAGCAGCGACCTCGCTCCTTTTTAACCCCTCTGACCTTCATCATCTCTCTCAACTTTGCACTATCGTTCCACCTGCCAGCTGCAGCATAGATGTTTGATAGCAACACATAAGTCGCAGCATCTTGGTCACCCCACTTGAGATTAGATGTTGCCGCACGTTCAGCCATCTCCACATTGCTATGGATTCTGCAGGCACCAAGCAAGGCCATTCACACCACAGCATCTGGTTCCATTCACATTTTATTCATGAGGTCCTCTGCTTCATCCAATCGCCCGCACGTCCAAGAAGGTCCATCATGCAGCCAAAGTGCTTTACCGTCGGAGTCACACCGTGATCTGGACTCAGGGAACTGCAGTAGTCTCTTCCTTCATCCAGTAGGCCAGCATAGGAACACATAGAAAGGCGCTACTGTCTGGCTTGAAGCTTTCCTTTTGCATTCTTTCGAATAGTTGCAGGACCTCCCTATGACAACCATGCTGGGCATATCGTGCGATCATCGCCCTCCACGACACCATACCTCGTTCAGCCATATTGTCAAATATTCCCTTTGCATCCTCAATGCTGCCACATTTGGCATACATGTCCACCAGGTACAATTCCGGCTTTGATGATGTCACCATGGACCTCTTTGCCCTTATCTAGGGCTGCCAGGCTTGCACAAGCACACCACAAGCATTGGGGTCAGAAAAGTATTCATTCCACGGCTTCTCATCGTCTCTGTTACCTGTTTCTGGATACTTTCCTTTTGTCACATTGGCAGTATCATGTCAAAGTCACTCCAAACTATCAATAGGAAACACCCAACTCAACTTATCACACTAGTTCCTGTTTGGCCTCGTCACAACCTGCTATGTCTTTGAACATCACCTGCAATGTCCGACCAACGAGATTTAACCTCTTTTAAGAAGTCCGTTCTCACTAGAAATACTTCCCTCCACCCAAGTCTGTTCTCCTCCCTATTGACATACAAACACAATGAGCAGTACGTCTTATCCCCCATATGCCTCATGACATCTGATCCGTCTCTTCATCCTCCCTCCAAGGTGTCAGTTATAACCCCATAAAAAGCTATCCAGCTACTTGTCTCAATTTGCTTCATATCATATTACTTCAATGTTCTAGGATGAACAAGCTTGGCAGATACCCCCGTCTTGCCCAAACTTTCTAGTTGTCATAACCAACCTTATCTTTGGCCTTTTTGCTCAGCTTAGTCACTTGAGCCTTGCCCACATTGAAAATCCCACGTCCACCCCCTCCAAATCCTCCACCAATTCCAAATCCTTCTTGCATCCGTCGTGTAAAGTAGATATATCCTGCAATCAACAGGATCGTGGGGGCCAATCGAAGGAGTTCCTGTTGCCAGCTCATTTCTGACACATGTAACTGGGACATAGTTATGAGGGTTGACCCCTAGCACATCCTGTGCATCCTCCAGCTTACGCTCAGAGGACTCAATACTCCCAATGTTGAAGGAATACTTGTACTGGCTGCCCCCATGGCTACCCTGTGGCTGGGTGTCAGTCTGCATTTCATCAGACCCACCGCCCCCCATGCCCCTTGCCAAGAAGACTGGGAAGGCCCAGGCAGCACATACACCTTTGTAAGACTTTTATTTGTGACTTCAATCCGGTCAACCAGGCCTGGCTTCAGCAGCTTGTTCTTAAAATCCTGGAAGCTGATCTGCTTGGAAAAAGATGACACGGAATGTGGGAATTAAGAGTGGGCTGACTTACAGAGGGAGATGCGAGTGAGCAGGAGACATTCTTGGCTCAATGTCCTGGAAAGGGTTCATTTTTACTCTCTGCACATAGAAGCTTAAGCACATATTCATATCGACCAACAAGATGTAGTTTCTACATGTAACTCTTAGAACTAGATTGTAGGTCACTATTTGGTGAACCAAGAGTTCTTGATGGAATGCCATAACACTTATAAAGACAAAGATGGATACCTATTGGGTGTCACTACGGCCAATGGAAAGAGTGGTTAGAATGGCAACTGTGGCAGCACCCATTGCAATCAGTGACTGCAACTGCCAAATTCTGTGTGTAAGAATTCCTGCATTGCTACCCATTAAAGATTGGTTATTTCAGCTGTCCTGTGAGTTGCACTATTATAACTGGCAAAAAAGAGTAAGGATGAGGAACTGGATGAAGTAGTTGGATTGTTTCATTACATTTGAGTGAAGGATCTTGGCGTGAATGGGTTAGCTTATCCTCATTTGCTTCAGATCCTCTAGTATATGTAAGGATATGATGCGTGTAGGCTGTTGCCCAGTGCTGGTTCGAGTTGCAAACCATGTTGCAAAGTAGGCAGTTATGAAGTAATTTCTTTGACACTAAAACCAAGGGTTTAACATGTTTCAATATATTGTCAGAAGATCCAAAATCTGAGGCATCACAGCAGGCTTGAAAGCTACACATCCCTTACCATTCTTTGACTCTGATTTCTGCTCATTGCGGCGCTTGGGAAGATCTTTCTTGTTCTTTGGATAGAAGTTCTCATACCCTGCACACATAGAAGCATTGCTAGACTCAGCCCCACTTGACAAATGTACAAGACTCAACCCTACTACCACTCCAACAGGGATTAGCTGGCAGAGGTGTGATTGTGAACCTGGCCTTATGGATTACAGCAAGAGGACCAAATTCTGCTGACATGCAGGCTTGAAACTGGGAACATGACATGCGATGAGCTTGTGCATTAGTTGTTGACACACTCCCCACCTAATACAGCTACTGTTTATTAATGACAACAAATAGTCACCACCTCAATGTAGTTGTGACATAGTAGAGCAAAAGCTAAGCCTCATTGCCGACCCAAATATCCTCTTGAAGAGGTGTTTGCCTACAATCTACTTACTAAGGCTATGAAAAAGACCTAAAATGCCACCTGCTGATGTAGATACAACCAGCAGGTCCACAAAATACAACCGTCACAGCATTCCGTTACTTTTTACCCTCACTTAGGGTTCCACCGCATGAAGTCGTAGAGGCTGAAGTTCTGGTCAAGGGGAGAGTTGATCATCAACAAGCTGGATGAAATTAAAAAAGAATGTGCCTTGTGGTTTAAAGCAGAATAGTGCAGCGCTTGTGAAAATTGACACACCAATCTGATGTGGACGATTCCCAAATTAGAGCTCAGCACTTGGACTCCAGCACCAGCCAACAATAATCCTGAAGCAACCCCGCTTGCTAAACTAAGTGTTCTAAGCTCACCCTCCGACAATTATAAATCAATCCCTCTTGGTCTTGGCACACAAAGGGTTCTTTCAAGAATGAGATAATTGTGACGACTTAATTACCTCTGAAATATGCTTACCTTTTTCCCTGGGATTCTCACTGGAAAACGCTCTCCTGGATGCGCCGTTTTGAAGAAATGCCCTCCGCACTTTCGAGCTCTTTCTAACCCTTCTTGACACTTCATGGCTATATATAGATAGCCTCGGCAAGCCAAACCTATCTAAACCTGTTCTAACAATACAGGGGCCAGAAATGCCAGGCCTTATCAACCTATGTAGCCATTCCGCTCTCTCTCTCTCTCCTTTGAACAGCAAACAGAAGCAGGGAGGGAAAGCGTCAGTCTCCCGGTTATTTTCGGGCAATCTGGGCAGATAGAAAAAAATTGATGACGTACGAAGCGTGGCAACGATGATGTGGCACTATGGCACCCTATTCCTGCGCTACGCTAAACTAGCTCTCGACCTTTGGTCGTCGCTAGAACTAGGGCTTCGCGTTGCTCCGCACTACTAGCGACGAATTCTGAGAACTACGTTCAATTTGCACAAAAAAGACGGGGTCATCCGTGGTGTTAAATGTTTACATGTAGAAATCAACATTTTTTGGTCGGTGCCACCAAGAGTCAGGACTTCCTGGCTCCAGGATTTCCTCAAAAGCCCAGACTTGAGCCATTCACATGTTGCACAAAAATGTCGATTTGCTAGGTCTAGCAGCCATAGGGAGGAGATAAAGAAAAGGAAAAAAATGTATGACATCTTTAGGACAAGAATCCAAACAAATGAACAGAGCACAAACAAACATAGTGCACTGAAGCGAAGGAGAAATTGTTTTGTGAGTGTACTTTGACCTTGTGACTCAACAACAGTCAGGAGGGTGGAGAATATGGAAGCAACTCGATATCTGGAGGGTAAAAATGGCAGTACATTGATCCATTTTGACCCTAGCTTACAGTTTTCTTACCTGTTGCCTGCCAAGCTCAATCCCCCTTACATAGGCAGCACTACCTGCTACCGGAACTTTTTTGTACAATTCCCGAGTCTTGAAACGCAAATATCCTAGACATATCGGAGCGAGGTAGATTCCACCTTCAAAAACTCTTGTTGTTTGCCTGAAAAGCTAGAGAGCGCAAAAACTCCCTTCTGTGCCTGCCACAAAGTCCCTAATACACAAAGCACACATTCACGCTAGGTAGATCTATAAGAAAGGGTGGACAAACCCATGAAGATCAAGCCACCAACCAACTGTGTGGTCTTGTCTGTGGTCAGGTAAAGCTTAAATGTTGAATACCAGGACCAGGAAAAGTAAACTAACCTAATGTATTTTACAGCTCCTGTCAAACTAGATGAGCCCAATGTACACTATGACACAATTCAGTGAGCACCAACAGAACACAATTGCATGGGGATTAAGCATTGCCTTTGACTCACAAAAGAGCCGTGCTTCCCTGTTGAAAATCCAGCTAAAACTTCAAGTTTTCGGACCCGTCTTCACCTTAGACTGTGCCCGCTCCTCAAGCTTCCGGATGTGAGGTGGCAACGAGCAAACATAATCTTGTGCTCTCTGACCCCCGCTGGAGAGCCCTTGGATACTTGCGACATTCCACCTATTTACCAGGTGCTCCATGATGTCAGCGTAGTCCCGAGCAGTATACACCCCCGTCCTCTGGGCCACCAGAGAAAAATTGTCAAAAAGGTGCTCATTCTGTCCATCATCTGCCATAACAATGTTCTCCCTCATCATATCAGCAAACGCCAGCATGGCCCCGTCAGGGTCCAACTCAAAAAGCTTCTCCACAATCTTGGTGTATGCATTCTCGTGACGTCTCTCATCTGCGGCAATGAGGCTTGTACCAGAGAGAGAGATAAAGAGAAATACCAGTAGATCCACAACAACACAAAGAGGAAATGAGAATCCCAACCCTTCGCGCAACAATTGTACATTGCACCACGGCTAGCTACAAATCCTTCTGATGACAGTGCTCTCACACCCAAAGGAGGAGCAGTAAGTATATCGTCCTCTCATTATTCACATAAGTTATCCCTTAGTTGGGTGTATTTTCATTGATATTAATTGAACCAACATACAACATTTGCTCGGCCATCAATCTTTGAGATGAATTTGGTGGAGGTGTGGCAGTCTCCAAACACTCGAAGATTCTTGATGAGTCGTGCAAATCAACCCAAAACCAATGGCCAGCTTCTCACTGTGGTGGCAAAGAGAAAATTCCTTTCCTCCACATCATGCAATACAAAGCGCGTGTCAGGCACATACCCCGCCTCTTCATCTGCCCAGACAATCTTCTTAGCTCAACATGGATTTCCTTAATTATGGGATGCAACTTATCATCTACAACGAAGGTGTGCACCCTGTTGCCAACCTCAATTCCAACCCCCTCTGACCTTCATCATCCTTCTCACCTTTGTAGTATCATCCTACCTGTCAGCTGCAGCATAGATGTTTGATATAGCAACACATAAGTCGCGACATCCTGTTCATCCCACTTGAGGATAGATGTTGCCACATGTTCAGCCATCTCCACATTGCCATGGATTCTGCAGGCACCACGCAAGCCCTTCCACACCACAACATCTGGATTGATTGGCATTTTATTAATTAGGTCCACTGCCTCATCATTATCTAAAGTGCAAGTGGATTCACGCCAAATGTTTTTCTCTCCAACACCCTTGTCAACATGTATGTTAAGTGCGGGATCATCATGGATGCTCACCAAGTGTTCAACAGAATGCCTCAACGATCTTTGATCACTTGGAATATAATGTTGGCAGGATTTACCAAGCATGGGTGTGGTAGGAATGTTTTGGAGACCTATGAGCAAATGCTGCGCAAAGGGGTGAAGCCCAACCACATCACATTTGTTTGTGTTTGTAATGCGTGTGCAAGCCTGGGAGCTCTGGAAAAGGGGAAAGGGGTCCATGGTGACATCGTCAAAGCTGGAATTGTACCAGATGTCTTTCTGAACACTGCCCTGGTGGACATGTATGCCAAATGTGGGTGCATTAAGGATGCGAACGGAGTTTTTAACACTATGGCTGAATGAGATGTGGTGTCATGGAACACGATGCTTGCAGGGTATCCACAACAGGGATGTGGTATGAAGGCTTTGGAGACCTATGATCAAGTGATGGGGGAAGGGGTGAAGCCCAACCACATCATGTTTGTGTGCATTTGCAGTGCGTGTGCAAGCCTGGCAGTTCTGGAAAAGGGCAAAGAGGACTATGGCGACATTGTCAGAGCTGCAGTTGTACAAAATGTCATTCTGAACAATACCCTCGTGGACATGTATGAAGGGAGTGTTCAACAGTATGGCTGAACGTGATGTGGTGTCATGGAGTGCGATGATTGCAGGATGTGTGCACAGCAAGGGCACAGGATGGAGGCTTTGGAGACCTATGAGCATGATGTGCGAAGGGGGTGAAGCCCAACCACATGATGTTTGTTTGCATTTGCAGTGCGTGTGCAAGCCTGGCAGCCCTGGAAAAGTGCAAACAGGTCCATGGTGACATCGTCAAATCTGGATTTGTACCTGATTTCACTGTGAACACTGCCCTAGTGGACATGTATGTCAAATGTGGGTGCATCGAGGATGCAAATGGAGTGTTCAACAGTATGGCTGAACGTGATGTGGTGTCGTGGAGTGCGATGATTGCAGGATGTGCACAGCAAGGGCGCGAGATGGAGGCTTTGGAGACCTATGAGCAAATGATGTGCGAAGGGGGTGAAGCCAACCACATGACATTTGTTTGCATTTGCAATGAGTGTGCAAGCCTTGGCAGACCTGGAAAAGGGCAAAGAGACATCGTCAAATCTGGAATTGTACCCGATTTCACTCTGAACACTGCCCTGGTGGATATGTATGTCAAATGTGGGTGCATCGAGTATGAAAATGGAGTGTTCAACAGTATGGCTGAACGTGATGTGGTGTTGTGGAGTGTGATGTTGCAGGATATGCACAACAAGGGTGCGGGATGGAGGCTTTGGAGACATATGAGCAAATGATGTGCGAAGGGGTGAAAACCAACCACATCACATTTGTTTGTGTTTGCAATGCGTGTGCAAGCCTGGGAACTCTGGAGGTCCATGGTGACATCGTCAAAGCTGGAATTGTACCAGATGTCATCCTGAACACTGCCCTGGTGGACATGTATGCCAAATGTGGGTGCATTAAGGATGCAAATGGGAGTTAATTTCAACAATATGGCTGAACGAGATGTGGTGTCGTGGAACACGATGCTTGCAGGGGGTATGCAAAGCAGGGGCGTGGGATGGAGGCTTTGGAGACCTATGAGCAAATGATGGGGGAAGGGGTGAAGCCCGACCACATCGCGGTTGTGTGCGTTTGCAATGCGTATGCAAGCCTGGCAGCCCTGGAAAAGGGCAAAGAGGTGCATGGTTGCATCGCCAAAGCTGGAATTGTACCAGATGTGATTATGAACAATACCCTTGTCATGGTTTTAGTCATGGTTAACTAGAATTACCTACTTCTACTAACTAGGACATTTTGGATATTTATATTTGTATTTTGTGTGTTGGGACTTCATTACATGCCAAGTGAGGTGTCAAACCTCACTTGGGACATGGGGATGGGTTTTCCCCTTGTGAGTGTTGAGGAGGGCTCATCTTCTTGTAGTTGAGCCTCCATGAGCCTCTCTCACCTCCATAGCTCTAGGTATTGAGAGGGAGTGTGGTGAGGGCTTTGTAGGACAGATTCCTTTAGCAAAGGTGCCCTTGGCTTGACTTAGTTTATGTGATTGAGTGGATTCATGAGTGGAGTGTTTCCATTGTGTGTTCACTTCCATTATCACTACAAGAAGATCGCCTTATGCTTGTGAGTGCGGAGTGTAAGGATTAGTTTTAGCACTTGTGTTGGTGTACACCAAGGAGTGAGAGAGCTAGAAAAGCTCAAGTATCTTACAAGGCTTGCAAGGTGCTGCAAGGAGGAGTGTTTTTGCATTGCATCAAAGAGGTGGAGAGCTCAAGGAGAGAGCTCTTGAGTTACAAGACTTTGCAGAGGTGGAGAGCTTAAGGAGAGAGCTCTTGTATCACAAAGCTTGCATGGTTTTGCAAGGTAAGTGCTTGTATGTGCACTAAGGGTTTGAGAACTTGGAAAAGAGCTCTTGCATCACAAGAGAAGCGTCTTGTGTGTGGAGAAGATAAACACTAGGGTTTCAAGAGCAAGCTCTAGTACTTGTTCATGGTGTGAAAGAGAAGCCAAAGAGCGGCACATGCTTGGGTTGGAAATACCATAGAAGGAGTACAATAAGGGTAGTTTGAGGAGCATTGAGTAGCTCAAGAGAAGCTAAGAAGTGGTTGTTCTATCCATGGTGAAATGAAGCCAAATGGGGTTTCATTTGGTTGACAAACAAGCAAGCGAAGGCGCACTAGAAGGGGAGTGCTTTTGCTAATTCTATGAGTTCTTGGATTGCTCTTGGTGAAGCAAGTGATTGACCAAGCAAGTGGCGCATGTGTGGAGCATGCTTTCCAAGTGTGGCTTCCAATTCAAGCTTGAGGAGAGCTAGAAGGTGAAGTGAGCAAGTTCATTCCTTGTGTATAAGGTGGTGCATGTTGTGGAAGAAAATCCAAGGAGCTACATAGGCTAGGGCTTGAAGACAACAAAAGCAACCACTTGGAGAGCATCAAGAAGCTCAAGATGACTCCAAAGGGAATCATGTGGGTGAGAATTCTATCCATGATGATGTGAAACCAAGCTTAGAGTATTTAAGAGCTTGGAGCACATGTGGGAGATCATTGGAGGTGGTCTTCATGAAGAAAGGAGATTGTGGCTCACGGCATGCATAGCAACTTCAACCATACATTAGCATGTGACAAGACAAGGAAGGGGAAGGTGAAGCTCATGTATTCATTCCCTTTTTGCTTAAGTTTTGTGGTGGATGGTTGTTCAAGCAAGTGATGCTTATGTGGAGCATGCTCTTTAGGGCTTGTGACTTCAAGTTTGAGAAGATGAGCTCTTGAATAGAGGTGTGGATACACATTATGATGAATGAAGAGAACACCTAGGTCAAGAGGTGGAAGTGTGTGTGACTAGCCCATGCAAGGGAAAGCACATGGAAGATGGCATACAAAATTCAAATTCAAGCAATGCTTGGCACTTGTCATTGGGCACATTAGCTTGCTATGAGTTCCAAGGAGATCAAGAGGAACTTGTCAATTTGGGATGAATGCATTGCAAAGTAAGATAATGCAATCTTGCATGCATGTTAGGGGGGAAGATACCATGAAGAAGGTGTTTCTTACTATACTCTACAAACCCTAGTCTCCATACTCTTCAAGAAACTGTGTGTATGGGCTCCCTCTGCCCATCATACACTTTTGTGAACAGAGTATGGAACCCCTCTGCCCAACATACTCTTTTGTGAACAGAGTATGGGCCCCCTCTGCCCAACATACGTTTTTGTGAACAGTGTATGGGCTCCATCTGCCCCACCATACACTTTTGTGAACAAGGTATGGATACAAGTGGAGAGACTTTGCCTACCATACGTTTTCATTAAAAAAAGTATGACATCTAGGGTGTATCTGGAGGAGTATTGCCTTTGGAGGATCTTTGGGGGGTCCTTTGAGGAGCTTTTGTAAGACACTTGAAGAGCTCTTGAAGGGGTGTTTGGAGGACTATTGGGGGGGGGTCCTTGAAGACCAATATTTGGCAAACATTTGGAGCTTTGGAGGGCTATTTGGAGGACTATTTTGGGGTCCTTGGAGGCTAATATTTGGCGAGCTTAAGGAGTCTTTGGCAACTTGTCTGAAGGACTTTTTGGGGTCCTTGAGGGCCAAGATTTGGCAGGCTTTGGGGGCCTTAGTGAGATTGTTTGAGAGACATCTTGAGGGCTCTTGGAGATTTTGAGAGACCCTGGAAGGTAGTTATGTCTGTTGGTCATGAGCAAGAGCGTTTAGAGATAGGGGGAGACTAGTGGGATGAGAGCATTCTAGGATTAAGAATTTCCTTAGTCTCTCTTCCTCGTAGTCTTCCACCCTCTATGTAGGCCAAAACCTTTCCGTAGGTGGAGGCAAGAGTCAGTCCGGGTTTGGGCTGGGGTGTCCTTGCAGGAGCGATACTGTGGAGTGTTTTTTTTTGGTGTGGGGGAGTTACTGTCTTGATTTTCTTGTGTTTGGATCCCCCCCACACCTGCATGCTTGACTATGTGCCATGTCAGTTTTGTGTGGGTGCTTGTTTTCATAGGAGGTTGGTCCGGATTTGATCACCGGCCAATCCTAGAGCATGTTGTCGGTGGTGAGGCTGGGGTGATGACCAGTCAGACCACCATTGTTTCTCTTATGGTGAGGCTGGGTTGATGACCAGCAGACCATATGAGTGCTTGCGGTGGATGCAGGTGCAGGTTTGTGTTACGAACCTAGTAGTCTAAGCCATAAGCCGCAACAGGTTCTCTACCCGGTTACCTTGTGGAAAGGGGGATTAGAGACAAGTTTACAACACATATGGTTGTGAGTTTTCATCACGGAGCTGCAACCAGTTGCTGAGGAGAGTGCCAGTACGAGCACTAGCGATACTAGTGGGTATACAAGACGAGGTGTGCGGTTTAGGCCACCTTCACCTTCAGTGTTTTTTGAGGAAGGTTCAGACTCAGAGTTAGGAGGATTCTCGCCGAGGGTGCAAGCCATTTCCGTGCCATTGTTGTGGGATACGATGGAGGAAATGTATGGAGCTACCAAGGAGCCACGTTGGTACTCTGGAGCTGTGGGCACCATCGAGCTTGATGATTTCATACATGAGTTTGATAGGTGGTGTGATTTGCAGCAGATGCGTAATCCACAACTATTTACGCCTTTTATGGCGTGGAAGGGGTTGTTTCAGCACCTTGAGGGGCCGCCCATGGATGACTACCATGAGTTTAGGCGGGGACATGAGGTGGAGATTGAGGAATGACGGGTGTATTTGTCACCTGACTATGTCTCCATCACTAGAGGCACAAGGGCAGTGGTGACACCGGCAGCTACACCGGCAGCTTCTGCAAGCAGCAGTGGGACGTCAAGTGGAACATGAGCTGGGAAGTCCACCCAAGCTCCTGCTGCAGCACCAACACCCGTGCCTGCCTTTAACCCAGTTGTGGAGTTCTTCGAGGAGTTGAGGAGAAACTACCAAGGGATAAGGACAGAGAAGTTGCGGAGCTTGCAAGAGTTCCAACGAAGGTCTACTGAGAGTTTGAGGGAGGCTTACACTCGCATGAGGCGCTTGATAAACGTAACCCAAGGGGTTACAGAAGCTCAGGCAGTCCAGTTCTGGTATGGGATCCTGGACAAGGAGCTGAGGAGAAGGGTGCGGGATGCAACTCTCCTACAAGTGGACCAACCCACCTTAGCAAATGTGTTTTTGCTGGCAGAGCAGATAGAGCTCAATATGGTGGAGGAGCAAGTGGTCATGGTGGGGTTTGGTCAGGAGACACAACGAAGTAGGGCTCCTAGCCAACAACAACCACTACCCCAACGTGCTCAAGGCAACAAAGGGGCTCAGGCAAAGCCCAGGGAAGGGCCGAGAGGATCTCAATTGCAGAGGTCACTTCCTTCATTCTCAGGCCAACAACAGTTGGGTGTGACATGTTGGGATTGTGGAGGATCCCATGTTAAGAGAGATTGCCCGGAATGAGGCAAAGGGCCGGCACAGGCACAACCTACACAACTACAATGTGGGCATTGTGGCAAATATGGGCATGAAGAGGCCCATTGTTATGACTTGCATCCTGAGCTACGGCCAGGCCAGTTCCAAAGGAACAATGGTGGCCGAGGACGAGGCAATGTAGTCCAGAGAGGTAGAGGAGGCAGAGATCGGGGTGGAGAACGTAACCAAAACCAAGGAGCACAGGGTCAGGGTCAAGGTCATGACCAAGGCATGGTGGATAGACTTGCCCAGCTAGAGCAACGTCTTGTTGCCATGGCCACTACTCATGTTGCGCCAGCTCCAAGGCTTGAGGTTCAAGCCCCACCTGCACAACCTCCTATGCCTAGGGAAGACCGGATTGGTATGGGCTTCATGTGTGGAGCCGCACTTGCAAGACCATTGCATGTGGATTCTGCAGCTGCTGTCACTCGAGCGGATGTGGATTTTGATCCACAAAGAGGGGAAGCAAGTCGGCAGAAAAGGCTTCTACGGTCTTTCACATTGGCTGAGACAGTGCCAACTATGCCATCGATGGCACCCGCTCGCCCAAGTGTGTCAGAAGTAGAGCCACGAGTGTCATTGGGGAGAGTTGGTATGGCTCGGGAAATGCCAGTGGGTGGTACTGCAAAGCAAGGTGCAGCCAATACATTGTTGGGGGCGGCTACGACAATTTGCCAAGCTCCATTATTCTCTGCCACGACAATTGCAATGTCGGGGATGCGGCCAGCTGCAGTGTTTAGACTGGCAGCTGCACTCTGTGAGAGTGGTGATGCATCGGCACTATCTGCGGGGATAGCGGATCAGGTGTAGTGCATGGATGCCTTGGATTCTAGGGTGAAAACAACCACAGCTGCGCCATGGCAAGCGGTAGCTGCAAGGTTGTAGGAGTTGCCAGCTAGACCAGCCATTGAGCGTAGTATGGTTACTCCTGGGGTAGTCCTGGTGGACAATCAGGATGGTGTGTTTCAGTTGGGTGGCCTTGCCGGGAGGAGGTATAGGCCACTGCGGGTCTTGTTGGACTTGGGAGCACAGCCATTGATGTTGGGGAGAGCAGCAATTGCAGGCTTGGGCCTTACAGAGGCGGATTTGGAGCCTTGTCCTTTCCAAATTCAAACATCTTTGGGCGGTTTAGAGAAGGCACGAGGGATTACACGCCATGAGCTCTTCATTCGATTGCAGCCAGATCATCCTACATATGGCTCTGTCATGAGAGCTAAAGCCATTGTTACGGACGCGATGTCTTATGATGTGCTTGTTGGTGGGGCTGTCGCACACCTCAGTTCGGTAAACTCCCCTTCAAGTCATAGTTACTCGCTTTGATGCGCGCGCCTGACTCCCAACCTGGCCGCCGGGCCAACTTGGAGTTTCGGCTGCTCACCGGGACATAACGGTCCCCTTCCGCTTCCCTCTAAACCCTCCACCTATTTGGGACTAGGAGAATTCCCTTTGGTAGATGGCAGTCCGGAACAGCTCCCCACTCTTTGGTCGCTTTCCGGCTCGCTCGCTTACTCACTAGTTTTTGGTCACCAACGGGCTTGCACCGTTCTCGGGGTTACTACTCCCTATATATACTTCTGTAGCTGTCCGCGGGGGTTTCATAACCAGCCATGCCATTTTATGGCGAACCACCACGAAAACCCTCGACTCCCGGTGGTGAGTCGCGGTGAGTCTTGGCCCACTCACCGCGGCCCCAATGGACCGTGATGAGTCCCAAGACTCCCCACGACTCCCACCTCGAGGTCTCCACCCCATGGTGAGTCCTATGCCACCCCCACTAAGTCCCACTAAGCTACCACCACCCCTTGTGGAGCCACCTCCACCGCAACCCGGTGTGCGGGCTCCACCTAGTGAGCGCCTCCGCCTCCTTGAGTGCCTTGGGCACTCAAGGGTGCTTCAGCCCCCCATACCTATCGCCGCTGCCCCCCACCACAGGGGCAGCCCCTCATGTGTCCCGACCCCCTGCCCTCAAGGCAAAGGGCCGCGACACACACCCCTACCAACAGGGAGTCGATGTCCTCATCGACTTGTCCATTTTGTAGAAACGAACATCCAAGTTGTGGCGTCCCACATCAAGGAGTTTGTTTCCGTACCATGGCGTCCCATGGCAAAGAACCAAACCCACACTTGACTCCACTCTCCACTAGCTAGTTCGGCCGACTTCCTCCAAGTCCCGGCCAAGGGTGGAGCCTCTCCAGCTCCTCCCAGTGCACTCTTCTTGGCCTACTTCAAGGCCAAGGAACGATCCTCCCCGAGGATCGAATCGCCTTACTGCAACAACATTGCTTGCGATCGCTCATGATGCCGCTTTTGGCATCACCTTGAGCAAGGGTTCACCTGGAACCCTCTTTGACTAGGAAGATAACCTTGAACCAACCGTGCGCCCCAATCACTACAATTGGGTCCGCCTTGGAATGCTGGCCTGAGGTACGGGAACACGCCGAAGCCGCACTACGACTTCGTCCCGAGGCTACACGATTATAGTACGTGAACGGAAGCACGTAGCTTCCGCGTTAGCCCGCACTACAAGGCAACCCCCTCGGTAGCGCAGTTATAGTACGCGCACGCGCCAGGTGCGCACTAGCACTTGAACTCCCAAATAAGGCGCAAGTTTCCTTGCCCCTTGGATGGGAGTCACCCGATTTCGGCACTGCGCAAACACACGATTAACCCAATTTACCTCTCCCACTTTTGTAAGCTAGCATGCATTCTACACACCAGCCAACCACACCATGCATCACCATTCCAAACACAATAGGACGCACAATATTTGGAACCCATTTCCTTTATACAAATTTTTGTACAATACAAGTTTTTGCAATCGGATTCCTGAGCTAGCTAAACCGGGCTAAGCATGCATTTCCTCCCCCACGCTCCAAGGTTGATGTCCCCATCAACGCTTCTTCCGCTTTTGAGGTCGCCCTTCGAACGCTGCAACTGCCTCGGATGCGTTTCCCATTTCTGAGGCACGCACCCAAGATGCCTCCACAAGATGATAGCCCTTCCATTTGACGAGATACTCCGTTTCTCGGTTCTTGAACCTCCTCGACTTAAGTATGCCTCCACCTCGTACTCGGGTTCATTTTCATGATCCAACAGCATAGGTGGCGGACGCAACACTTGCTGCCGATTCGGACGTGCTTCATCTTTGAAGTAAGGCTTCAAAAGGGAGACATGGAATACTGGGTGCACCTTGCTGTTTGCTGGCAGCTCCAATTCATACACATCCTCATTCATAACCCTCCGAATGCGAAAGGGACCCGCATACGGAGGTACGAACTTCGGACTCATTTCCGGAGGTAGTCGAAAATTCTTGATGTTCAACCAGACCTCTGTGCCTGCCTCAAACTTCACTTCCCTCCGCTTCCGATTCGCCTGCCTTTCATACCGTTTCCTAGCTTTGGCAATGTTGTACTTTGCGAGCTTCAACAAACGCTCGCGTTCTTCCAGTACCGCCGCTACTGCGGTTCCTCAACGTCCTGGGCGGCCCAACTTGTCGGCACCCAGAGGTGCTTTTCCATAGACCAACACAAAGGGGAAACTCCCGTCGCGGAGTGTTCTGTGTTATTATAACAGAACTCTGCCGCGTCTAAGTGTTCCATCCAGTCTGATTGGTCTGCCGACACGTAATTCCGCAAGAATTGCTTCACTACGGAATTCACTCTTTCCGTTTGGCCGTCCGTCGTAGGTCGGAAGGCGGTGCTCATCTTCAGCCTCGTCCCCATCTTCTTCCAAAGTGCTCTCCAGAATTTACTCGTAAACTTTGGATCGCGTCCGAGACAATATCCTTCGGGACTCCATGATGCTTTAAGACGTGGGCGAAGTAAAGTCGCCCTGTCTCCTGCGCAGTTGCCGTCTCCTTGGTGGGGATGAAATGGGCCATTTTACTGAACCTATCTACCACCACCATGATTGCATCGAATCCTTTTGACAGCGGCATAGCAGTCATGAAATCCATCGAGACGCTTTCCCAAGTCCCCTCTGGAATCGGCAAGGGTTGTAACAGCCCCGCTTGCTTTTTATACTCGCTCCGGTTTTGTTGGCATGTGGTGCATGTCTTACATACTCCTCTGCCTCCTCCCTCAGTTTGGGCCAGAAATACTCTTTCTTCAAGAGTGCCGCAGTGCGCTTGGCTCCACCGTGGCCCGCAAGCGGGCTATCATGGCATTCTCTCAAGAGACTATCCCTGATCCCTCCCTTTGGCACATAGAGACGTTTTTGCTTATACCGGAGCAGTCCGTTTTGCAAGTGGAACTGCGATTTAACCCCCATTCTCAAGTTCTGCATCACGCACTTTGCCAGCTCATCCTTCCGGCAAGCCTTCCGGATCTTCCTTTGGAGCGCCGTCTCGCCCTTGTACACCAACAAGAGCTGCTGCTTTCTACTTAAAGCATCGGCCACCACATTGTCCCGTCCCGGTTTTTACTGGATATCCACGTCGAACACTGCCAAAGTATCTTGCCACCTAAGTTGTTTTGGGGACAACTTGGGCTGCGTGGCAAAATACTTCACCGTGACATTGTCCGTGAACACCTTCACTGGGTTGGAACCAACATAGTGGCCAGAGTTCAAGGCAATGTACCACCGCCTTCATCTCTTTTCGTGCGTCGGCCACCGTCGCTCCACTTCATTCAGTTTCTTACTTTCGTAAGCCACTGGACGTCCATCTTGCATAAGTACACCCCCATTGCGAAGTCCGATGCATCTGTATGAATCTCAAACGGACGATCGAACTCCGGGATTTTTAAGACTGGAGCTTCCGTCATCCGCTGCTTCAATTCAGCAAAAGCTTGGCCACAAAATGTGTTCCATACCCAGACTTTGGATTTACACAGAAGGTCCGACAGCGGCCCCGCGATCTTGGCGAAATTTCTCACATACTTCCGGTAGGAGGCGAGTCCTAGGAAGGATCGCACTCCCGGGACCGAAGTCGGAGGCTCCCAGTCCAAGATCGCCCTCACCTTTCTGTCATCCATTTTGATCCCATCCTGTGTAATCACGTGCCCCAAGAACTCCACTTTTGTGACCCCGAATTCGCACTTTGAAGCTTTGGCATACAGCTTCCCTTCTCGCAATTTTTGGAACACCCTTTTGAGGTGCTCCAGGTGCTCCTCCTTTGTTTTCGAGTACACCAAGATGTCGTCGATGTACACGATCACAAAGTCATCCAACCACTCCTGGAAAAGGCTGTTCATCAGCGTGCTAAATGTCGCTGGTGCATTGGTGAGCCCAAAAGGCATCACCAAGAACTCATATGAACCATACCTTGTCCTGCACGCGGTCTTCTCCTCATCTCCTTCCGCCACCCGAATTTGGTGATAGCCGGAGCGCAAGTCGATCCGGCTGAAATACTTCGCTCCTGCCAACCGATCGAAAAGGTCGTCGATCCTTGGCAAAGGGTACCGGTTTTTGATAGTCACCTTATTCAGAGCCCTGTAATCGACACACATCCGCAGCGTCCCATCCTTCTTGTCTGCAAATAGCACCGGGGCTCCGTAAGGTGACTTACTCGGCCGGATGTACCCCTTTGACATTAGATCTTTGAGCTGAGTCTTCAGCTCGACCAACTCTTTGTGGCTCAACCGGTAGGGCGCCTTGGCAGGCGGTTCCGATCCCGGTATCACCTCAATTTTGTGGTCAACTCCTCTTCGCGGTGGCAAGCCGCTTGGTAAATCCTCCGGCATCACATCCTGGTATTTCTCCAAAATCCCCTTGATCCAATCTGGGCTCGGCTCCCATCGCCTTCTCCTTTCACTTCTCTAATGTAAAGCAAAAACTGGGACTCGTGTGTCCTCCTCCACGGCCCACTCCTTTGCTGACAGAAGGTTTATTCGCCCTCCCACGGATTTGGGCGTTTCCGACACTCGTAAAACCTCGCCACCATTCCCACATGGCAGCGTGACTACTCTCTTGCGGCCATCTATGACCGCTCCGGATTTGCTCAAAAAGGTCATTCCCAAAATGAGATCCACTCCATCGATCTCGCAGATGTGAAGTTCTCACGTCCCTCCCAACTCCCCAGTTGAAGGAACATCAAACGCCAACCTTGTCGCCAACTGAGGTTCTCCTTTGGCAGAGCGCACCTCAATAGAGGCCCCCACGTCACTTGTCGGGAGTCCCAACTTTCGCGCCGCCGCCGGCGTCATGAAGGAGTGCGACGCTCCTGTGTCCACCAACAACGACACATTAGTTCCGGATATTATCCCATCCACGAACAATAACTGACTCCCTTTTCGTAAGGCGCCAGTTTCCTGATACAACTCACAAGAAAATTTGCCTACCTTGCAAGTCCTGGCGACCACCGCTTCCACCAAGCGACTGATGGTATCTTCCGACAGCTCCGTGGTCGCCCGAGTCATGTTCAATTGCCGGGGCTTCGTGCACTTCTTGGCCATGTGCCCGGGCTCCCCGCAATTGAAACACACTCCATCAAAGGTCGCCTTCTGTCCGCCATAAGTCGCTCCCCCCGCTTTTCCTTTCGAAGCACCGGGTGCCGCCTTGACGTGTGAAGGCCTCCCTTCGATTTCCACGTGCCATTTTCGCCGCGTGGCCTATCCCACTTCTTTTCCGGTCGGGAGGAGTCACCTTCCCGCCGGGTCTTCTTGTGGTTCAGCTCCGTACGGCCTTGTCTCTCACCCCTAGGGACATCCGAGAAACATTCAGCTCTCTCAATTGCCTCGTTCAAAGTCTTGGGTGGCTTCTCCTCCAACTTCCGCCTAGCCCATGGGGCCAGTCCCGCCACAAAGTTGAAGACCATTTCTGGTTCTGCCATGTCCGCGACTTCGAGCAACAGCACATTGAAAGCCTGGACATACCCCCGAATACTGTCATCTGTTTGCTTCAAATTCCTCATCTTGTCCGCGGGCAACCAGGATGCGTTGAGGGGCACAAACGGTCTCTTCATCAATGCCTTGAACTCACTCCAGTTCAAGGTTTCCGGGCTTGGGCTTCGGTCGTGAAGGCGTTTCTGCCACCATTGTTGAGCATAGCCCTCAAAATAGGTGGGAGCCACTTCACCCGATCCTCGTCACTCAACTTGGCCGCCGGAAGTACTGCTCTAGCTCCAGGAGCCAGGTGTTGAGTGCCTTCCGGTTTCGAACGCCCTCGAAGGTGCCGGGTTCCTTAGGCTTCACCTTAACTTTGCCTTGGTGGAGTGGCATTAGCCGCCTTCAACACGTCTTTCAACGTCCCGCCAAACTGCGCCAACAACCCTTCCCAAAAGGCTGCCGGCATGGGAGGCATCTCTTGGTTTGTCGGAGCTCTCAAAGATTCCTCGGGCTCCGACTCCTCGGATTCCTCCCGCTCCTGAGCGGCCTCGTTTTCGGAAACATTAATCGCTTCCTCAAACGGCCGCCTCGGTGACACGTCGCCCCCATCGGGCTCACCGGGATCATCATCTTTTGGGCCGTTCCGCTTTCGCTTCGGCTTGCCCGACCCATGATGAGGCCAATCCCAAGGACGATCGCGTACTGAACTCTAAGCTCTGATACCAAGTGTCGCACACCTCAGTTCGGTAAACTCCCCTTCAAGTCATAGTTACTCGCTTTGATGCGCGCGCCTGACTCCCAACCTGGCCGCCGGGCCAACTTGGAGTTTCGGCTGCTCACCGGGACATAACGGTCCCCTTCCGCTTCCCTCTAAACCCTCCACCTATTTGGGACTAGGAGAATTCCCTTTGGTAGATGGCAGTCCGGAACAGCTCCCCACTCTTTGGTCGCTTTCCGGCTCGCTCGCTTACTCACTAGTTTTTGGTCACCAACGGGCTTGCACCGTTCTCGGGGTTACTACTCCCTATATATACTTCTGTAGCTGTCCGCGGGGGTTTCATAACCAGCCATGCCATTTTATGGCGAACCACCACGAAAACCCTCGACTCCCGGTGGTGAGTCGCGGTGAGTCTTGGCCCACTCCACGCGGCCCCAATGGACCGTGATGAGTCCCAAGACTCCCCACGACTCCCACCTCGAGGTCTCCACCCCATGGTGAGTCCTATGCCACCCCCCACTAAGTCCCACTAAGCTACCACCACCCCTTGTGGCCACCTCCACCGCAACCCGGTGTGCGGGGCTCCACCTAGTGAGCGCCTCCGCCTCCTTGGGTGCCTTGGGCACTCAAGGGTGCTTCAGCCCCCCATACCTATCGCTGCCGCTGCCCCACCACAGGGCAGCCCCTCATGTGTCCCGACCCCCTGCTCTCAAGGCAAAGGGCCGCGACAGGGGCTGTATTATACCCGATGGGATTTACTTTGGATTTTTGGGAGGAAACGGCATCCTACAGGCTGGAATGGCAATCAGGGGATGGTCGACGTGCACTGCTCCCAGTGCGGTTTTATGGGAATGTAGCGGTGGATCATAGGAACATGATGAGGACAAACAATTGGCATACAAGGCTGATTTGTTTCCTCATGTGTATGTTCATATTCCACTGTGGGTTACAGTTAGGAATTTGCATCGAATAGCAGGCGAGTGTGTGCACCAAGCATGGCAGGAGGCATATCCATTGGTGAGTGAGGGGAGTTCAGTGACATCACCTGGACTTCCTCAGTTAGCTCCTTTGGATACAGTGCCCATTACTTGGCAACCACCTGACTCAGGGATTTGTTTGCTAGACCTGTTTGGAGGCATGAGTACAGGGATTAAAGTACGCAAGTACTTATATGTGGAGAAGGATAAGATAGCTCGGCGTATTTCTATGCGCCACATCGCCTTGCTCACACACCGGTACCCTGAGTTGTTGCCTCTCTCAACAATTCAAGGGTATCAAAAGGCCTTGCCAGCAAACATTACCTTGTTGGGGGCGGATGATTTGGACCGGCATGGTGCCATTGACTTGGTGATAGCTGGATGGCCTTGCCAAGGACACATCTCCCGCAGGTCATGGGAACGGCTTGCATGATGCACGATCGCATTTGTTTTGGGAGATATTGAGAGTGTTGCGTGACTTGCAGACAAGGCAAGTGCAACCTCTAGCCTATATCTTGGAGAATGTTCCTCTTATGGGGGACTCTCGGGCCAGGGTGATGGCCAGTGTGCATCAGGTGCGGTCTTGGATTGGATCGGCGGTGCTATTGGATGCAGCAGCGGTGGGATCACGAGCGCATTGACCTCGATTGTGGTGGACTAATCTTGCAACACCAGAGCTGCTCAAGAGAGCATACGATTCTATTCAACGGCCACCCAATTTCACAGCTGAGGGCATTTTGGACCAAGGGAGGCAACCACAGAGGGTGCGACATGATGACCGTCCACCTCTAGCAGTGGTAAATCGAGTGGGGCAGCCACATGCGGCCTTGCCTACGCTCATGAGCTTTCCCTCGTCTCATGCTTTTCGAGACAATGGTCCTGGGCTGATTTGGGACAGTGTGCTACAGCAATTGGTGGAGCCCAATGCAGATGAGTGAGAGCGGGCAATGGGATTTACCATGGGCACTACAGCTGTGCCAGCTCTATCAAAGGCATCACGCCGACATCTAGCTTCCAGACCTTTCATCTTGATGCACTTAAGCAAGAGACAGACATACATATCTGAATCTGTTGAAATGCTCCTTGGTTTAAAGTCTGTAGAGCCTCTTTCTGGAAAAGGGGAAAGAGGTCCATGGTGAATCATGAAAGCTGGAATTGTATCATGTGTCATTCCGAAGACTGCCCTGGTGGACATGTATGTCAAATGTGGAGGATGCAAAGGCAGTGTTCAACAATATGGAAAAGGGGGAAAAGGTCCATGGTGACATTGTCAAAAGCTGGAATTGTACCTTAGACATTCTGAACAGTGCCCTGGTGGACAGGTTTGCCAAATGCGGGTGTGTAGAGGATGCAAAGGGAGTGTGGGGTAGGCCTGGAAAAGGGGGAAGAGGTGCTTCATTCTGAACAGTGCCCTGGTGGACAGGTTTGCCAAATGCGGGTGTGTAGAGGATGCAAAGGGAGTGTGGGGCAGGCCTGGAAAAGGGGGAAGAGGTGCTTCATTCTGAACAGTGCCCTGGTGGACAGGTCTGTAAAATACGGGTGCATAGAGGATGCAAAGGGAGTGTGGGGCAGACCTGGAAAAGGGGGAAGAGGTCCATGGTGACATTGTCAAAAGCTGGAATTGTACCTTATGACATTCTGAACAGTGCCTTGGCGGACAGGTCTGCCAAATGCGGGTGCGTAGAGGATGCAAAGGGAGTGTGGGGCAGACTTGGACAAGGGGGAAGAGGTGATAGTGTCAAAAGCTGGAATTGTGCCTTATGTCATTCTGAACAGTGTCCTGGTGGACAGGTCTGCCAAATGCGGGTGCGTAGAGGATGCAAAGGGAGTGTGGGTCAGACTTGGACAAGGGGGAAGAGGTCCATGGTGACATTGTCAAAAGCTAGAATTGTACTTATGTCATTCTGAATAGTGCCCTGGTGGACAGGTCTGCCAAATGCGTGTGCATAGACGATGCAAAGAGAGTGTTGGGCAGACCTGGAAAAGGGGGAAGAGGTCCATGGTGACATTGTCAAAACCTGGAATTGTACCTTATGTCATTCTGAACAAGAACCTGGTGGACAGATCTGCGAAATGCGGGTGCGTAGAGGATGCAAAGGGAGTGTGGGGCAGACCTGGAAAAGGGGGAAGAGGTCCATGGTGACATTGTCAAAAGCTGGAATTGTACCTTATGTCATTCTGAACAGTGCCCGGGTGACAAGTCTGACGCAAAGGGAGTGTTGGACAGACCTGGGAAATGGAGAAGAGGTCCATGGTGACATTGTCAAAAGCTGGAATTGTACCTTATCTCATTCTGAATAGTGCCCTAGTGACAGGTCTGCCAAATGCAGGTGCATCGAGGATGCAAAAAGAGTGTTGGTGTAGATGTATATATTGGTACAAATTTCTTTTCAGATCGTTTATGATCTTAAGGCAGACAATTTAGGCATTGTACTGCCAAAGCAGGGTTGTTTGCGAGTTATCTGGGAATTGCTGGTAAAGCACGTAGGAATTTAGATTATGTCTGAGATGACCATGGAGGAGCTCTGGCGTCAAAATGACCGTAGGGAGCTGCATCGACAGCGAGTTAGGCTGCCAATTCGATACTAGTAACGACAACGTGCACCTGTTCGAAACAATACTTGACGACTGTTCCAGTCCCGGATTGCGATCTCTCTATTCTCCCGCCTTTCAAGTCCAGTAGGAGCACGCGACGAGGAGTCTTGGCAATTGGAGGAAACAATATGTATAACGATGAAATATCGCGACAAAGCAAGTGCTGCATCGGAGCAAACGACGGGTGAAGGAGCTTCCCGGCGAAGTTTTGAACTCCTTAGCGATGCAAAGTATGTAGGAGGGAACTCCATAAGATCTGTGACCCAGTGGCAGGGCCAAAGACCCCCTGGGGGCACCACCAGTATTTTTACTGCCAGGAAGCGGCAGACTGCCTATATGGCAAAACCATGGAAACCAACCAAAGGGGTGGCTTTTCCTCCTCGATTCCCTTGAGGTTTTACAGGCAGCTACGGGGCATTTAATTATAATTTTTCACCCAGTTTGGGGATTTTTGGAGGTGATGAAAGATGACATCAAATTATCAAGCCGGAGGCAGTTGCGAAAGACGATTAAATGGAATTCTAGTTCATCCAATGGATGAAAACTGGAAATTCGACCTGCAAGCTGGATGGATGAGAAGACAACCTAGCGCCGACTGGTCATCCATTGGATGGATGAAAAACCAGATTTATCATTAACACCAAGGTTTTCCATCAATGGTTATTATTTTATGGCGTTCTATCGTTTTTAAATTATAGACTCATGTAGGAAATAATAGTTTAAGACTATCTTTCACTAGTTTAAGAGGCCATAAACACAATAAAAGAAGAGCAGGCTCCTCTTGTTCTTCATCTAGTCTCATTTCTTTGTTTTGGCCTCTTGCTTGTGTAGTTAGTTTTGAGCTTGAGGGAGCTAGATCCTAGAGGGTTGAGCTTGTGGCTCTCTAGTAGTAGAAGCAAACATAGTGAGAACAAGATAGTCCTAGCTCAAGGCCTTGTGGCCATTTGAGGCAAAAAGTAGAGGAAGCGCTCCATGAAGTGAGAGACTTGAGGACGAGTAGGAGTGATGGAGGAGGACCAGATTTGAGTACCATTCTACCAAGCGATTTAGTGCATCCCAAGCACCACTTGTTTCAGAGGGTGACTTACCATATTATCTTGACATTTGAATTCATTTGTTTCATTTGTTGTTCAAGCTTGTTCCAAGAAGGGACCTTACAACATTGCTTGCTAGAAATCTATAAAAACTAACCCTCTTTCAAAGAGGATGTGTATGCATATCTATGTGCATGTGTGAAGAGCACAGGTGTGAAGCCCCAGAGACAGGGCCTTAGGAATCTAACCCAATTACGTCATGGAAGTGAGGGTAGATGTCAATTATTATGTTTAAGGAGAGGGCAAGATTGCATGAAGTGGCGAAGCTCTTGTCAAATTTCCCATTCTAGCTTAGTGGCAACGGCCATATTGCATGAGACGGCGAAGCTATTGCCAAAATTTCCATATTATTAAGTTTATATCTATGTTCATAAGCCCCCTGGCCATAGAGGACCATGGGAGGCAGTGTTAACTAGCTTTATAAGTGGTTAAGCTATTTGTAGAGAGCTGCCAAAAAAGGTAGAGCCCAACACTAAAGTGCATGCGCCTTAGGCGCCTCTAGGCTGGAGATCAACCAAGGAGGTTGCCTAGAATCGCCATGGAAAGGCGCATGTAACACGGGTGGTGCGGCCTTCCCCCGTGGGGGGAGTTGACCCCTGGAGCAAAGTACGGGTTGCTGGTACACTGCGTGGCAGCACCAGGTGCCATAGCTGGGCCCGCGCAGGTACGACACGAGCGACAAAGACGACGGAGCCTGCTATTACCCATTGGACCCGTGCTGGCGGCGGGCCAGTCAGGCCGCGCCACTTAACACTGGCCGCGGGGTATCGGTTTTAACCGCTGGATATTACGACGGACCCCGCCAGGGACTGTTGGTTCCTGATACGGGTATTTTAAGGGGGGGTTTCTCCCTATGCCCCAACCTCTCTGCCGACCATTCCGATCTTGTGCACTATTCATGGTGTTCTTCTTGCATGGGAATGAAGGCGTGTTTTAGCAAAGGACAAGAAATGGTTGGTACCATTGGATAGGCCCCATTGAGGCCATCAGTTTGATATGTATACCGGGGCTTGTGAAAGCACGGCTCACGGATGGATGCCACAGGCAGAGAGAGAGAGCCTAGAGATAGGGAGGAGAGAATCCTTGGTAGGGGTTTCACAAGGTAGAAGATGACATGTTCCAACTTCGTTCTAGGCTGGTTGCTTGCATAAATTAATCAGATTATATTGGAAGTAGGTGGAAGAGGCGCATGGAATGGACCCTGGGACCCACTGAATGTTTAATCATTGTTTACACACCCGGGTGACAATCAAATGAGAAACTGATGGGCGGCAGATTTCATTAATCCTGGCCCGGTGATTGTTTAAGTTGCTAATGCGTTATTGATTGGTTTCGTATATGAATTGAGAGGCGCTCCCAAGTAGAGAGCGGTTCCCCAATGCTCCCGACATGAAGGGCGTTCCCCTGGTACCTTGAGGGTAATTTAGTTAGCTCCAGAATCCTACGATGATTCTCTATTTCTACGAATTTCATGCATTTGTAGGAGGGTTTTTATTATTTGTTCTTTATTATTCAGCAGGGTAACTCGCCTTTAATAAGGGATTTTATCCGGACCCCCTTAACTTAAAAACAGGAGTTTAATTAGAGGTATCGCCCCCTTCCGCCAATGATATTTGAAGGCAAATACCCGGCCGCTGGGGAGGCCTTGGGCTAAGGAACGGCCATTGTTTATTAGATCTCGGGAATTACCTAGAGGTTTGAATTGTTATCATTCACCCGATGGACTGACCGTTGAGGTTGAAACTTGGATCGCTCTAAGCAGGGGAGACTGACTTGGGAAAGCGGATCCGGTCCCTTCCTAGGAGGTAGGAAACTAATCCACCTCGGGGTTTAGTGGGGGACATTGGGCGGGAGATAGATGATCCCCGTCTCCCTGGGCTCGGGATTCGTTTTGTGAAGGGATTTGAAGGTTCGTCCCGGCTATAAGCGTGTTGAGAGTCCAGGCATGTAGGAAGTAGTAATAAACAAAGTTTTGGAAGGCAATTACGATTAAAGACGTAGAAAACCCATAAACAAAACGTAGGACTAGGAAACGCAAATCGCCCTGTGAAGTGGAGTTGTTAAGCTTTGCTTTGCCGGTAGGAAGTTAGACTGTTTAGATCCATCTATAGCTGCCACGGACCCCTGCACTTACCGCAACCGGATAGGCGGTTCGTTGAGCCCAACCTACACCGCAACTTGCCACGACCCCCTAGGCTAGTATGCCGTCACCCTGGCCGCGCGCGACTAGGGCTTGTCAGTTGGGCAGACTTGGAAAAGGAGGAAGAGGTCCATGGTGACATTGTCAAAAGCTAGAATTGTACTTATGTCATTATGAATAGTGCCCTGGTGGACAGGTCTGCCAAATGCGGGTACATAGAGGATGCAAAGAGAGTGTTGGGCAGACCTGGAAAACGGGGAAGAGGTCCATGGTGACATTGTTAAAACCTGGAATTGTACTTATGTCATTCTGAATAGTGCCCTGGTGGACAGGTCTGCCAAATGCGGGTGCATAGAGGATGCAAAGAGAGTGTTGGGCAGACCTGGAAAAGGGGGAAGAGGTCCATGGTGACATTGTCAAAAGCTGGAATTGTACCTTATGTCATTCTGAAAAGTGCCATGGTGAGAGGTCTGATGCAAAAGGAGTGTGGGACAGACCTGGAAAAGGGGGAAGAGGTCCATGGTGACATTGTCAAAAGCTGGAATTGTACCTTATGTCATTCTGAACAGTGCCCTGGTGACAGGCCTGATGCAAAGGGAGTGTTGGGCAGACCTGGGAAAGGGGGAAGAGGTCCATGGTGACATTGTCAAAAGCTGGAATTGTACCTCATGTCATTCTGAATAGTGCCTTGGTGACAGGTCTGCCAAAAATGCGGGTGCATAGAGGATGCAAAGGGAGTGCTGGGCAGACCTGGAAAAGGGAGAAGAGGTCCATGGTGCTCCCATGGTGACATTGTCAAAAGCTGGAATTGTACGTTCTGAATAGTGCCCTGGTGGACAGGTTTGCCAAATGCGGGTGCGTCGAGGATGCAAAGGGAGTGTTGGGCAGACCTGGAAAAGGGGGAAGAGCTGCATGGTGACATTGTCAAAAGCTGAAATAATTGTACCTTATGTCATTCTGAAGAGTGCCCTGGTGGACAAGTCTGCCAAATGTGGTATCGTGGAGTGCAATAATTATAGGATATGCACAGCAGGGGCGCGGGGTGGAGGCTTTGGAGACCTATGAGCAAATGGGAAGGGGTGAAGCCCGACCCCATCACGTCTGTTTCCGTCTGCAATGCGTGTCCAAGCCTGGCAGCTCTGGAAAAGGGCAAAGAGGTCCATGGTGACATTGTCAGAGCTGGAATTGTACCAAATGCCATTATGAACAATGCCCTCGGGGTATGCAAAATGTGGGTGCATCGAGGATGCGAAGGGAGTTTTCAACACTATGGCTGAACAAGATGTGGTGTCGTGGAATGCAATGCTTGTAGGGTATGCACAACAAGGACGTGGGATGAAGGCTTTGATGTTCTATGATCAAATGATGGGGAAGGAATGATGCTCGGCCACATCATGTCTGTGTGCATTTTCAATGCTTGTGCAAGCCTGGCAGCCCTGGACAAGGGCAAAGAGGTGCATGGGGATATCATCAAAGCTGGAATTGTACCAAATGTCATTATGAACATTGCACTGGCATGTCGCGCACCTCACTTCGGTAAACTCCCCTTCAAGTCATAGTTACTCGCTTTGATGCGCGCGCCTAACTCCCAAACTAGCCACCGGGCCTACTCGGAGCTTCGGCTGCTCACTGGGGTATAATGGTCCCCCTTGCGTCTCCAAAAGATCCTCCACCACTTTGGGCCTAGTGGAAATTCCCTTTGGTAGATGGCAGTCCGGAATAGCTCCCCACACCTTGGTCGCTTTCCGGTTCGCACGCTTATTCACTAGCTTTTGGTCACCAACGGGTTTGCACCGTTCTCGGGGTTACTACTCCCTATATATACTTCTGTAGGTGTCCGCGGGGGTTCCACAAGTAGCCAAATCCAAATCAGGTGCACCACCACCTAGACCCTCGACTGTCCTTGTGATGAGCCGCAGTGAGTCTTGGCCCACCCACCACGGCCCCAATGGACCGTGGTGAGTCCCAAGACTCCCCATGACTCCCACCACATGAAGGCCTCAGCCTCATGGTGAGTCCTATGCCACCCCCACTACGACTCCCTACACTACCACCACCCCACACGAAGCCCCCTACCGCAACCCGGTCGGCGGGGCTCCACCTAGTGATCGCCTCCGCCTCTTTGAGTGCCTTCGGCACTCAAAGGTGCTTCAGCCCCTATCTCGATTTGTTGCCGTTGCCCCCACCATAGGGGCAGCCCCTCTTGTATCTTGACCCCTCGCCCTCAAGGCAAAAGGCCGCGACACACACCCCTACCAACGGGGAGTCGATGTCCTCATTGACTAGTTGTCCCTTTTCGTGGAAACTAACATCCAAGTTGTGGCATCCCACATCAAGGAGTTTGTTTCCGTCCCATGGCGTCCCATGGCAAAGAAACAAACCCCCACTTGACTCTACTCTCCACTAGCTAGTTCAGCCGACTTCCTCCAAGTCCCGGCCAAGGGTGGAGCCTCTCAAGCTCCACCTAGTGCACTCTTCTTGGCCCACTTCAAGGCCAAGGAACGATCCTCCCCGAGGATCGAATCGCCTTACTGCCACAACATTGCTTGCGACCGCTCATGATGCCGCTTTTTGGCATCATCTTGAGCAAGGGTTCACTTTGAACATTTTTTGACTAGGAAGATAACCTTGAACCAACCGTGCGCCCCAATCACTACAACTGGGTCCGCCTTGGAATGCTGGCCTGAGGTACGGGAACACGCCGAAGCTGCACTACGACTTCATGCCGAGGCTACATAATTATAGTACGTGAACAGAAGCACGTAGCTTCCGCGTTAGCCCGCACTACAAGACAACCCCCTCGGTAGTGCAGTTATAGTACGCGCACGCGCCAGGTGCGCACTAGCACATGAACTCCCAAAGAAGGCGCAAGTTTCCTTGCCCGTCGGATGAGAGTCACCCGATTTTGGCGCTCCGCAAACACACGATTAATCCAATTTACCTCTCCCACTTTTGTAAGCTAGCATGCATTCTACACACTAGCCAACCATACCATGCATCACCATTCCAAACAAAATAGGAAGCACAATATTTGGAAACCATTTCATTTATAAACAAAATTTGTACAACACAAGTTTTTGCAATCGGATTCCAGAGCTGGCACAGGTGGCGGACGCAACACTTGATGCCGATTCAGACGCGCTTCATCTTTGAAGTAAGGCTTGAAAAGGGAAACGTGGAATACCGGATGCACCTTGCTGTCTGCCGGCAGCTCCAACTCATAAACATCCTCATTCATAACCTTCCGGATGCGAAAATGCCCCGCATACAGAGGTACGAACTTCGGACTCACTTCCGGTGGTAGTCAAAAATTCTTGATGTCAACCAGACCTCCGTGCCTGCCTCAAACTTAACTTCCCTCCGCTTCCGATTCGCCTGCCGCTCGTAGCGTTTCCTAGCTTTGGCAATGTTGTACTTTGCGAGCTCCAACAAGCGCTCGCATTCTTTCAACACCGCCGTTGCTGCCGGCTCCTCACTGTCCTAGGCAGCCCAACTCGTGGGCACTAGAGGTGCTTTTCCATAAACCAATACGAAAGGGGAAGCCCCCGTTGCGGAGTATACTGTGTTATTATAACAGAACTCTGCCGCATCCAAGTGCTCCACCCAGTCCGACTGGTCTGCCGACACATAATTCCTCAAAAGTTGCTTCACCACGGAGTTTACTCTTTCCGTTTGGCCGTCCATCGTAGTTTGGAAGGCCGTGCTCATCTTGAGCCTTGTCCCCATCTTCTTCCAAAGTGCCCTCCAAAATTTACTTGTAAACTTTGGATCGCGGTCCGAGACAATATCCTTTGGGAGTCTATGATGCTTGAAGATGTGGGCGAAGTAAAGTCATCCCGTCTCCTGTGCCGTTGCCGTCTCCTTGGTGGGGATGAAATGGCCCATTTTACTGAACCTTTCCACCACCACCATGATTGCATCGAATCCTTTTGACAGCGGCAAAGCAGTCATGAAATCCATCGAGACACTTTCCCAAGACCCCTCTGGAATCGGCAAAGGTTGTAACAAGCCCGCTTGCTTTTTGTATTCGCTCCGGTTTTGCTGGCATGTGGTGCATGTCTTGACATACTCCTCGGCCTCCTCCCTTAGTTTGGGCCAAAAATACTCTTTTTTCAAGAGTGTCGCGGTGCGCTTGGCTCCGCCGTGGCCCGCGAGTAGGTCATCATGGCATTCTCTTCAAAGACCATCTCTGAGCCCTCCCTTCGGCACGTAGAGGCGCTTTTTCTTGTACCAGAATAGTCCTTTATGCAAGTGGAACTGTGACTTAACCCCCAGCCTCAAGTCCCGCAATATCGACCTCGCGAACTCATCCTTCCGATAGGCCTTCCGAATTTTCTTTTGCAACTCCATCTCGCCCTTGTACACCAACATGAGCTGTTAGTTTCTACTCAGAGCATCGGCCACCACATTGTCTTGTCCCGGTTTGTACTGGATATCCACGTCGAACACTGCCAAAGTGTCTTGCCACCTAATTTGTTTTGGGGACAACTTAGGCTGTGTGGCAAAATACTTCACCGTGACATTGTCCGTGAACACCTTCACCGGGTTGGAACCAACATAGTGGCGCCAAAGCTCAAGGCAGTGCACCACCGCTTTCATTTCTTTCTCATGCGTAGGCCACCGTTGCTCAACTTCATTCAGTTTTTTATTCTCGTAAGCCACTAGACGTCCATCCTGCATCAGTACACCCCCAACGACGAAGTCCGACGCATCCGTGTGAATCTCAAATGGACGGTCGAACTCCGAGATTTTCAAGACCGGAGCTTTCGCCATCCGCTGCTTCAACTCAGAAAAAGCTTGGCCACAAAAAGTGTTCCATACCCATACCTTGGACTTACACAAAAGATCTGACAGCGGCCTCGCGATCTTGGCGAAATTTCTCACATACTTTTGGTAGTAGGAGGCGAGTCCCAAAAATAATCGCACTCCCGAGACCAAAGTCGGAGGTTCCCAGTCCAAGATCGCCCTCACCTTTCTTTCATCCATTTTGATCCCATCCTGTATAATCATATGCCCTAGGAACTCCACTTTCGTGACCCCGAATTCGCATTTTGAAGCTTGGCATATAGCTTCCCTTCCCGCAATTTCTGGAACACCCTTTGGAGGTGCTCCAGGTCCTTCATTTTTTAGTACACCATAATGTCATCAATGTACACGATCACAAAGTCATCCAACCACTCCTGAAAGAGGCAGTTCATAAGGTGCTAAAGGTTGATGGTGCGTTGGTGAGCCCAAAAGGCATCAGCCAAATTTCGTACGAACCATACTTTGTCCTGCATGCTGTCTTTTGCTCATCTCCTTCCGCTATCTGGCTTTGGTGGTAGCCTGAGCGTAAATCGATCCGGCTGAAATACTTTGCTCCTGCCAACCGATCAAAGAGGTCGTCGATCCTTGGCAAAGGGTACCGGTTTTTGATAGTCACCTTATTCAGAGCCCTGTAATCGACACACATCCATAGCGTCCCATCTTTCTTATCTGCGAATAGTACCGGGGCTCCGTAAGGTGACTTACTCGGCCGGATGTACCCCTTTGTCATTAGATCCTTGAGCTAGGCCTTCAGCTCAACCAACTCTCTGTGGCTCAACCGGTAAGGCGCCTTGGCAGGCGGCTCCGATCCCGACACCACCTCTATCTTGTGGTCAACTTCTCTTCGCGATCGCTTCGATGGAGTTGCTTTTCATGTGCAATCAAACGACCTCTTGTACAAGCCTATGTCCTAGACGTTGCCTGCCATTTATGACACATGAGTCTTTGCACTTCAGCGGGTAAAATTAATCCTATACCCCTTGAAGAACTGCAACATTATTGCAGATCCTTCATTTGGTTCCTTTCAGAACCGATCAGGTTGCTTCAATTTGAACCGGACGAGTGGTTTTGGATGAAAAAGAAGCACGACCACTTTTTTTCCTACACGGTTAAGTTTGGGTATTCCCTGTTGGTACCCAAACAGTCTTTTCAAAGAAAATGGCAGCAAAAATGGGCCCATTCTTTGTAGCAGTAGATTTCATGGAAAGATGTATAGACTGAAAAAACACAGGCCTGCTAAGATCTCCGCGTTCCTTTTGAAGATTGCTAATATAATTGTGCCTGTTGGTGCTTCTATTGCAGACCCTCCCTCAAAATGCCTTACGTGCAATCTCAACCTCGTGGAAGACATTGAACATTGCCTGGCTCTATGGCCTTTTGTTGCTGCAGTGTAGACCAAAGCCTTCACCCTCTACGCCTAGTGGAACTCTTCTCTGACATACTCTACCTCTACTGTGCTCTTGAACATCAGAAATGGCAGCCAATTTTGCTCTTGCCCAGTGTGGGAAGCTTTGAGGGGGGAGGCTATTTTGTGGCACATTTGGAAGATGAGATGTTGTTGTTTTTTAAGATTCTATGCCTTGTTTGCAGAAGTTGTTGCATTTGGCTCACTCAGACCTCATGTCTGAGGCTCGTAAATGTTGGTTGAACGTTGTGACAACTCTGCCAAGATCTGGGATAGAAAGGCAGAACAACTCATCTCTGCCTTCGACAACTCCTGGGGAAAAGGGGGAGTGTTCTGCATGAGAATTTCGGATTGAAGAATTGAATGGGCTACCCGTCTCCCAACCTGTTGGGAGCTCGGTTAGCAACCGTTCTTCACCCCAGGGATCAGATGGAGCTCATATAAGCTGGAGGAATCAGAAAAGGTCTCTCAAGAAGGGAAAATCAAAAGCGCAGCTCATTTGAGCCTTCTAAAAAGAAGAGCACCAGCTCATAAGCTGATTAGCTTCTATTTCTGCTTTGGTTTCCTTTCCACTTGTTTTTGGGATCACCCTCCTGTTAGCAGCGCTTTAGGCTGTAGTGTTTATGAGGTGCCTTGCAGTGGCTGCAGGCTGGCCCTCTCTTTGTTAGTTTGAGATCTACCCTTCTTGTCTTACCACTTTTCTCCCTCCCTAGGACATAGTGCCTTCCATGGCCTTTGTGCCTTCCCCTTAAGTGTTACTGGCTCGGAGTGGAACCTCAGTCATCTGCCTCCATGGCTACATGTAAGGTTATTTTTTCCTTTCTTTATTAATAAAGTTCTCCAGGGCCACTGTCCCCTGTTAAAAGACAAAAGAAAGAAACCCTGTTAACCAAAAAAAAAAGAAAAAAAGAAAGAAAGAAAGAAAGAAAAGAAAAAAATTCAAGAATAGCCTTCCTCCATCATCATGTTTTGGGTGCTATGGAATTTTTCAGCACACATAAAACGCATGATGGATCCCTAAGGCCCCGCCCGCACCGGGCTGCTAACAGATGTTAGGCTACTACTAACTACTGCTAGCTAGAAAACTTCGGCTGCACTGACCTGCTCTAAATATCTTAGCACTAACTATTGCTATCTATCCTAAAATAATCCTTCGTGTAGTTTACAACGAATTTAGCAGTACCCCCAGTGCTAAATCTAAACTGGCGTGCGATTTTTGGGATCTTTGTAGTTCCTTCTCTTTGTAGTTCCATCTTCCTTCTTCAACTGTAGCTCCTTCTCTCTTGCTTTGATTTTTGCTTCTCTCTGCTTTGTACGTAGTTCCTTCTCTTTGTAATTTCTTCTTCATTCTTTAACTGCAGCTCGTTGCTCCTTCTCTCTTGTTTTACTTTTCGTTGCACGCCTGCGTCGACAGTTGCATTCCTGCATCATGTCGACGACAATGACAATATCAGATAGGTCAGATAATGTAGGAGATGCTGTGGAATTACACAGGGAAGTTCCTTCTGTGGGCTTAAGTTTCTCTCACACCCACTAAGGAGAGGGGTCTGTGCAGATTTATTTTCTTTGTTGTGCTACATTCAGCATCAAATCATTTACCGTTCCAGAGCTCTGTGTGGATTTATCAGAATCAGCTACTATGGCGAGCCTTAAGGCAAGCTTGCCTCAGGTTTTTTCTTGATCACAGTCAATTTTTCTCAGAAAAGATACCATTTAGGAATATTATGAAATGTGACATTTCCTACTCAAGAGGCATTGGAAAGCAGTGACTGCGCAACGCGCAAGGAAAACACATTGGGGGACCGGCCTTGACGACCTTTAAAGCTCAGTGTAGTTCTGCAATGGAGCATTGCAGCTTTGACAAAGTACAGCACCTTCTTTCCTGCATTGATTAGGTTATCATATGGTGACCTTACCTCATCAATCAAGAACTTGAGTTATTTTGGGGAAGTCAGGTTGGCTGTAATGCAAAGAGCTTATATTGGTGGTGATATAGTGGCGAGACTTGTTAGGCATGGTGCAATCTAGAGGCCTTATGTTTGTCTGTCTGGTCTGTTTGTCTAGGCTTTGTGTATTCTGGTTGAGTGCAGATTTACCACCTCATCAAATTCTGGAAATGCCTGCATTGTCCCTAACTATGGCGGGGCTGACTGCAGCACTGTCGTGGCTGCAATATGGTGGGTGAAGGAGCTGGTTTGCAAGCAGTAGAGGCACCGAAATTGTGTGGCTCTGACTGCGAGAAGGAGCTTGAAAGTGTAAGCCGGAGCGTACTGGTGTCCACATTTGCAAATTGTGTTCCGTCATTGGCTCTACGATTTCCGGGCCTACAATACAAAGACATTGCGGTTGGTAGTGGACCAACCCCTCCTGTTGGTTTTCAGGGGAGCAGTATGAGGCATACATTTGCTCTCTTTTTTGCTAAGTGCACTGATCCCAGTGAAACGCATGTTGCTATATGTACACAGTTTTTCAGATAGCAGTGGACATAATCTTTAGCAGGAATAGTGGTTAATTTAAGGTATTGAATGACACTGATAGTGCTGTCTCCGGGTTGGGTTCACTGCTTGATGACAGGTTGCAGCCAACTATGTAGCCATGGTACCTTCTGGCAAGGTATTTGACAGGCAAGTTGTCACTTTGTCATCTCTCTGCCTGACCCACTTCTTCAGTTTTGATTTTCCAACGTAAGCAAGATAAATGTATCAGTTGGTCATTGTGCTGCCAAACAGGGCAAATTTTGAAAGGACTGCATCTTGGGCTACAAAGTTTGTCATGAACGAAGGCAAGTTTTGGGGTGTGAGCCATCATTGCAAATAAATATTGACTGTGCTTTAGCATTTGCTAGTTGCAATCCAGGAAGTCCTGCCTGAGTATAACTCTGAGTAGATGAACCTGTGGTATCGAGACAGAGAGATTGTACTCATAAGACGTTGTTTGCCGTAGCCTTGTGGCCATTGACCCCGCGCCCAGTTTGAGCGGGAACAAAAGGGACAGAACCTACCTCTGTCAGGGGCTGACGTTGGTAGTAAGACTTACCTCCATATAAAGAATTAATCCGGGTTTTCCAGATATCCTCTAGAAATCCCTTCACACAAGCATCAATCTGCTGTGTGTGATTTGCCCAAAAACTAGGCCTCAGGAGGGCCTGGGCTTTTGGCTCAGCCTCGAGACTTTCAAAGTTGGTAAACAGGGGTACAGGCACAATTCCCTTAATAGATTTGAAGAGAGCGTCTCTTTGGTGAGAGAACCCCGGACAGTGTATCAGAAAATGAATACTGTCTTCAGATTGCCCACACAACGGGCAATTGCACTCTCCCTTTCCTCTCTGCTTCTGTTTGCTGTTCAAAGGTAGGCTTCCTGCCCTGAGTTTAAATTTCAGTCTAGTGCCGAGAGTGGGTAGACCCTTGAGGTCATCCAAGATGTCCTCCCCCATGTCACAGACTGGAAACAAGTTCAGGGAAGTTTTCTGCCTAACTTCATTTTCATCAGACAATCTCATGGCAACAGACATGGCTGAGGACACTACAGCCTCTAAGTCAGATTTATCCAGCAGGGTCAAGACTTGCGGATCCAGGTCCAGGTCCTTGAGGATCTCTTCTACTCTCTTCTGCCAGGACTTAGCCTGTTTGACAGGGCGGTCCTGTTTCCAAGATATAGAGTCGATTAATTTAGGATATCTGGTGTTGGGCATATGTTGCAGCTGACCCCACCATCTGACCTTGAATTCATCTCGTCGGGAGCTTAAGGACGGAATGCCAAACTCACCCCGAACAGCCACATTGGCTGTTTTGGAGCATGCTGACATACACTCCTTAAGCACCCCCACTTGAATGGATTCTAGAGACTTAGCCTGGTTGGAGTTATCAACCCATATAGCAGATCCGTACTCCAAGGCAGGTCTAATAACGCGACAAAGCATGGTTTTCTTAACCTCAGAGTTGACCCCTCTGCAGTGGAAAAATTTAGTGAGCCCCAGAGCTTTGCCCTTGCCAGTTTGAACAACTTTTCGGATATGTGCATCCCAATTACAATTGGAGGAGAACTCAACGCCCAGGTAAGTGTAGGAAGGGAGGACCGGGCTACCCCACTGCCACTTAAGATCACTTCCTCCCTCTCCTCTGTCGTTGAATGCTACCACTGCACATTTGCTGACATTAGCCTCTAGCCCCCAAAGATCAAAGTATCTCTTCGCGCAATCAATCAACTCCTGGAGATTGGTTGGAGTCTCCCCTATGCCTGCGAAGTCATCCGCAAACATAAGGGCTGGTATGGTGGTATCACCACCCTTAACCCAAATCCCTCACTTTCCACATCCTCGAGGAGTTGATTGATGAAAACATTGAAGAGCAGAGGGGAGAGAGTACATCCTTGAGCTACACCTTGGTCTATGTCAAAGAAGTTGGACTTCTGTCCGTTAACAGTGACACAGCTTTTGGTGTGAGCATACAAGTTGTGGACAACTCTCCACATCTTTCCCTTGATCCCACAAGACCAGAGGCGGAACCATAGGCCATCCTCCACACTGTGTCATAAGCCTTTTTGACATCCAGGAAAAAGACATAAGTGGGTTTCCCTCCTTTTTTCCTTCCCTGGATAATCTGGCTGAGAGTGAAGATATGATCCACACAGCCCCTGTTTCGCCGAAAGCCAGCTTGGCCTTCGTGGAAACAACCTCTGGACTCCAGATCAACCTCGAGACGAGTACTTATAACTCTGCAGAATGTCTTGCCAACAGCATTGAGGAGCGTGATGCCACGGTAGTTCCCCGGTTCTTCTCTGTCACCCTTCTTGTATAGATTGACAATGACCCCCTGTCGCCAGCGAAAGGGGATCATTTCAGTCTTCCAGATAAGGTTAAAGAGGAGAACTAGGGCCTCTATCATGGGATCGCCACCGTGCTTGATAAGCTCGTTGACAATACCATCAGGTCCACCAGCTTTATATCCATTTAAATGTTCAATTGCTTCCACAATCTCAGAAGAACTAATGGGAGCATTATAAGCCATTGAAATATACTCCAGTTCATCAGGGCTGTTTTGAATCATAGGAACAGTTTTTCCAACTGTGTCCCTCCATTCAGCAGAAGACCCCTCACTGTTAGACCTAGAAGTTCTGCCAAGGTACTGTAGTGAGTTTCAAAGGTTTTGACAATGTCAACCGATGAAGTCACCACTGCACCTTTAGTAGTCTTCAGCGCTTGTACTTGCTGACCGTTTTTCGGTTTGTACAAACGTTGAAGGGCCAACCAGAATTTCTTGTCATTACCACCATGGTGGTTTGAGTTTATTTCACTGTATAACTTGTCCCAGTATAATTTCTTCTGAGACCTAACAAGCTGATTGATATCTTTACGGAGCTGGTAGTACCTCGCCCACAATTCTCTGTTGGTTTC
Source organism: Takakia lepidozioides (assembly GCA_030704615.1). Taxonomy (NCBI): domain Eukaryota; kingdom Viridiplantae; phylum Streptophyta; class Takakiopsida; order Takakiales; family Takakiaceae; genus Takakia; species Takakia lepidozioides. The sequence goes on along the minus strand of CM060734.1, from coordinate 47,148,640 downwards.
CAAATTGCAGCACTCTTTATAGAGGGCTCGTCTCTCAGCTATCTTGAGTTTAATCTCATTAGTCCACCAATTAACTGCTCTACCGCAGACAACTAGTTTCCTCCCAATGATCTTGTCAGCCACGGAGGAAACGAAACTCTCCCAAGAGTCCACTGCTCTTTCGACTTCATTTCTTGCGTTAACTGAAGTTCTTGGAGCGATTGGACAAAATGAGGGAGTGCCTCTTGCAAGGCCTGGACGTACTCAGCCTTGACCTCCTCATTGTGGAATTTTTCTATGCGCCACTTCCGAATCGAACGTTTCACAGATCTCTTGGTGGTGGGAAAACACCTTTTGATCTCAGTCCAAACCAGGAAGTGGTCAGAGGTACCAATATCAGTTCTGTCGATCAACACATTGGCACACTGGGGGAACAAAATTTTGTCCATTATGATATAGTCCACAATGGAACGTTCCCCAGTTTGGGGTTTCTCACGAGTCCACTGCACTTGGTCACCTCTTGTCCTGTTATTCAAGGTCAAAAGCTGAAGCTCTTCTAGACAGTTAATTAACCGTCTGCCATTAGAATTCAGCTCGTCCTCACCAAAAGGTCCAATGATATCGTCCTGATGGATCCCTTTGCCCTCCAGGCATTGAAGTCCCCCAATAGTACCACCTGACCTTTGGCAAGGAACGAAGCACAGTCCAGCTTTACATCTTCGAAGGCCTTGTCTGCATCAGCACTAAGGGTCCCCTCTGTGGGCATGTAAACACAACCAACAAAGAGGTCCTTTGTACTAATGCCGCCCTTCAAATTCAGTTTTAGCCAGATACTATGCTCGTACCTCAAACCCTTGTTGATAATTTCACAATTGTCAAACAAGAAATCACGGACAAAGAATCCGACCCCTTTTTGACCGCGTTTGGCAGAGGCTGCCTTGAGAGTACACATCTTACCTGCCCATTTATAACCAATGACATCTCCAACCAGTTTATCCGACGTTTCCCATGTTTCTTGCCCAGCACAGATATGAATATCATTAGTCCGAAGAACTTGTCCCACTTCAAGTTGTTTCCTTTGGTTGGTCAACCCTGAGAAGTTGAAAGTGGCCAGCTGCAAGCCAGCCCTTTGCGTGTGAATTGTTTGTCGTCTAGGTAGCTTGTGATTGCTCCTGGACGGCCAACCGTTCTGCAAAGGGGGGACAGTTACCCCATGTGTAGATTTTGCTCGTCTTGTGTAAACTTTGAGAATTGGTAAACCATTCAGGGTACCAAATCTTTCAGTTACACGACGCACAGGCTCCGCACACGTAGGGGCAGATTGTCCGTCGGACTGCTTGGGGACTATTACCCCGTGTATAGATTTTGCTCGTCTTGTGTAGACTTTGAGGATTGGTAAACCATTTAGAGTACCAAATCCTTCAGGCTCTGCACACTTAGAGACAGATTGTCCATCTGACGGCTTGGGGACAATTACCCCGTGTATAGAATTTGTTCGTCTTGTGTAAACCTTGAGGATTGGTAAACCATTCAGAGTACCAAATCCTTCAGATTCAGGACATTCAGGTTCCGTACACTTAGGGGCATCTTGTCCTTCTGGCTGTTTGGATTCAACCTCATCCAGAGCGTCAAACCGATTAGAAACTCTCAAGTTGAAGTTGTTGCCCTTGGTTGTCTTCCTAGAGCGCCCCATTGAATCACCAATGTCTAAGACCGCTCTCCAGCCAGTCAAGGGATGAACTTCTTTGAGATTGAATTGATGCAGGACTCTATTAGAAGCACTTTTGGTCATTGCAACCTTCAACGTACCCCTGTTATCAAGTCTCGAGATGGTACCATTAGCCATGAAATCCAAGCCTAAGCTAGAGCATGTAGTTTTAAAGGACACATCGTCCATCCTGGGATTCACCCCAAAAACTACACATGAAGCCCTAGATTTGGCATAAGTAACCAATTCCCAGGGATCACCCTGAGGAGTGTTGATGTTGATAGGAGCTAAATTTTTGATTGTTTTCGCAGGCCATAAGTTTAAGCACAGGAACCAACCCGAGCCCAAGTGCCGAGTATGCTAGACAGAGCATACGACTGCCCAATTTGGGCGGAGGGGCTGCCCCCAAGCGGTAGGAGTCCGCTTGTTACCATTCAGAGATCACACTCCAGGGAGTTGCAGGGAATGGCCCGTGTAGGCATATTCTAAAGAGGGAAAGGCCCCAAGCTTTCCAACTAAATCCAATGCACTACCTTACCTGAAGCAAAGCGCTTCAGGTCGAAACAAACAAGGACACGAGGTCACAAGGCCGGCATTTAGTCACAGAGACATTAATGTACTCCCGTTTCAAGTCCACCCAATGTCAATAGGCTTCCTAGAGGACAGGGAGAGTCGAGACAGAGAGAGATGAAACCTATGCTTTGTCCAAATGGTGGGCGTCTCAAATGGCCTTGTCAGATTTTTGAGACCCCCATTTTGAACCTCGCAGCCATTACCTTAAGAGTCGTAGATTGATGTGACAACACACAAGTCAATCTGAAATGGGAGTGCCAACAGCTATCTCATTCAGAAGTGATACCTCCTGAGGTGGTTGTATTTCACAAAATATGTGACACCCTAGTACTCAATCTTCACTACCACCTCAGACATTTTTCCTCATGTGAAAGCATAGGTGTCACGAAGTGTTATCTGGCAACCTGTGTGGCACTCATTTACAGAGAACATGATCTGTGTGGCAGTGGTTGAAAATACCATGGTTGTATTCACTGACCAGTGCCACCATGTGTCTGAATCAGTTCTTTGGAGAAGGGGGTGCCTTACATTTTCGGAGTGGGGGCAGGTCAGGTGTGTTACTATCTATCACATTACTCTGCATATGGTCTGGGGTGTACTGTAGACAGTACCAAGTGAGGAGCAGCTTTGTGGATGTCTGTATTGTTACGTCACCGTTTTCTGCTGGAAATGTGGTATTGGTTCCTTATGAAGGGTGCTTTCAATTTTTAAGGATGCAAGTGCTTGGAGGAGTAGCAGTGCAGCAAATGTGTCTTGCTACAAATATGTTAACATTGATTCCCTCACAACTTCTGCAGACTCAATGTGGAAAAGTGGAAGAAGAAAAAAGGTGATACGGGATGAAACCCCTTTCCAGCTGCTATTTCATATACAGCTCAGAAGCACGGAACGGTTCCAGCTGTGTACATCAAAGACATTGGAAGACAGAATTCTTCAGAGTTCTTCCTGCTGAAGCACAGGTTGAAGCATTCTTGTCTGATCCCAACAATCACCCCGGAAAGATTCGTATCATAAACTCTGACCACAGCCCTTTCTTCTCAGCACCAAAAAAGCTTAACAAACATCTACTGAAGATCGCATGCACCTACTCTAAGTAAAAATTAGGTCCAGGGAGCTGTTCAGTGTCATCTTTCCCTCTACTTCTCCGATCTCTGTGCCAGGGTCTTCAGTGTGTGCTGTAAATGGACCTGGGCTCAAGATGCTCTGCTGACTATGAAGCTTGCAGAGACCATTTCCGTTCTTTGAAGACACATATGCTACCACATGGACACTCCAGCGCGTTTCCAGTCAAGCTGCCCAGGATAGGAACTGCATGACCCCAGAAGTCCATGATTTCTACATTTCAGTGGTCCCTTTCCATTCGTGCCCTCTCAATGTGCACTCAACCACAGCTTGAAGCATGGTCAGCACCTATCTGCATGACCCCAGAAGTCCATGATTTCTACATTTCAATGGACCCTTTCCAATCATGCCCTCTCAATGTGCACTCAACCACAGCTTGAAGCATGGTCAGCACCTCCTGGAGATTAGGGCGAACTATGCTTCCTAAGAGACCAAGGGATATGAGTTGGGACGTGCCACAGACGGTGACAAGTCGAGTTACCACGGGTGAGTGCATTTTGTTGATACAGAATAGAGAGAGCAAGATGTTGAATCCTGAAACAGGAGGAGCTGAGGTATGCATGTGTTTGGTTGAATGGGAGAGGAAGGGATCATTTGGTCTATTCTCGTCCCTAGATGAAGGGACGACTAAGGTGACTATTCTCGTCCCTAGATGACTTTCACCAACAAAGTGCAGTGGTGGTGAAACTGTGGAATTATATATGAAGGAGAGAGAGGCACCCACAACATGCGGAACACATATCAAACACTCTTAAAGGTGACACCGACTGTCTCTGTGAGGTTATCCGTCAAGAAACCATAGCTATCTTTACTCCTACAATTAGTTCCAGAGACAATTGGTATCAAGAGCTGTAAAACTTGAAAGTATGGATACATAATATTGTAATGAGGATTGATGCACATCGGTTGCTGTGATAATCTATTCAATTGCTCATAAATTGCTCTTCCAATGATGCAAGATACTTGAAGGAACTATAGTTACCAAATGGGTGACCAGAAACTACGTCAGAAATTCTCAGCTCCCTTCCCCTAGTCGTTTTCTTGCTCAACGCTCGGTTACTTGGAATTACAGTGGGGCCTGGAGCCATTTTCACAATTAACACCCTTGCTTTTGAAAGAAATTACATTCCAGCCAGCCCTAGAGCTGATGGTTCAATGGCTGACGGATGCGATCGCAGATGAATGCAAATGAAAACAAAATAAAACACGGGTGCATCTGTTGGATATTCCGTCGAATATGCTTCCGACATTCTCACATGGCTTTAACGAAAATAAAATACATAACAAGTATATAAATAAATGTTAAACAAAAATCAGAACCCCTAGTCTATACCACAGTCCAGGGTTTTAGCATATCCTTTTCTGTGTGTCTGTGTGTGTGTCTCTCTCTCTCACACAGACACGCAATAATCTGGAAGAGAGGAAAGGCAATGGCGATGGCAGGTGTTGCAGCAGGTGTGACAGTCCATTACACTTCCATTGCAACCCTGTCGTCCTCAGCAAGCACTTCTTCTAGGAATGGACAACTCAGACTGGCCCTGCCTCCTGCTGTGCCTCGACTTCGGACTCAAAGGTGCTCCACCCTGGGTATTTTCCTGTCCGAGTCCCTCCCTGTTTCTCTATACTGTTGAGGATGTCACATTGGTATTTTGAGCAGCTAGAATGAATCTGGAGACCAGAAAACGGAACGGGGGTGGCTGTGACATAGCTGACGCACCGATTGTCATCCAACAGGGAGGGTGGGCGCGCAGACCACCAGTGTATAGCATCTGTGTGATGGAACAGAATTAGTCTTATGGTGGATTAAGTTGTCGATCTTGAGTAATTACTTTGCACGGGGACCTTGTCTCCTTTACAAAAATTGGCAGGAGTTGCACCTTTCATTTATTTACACTTCAAGAAGCCTCCCTTACTAATTAAATTACGTCTGGTATGATGCACACATTGTTTGAAAAGGTGCTATGGTTGTGTGCACTT